>CM033631.1:8114534-8747575 GCA_019453435.1 Rhinogobius similis | reverse complement strand
AAACATTGTATGTGCTGAAAGAAGAGGTTTGATTACTCAGACAGAGCAGGAATGACACAAAAAACACACAAGAAACATGAAAATTGTGTTTTTGATTAAAGGCCCTGTATCTGATTTTTCAGAACTCTTTACAGCAGTCACGTCCCTCACTTTCCTAATGCAGTCCCAACATCCTAAATATTCACCACACTTTCCACCAGTGTCTGAGCCCAGAGCGTCACGGACCTTCAGGGGTTTAAGCTAACAAACATTAGCATGCAAATGGCGCACTTCCTGCTTCTCTCGTAGAATAAAACGCTCTGTAGTCTCATTTTTAACAAATGCTTTTACAAGACATCTGTGCAGAGCAAAACAGATTTTACTTTATTACATACATAAATACATATAATCGGGAATATGAACTACAACTGTTTCACAACAGTAAAAATTGGGTACAGCCCCTTTAAAATACTTGTTAATCTATAAATATTCTCCACCAGGACGTCATCAAATGCCTTCACTTCAGCTTTATTTGGGTAAAATTTTGTACAATTCTCATATTCAAGGTTCATTTGCGTTTTAAACAACTGATCGATTAATTGAAGGATTAATCCCTAGACTAATCGATTACCAAAATAATCGTCTCTAATACATTTTAATGAGTTTACCGCACAAGGGCTGGGCAATACGGTGATAAAAATTGAATCGTGAGATCGTCCCTGGACCCTGGATGGATTGGATGGAGTCTTCCTTGTGTGATGTCATCAGTTTTTTACTTACTGTAATGTTCAATAGATTTCTCAACTTTTCTCCACAAATCAAATCAATTTATTTTTATAATGCCCAAAATCACACAACAACAGTTGCCTCGATGGGCCACAAAGCAAGCCACAAGCAACTACTTGATTGGTGTAAAACTAGATTTTTTTATGTACATTTATTAATAAACCAAATAAAATAAAATTTTAAAAATCGTTAAAACCTGTGATACACACTTTAAAGGTCCCGTATATGGAGACAAGCAGGTGGCCCCCTGAAATCACACAGGGAACCATGAGATTTAGGTTATCTAGAGTAGTTCTGATACCAGTGCTGTGATCCTTTAGTCGTTCAGTCGATTAATGTCGATGGTGTCTTAGCCGACCAACATTTTTATTAGTCGACCAATTATTTTATTTAGATTCAAGGGATTAATTTAGAGAAAACAGTGAAGATTTGGAGTGAGTTAGCTGAAGCTTTTGGAGTCCAACACACTTCCCTAATTCTCTTTTCTGTATAAATAGTTGTTTTTGCGTGAATACCTTTGTAATTGTGTCTTTTGAATGCAGTTTGGGTCGGATACATGGACATTTTTCATATTTTTGCTACACCCCCTTTAAGTCGATTAATCGGTCGATATGGCAGGTCTTTAGTCGACCAAGAATTCCTTTAGTCGACTACAGCTCTACACTATACTTTGGTCCAGTTTGAAGAGTTGTTTACTTACCTAGGTCTAGATATTGAAGTTGTGAAAAGATTTCTTTCTGTGGCTCTCTCTCCTTGGCGCTCCTAAGTGGATGGAAATTTTTATAGATTTACTGAAACGCACTTGTGTCTTTTATCAAGAGTTTTGTGTATGTAATAAAAATATTATAATTACCTCCCAAAATGTTTGGTGTGGGCAGAATAGCATTACAAGGCTCCTAAACCTAAACAGAACCCTAACCTCACCCTATTTGTGAAGGATATATTAGCCAATAGACATTATTAGAAATTATGATAAACTCTTTGCATTTTTGATGAAGGAACAATCCAGATTTGTAGGTTTTACTGGAAAAATACTCACAGAAATGTTGAGCCCACAATTATTTTTCATTTTATCTAGAGATATATTAGATACTGTACCATAAATTAGATTGTTTTGAGGCTAAAATACAATTTTAAGGCTAGAAAATTATATTTTTTCCATTGTTTGTAATAGAAAAACAAACCAACTGACCTTTCTACCCTGGAAATTCAATTGTGTTTCTTTTTTCCAACACACTTAAAACCAGTGGAATTTAGATCTAACGTGAGCTAATCATTGAAACATTTACAGTCAACTTCATTTTGCCTCTAGAAATTTTGATGACATCACAATTTAAAGGGTCTATATTCAGCAGATTCCGACTATTGAACGTCATCATCCTTTTTCTAGTTCAACCGCGCTAACGTCACATAATCCTGATGTACGGTTGTATAATTAGCACGTCATTGGAATTAGCATGAAATTGTTTTTAAATGTCTAAACGATCCATGAAGGAGCAAAACGTTCCTTTAAAAGGCGCTAACCATAGCTTAGAGGAAACACGAGCTATCAGCGAGTTAGCGCACGGCAGCACAGAACCGCTCATTCCGTGCGAGTTTGTGGAAAAGTTCAAGGTCACCGTCGTCAGTTTAGCACCAGATCTCCAGACTTTAGTGAACCTGAACCTAACGGGAGGCTCAACGGCCAATGTCATCAGGAAGCCGCTAAATGTTAGCACGTACAGCCTGGTTTCACAGCTCCGCCAGCGCATTGCCCCGATGTACGAGAGGGATAATTACAGACGGTGACAGGAAAAGAGCAGGAGAGGCTCTGAAAGTTTAATTATGTGAAGAATAAAAGCCACAAAACAACGTAAAATCACAAGCAAAGTCAAAAAGTCCGGTTAGGTTTCATTATATTCTGTAATCTTGTTCATATTTGATGCTATATTCATCTGGTTTCACTTTTAATCGAAACATTTGTGATTAAACAACTATTTAAAGAACTGCTGACTATATACTATGTCTTTTTCACTAACATTACAAAGATCAAAATATAAATTGTTGTTTTTGCTTTATTATTTATCTTTCTTACTTTGCTGTTATTGTTATTTTGTTTATATTCTGAAAGTCATTGAAATAAGTAGAAGGATCCAGCTGTATTTGTTTAACTTTCTTTGAATAATTATAACCCTGGATGTCTCAAAACCTTCATAATTTACTTTTAAAAAGAGAAATAAAAGTTGGTAAAACAAATAAATGATCGCTGACAAGTCAAATATACTGAAATAATCATTTGTTGCAGCCCAAGCTGACTGGTTTAAACTTTTTGCAGGCGGGACAAAGTGAGTAAAGTTGAAAAAAAATAAATAAAATCGCTCTTAAAAAAGTGAATTCTTATTACACTTTAAAGTGCCTCTGACAGATTGGACTACCCACTTGACTAAAACGCAGATAAGATAAATATATTTCAAATTCTACTAATATCTTTAAAAATTTTACTCCAGTTTAGCCTTTTTTTTTAGGTCTTTAATTTTACTTCCTGGTTGTAAATGATGACATCACACAAGGAAACTGCCATAGCAACCACACTGTACATTGAGGCAAAGCTCCTCTAATGTCACAGATATTTTTATTTGACAAAGAAAAATACATGTGAACACCTTTATTTTGTTGATAACAATAGTTATTGTGTAATTTATCTAAATTTTGTTTACGTTTTGTCTACGTTTAAACTGTCAGAAAATTGTCTCTCCATTTTCAACTGTACGTCGCTTTTTGATGACATCACAGAGGGATTCATTTTTAACTCAGCAGTTAAAAAAAAACAACTGCAACTTCCTAGATGTAAAACTATGATAAATATTTACCACAGGTGCCCTCCCACCAAACTAAGTCATAATTACGAATTCATAAGAATGTGTCATATGAACTTTAAATACATCAATCAAATTCAAGAATATTACGGTTATTGTGGTATAATATAAGTACTTTCATATAAATAAAGCCAGAGAGATAAAGTGTCCTGCCCATCGACACCACAGCGGCATTAATCGAGCTCGTTCCACTTCCTGAATCGGTTCGTTGTGATTTGCGACAGTCGTGCAGCTCTATTTAGTCTAGCGCACGTTTCCCCGGCGTTTCCTCTCCCGGTGACGTATATCTGACAGTCAGACTGAAATCCCACGCGCAGACGGGTTTCGGCGTCAGCGAGGCAGATTAGGCGCGTGAGGTGAGCGAGGACGACAGCAGTTACACCTGAGTTAGCAGCTCTGTCAGCTCGCGCCTGATCCGTAACGCGCCGCCGTGATTTGTGAAACCACAGGGTCAGCGTCGACAAAGACAGCGGGGCTACACCACGAGGAGGCTGTGATTGATAGAAACATGCGTCTGCTTAATGTTACACTGCAAAACTGAGCTAGAGCTTCATCATTTAGGCTTGAGAAACACTTTAAAATAACTACACTTGTAACAGCCTTAATAAAGAATGAACAAAGACTGAATTCATAATCAAGAATGACTCGGGCTTAGCAACTACTTAAAGGGCTTTGTACATGGAATTTCAGTTGGCTGGATCAGTGGTTCCCAACGTGGGGGTCGCGAGGGACGAGCTGGGGGTCGCGAGATGATTTCAAGATCTAATTTGAATATATATTACACTGTATTTGCTCTATTTTTCAAATTAAAAACAGTATATTTTAGTGAAATGGGGTCTAATAAGACAATAAACTATTCAAATAACCAACATTAAACCTGATATAACATCATTTGACACTTAAAATAATTTTTCATTTCTCTTTGGGGTCCCGAGTCAGTTGCATGGTATTTTGGGGGTCCCGGCCAGAAAAGTTTGGGCTAGCTCATTGTACTACTGAATACTTCCCGTCTAAGGCTGTGTCCTTTAGTCGTTCGGTCGATTAGTCGGTCAATGGTATCTTAGTCGACCAAGATTTTTATAAGTCGACTAATCATTTTATTCATATTAAATTATTATAAAATGATATGATATATGGCAAAGACAAGAAGAAATGAAGTGAGTGTGCTGAAGATTTTGGAGTCTTAATGTATAAATACACCTTTCCTAGTACTTTTCTGTATAAATAGTTGTTTTTGCATGAACTCTGAGTACAGTTCGGTTTGAATAAATGGAAATACTTTACAGTTTGGACAGTTTTAGTTGACTAAATGGTCGAAAGGGCAGGTCTTCAGTCGACCAAGAATGTCTTCACTCAACTACAGCCCTAGTCCTGTTCAATTCTGTCTGAGGTTTTTGCAGAGTCACTAAAATGAATAAATCCTTGAAGATCACAGTGAACAGTGAGCTGCAGGTGGATGTCACTGACAACATGTCAAAGACTTTTACACATGAGACGCGAGGTCGTTAGCGGTTTCCGCCCCTCGGCGGGAGGAGACGGCGGCAACGTGTGGCGCTAGCTGTCAATCAAACCTGTCGCTAACGAGAGCGAAAACCAACCTCTGGAAAAGGAAGCACCTGATTGGTCAGTTATTATTGCTAATAACTTGGTTTCTGAACAAATTAACAAGAAAAAAAACATCAGGATCATGTAGAGTGTGTCAAAACGGACATTTTAGTTCCAGATGTTCAGTTTGACAGAAGCAGTTACAGAGTGAAGGCACCAGTGTCCCAACAGAAAGTGAATGGCAGCTTGACTTGGAGCCGGAACAGCCTCCAGGGTCACTTCCTGTTTGGAACAGGAAGTGACCCAGCAGCAGCAGCAGCTCCAAATGTCCAGTGATTTTTATAAAGTCTATGTTTAGAACCCAGTACTACTTCCTGTCATTTTAAACTTTTATTTTTAAAATTCAAAATCAATATTTCACAAACTGCAACTTCATAAATGTAAATCTATGCTAAATATTTACCACAGATGCCCTCCCAGCAAACTAAGTCAGAATATCATGAGAACCTTCATATAGACTTTAAGGAGTCAGGGCTGTCAAGGCTGGGAAAGATTTCCTTATGAGGAAAATAAAGTGTACCTTAACCTTAGGGTATTCATTAAACAGTTACTAAGCCTGAATCATTCTTAATAAAGAATATGCATTATCGATTAAGTGTTCATGTTTAATTAAGGCTAATTACAGATAATGTTATTTATTGCTGAATATTCTCCATATACTATTCAAGGGGAGTTTTCACATAAATTACTGTCAAAAACAAGTCAGGTCAACAAGTCAGAAATCTAAAACAAAAAGCTTATTAAAATCAAAACAAGATTCTGAATTCGAGTCATTTCCATTCATTCCAGTTGTTTTTGTTACAGAGTATGGATACAGTCTTATGTTTCATTACAGTTTTCTCATTAAATCTTATACGTCACATGTGTTTTTATGGAGCAGTAAAAGTGGAGCAGCATCGGAGCGTCAGAGCATGTTGTCATCGTTCTGTAAATAACTGTCAATGTATGTTCAATTTTACACACTGTGACCCGGTCTTTGGTCAAATTTCCCCTTAAAATTAAATCTTTCAACTCAGCCATTTTATGAAGGATGTTAAAATGTAATAATAATAAAAATGTTATTAAATCGAGATTGCACTGCAGCAAAGAATTTAATAAAAAATTAGACGTAGGTGTGGGAATCATTTAGCTCACAATATGAAAAAATAATGATTGATAAATAACAATAAAAGATACATTTTGACAACAGTATTTCTTTGTTAAACCACTGCCTGCACAAACACACCCCTTTTAATCATCAAAACAGTGATTCTATGAAATGTTTTGCTTGAACAAGTTTCCTTTCTCTGGGCATGCGACAAAATTGAAGCACTGTGACAAAATAACTTAAAATATTCAAAAATACTCACGGTATTATACAGTATTTAATCAAAATCAACCTGAAAATCGCAATTTGAATGGACGCAATAAGCAAATCGCAAGAGCTGCAATTTTTTAAGTGTAATAATGTCCTCCCAAGACCACACAATATAATCTTAAACCATGACAACGCTTATGTAATGAACCAAATTATTCACAATAATATAGTTCTCACTTCTCCAACAAAAAGCGCAATTTATAAATGCAATAAAGAGTGAATATTGGTAATTCCGTAGGCCTGAGATAAACAACAAGCTGAGACAATATCAACAATAAACAATCAGGTTCTTTGTGGATATTTCTTATGATAAAACATTAAACATTCAATAAAATAATACCATATCTGAAAATAAAAACCAGAAAGAAGAAAAAGTACAACAAATTATCTAACATTAGCATTAACACTTATGAATCTGGGATATAAAACCCCTACAATGGAAACGGATGGATACTTTGATGGATACTTGTGGAATATAATATTTAAAACAAATTGCCAAGAAATGAATGACTCAAACTGAACCAAATCTTACGCACTAGACTCGACTAACAACGGACATTGACAAAATGGAAAAAAATAACATCCGAAGTCAAGTTGATAATGAACAAATTTGACAAACACTGATATAAATTGGACAAAAATGCAGAATGCTGGATTAGCTCAGGGATTTGCAAACTTTAACAACAAAAAGTGTCCCGATTCAAACCTAATCAAGTATTATTTCAGTACAAATAACAAGAGAAACTGACTAATAAAAGTACATTTAAATCCATGTTGAAGAAGTAGGTTAACTGTTTTCTGCTATTAATCAATTGTAAAGTCATTTTGCATTGATGAACTCTGTAGATATATTGCATGGGGGGCTGGGGGTTTGCTCCGAGGAAACTTTTGAGATCGGTCTGTCACGATAATTCCTATATCGACTTATTGTTCAATATATATAATAGAAAGAACAATATCTTTTGAGCCTCAATATTTATCATGTGCACATTTTCTTAGCTACTGTGGAGAGATGGGGGGATTGTGTTGTTGTTTTTCATTTGACGTCCCAAGGCGAAGTTAATTACAGGCCGCTGCTCATCAAGTGTGATTTTCTATACATTTTCTGTTGTGTCTCTTGAATTGTTCTTGAAGGAAGCTTTTGTTGTTTTTGTTATTTTGGGGTTTTTTTTACGTTTAAAGCTGACATGTTCTAAACAGTTTTAAACAGGGGGGTTAGGGGGTCGTTTCCCAGAATAATATTTAAGAAATCAGACCATTGTCCCTGTTTGTTGGTGCATTTTAACGCATGTTCAGCTGATTTAAATACATGCTGTTCATTAGATTGGATTAATTTATATTTTATTTACTATTTACTTTTATTTTGTTGATCTTTACGCCGCTACTTTACTTACTTTATTGTGATATTGACAGAAAAGCAACTATTTCCTTTGTCTATGATGATCAGGGGGCATCTGATTGGGGGGCCCCTTCAGGTTGGGGGCCCAAGGCAATTGTGCCCTGTAGCCAAATGGTAGGTCCAGCACTGATAATATTTGAGCTGTAGAGAGTGGAATAAGTCACATTTATGACTCTATAGATACCAACTAAGTACTAAAGTGTTTAATTCTTCCATTTATTTGTTACAATTCATGTTTGACAATAATTCGTGTTTAGAAAAGGGGATAATCTTGTTTATTGTGTCAGTGGCATAAAGCAGTTTCAATATTACCATTAATTGTGGTATTTTTCTGTAGCAATGTATCGTACATCAACATTGTTATCGTGCCAGGCCCACTTTGAGACGTATCATTTCTTGCATTCTGCTACATTATAATATTTATAACTCTGCAGCATATAATATAATCTTTATTCTCACTAATCTTGGGCTTCCTTTGAAACATGAGCAGGGGATTTGCACAGACTACAGCACCACAGTAAAAAAACTTGAAATATTGGACACAGTTTTGATGTTCAGAGGTCCCAGTCCAGTGTTGAATATAGAAAATATGCTTTGGTATGCTACAAACGCTGTAAATTATAAACAAGTAGCATTATAGATTTTTTTTTCTTTTTTTCCCCCAGTCACAGTACAAAAAAACTCACCAGAGGCTTTAAAGAACCTGTTGGATTTCTTTTTTTTTTTTTTTTTTTTTAAGTGACCTGAACAGTCGTTTGTTTTTGTATTTTTCATAAATCTATAAATAAATAAATAGAAAGAGCGAAAAAGAAAGAAAATAAAAACCCATTCCATGCTGGCGGATTCCTACCAGGTTCAGGCATCGTCTCCTGCGTTTTCTCCGAGCAGCAGTGGATCTTCCTCTGGTCTGGTCTCTGCCACTCTGCACATCCCCTGCATGTCTTTTTATCACTTCATCGCCCCCCTCCGGACCACAAACCCCCCCCTCGGCCTAACCCCCCTAAACCCAAGTCCAGTCCAAGTCCGGGCCCCTTCTCAGCGTGTAGCGGGACAGCCGGACAGTGCAGTGACACCTGAAACCTCTGGCAGGAGATGAAGAGCTTTGAGGAGGAGAAACAAGACACAAGGAGGGTGAATGTGATTTTGTTCAGTGCGAAAGGAAGTAAAATTTGTTCAAAAATATCATAGAAATGTAATGGAAAATATGTTATGTTATCCAATGACTGCATAAAGCAACCAAAATCCCAAGGACCAATATTGTTCTTTAGAAACACAAAAAATGATTCAAGATGACGGTTGAAATGAATGAGATCAGAAAGAAAATATGACTAATATACACATTTAGATATTCTTAAACCTTGGTAAAACAAAATGTAAAGAAAAGAGGAGAGGGGAAGATCTAAAAGAGGAGTGAGCGTAAAAAAGTACAGGCTTCTGTTCAACTGTAAATAACTCCAGGAGCATTTGAGAGAAGACTGAACTGAAAGGAAGGAAGAGCTACAGGTGCAACTAGAGTTTTCTATAAAAAGATTTTGTTCTGTGGCCATTCTATGTAGGGATTAGCAACTCAGAGCAGTGCATTTCACTTTTTAAAAGGACAATTATGCTAAATTGACTTTCCGTTTTTGATTTTAACTCTGTTCTAACATTGTTCCATCATCAAAAACACACCTGAAGTTAGATTTAGCTTCATTCACACTAGTTTGATGAATCCTGGTTTGAAAATCCTTTCCCTCTGACCGTGAAAAACATTCCGTTCTGAAATCCTTCCATATGTGACATTTTCCAGTGTGTGACATGTTTTGAAGTCCATAAATTATGCTCTGAGCATTTCTGCCGTCTAATTACAATCGCTACAACTGTGTCACAGCTCACACTGCGCACACTACAAAACATTGTGCACTTAAAATGTGTGTAATTGCCTCTGCGGCCAGTAGATGGAGCCACAGCTAAATTACTATAGCTTCTCCCAAAGATCTGATAAAGTTATGTTTTTTAGTTCTTAAAAAGTAAAAGTACTCAAGATCATGTTTAAAGGCCAATAACAGCACAAATAATGCATAATATTTGTGCTTTAGCGAGAGACTAGAACACCAGGACGTGCAGCAGAGGCAGGTCCCTGTATTCTGAAGTCCTGACTCATTTGTTGCTACGGTGATGCCCAGAGCGCAGTGATAGAGAGCAGGATTAACTATTGCCGGTGTTACGGGAAATTTTGATCTGATCTCCCCTCGACTGTTTCATTACAGAAAAACAGAAAAAAGTGGTTCAACAAAATGATATTTCAGAGTCAGGATAAAAATGAGAATTTGGAACAGATCATTTGATGAAGTTTAGGGCAACTTGCGCTGGTCCATTCATTGTAATAGAGCAGGATAGGAAATTCTCATAACACTGAAACTACTTGTGAGGTTATACAAAAAAAAATGATGGCAATAGAATACTCACTGACTGCACTATGATAATAATAATAATAATAATAATAATAATAATGCAACTAATGGGCTGAGTCAGTGGTTTATTTTTTATTGACATGTATTAGCATCAGCTCTGGGACACAAACTTGTCACTCAGTACACTCAAATGTATTGGATTATCATATAGAGCACAAATAAAGGCATGTTCTGAGAAAAACCTCACAGATCAAAGACCAGAATGGCCGCAGTCAGATTCTTGGTGAAACCTAGAAGCACTTCCTGTTTATACAACGCCGGCCTTCTCCAACAGCTGAGTCTGACACACATCATTTTACTGTGAGCTCCTACAGTCGGAGCCAAATAAATGTCTTGACCAAGGACACAACGGCACCTTGAAAACATCCACCATATCAGCTGAATCACAATGTACTAGGGCAGCACATTTCATCAAAATGTAATCAGAATCGCTATTTGAATGATGCAGTTAACAAACCGCAAAGGCTGCAATTTTGGAAGTGCGATAATTTCCTCCACAAACCACAAAAATATCCGGTTTTATTCTGCATATACAAACTGCCAACCCTGTAGTTTATATTTGTTCAAACATGTTCTGAAATGAGTAATAGAACCACGACTATAGGTGACAAAAACATGACTACAAGCAACAAAAACAATACAAAAACATGACAAAAAGTGGCAAAAATGCAACTAAATGCATCAAACACGTGACTAATAGTGATCACAACTATAAGCAACTAAAACCATACTTAAAGTGACAAAAATGCGACAAAAAGCAGCAAAAATGTAACTAAAAGAAAAAAAAAACTACAAACAGCAAAAATGATTAGACTTAAAGCGACAAACACGAGATTACAAGTGACAAACACAACTAAAAGTGGCAAAAACATGACTAAAAGCAACAAAAATGCAGTTAAATGTGACTAACACGTGACTAAAAGTGACAAAAGAATGACTAAAACAAACTAATTCACTACTAAAGTAACAAGAACGCGACTAAAAGTGTCAAAAACGAAACTGAAAGAAACAAACACGAGATTAAAAGTCACAACCGCGACTAATAAACGTGACTAAAAGCAACAAAAACATGACTAAAGTGACAAAAACAACAGTGATAAAACACGACTAAAAGTGGCAAAAATACAACTAAAAACACAATAGTACAAACGGCAAAAATGCGACTTAAAGCGACAAACACATGATCAAAAGTGACAAACATGACTAAATGGAAGAAAAAAGTGATAAAAAGTGACAAAATCGCAACTGAAAGCATCAAAATTGTGACTACTGGCAAAAAATATGACTAAAAGCAACAAAAACAATACTAACAGTGAAAAAAACTTAACTAAAAGCATAAGAAATTTGACTAACCGCAACAAAAACGTGACTCAAAGCGACCAAAACGCACCTAACAGCAACAAAACGACACTAAAAGACATAAAAACATCACAAAAAAGTGACAAAAATGTTCTGAAATACATTGTTACTTTGTTCATATTTCAGTCTTTTCTTCTGGTTGTGTTTAAAATGTAAACTTTGAACAGAATCCTATTATTAAGACATATCGTAAATCCAAACGCCAAAAGCACGACTTAAAGCAACAAACACGTGACAAGTGACAAACATGACTAAAAGTGACAAAAATATGACTAACGGCAACAAAAAACGTGACAAAGGCGCTCCTAAAAACAACAAAATCCTGAATAAAAGCAACTAAAACAATACTAATGGTGACAAAATGCAAAAGGCGACACACACAACTGTACACGACAACATAACTAAAGCAACAAAAACAATAAATGACAAAAGCACAACTAAAAGCGTCAAAAATGCGACTAATCGCAACAAAAATGTGCCAAAAAAGTTCTGAAACACATTGTTACTTTGTCAGTTGATATTTCAGTCTTTGTCAATTTTCCTGCTTGTGTTTAAAATGTAAACTTTGAACAGAATCCTATTATTAAAACATAACATGCAAAAACAAAACCAGTAAAGAAAAATTAATATTTTTCCCAAATCATGCAAATCTTTAACACTGTAAAGCCCTGAAAAAACATTAAATAAAAGTATTCCTAACTTGTTATAACCCAGTCTAATACCACAGACTCAATCCAGCTCCGAGCCTTCCTTTAATGTCTTATTCTCACAGTTACCCATAATCCTCTCAGTCTCCGGGGGTGTTTAACTCTCCTTGAAAACCCAAATCTCGACTGTTTTGACTAAGTTCCTTGTGCAAAATGAAAGCCAAGGTTAAGGATATTTGGAAACGGAGAAGACGAGCCCAGAATTCAAACGAGCGAAGTGAGACGGCGCCGGTGAAAGGGACCGAGCGGCTGTTTCTGTGCAACGTTCACACGCCTCGGGAGACGACGCTCACCGAGAAAAGTCGTTAGAGAAGTGAAAAAAAAAAAACGGTGTTTGGAATGGGCTCGTAAGATACTGCGGTTCTCCTTGTGTTCGGGCAGGATTTATAGAGGACGTATTGTGCTTTCTTGACATTCTGCAACTTGAAATAACGTCAATATTTGGAAAAACACACATGACTAGGACTGCAGCTAACCATCATTTTGGTAATCGATTAGTCAAGCGATTATTCTTTCCATTAATCGATGAGTTATTTAGAACGCAAAAGCCACGAGATGAAAAGATGTATGCTAATTATGACCCAGATGAAGCTGAAGTGAGGCCATTTGAGCACATTTATACTTAGTCTTTTAGTCATTTAATTGGTCGATGGTGTATTAGTTGACTAATTATTTTGTTGCGAAAATCAGATTTTTACATCCAAAAAAACAGCACATTTGTGTCATAGGTGTGTCATTAGGTTGTTGTTTTTTTTTCTTTTCTTTTTTTTAATAAATCGATCCTTGCTAAAATGAACTTGAGATCGTTTTCGGATTGATTAGTATCTGATTTTTAGAGCAACAAGATAATCAATCGCCCAGACAGAGCAGGAATCAGACAAAAATTACAGGGTGTTTTAACATTTTGTGTATTTTGAGTAAAACCCTTTCGTCTGTTGTATTCTCGGACAGAATATATTGTTATCTGTGTCAAATTTATTGAAAAATCGAATATTTATTGTCATTTTGCATTTTAATCCAATCAATGATAGTTATCCGTTTACTGATAATGTGAGTTGTTTTGACATTTTAACACAGTCATTGTTTATTTCAAGCTCTTCTCTCCTTTTTATTAGTCTTACATATAATTTCCACCTGATTCTGTTGCTGTTGAAAGCCGTCAGAGCAAAGGTTGCAGACTTAATATTAAAATCTAGTTTCTAAAAGTAGAAAATCACCCAAAGGATTCAGCCGAGCGCGCTTACCTGTCCCAGTGACCTTTAAATATTTGGAAAGCTGCCCCCATGTGGCGCAAAAAAGGTATTTTAAAAGAGAACAAGGGCGGTTTCTCTGGATTTCCCATGATGCCGAGCAAAAGGACACGCGGTCAAAAGGGAAAAGTAAAATATAAATCATGTTTTAGCCCCCACTGTGTGTTCTGTTTCCCTCCAATAGGTACAATTACGTTAGACAGACTTTTTAAATTGTTGCGGTCCTCAAGTGACGCTGCGGGTGAATAGGAAAAATATCAAAAGTAAATATATCAATTTTAAACTTCTCCTGTAGCTTACTCACATAAATGTAAGAAGAAAATGTATTACGAGTTTTTCATCATGTCATGTTTTCTTGTAGAAATAACGCATTTTATGTGCAAAAACGGCCAAAATTGCACATATTTGGGGCGTTTCAATCTGAAAAATGGACAGAACCAGGTTTAAATTTCTTGGTTCATTGTTTTTCTTGGTTATAAAAATATTTACAGAAGGAATTTTTGATAAAATTTTTAGTTTAGGGTTGGATCTGACTGAAAATTGGCCTAAAAATTCAAATTTCGCCTTGTTTTTTTTGACCAAAAATTTTAATAAATCTGGTTTACAGTTCGGTACATCTCGGTACGTTTCGTCAAAATCTTGTTCAGTCCAAGATTGTAAAGTTTGGTGTGTGTAGGATCTGTTTTAAGGCTGATCTTTATCTTTGTGGGAGAAAAGTGCAGTTTAACAAAACGGCCTTTGAGGTGACAATGTCCCAGAGAAATCTATGGATGAAGTGGATTAAATTAAGTAATAAAACGTCTTTTGGAAAAGATGAAAGCCGATATGTTTGGAGAACAAACTGACCAAAAAGAACAAGAAATTGAAAGAAAAAATAAGAGTTTTGCTTGCAGCGTCCCGCCTTAATTTAGTGTCACTTTGTTTATTTACATTATAGTTGGCGATGTACAACTACAAAGCTCAGGCGGGTGTTTAAACTGTTACCATCGACCCTAACATGTCCCAGCGCTCACAAAGTGTTTGGCTCGTGCGTGAATGGCCCGCCGCACACAGCCGATCTGCTCAAGTGTTATAAAGCCGCCAATAAAGGGTTTTACAACCAGAAACAGAGCGCGCAGTGGACGGATTAAACACAGACTCCAATGTTCTGTCAAATTAGTACGCTGGTCAAATTGTCAGCTTTCAG
The DNA here is from genome assembly GCA_019453435.1 of Rhinogobius similis. NCBI lineage: Eukaryota > Metazoa > Chordata > Actinopteri > Gobiiformes > Gobiidae > Rhinogobius > Rhinogobius similis. The sequence continues at coordinate 8,732,639 of CM033631.1, read as the reverse complement.
CGCTGGTTTGATGAAAATATACATTAGTTTTAGGACTGTAACTAATGATGATTTTGCAATTAGATAAAAGTTTTTTTTTTTGTTTTTTTTTTTTTTTAACTGTTAAGACCCACCTCATTTTGGCAGTTTTTCTCGAAAAGTACATACCCAAATGAAAAAGCTTATTGCATGGCAAACTTACAGTCTATAGACTTGTATGATGTGTCATTTGAAAGCTAAGACCTTCTAGTTTCAGAATCTGTGCATTAGATTTGTCTGAGTGAAATACAACTGGCAGTACACCTGTTCAAACACACCCCAAAAGTAGTTTTTTTGGTCTCGAAAAAAAAAAAGAGAAAATAAAAATGTCTTCCTGAAGACATACTTCATGCTGTGCTATTGAAACTCCCCACAGCAGTTATCCACCTTGTTGACAACAACTGTGTGAAATTTCAGACTTCTAGATACAACCATTTTGATGTTGATCAGCTTTTTGTATGAAATAACCCTAATCCGAACAAGAGGTCCTTCTCTGTGCCAAATGTGCCAAACTGCTTTTCATGCATTTTGCCACTCTAATGACCCTGAAAACCACATTTGGTCATTTTGGTGACTATAAATATCCATTATAGATTATTTTTTTCATAAACTTCTTCAAATCAAAGGCAGGTCGTGCGTACAGACGTTCCGCTGCGTAAATGATGCGTAAAATGATGTCTTGGTCTCTTTACGCACGTAAAAAGCAGATCTTGGCCTCAATGAACCGGCATGTCCCGCCCCTCTTTTGAAAGCTCTGGTGATTGGCTAGAAGAATATGTGATTGACTTACTGAATCACCAATGGCATTGCAGGCTGTGACGCCATTACGCACGCGGAGCTGATGCTCCTCGCGTGTCAAAATGGATGCGTTCGCTTTGTTCAAAGGGCTCTCCCTCTGGAAGTACTCGACGGAAAATTGCACGGATAGGCTCGTTTTGAAGCCAAGACTGAGTAGAAAACGACCATACCCAAGCCGAACCGCTCAAGCCGAAGATATCTGTGTAAAGTGATGCGCAAAAGTTATGTTTTTATTGCTTTTGTGTTACTGTCAAATGAAGAAGATGCGTTTACGGGTGGATATCAACAAATGGATTATATTATTTGAAATAACAACTGGATATTCTTATTTTGTGGACTGTGATGGGCAGAAAGAGTGCACACACTTCTGGATTGGATTTTGTTTGCGTCTTGAGGAGCCAACGAAAGGTAAGAAATGCGAGACGAACAGTTTGGTTATGTTACAGTTTGATAACTTACAAGTATTTTGTGAGGTGATTTAGCGAGGATTGGACATTTTAGACGTTTAGTGGTGACTCTAAGCTTTCAAATGACATGTAACATGTCTGTATTGAAAACATTTGTTTTTAATGAATGACGCATGTATGTAAAAACTCGAAAACTGTCCCTGATCAGGGACGGTGGGTTTTAAAAGGTTAACCAGAGTTGACCCAGACAATGCTGCTTGAGGACATGTTGATCGAGTACTTTAAGACAAAATAGGTTTTTCATCAGAAACGTGCCCGTGCCATTCTGATGTAATTCGTGCATTTAGTCTATATAACTTTTTTAAAATTTGTTGAAGAAAAAAAGGTTGTATTTTGAAACACAACATATACAGGAGAGCCAGAGATGACAACAAAGTGAATCGTTAAAATTTTTTGCATGTAAGGTAGTTTTGATGCACCACACCTTTATTAAGGCTTTGAACATTAATTTTAATTCTGCATAAAATCAAAATGTTTGTTATTTAGATTATAGAGTATTTTTTTCCCAATTTTACAGTAAAAGATTCTACTTCTGGTTATTTGGGCCAATTTAGCAGGAAGCCTGCCGCTAACAGGCTGCATTTGGTCCTCGGTCTATAGTTTGGACAACCCTGATTCAAATAATTGATTAGTTGCGATTATTGGATTAACTTGTTTCAGCCCCATTTCATTTATTCAATATACCCCAACTCATACAAAAGGACACACTATAATATCTATATAATATATAAGACTGCTCTTCTTTCTGCTCCTTTTCATAATGCCACTGATGATGTATTTTTATGACATAAATGAAATAAATAAAATAAAATATAAATAAATAAAATTATATTTAGAAGTTTAAAGGACAAATATTATTTGTGATGTTATTGTCCTTTAAACGTGCTCTTTGATATCTCATGTTTAAATAAAATAAAATGTTTTACCAAGAACACTGCCTTGGGAGACGCGATGTTGACTTAGCTGTGGCTCCATCTTCTGGCTGCAGAGGCAATTACACAAATGTGAGCCACATCACACATCGAAAAACGTCTCATATCGAGGAGATTCAGAATGGTGTTTTTGACGTTTGAGGAGAAGATTATCAAACAAGGATTCATCAAACTATCCTGAATGAAGCTACATGCTACTCCAGGTGTGTTTTTAATGTCATAACAATGTCAGAACAGGGTTAAAAGCTTAAAAAAGTACATTTTGCATAACATTTGTCCTTTAACATCAGATTACAACATTATACTATTGTACTCATATATCGTGATAAACAGAAGTAAATGTGACCTGCGTGTTTCTCATCAAATGATGCTCCTGCAGAGTAACACAAACGCATCAGATAGAAAGCTAATTTGACAGGCACATCATTAGCACTATGTAATCTCACAGACGTAGATAACTGTGTAACCTAATTCTACTGTCACATTTCCCCCACGTCAAATGATGAACCTTCAGAACTGATTTTAAATACAAATCGATGTCAAACGATGTTCCAGGAAGTCTATTTTGAGGGGCACTTTTTAATCAGTTCATGCTTCTGTGGTACTTGAATGTGAAAACTACATTTAGTCATATTTGGTTACACTGCAGCTTTAAATGTATAAACTCAAGTGGACCGACACAGAAACTTTAAAATGAGTTTGTGTTTACAGCTTGTTGATCATCTTTCACTTTGCTCCATTTCGGCGTTGGACGGACAGGTGTGAAGGCTCGGCGGTGACAGGCAGCTCTTATTTTTGACTCCGGAGCGTCCACAGTGACACCATTGTGTGGGACAGAGACGAATGGGACGTCCCGGCCGGAGGTACATTGTGTCGAGGAAGTTTTAAAGTCCAGAGCTCCGGGGAGTCGAGATGGTGACCTACTCAGACAACTCCGAGAAACAACAACCAAGACGCGAGGAACTGTAGCAAAGTGGTTAGCATCAGGGTTTTTCATATATAAATCTTTGTATATGTATATGTGTCCTCCGAGAAAATTTGTATTAGGTCATTTCTAGGAGTCTTTTAGTCAATTAATCAGTCAATGGTGTTTTAGTCGACCAACTTTTTTTTTAGTTGACAAATTATTTACTTCGATTGAAAGGTTTTAAATGACAAAAACGGCAAAAAAAGTGAAGACATGGAGCGAGTTAGCGAATGATTTTGGACTTAATCATGAGTTGAATCTAATTTATATATATATATATATATATATATATATCAAACATATAAATATGCCGTTTCCTGGTACATTTCTGTATAAATGTGTGTGTTTTTTGCATGAACTCCTGTGCTTTTTTTGGTGCAGTTTGGGTCAGATACAGAGAGATACTTCATAGTTTTGCCACAGCCCTTTTTAGTCGATTAATTGGTCGAAAAGGAAGGTCTTTAGTCGACCAAGAATTTCTTTAGTCGACTACAGCCCTAGTAATTTTCTGTATTTTGGTGTGTTCTGCAGCAGTAAAAGTCTCTAATAATTTGGAAAAGCAATAATCCAGCGATGTAAAGTGTGTAGACATTGCACATATTTGGGACATTTCAATCTGAAAAATGGACAGAACCAGGTTTAAATTTCTTGGTTCATTGTTTTTCTTGGTTACAAAAATATTTACAGAAGGAATTTTGGATTTTATTTTTAGTTTAGGGTTGGAGCTGACTGAAAATTGGCCTAAAAATTCAAATTTCGCCTTTTCGTTTTTTTTTCTTTTTACCAAAAATTTAATAAATCCAGTTTACAGTTAGATATCAACAAATCCTTGTGTACATTTCGTCAAAATCTTGTTCAGTCCAAGATTGTACAGTTTGGTGTGTGCAGGAGCTACTTTAAGGCTGATCTTTATGTCTTTGTGGGAGAAAAATACATTAAGAAAACGGCCTTTGAAATTACAATGTCCCAGAAAAATCTATGGATGAAGTGGCTTAAATTAAGTAATAAAACATCTTTTGGAACAGATTGGACAAAAGCCGATATGTTTAGAGAACAAACTGACCAAGAAAAACAATGTAATGTAAAGTGTGGAGACATTTTCAAGGACAAAAATCATTTTCATTACATTTGGCATTTTTCTCACTTTCCATGCGTTTTCCAGGTCATCCAGGATTTCCAGGCGACGTGGGAACCCGGCACGGCAAGAAGCTCATGGGTTCGGTTCCCATCTGGTCAGAATGTGTCCTTTTTCTGAGGAATTTGAAAGTTTTCTCTAGGGCTGGGCGATATGGCAAACAAAATGTATCACGATTTTCTTGGGGCAAGTTCATGATTTCCTTTTTATAACGATTCATGTTCACTTTTTCTGTTGTCTTTAATAGAGCTGCACGATTCAGGAAATTATCTAATTGTGATTTTTCTGACCAGTGCGATTGTGATTAGATTTGTGATTTATGTTTTAATAAAAGGATTCTGTTCAAAGTCACATTTTAAACACAATTTTTGCTTTTCTTCGCGTTTTAGTCACGTTCAGATGTGTTTGTCATATTTAAAAGCTTCTTTGTCACTTTAACTTGCGTCTTTATTGTTTTTGGCCGCGTCTTTGTCACTTTTGAATGCATTTTTAATCACTTTTGGTCATGCTTTTGTTGCTTGTTTCAGAACATATTTGTACAAATCCAAACTACAGTGTTAGCAGTTTTTATTCAAATCAAAGCAAGACATTTTGTTGTTTGTGGAAGAAATTCTTGCACTTCAAAAGTTTGCTAATTTACCAATTGTGTCCATTAAAATTGCAATTTTGTGTGGATTTGGTTTAATTGTGCAGCCCTGGTCTTTAAGAGGTAAATAAAGCCATCTGCTCAGAGGCTTCAGAGGCTAAACAACAGGAGAAAAAGTGTGTTTGAACAGACAGCTGCATTAAAGAGACGATACGACGATTTCACAAAAATAGATTGTCACAAGGACGAGCTCACTATTTCATTTTTAATCACCGTATCCCACCTAGTTCTCTCTGTGACATGGGGTTTTCTCTTGGTAACCTCCTGAGCCTGGTGCTGTGGTTATTACCTATTGCTCCTGCAGACAGGTTCCTGAAATATTGAAGGATGGGTCAAAGGCAGGGACAATAAAGGGTCATAAAGTGTCAAAAACTAAATTATTTCAGCTTAAATTACTGCGGCTGCAACTTAGAAAGTGTTCAGAGGCAGTTTTCCCTCAGCAAAGCAGTCGCGTTGAGAGATTTTACACCAGATGTCGTCCTAGTCCCAAGGGTAAAGAGACTTAGCAAAGGAATTAATGATTAGAGAACACTGTAATACTTCTGTTTACTTCATTGTTTTTCACATTTACAGCTTTCAATCTGAAATTATAACAACTTCTTTTCCTAACACACACACAAACACACACTTTAATGACATTGTTCCACACTTGCCGTCACTTTCAATCAGTTTCATGGTCGACATCCACATGACTTTAAATGTGTGATTTAAATGTTGAATCTATTTATCTCATGGTGTCTGGGTTTAATGTTGTCAGACCCACAGAGCACTAAAGTCCTAAGTCACCTTTAGAGTCACTAAACGGGCGTCTATGGAGCGAGGCGTCCACAGTAAACACAGGTGTGAGAATGTGACGAGGCAATAACAGTAAAGCCTCGTGTTTAATGCTTCACGCTCTGAACACAGGACTTTATGTTTTTCACCTCGTCTCGGACACAAAGTCTGCTCTCCATTTGCACATGTTTGTAAAACACTTTTATGATCAGTTATTACTCTGATCTCCACCTGGCCCTCTGCGCCGTTAAAGACGCACAAAGTAACTTTTCTGACCTCCGCCGTCTGTTTGAGAACATGTCAGTGAACATGTGCTTGAACATCCCCGTTATGACCGCACTCTGATATATGCTCATGATACATGAGCTCAGGAGAGGCTCTTGTATCTGTTTACGTGAAGAATATTTTGAGGGCATCAGTCTGTGGTGGAGCAGCAGCATCACAGAGAGGCAGAGGAGGAACCTGGACATGGTCATCAAGAAGTCCTGCCCCGACCTGTACTCTGCACTCAGGACTGAAGGGTCCTGGCCAAACTCACGCCTATCCTGGACCATGAGTCTCACCCCCTATGGCCCTGTCAGCTCTGGACCATGAGTCTCACCCCCTATGGCCCTGTCAGTTCTGGACCATGAGTCTCACCCCCTATGGCCCTGTCAGCTCTGGACCATGAGTCTCACCCCCTATGGCCCTGTCTGCTCTGGACCATGAGTCTCACCCCCTATGGCCCTGTCTGCTCTGGACCATGAGTCTCACCCCCTATGGCCCTGTCTGCTCTGGACCATGAGTCTCACCCCCTACAGGACCTGTCAGCTCTGGACCATGAGTCTCACCCCCTACAGGACCTGTCAGCTCTGGACCAAGATGGCGCCGCTGACGGATGCCCTGGCGTTTTTGTGCGTTAATCGTGTGTCCGCGTGCTCTTACACCCGTGAAGAGCTCTTAAACATCAAAACTTCTGCCCCCACGGACTTATTTCCAGTTTTTTTAGTGTCTGCTGCAGACTTAGCGCTAGTTTTGGCCAAAAGAGTGAGACGCCGCAGAAGAGGAAAGCGCGCGGGGGCTCTCGTGCGCCTTCGGAAACGCGGCGCGCGTACGCCCTTACCTGGGATTTTCCTCTCCAACGTCCGCTCACTCAGCAACAAGATGGACGAACTGGCGCTGCTGATGAAGAGGAACAGAGACTTTTCTTCGTCTTCTGTTTTGTGTTTCACGGAGACGTGGCTCAGCGAGTCGATCCCGGACTGCGCGCTCCATTTGGAGGGATTCCAGCTCCTCCGCGCCGACAGACAAAGGGATCTCTCCGGGGGAAAAACAAAAGGCGGTGGAGTCTGTTTCTTCATCAACAACGCTTGGTGCTCCGATGTGACTGTGATCTCCAAACTCTGCTCTCCTGATCTGGAATATCTCTTCATTAACTGTAAACCATTCTACTCTCCACGTGAGTTCGCTTCATTCATTCTCGCCGCTGTTTACATCCCGCCTTGCGCGAACGCATACCCAGGCACAGCGCCGCGGTTAGCGGAGCGGGTTTTGAATACGGAGCATGACTTCCCGGACTCCTTGTTGATCATCCTCGAGGATTTTAACAAGGGTAATCTCAGCCAGGAACTACCAAAGTACAGACAGTTTATTAAATGCCCGACCAGAGAGCAGAACACGCTGGATCATTGTTACACTACAGTGAGTGGGTCCTTCCGCGCGGTTCCTCGCACTGCCCTAGGGCTCTCAGATCACGCCATGATCCACCTGATCCCCACGTACAGACAGAGGCTGAAGCTCTCCAAACCTGTAGTGAGGACTTCTAAGAAGTGGACCAGAGGCACTGGAGGAACTACGCGTGTTTGGACATTACAGACTGGGATGTGTTCAAAACTGCCACGGATGGTTTGGATGAGTACACGGACACTGTGACGTCATACATCCAGTTCTGTGAGGACAGTATCATTCCCACACGCACCAGGGTGATTTATAACAATGACAAGCCCTGGTTCACACCCAAACTGAGGCAGCTCAGGCAGCAGAAGGAGGCAGCTTTCAGAGCAGGGGACAGAGAGAGCTACAAAGGTGCTAAGTACAGATTTAGCAGGGAGGTGTCAAGAGCTAGATCTCTGTACAACACGCGCCTAAAGCAGTCTTTCTCTGCTAACAACGCCTCTGGCGGTTTGGAGGGGACTTAGGCAGATCACCAACTACAAGCCCAAAGCCCCCATGCTGCTGATGACCAGAGACTAGCTGAACAGCTCGCCTCCTTCTATTCACGATTCGAAATCTCAACCCCCTCCCCCACCTATCTCACTACAATAGACATTTCTGCCAATCACACCCCGGGTCCCCCCACCTCCCCCACTGGCCTTTCACTACACAGGGACAATGTAAGGAAACAGTTTCGGAAGTCCAACCCCCGGAAAGCTGCTGGACCAGACGGTGTCTCCCCCGCCACCCTGAGACCCTGTGCGGACGAGCTGACTCCTGTCTTCACAGACATTTTTAACACCTCCCTGGAGTCATGCCATGTCCCAGCCTGCTTCAAGTCGTCCATCATCGTCCCCGTTCCCAAGAAGCCCCGGCTCACTGGACTTAATGACTACAGGCCTGTGGCGCTGACGCCTGTCGGCATGAAGTCCATTGCGCGCCTGGGCCTGCCCCATCTCAAGTCCTTCACCCCCTCCGCCCTGGACCCACGGCAGTTCGCCTACCGAGCCACCAGATCTGTAGCCGACGCCATCAACCTGGCTCCTCCACTTCATCCTGAAGCATCTGGTCTCCCTGGGTACCTTGGCCAGGGTCCTGTTTGTGGACTTCAGCTCTGCACTCAACACCATCATCCCTGCTCTGCTCCAGGACAAGCTCTCTCAGCTCCACGTGCCTGACTCCATCTGCAGGTGGATCACTGACTTCCTGACGGACCGGAGGCAGTGCGTGCGGCTGGGGAAGAATGTCTCAGAGACTCGGACTATCAACACAGGAACTCCACAGGGCTGTGTACTTTCTCCTCTGCTCTTCTCCCTGTACACCAACTGCTGCAACTCCAGCCACGACTCTGTAAAACTGATCAAGTTTGCAGACGACACCACCCTCATCGGACTCATCTCGGACGGCATGAGTCTGTCTACAGGAGGAGGTGGATCGGCTGGTGTCCTGGTGCAGCACCAACAACCTGGAGCTCAACGCCCAGAAGACAGTGGAGATGATCGTGGACTTCAGGAAAGTCTCAGCCCCCCTGCCCCCCCTCGCCCTGACAGACTCTCCCATCACCACCGTAGACTCTTTCCGCTTCCTTGGCACCACTATCACTCAGGACCTCAAGTGGGAGCCGACCATCAGCTCCATCATCAAGAAGGCCCAGCAGAGGATGTACTTCCTGCGGCAGCTGAGGAAAGCCAAGCTGCCGGCGCAGATGATGGTGCAGTTCTACACGGCCATCATTGAGTCCATCCTCACCTCCTCCATCACCGTGTGGTACGCTGGAGCCACAGCCAGGGACAAACAGAGACTACAGCGCATTGTGCGCTCTGCTGAGAAGGTGATCGGCTGCAGCCTTCCATCTGTCCAGGACCTGTACGTCTCCAGGACTCGGGGACGAGCAGGTCGGATCACAGCTGACCCTTCTCACCCTGGACACGGACTATTTGAGCCACTCCCCTCGGGCAGGAGGCTACGGTCCATCCGGACCAGAACCTCCCGCCACAAGAACAGTTCTTTCCCTCTGCCGTTGGACTCATGAACACTTTGTAACACCTGTCACTTCAACAATAATACTATTTAAGAACAATCTATTTGCACAACTCATTTGCACATTGCACTATCTGCCAACTGTACATTCTGTATATAGTCTATCTTAGTCTATTTTATTCTTAATTTTATGCATGCCTTTTTATATATTTTTTATATTTTATCCTTTGCTTTATGTTGCACCTACGCCGAAGCAAGTTCCTACGTTTGTGAATTTCACTGACAATGGCAATAAACAATTTCTGATTTCTGATTTCTGAGTCTCACCCCCTATGGCCCTGTCTGCTCTGGACCATGAGTCTCACCCCCTATGGACCTGTCTGCTCTGGACCATGAGTCTCACCCCCTATGGACCTGTCTGCTCTGGAAGATGAGTCTCACCCCCTATGGACCTGTCTGCTCTGGACCATGAGTCTCACCCCCTATGGACCTGTCTGCTCTGGAAGATGAGTCTCACCCCCTATGGACCTGTCTGCTCTGGACCATGAGTCTCACCCCCTATGGACCTGTCTGCTCTGGACCATGAGTCTCACCCCCTATGGCCCTGTCAGCTCTGGACCATGAGTCTCACCCCCTATGGCCCTGTCTGCTCTGGACCATGAGTCTCACCCCCTATGGCCCTGTCTGCTCTGGACCATGAGTCTCACCCCCTATGGACCTGTCTGCTCTGGACCATGAGTCTCACCCCCTATGGACCTGTCTGCTCTGGAAGATGAGTCTCACCCCCTATGGACCTGTCTGCTCTGGAAGATGAGTCTCACCCCCTATGGACCTGTCTGCTCTGGAAGATGAGTCTCACCCCCTATGGACCTGTCTGCTTTGGAGCAGCTTCAGGGACAGGCTGATGTTCCTCGTGTGAGAAGCAGGTTACACAGGTCTTTCCGTCCTGCTGCTGTCAGATTTGACAATGAATACAGATAACACTGTTCTATTACATGTGACATCCACGTGTTCTAATCATGAGGAATGCAATTCACTGAAGTCACTTTACAAAGAAAACTGGATTATTCAAACACATTTGAATATTACCGTATGTTTCACACTCCTCTCTAGAAGGTGGCAGTGATGCACCTCTTTACGCTGTTTGCCCACGGCCAATAAACCCACAGAAGTGTCATATCCACTCACTGTCCACAGCCCTGTCTTATATTTAGCCTTGGCGTTTTGCTCGACCTGCTCAGCCCGTCAGAGTCTGGAGTCTGTTCTGCTGCTTCTCTTGAATTGTACAGCAACAATGCACTATTTATGGAATTTCCCAATTGTGGGTAAATAAAGGTTGTAAGGAAGCTAAAACACATTCATATATTTGTTACCGTCACCAGTCACTCACACACACCACAGTCACACACAGGATGGGCACAGTGTCTTGCTCACGGACACAAAAGTGTGTGGTTTTTACCTCTGAGCTCCTGCACCCAAATGATAATCAGGGAAAAAGTGGTTACACTTTGTTTTTTTACAGCAAATGTGATAACAGTGAGACACATCCTTGACATTGAAAAGTTTGTGAGCTGTTTTGGATTGGAAAGTGTCTAAATCAGAAATATTTGGGTGTGGATGATTGATGTGAGTGAATGGATTCAGCACAAACTCCTCAGACAGAAATAACCACAGAATACAGCGCATCAATCATCAGCGCTCCACGCCGCGGCTGCACCTTTGATTCGCTCTCGTAGATTTCACAGATGCATCTGATCGAGCAAATATTTGAGCTGAGGCGATTTAGATGTGTAAAAGTAAACGTACCAAAATATCTATACAGTGAATTCAGAACCTGATTTGATTAGTTATTATGACTTTTGATCACGGTTAAGATTTGCCTTCATGAACTTGACTAGAGCTGCAACTGACCATTATTTTGGTAACCGATTAGTCGAGCGATTCTTCTTTCGATTAATCGATTAGTTGCTTAGAACAATGGTTCCCAACCTTTTTTGTCTTGAGCGCCCCTAAACGTCGTCTCACACGAGTACCCCAGCTCGAGTTTCAGACAAATAAATGGGTTTAGTAGTTGTCAATTATTACTATTATTATCTATTAAAAAAATTTATTTGATTTATGATCCAATATACTCCAAAAAAAACTGAAATTATTCTAAGTGCCCCCTGGTAATTGCTCACGTACCCCTTGGGGTCCCCACCCCCCTTGTTGGGAAACACTGGCTTCGAAAGCGAAAGACCTGTGAACATTTTTACTCAGTTTTACTCAGATAAAGCTGCAGTGAAGCCTTTGGAGGACGTCCTGGTGGAGAATAATTAAAGATGAACAAGAATTTTAATCAAAAACACACAATTTACATGTTTCCTTTATCCTTTTAGCTCAATTCCTGTTATTCAATTATTTAATTAGCTGACAACCATTTCTATCATTGATTAGTTGCGCTTAATCGATTAAGCTGTTGCAGCCCTAAACTAGACTATTTGAACAGGAGCAAAAAGGCATGACAACAATGCAACTTGGTCAAAAATGTGTTATTTGTTGGGAAAGAATATCCTTGTTTGGGTAAATCACTTCCCCTCCCTCTACGACCACAGCTCCTCCTCCAGACATATATCGATACTTTGGCGATATTTTATGCAGCCCGATCGAGAACTACTGCTCTTTTCCACAACCACTGGTTTTGTCTTTCCACTTTTTTTTTTTTACAGAAATGAGAAGCTACTTTTTTCCAGCGAACTTGTCCAATCTGCTCTTAAAAGATGTTTTATTACTAACCTTAATCCACTCCATCCATAGATTTCTCTGGGACATTCAAAGGATGTTTTCTTACAATGCGTTTTTTTCTTTCTTTTTGTTTAAAGTAAAAAAAAAAATAGCAGAAATTACAATTTTTAGTAAAAACAAATTAAATCAGATCTAATTTACTCAAAAACTAAACAAGTAAATTTTTTGTTTTACTAATATGTGTACAAAATTAACGAGCAATAGAAACCTGATTCTATCCATTTTTCAGATTTAAATGTCCCACATATGTATAACATATGTATATGCAGTTTTTACACAAAATGTCTCATTTCTACATGAAAATATGACACGATGAAAAACTTAAAATACATTTTTTTCTTACATTTATGTGAGTAAATACAGGAGAAGTTTCAAATTGATATCTTTAAATGTAAGACTTTTTCCCTTTCACCTGCAGCGTCTCACCTTAATTAAACCCATCTTTCTTTTTTAACTCGCTCTAGTCCTGATCTAAGGGACAGCTCCTTTCTGAATACCATCCAAATTATGATTAAAAAACAAACAAACAATTATATTTACCCAGATAACTGCACACAAACACGATCCAAGAACAACGGCGCATAAATGGAGTCGAGTGGCTGAGAGCGACGGCACGAGCAGCAGAGCATAAATCACATGTTTGTTTTTATGAGCGCCACAGTAAGAACATGAGGACAGGAGGAGCGCCACAGCCTTTAGCCTTTATGTGTCCGTCGTTAAAAGCACCATTAAACCTTCACTACGTCTGCCGCTCCTCATCGTGGACGGGTTTCTGGGAGTGCGGTGGAAACTGACGGGACAAGACGGGCCAAACTGCATAAAAGGGTTGCATTACATTAGTTTAAATGACTTGCATTAAAGTATGACAAGTTCTCATATTTTTATTATTTATTTTATGTTTATATCTGTGAAGTTGCAGTCTGTGAAGAAATTGGGGAAAATAAAACTTTAAAATTACAGGAAGTAGTGCCCAGTTCTGAAAACGAAACTCAAAAAGTGGGATTTGAACTTTTATTTTTGTTTTTGAAAGACAATTTTCAGACAACTGAAAGCTGTTGACAGTTTAATTGGTTTAATTGGTCATTCAACAAAGTAAAGGTGTTATCAAGTATTATTATTTGCCACATCATTACTATTGTGTCATTTTTATGGATTTTGGTCCTTGTTTTCAAGATGGTTGCTATGGTAACAGTTGTGGAATCTAACTTTGTCATATTTGCTATCATGTTCAACCAGGAAGTAACTAACGAAGTAATTATAAACTTTACAAAAAAATATAAATATATTCATGTTTACTATGTTTTAGTGAAGTATGTAATCTAACGTGTCATATAGGCTTTAAGAGTATGCATTTATCTTATGAGGTTGGGTAAATTTTGCTTAAATTGTAGGTGGGAGATTTGTAGGAAAAATGTATAATGTCGCAATTGTTGATTTGGAGACACGCACATTAGAATAAGTGTATTGTGTATCATTAAAACTATTCAAAATGACCACAAAAAGAGACAGAAAAATCTAGTGTAATCTTCCAAACAAGGATATAACGTGATATTTCTGCTCTTTTGTTGTTTAATTTTATGCTCCATTCACTTTTTGTGCGATACTTGGACCTCAACCAAACATTTACACACATATTTGAGCACATTTCTGTTCCATGGAGTGAAATTTAACAGAATATTGTTATTGAGAGGATGAATTTCACTCACAAGTGATGACTAAAGTACACCTTAAACGCAAAACATATTCAGATTAATTTGTCAATATTGCCACTCCACTCCTTGCCTACATTATGGTTTTGTGTCTGTATTTTCTTACATACTTCATGTTATAAATAGTCTGAATTCAAAAATATATCTTACTAGTGTTTATCTTACTTATTTAGGCGTTTTCTCTTACATTTTGAGGCTCAGCTTTGCCAAAGGTGGGTTTACTGTGGTGTGTTATTGCCCTCTGCTGGTTCTATCTGTCATTGCACCTCAAAACAAATACTGAAATTCCCTTTGAGTCTCTTTTTTAAAAGTTATAGGACTGGGGTTTATTATTATTATTTTGCAGAGGAGGGGGCCTTCAGAAGTCTCTAATGCACATTTTTTCATAAAGACCAGGCTCAGTTCAGAATCTCTTGACGACAAGAGAAGGATGCAGACTGTTAACGAAAGAAATACACGTTTGGAAATTAGGTGACTATCTGAACTAGAACAAATAAGGAGTTAAATATATCTGTGAATATCAAATTGACTCATATGAATAATAATATTGACTTCAAATGCAACAAGTTTCCCAAGCTTCTCAAAATATTTATATTCAGTTATAATGTTTGTCTATTATATTAAAATGGCTTTCAATATTGATTTAAGGACAGACCATAAAACAATGACATTTTACACAAAATAAATGTCAAATTTCTTCCTCCAAAGCCAAAGCTCTGCTCCAAACCACACGTTTTTACTGACAGGATTGACTCGATGAACTCGATCTTAAAACATTGTTATTTGCCCAGCTCTACTGAAAATCTGTGCCAACTGCATAATTAGGCCTGTCACAATAATTACTAAATCAACTTATCGTTCAATATATGACAGAAAGAACAATATATTTCCATTCTTTAGGTTTATTCCGTGTATTTTCTTTGCATAAGAGGCGAAATCATTGTCAGTTTCAATAATATTTCAGCTATAGAGGGTGAAATACTTAACATTTATTACTCTCTACAGATTCCAACTAAGTGCTTACATTTTAATTATGCTGTTTATTAGCTGCAATTCACGTTTTTCACAATAATCTATGTTTGGATCAATGTTTAACCCTCACTAATCAATCATACACTATACATTTGACGCACAATAACTCACCAAAGACGCTGAAGTGCATTGTGGACGGTTCTCTCATCGTTGTCCCGTCCTGCACCTGGGTCAAATGCAAGAGTTTTGTGAGTGGTACAATACAGCAGCCTGTGCATGATCAGCTACAATCGCACAATTTTATTTTGACAATGCATGTAATGAATATCTTTAACAGTTACAGTGAAAATATGACAAAGTAAAACAATGGAGCTAAAGTAACTTTTTGTGAAATCGTCTTATCATGATTCATTGTTTGTGTCTTTAATGCAGCTGTCTGTTCAAACACACTTTCTCCTGTTGTTTAGTCTCTGAAGCCTCTGAGCAGATGACTTTATTTACCTCTTAAAGACCAGGGCTGCACAATTAAACCAAAACCACACAAAATTGCAAATTTAATGAATGCAATTAGCAAATCGCAAAGGCTGCAGTTTTTTAAGTGCAATAATTTCTTTCACAAACAACAAAATGTCTTGCTTTGATTTGAATAAAAACTGCTAACACTGTAGTTTGGATTTGTAAAAACATGTTCTGAAACAAGCGACAAAAATAAATATGCATTCAAAAGTGAAAAACAACAAACGTGACGCAATGCAAATAAACGTGACTAAAAGCGACAGAATTGCGTTTAAAATGGGAATATGAACAGAGTTCCAGAATTAAAATATAAATCGCAAATCTAATCACAGTCGCACTGGTCAGAAAAATCACAATTAAATATTTTTCCAAAATCGTGCAGCTCTATTAAAGGCAATAGAAAAATACAAAATTGCCATATCACTATTACTTTGATTTGAAATATAATTGGAAGGGCAAAACATTAAAATATGAACTAAACCTGTATTTAAAGACACAAAAATTAGGAAAACTAAATCAGAACTGGGGGAGCGATGAAGGAAACAAAAATGTTTAAATGTTTTAATACTGTCAACATAATTGAAGCTTTTGTCACTTGTAGATTTACTCACGATGGGACGAGGAACCAAGACTTTTACTCAAAAAATAATTCACTGCAAAATTATGAAATCAAGCAAAAGGAAAAGTATGCGATGAAAAACTACTCCTAAAAGCACAATTTAATTAAAAACATACTCAAATTGTGTGATGGAACAAACGAAACTGCGCACTGCCCACCGCTGCATCGTCGATCACACGCGCCACTGAGGCTTACCGGAAATGCGTTGCATCTTGGGAGCTGTAGTTCAAGACGTCTCTTCCGGCATCTACCTCTGTCAAAATGGCACGTTCAATACCCATTCATTTAGCCGTTTTATCTTCTCTTTTCTTCCTATTAATTGCAAGATTTGTGAATTGCAACAACGGCAGACGGGTAAGCTTAAATAATTTTCTACAAATTAACGCTGTGGTTGATAAATGAACACGTAAAATGAGTGGTTTGTTAGCATGTGTTAGCATTAGCCGCTGTGAGGAAGCTAACATCTAACCAAGATCTTTTATTTTGCAGATCGGAGACACTTTAGACGCAGAATTAAGTGGATTTTCTGTTCCACTTGAACATTCGTTTGAAGTTGGTGAGAATATGATTTTTGTTCTTTATTTATTTATGTCCTGATTCAACCACTTGGTAAACCTCTTGCAATATCAACAACCATGAGCAACACAGCCTTGTACATATTAGATGGCAACGGGGAAAAAAATATGTATTAACTAGCTAAATGGAGAATAAAGGCTATTACTTAAAAGTTGTACACACACACGCAAAAAAAAATAAATAAATAAAAAAATAAAAAATCAGAATTAATCCTTAAAATCCTCTTCATACGGTACTTTACGGTAGTTTACACTTAACATGCTTCTCTCTGACCTTCATTCATTTTGTTTGTTTATTGAGCTGGAAAGTACGCATTGTAGGGTTGTCAAAAGTATATATTTTTTTTATACCAAGACTAGTGTTGAAATTACATACTAATTTCAGCAAATATTAACGGGACAAGTTTGGACATTTCTTGAACAATTTTAGAATGACAGTGAGCATGGTAATAAAGTCTATAAGACAAGCTCTCAGTATTTTCTAACTATGACTTAGTTTGGTGGGAGGGCACCTGTGGCAATTATTTACTATAGTTTTACATCTGTGAAGTTGTGAAGAAAATAAAATAAAAAGATTAAAAATACAGAAAGTAGAGCTGAGTTCTAAAACAGAATGCCTCTGTGATGTCATCAAAAAGCGACCTGCCATTGAAAATACAGAGACAATTTACACACAAATGACACGACCTTTTGACTGTTTAAACTGGCATTCAACAAATTAAAGTAGTTATCAGGTATTATTTGTCAAATCATAACTATTGTGTACTTTAAATGGATTTTGGCCTTTGTTTTCAAATTGGTTGCTAGGTAACAACGGAATTACCTCTACCTGTGTCATATTTGCTGCTCATGTCCAAACAGGAAGTAGCACTTTAAACATTACGAAAACTGTAAAACGATAAATAGGCAAAATGTTTTGTAAAAAACTAAATATAATCATGTTCACTCCATTTTAGTTAAATCTTTTGTCCTTAACCTGTAACATAGACTTTAAGAAATCATTCTAGCGTCAAAATCGGTATTGAGTATCAAGCCTATTCCTTAGTATAAAAAATGACTTTGAAATTTCAGTATCTGACAACACTACTTGATAGTTAAAAAAAAAAAATAGAGCTATAGAAAAATGCATCTCAGAACATGTTCGTAGAGGTCTAAACTAATAATTAAGTTTATATTCAACGGTTAAATGCAGAGGAGAGGGACATGTGACAACATGTTGACAACCAACAGAAATAACGGGGAGTAACTCATCAAAAACAAAAGACATTTATACATTATTTATAAAAGAAGATTACTTTCGGACATATTTAAAGTTTTAGAATGTTTATCTAATTCTCTCGTTTCAGATGATGTTACAAACTTTCGTGCCCGAGGAGCTTTAATTTTAAAACCTGGACGAGAACAGAGCGTCTCTCTTTCTCAAAGCCAGCTCTCAGAGGAGGACAGAATGAAACTTAAGGTAAATAACTGCTATTATGTACAGCTCAGTAGGCTCGCCCTCTTGCCTTTTTCTGTGGTGTCCTTGGGCAAGACACTTGTTATTGTGTAGTGGTTTGTAGGGCTGCAATGATTATAAGAATAATTGTAACTAATGGACTATTACCATTCATTTTGGTATATTATTGTTGTTTACGCTGTATAGACTTTTAAAGACATGCCAGAAGATGATTTATAACAAAAAATGATATTAATAAATTAAAATGGCTAAAAAAAGAATAAACAATGAGTGATTAGAATATTGTCTATCTAGTAGACCTGTAATCGACTAAAGAAACTCTTGGTCGACTAAAGACATGCCCTACTGACCGATTAGTCGACTAAAAGATGGTGTGGCAAAATATTTGAAAACTATAAACTATCTCCATGTAAACTTAATCTTAATAAAATGATTTGTCGACTAATAAAAATCATGATCAACTAAGACACCATCGACAGATTAATCGACTAAATGACTAAAGAATTACACCCCTACTATCTAGTCAGTCAGCATTATTCTCGTAAGATCCCATTGAACAATAGAAATAATTGCTGCCTAAAAATAATAATAGCTGACTATTCAACCTCTACAATAATCGTCCAGATGGGACAATAGTGATAAATCCTTGTTTGCCTTTGTCTCTGTCCAAATGAAGTCTGTAAATAGTCTATGTTTTCATCTTTCTGTTAAGATGTAGTGGTCTGCAGATCGAAATGAGCCTAAAGCCATCGTCTGGCATTTTTGCATTTGCATTTAAATGTTCACTAATATGCTTTTTTTTCACCCCTTTTCCTTTAAAATAAATAATAATGATGATATTCTGAGAAGTTCTGTCAAAGGCAGACAGAAAGGCACACTATAACTAACATGTCAGTTCTTCCTCTTCTCCAGGAGGTGGCAGCAGTGGACGGCCTTTATAAGATCCGAGTGCCTCGTGTTTCTCTGCAGCCGGACAGAACCGAGCGGCAGATGGACGGACACCTCACAGCCTTCGTCAGAGCTGTAAGCTTCAAGGAACATATTATATGATCGTTTAGATGTTTCAAACTCCTACATACCACACAGAGTTCAACAAGTTTTAAGATGTATTTAGTTTTATAAAAATTTGACGTTAAGTAATGCTAAACGTCCTCACAAATGTCCAACAGCCCTGTTCATAAAAAAACAACGGTACATTATTGTCGCCTTTCTTTATAATCTAATAATGATCAAGAACTCTTGGATCACAAACTTCCACTGAAACTTGTCCTGATATGACCTTTTTATGTGATGTTCTTACTTTTGTTGAATTTAGAGTCAATTTAATCCACTGTTTGTTTCTCCTTTGACTTTCTTTCGATCTTGTAATTGTGTATTTTAAACCTTGTTTAGACCTGGAATAGCCCTTGTTTATAGACTTGGTTTAGTTAGAAACGTTTGAGAAACACCGCTCTAAAAGACAACCAGAGAAACTAATATTCTTTTGTTGTTGAGGAACTGAAAAAGCTCCAAATGAATATTTCTACCTTTTCAAATTTACATTAAAAGTTGTAGATATACCTTTTTCCTTTTATCGTGCTTTGACAAGCCTTTGGTCATAGTCATGTCAGAGAAGTGTAAAAGTACTAAATAATTGAAATCGAGCAAAGGATCATGGTCTATGTAGTTTTATAAATGAGACCCTTGACCTGTAAATCACCTGTGTCTCAGTGGAGATAGATAAGTTTAATGCTATACTGTGGAACATTCAAGGTAAAGCAATAACATCGGACTCTTCATCAGAAAAGTTACATGATGGAACAGATGCTTTTTTTTTTTTGTTTTTTTTTTAATCCGCACAGTGTTTTGTTTTTCTTTCGTTTTGTTACTGATATTTAAACCCAACAGTTCAATATAATATTCAAACATACCTCCTTCAGTGTGCGATGGTCGAGTCCCACCTCAGCGACGTCCTGACGCTGCACACGGACGTATCGGGCGTCCTGATTGGTGTTTCCATAGTGACCGTGCCCGGCACCTGCAGAGGGACAGAGGTGGAGGACGAGGTGGATCTGGAGGTTTTCAACACCACTCTGACCGTCATGGCCCCCGTCAGTGCTCCCGGGTCAGTCCAGTTTATAGAGTTACTAAAGAATGTTGGCAATACACACACACACCGACACACACACACAGACACACACACACACACCGACACACACACACAGACACACACACACACACAGACCTACACACACACACACACACTTAGACACACACACACACAGACCTACACAGACACACACAGACACACACACAGACCTACACACACACA
Source organism: Rhinogobius similis (assembly GCA_019453435.1). Lineage (NCBI taxonomy): Eukaryota > Metazoa > Chordata > Actinopteri > Gobiiformes > Gobiidae > Rhinogobius > Rhinogobius similis. The sequence goes on along the minus strand of CM033631.1, from coordinate 8,712,288 downwards.
CACACACACACACTTAGACACACACAGACACACACACACACAGACACACACACACACAGACCTACACACACACACAGACCTACACTTAGACACACACACAGACACACACACACGCACACACACACACACACACACACACAGACCTACACACACAGACACACACAGACCTACAGACACACACGCACACGCACACACACACACACACACAGACCTACACACACACACACACACACAGACCTACAAACACACACACACTTAGACACACACACACACAGACCTACACACACAGACACACACACACACAGACCTACACACACAGACACACACACACACAGACCTACACACACACACACACACAGACCTACACACACAGACCTACACACACAGACCTACACTTAGACACACACAGACACACACACACACACACACACAGACCTACACACACAGACACAGACCTACACACGCACACACACACACACACACACACACACACACACACACACACACACAGAGCCCGCAAAGTGCAGTCCATCTGCACCTAAAAGCTACAAACCACTCGTTCGAGGACAGTGAGGTGAAGATATTGAGCAGAAGAAGAACTGGTTTGAAAGAGGAGTAAAGGAAGCTATTTTTGTAAAAAGAGAGAATCCCTCTCTAAACAGGAATGGGGTTTAAGATTCAATTTAGCTAAGATTTATGACAGCCTCCTAACCCCCTGGTCCAAGTCTATGGACCAGTCAAATGTTAATCAGACACTCAGCAGTGATGAAGGAGCAACAGCTATCAATAGAACAATAGAACAAAGGCTATCACCACAGACTAGCCTCAGGTGACACTAGGCAGGGCAACTATTGACCTAACAAAGACAGGCCATTATCAGTGACTCCTCCCTGTGGGCGGGGTTCTCACTACTCAAAGGAGCATATAAGACAGAGCTCTCTGATTGACAATGACTTCTGGATAGAAGTCGAAATGTCTCGATCTTCAAACAACCCCTTTAATCTTTTCTAAGATCAGCTGTAATATGTAATGTGCACGGATCACATTTTGACTTATTTGGAATTGGACAAATTTGACAGACTATTATTTAATAGAAGATTTTTTTCCCTTATTTTGCTCTCTTTGTCATGTTCTGTGTTTGTTTAAAAATAGAAGAAAAGAAAATATTTTTATTTAATTATTTATCATGCAAAATAAGTATTACCCGGATAAACATCAGAACTTGCGTTAATAAATCTATTGCTAGATTGGCGGGGCTTAAACTAGACTTAAAGAATAGATCCTGAGCCGAAAATGTTACAAATGTAGGAATATGAAATGACCTGAGTAAATATTATCTTGCTCTTCTTCATTAAAAAAAAAGAAAATTTCCCTTCTTAATCATTTTTTGACACCGACAGCTCTGTTTGCCGTGTGAAAACAAAGCTTATGTGGGAAATTCCTAAAAGAGTCACATTTAGTCTTCATTTCAACAATTTCATTTCTCCTTCAGGCCAGAAACTGCGCTCTTCCTCGAACGTTTGGAGCAAGAAACGGAGAAAAAAGGGAAGAATCCTCAAGAGCAGAAATCCTTCTTTGCAAAATATGTGAGTAATTATCTTCTATTTTGTTTTTGCGTTGGTTTTTCATGAGCTGCTGAAGATTAAGACTGGAGCCATCACTGAACCTAAAGATTTCATGCCTTTTATACTCTTTGGGTTGTTTTGTCCTGTGCAGAGTCCAGTATGTTTGAAAGATTTATCGCAATCAATTTCAATTTCAATTTATTTATTAGGAGGATAAGCCCCTTGAGATGAACCATCTCGTTTTCAAGGGGGTCCTCAATCCAAAAACATAATTTGTATTTTCAATTAAATATATGCTTTTATTTTCATTGTACAAGTTATCCACAGTGGAAGAAGTCTTGAATCTTGATTTTTGAAGCGACATTTCAAATCTAGCCGAACTCATCAAAATGTTTTTATTATATATTTCCCCCAAACCTTTCAGAACTTTGGTTGGATTCTGTGGCCCAGGGGCGTCCAAGGGTCTACTTTTTATTGAAAATGTTAAATTATCTACATTAAATCCTCCATAACAAACAGTTTGATGTGAGACAGACCTGATTTTGTTGTTCAGATTAAGAGACTGAATTGAAATTCTTAGATAAATGCAGCTTTTTCCAATGACTCCTTAAAGTCTACATGACAGGTTCTCATGTTTGCCTACGTATGACTTAGTTTGGTGGGAGGGCACTTGTGGTTAATATTTATCATCGTTTTACATCAGCCAAGATGCAATTTGTGAAGAAAATAAAAATGACTGGAAGTAGAGCTGAGTTTTCTGTGATGTCATCAAAAAGCGACGTGCTGTCGAAAATACAGGGACGATTTACACAGAATTGACACATTTTTCTGACAATTTAAACCATCATTCAACAAAATAAAAGTGTTGTCAGGTATTATTATTTGTCATCCTAACTATTGTTCAAATTATATGGCTTTTTAACAAAATGGTTGCTAGGTAACAGTTGTGGAATCACCTCTATCTATGTCATATTTGCTGCTCATGACCAACCAGGAAGTAACATTATAGACTTTATGAAAAATGTAAAACTGGGGACAAATAGGCAAAATGTTTAGTAAAATCTTAAATATAATAATGTTCACCACGATTTAGTGAAATGTGTCGTCAAACCTGTCAAATAGACTTTAATCCATGTTATAATATGCAGAGACTAGTGATAATGTTGAGGTTTAGGGCCGCAACTAATGATCATTTATCGATTAGTCTAGATTCTACATTTTTACTAAAGTGGATTTGCTCATTTTCTGCAATCGAGGCTCAATATGAGTCATAAAACCTGTTAATCATTATTCAGTTGCTAAATTAGTTCACAATCATTTCAGTAATAGATTTTTTGCAATGAATTGCTTAACTTGTTGCAACACAAAGTTCCAAAGTATTTCTATTTTGGATATTTCTTTCAAAAACAGTAAATCTCCCATGGAGTTATACACCTTATTTGGGCTGCAACAAGTTAACATTCAGTTAATCACAACCAGTTGCTTAATGAAATTATCGTCAACTAATTTAGTAATCGAATAATTGTTAATTGCTTTATATTTACATGATATGAGCTGAGAAAAGAGGTTTTATGACTCAAACTCAGCGGCAACTGCACGAAAATGACATGTAAAGTTGGTGTATTTGAGGAAAACACTTTTTTTGTCCATAAATGTGCTCCCTCAACACAAAAATATAGAAAATATTGTATCTGTTGTTATTGGTTTAGACTTGGTTTTATCCTGGTTTAGTCCTGGTTCAGTTCTGCAGATGTTGTTAAAGCCTGTTTGTATTTTAAAATCGCTGGACGAGTTTCTGGTCTCGAGGGCAAAACCATCCGTTGAACAGCCCTGTAATAATGTCATCAAATTATAGAATGTGAACGCAGTCGATTCAAAATGACTGAATCTCAAGATTAAAGTACATTAAATTGCACAGCTCGTCCTCCGTCCTGGAGCCGTTTGGACGTGACTCTGTGATTGAGTCTTAGTTCAGTCTGAGTTCACTTCCTGTTTGACGTCTGCTGCTTTCATGGACCCGTCTCTCGTACGGTGAGTTCATTTAACCGCTCTCTGCTGTGTTCCAGTGGTATTTGATTCTGGGAGGCGCCATCTTCCTCATGCTTTCCAATTCGGCCCAGCCCCCAGCAGGGGGCGACAGAGAGCAGAGCTGATCCCACTGAAGTACAGTCTCTTATGTGGCCTCCCTGTCCCTGCTTCTGTCCTGCTTAGAGCTTTATAGTTTTAGTTTAACAATCACTTTTTAACTTTTACCTCAAACAATATCATGCTGGACTGTCATTTCACTTTCAAGCCAATTTAATTTAGTTTTATACAGAAATTTTGCCTTAAAAACAGCGGGATGTTTCATGGTTTGATGATTTTTGCTCTTATTCTCTTAAAAAAAAGTGAATGATTTTATTCCCACTGTCAAATAATCAGTCAAATCAAACAATCAAATAAACAGCATAAGACAAGTAAAGTAGTTATCCAACTAGGTCTGGGCGATATGGTGATAATCGAATGTCGAGCTGGTCCCTGTGACAATCTGCTATTTTTGTGAAATCGTCGCGTCATGATTCACTGTTTGTCTCTTTAATGCAGCTGTCTGTTCAAACACACTTTTTCTCCTGTTGTTTAGCCTCTGAAGTCTCTGAGCAGATGACTTTATTTACCTCTTAAAGGCCAGAGCTGCACAATTAAACCAAATCGACACAAAAACGTAATTTAAATGGATGCAATTAGCAAATCATAAAGGCTGCAATGTTTGAAGAAGAAGAATTTCTTCCACAAACAACAAATTGTCTTTGATTTGAATAAAAACTCCTAACACTGTAGTTTGGATTTGTACAAACATGTTCTGAAACAAGAGACAAAAGCGCAACCAAAAGCGATAAAAATGTGTTCTAAAGCAACAAAAATACAACACAACTCAATGCACCAAAACGCACCAAAATATCTAATTGTGATTTTTCTGACCAGTGCGATTGTGATTTATGTTTTAATAATAGGATTCAGTTCAAATTCACAATTTAAAACACAATTTTGTAGTTTTTTGTTGCATTTTTATCACGTTCAGACGTTTTTAGCTGTGTTTTAGTCGCGGTTTGGTGCGTTGAGTCACGTTTGTTGTTTGCAGGCACGTTTTGTCGCTTTTGAACGTACTTTTTTTTGCTTTTTTTCATGTTTGTACAAATCCAAACTACAGTGTTAGCAGTTTTTATTCAAATCGAAACAAGACATTTTGTTGTTTGTGGAAGAATTCATTGCACTTTAAAAATTGCAGCCTTTGTGACAATTACACCCATTAAAATTGCTATTTCGTGTCGATTTGGTTTAATTGTGCAGCTCTGGTCTTTAAGAGGTAAATAAAGTCGTCTGCGCAGAGGCTTCAGAGGCTAAACAACAGGAGAAAAAGTGTGTTTGAACAGACAGCTGCATTAAAGAGACAAACAGTGAATCATGACACGACACAAAAATAGCAGATTGTCACAGGGACCAGCTCATGATTCCATTTTTATCACCCAGCTGTAGTGTGCACGCAGCCTATTCAATCCAACTTTATTTGTACAGCACATTTTTGCCAATGCAAGGTTTCCAAAGTGCTGCGCAGAGTGAAAAACATCAATTATTACTTAAAATTACATACATTGCATTAAATGGTATTAAAAAATGCAAAGTCGATAAAGCCAACAATAAAAAATGTAACAGAAAACCCTAGAAAAAAGAACTTTGTGTTTATGTGCAATAACGATCCCAGTCATCGTGTTCATTAAAATTTTTTGAGCATTTGAAAAACACAATTTAGACGATTTAACTCTAACCTTTTCTTTTGCCACTAATAATAAAAGTTTTACATTCTCGTTTCCATTCCCGTTCCAACTGTTTTTTCTGTCCTTTTCAGGCTCAAAAGGTTTGCATAAAAAGATAAACATAAAACTTAATGTTCTCACAGCAAAAACCTCCAAGATTTGATTTAATATTTTACAATTATTAGATAAAACACTATGAGCCAGACTTTGGAATCTGGAAATGGCTGCAACAAGTTAATGATTAATCCCATCTAATTTAGTGTTCAAATAATCGTGAACAGATAGGCCAATATCCAATGTTTATCTTGCTGCTGTGGCCATTATTTGCTGATAACAATATTTAGTTTTTAAAATCCATTGCAAGGCCCACAAATCTGTTTTAAATTGAAGAAAAAATCATAAATTAACTAAATAAAGAAAGTAATAATAACAAAAATCTGAACAGAATGGATGAATTATTACATTAGGGCTGAGCTTTTTTGCTTAATTTGACCCAGACAAAGCTGAAGTGAAGCTGTTTGACGACGTCCTGGAGGAGAATATTTATAGATGAGCAAGTGTTTTAATCAAAAACACACAATTTACATGTTTCCTGTGTGTTTTTGTGTGATTCCTGCTCTGTCTGAGTCATAAAACCTCTTCTTTCTGCTCATTAGAAGTCTGTGTTTAGACCAGAGAGCAATTATTCTGTTATTATTATCAATTAGTTGTGATTAATCGATTAACTTAATAAACATACAGCCATATTTTAGCCTAATTGCGCTTCTATTTCCATTTTTACTCATTAGTCTGTTTTTAAAAAAGCGTAATTGCAGGAAAATTTGTACATTTTGTGTTTTTTGTGCATTTTTTTGTTGGTGTCATCTGGGTTTAATTAATTAAAAAGCTCATATTTACCAGCCTTTTGCATTCTAAATAACTAATTGAAAGAATAATCAATAGTTGCAACCCAAGTATCTGGCTGACAAAACCTGCCAAAATCACTTCAATCATCAAAATTAAATCTTCTTTTTGAGCTTGAACGTTTCTCTGACTTCTTCTTGGTTTCAGAAAATAACTAATCGGGGCTGACCAATGTGAATCTAAACAAACTCAGATTACCGCCTCGTTTTGATCCGTTTCTAAGCGTTTGTCACGTTTTTGTTTGCAGTGGATGTACATCGTGCCCCTCGTCCTCTTCCTGATGATGTCGGGAGCTCAGGACCAATCAGGAGGCGGCGCTGGAGGCGGAGCAGCCAATGGGGGCGGCCGATGAGCTCCGAGATAACAACACACTGTAAAAAAAAAAACAACGGAAAATCTATGTTTGTGTAAATGACTTGAACATTACATTTATCTGAGTAGTTTTGATTCATTTAGATTTCTTGATATTAAAGGGGACATGTTGTGCAAGCTTTTAATCACGCTACAACGGTGTTTCCTCATTAGTTTTGCTCAGCGTTGTGTTTTGTTTGAGTTAAAGGACAAATATTATGCAAAATTGATCTTTTTGAGCTTCTACTCATGTTCTAACAATGTTCCGTCATAAAAAACACACCTGGAGCTGCATTTAGCTTCATTCACGCTAGTTTGATGAATCCTGGTTAGAAAATCCTCTCCCTCTGACCGTCAGAAACACTTCGTTCTGAATTCCTTTCGATATGTGACGTTGTCCGATGTGTTACGTGGCTCCGAGCATCTTCTTCACTGTTTTTAAGTCCATAAATCATCGCTAGACTCGCTCTGAGCATTTCTGCCGTCTAAACGCAGTAGCCACAGCTAAAGTAATGTGGCGTCTCTCAAGGCTGTGATAAAGTTATATTGTTCTTTGTAAAAACAGTTTATTTTTAGTTCTAAAACATGAGATGTCAAAGTAAAGATACTCAAGAGCAGGTTTAAAGGCTAAAATTTAAAGGCATACAATTGTCCTTTAATCCTGTATTGTCCTGCAACTGAGGCTCAACTCACAGAATATTACTGTTGTCACCTACCCCCTATCCCCGCCCACATCCCTGAACTTTTGCAATTATTTGAAAAATTAAGATTCAGAGTGACACATGTAAAGTTCGAAAATGTGACGTAAATGAGAAACGGCTGCTTGATACTTTTAATGTCATTATAAAGAGGCGGGGCTTATCAGTTCTGCAGTTTTGAACAGGAAGCCAATGGTTCAGTTTGTATTTCTAGACCGTGTCAGATCAATATGGCAGTTTACATTGAACAAAATATAAAATGTTGAAGTACTTATGTTATAGTTCAATACTTTGAACTTATAAAAAAGTGTAACATGTCCCCTTTATCCCTTTAATGTACCTAAAGTTTGACTTCTGTCAGACATTTCTGACTCATTACTCTCAAAAGAGGAGGTCTTGTGTTGGATACTCCATAACTTATGACACACCTGATCACCAATACAGGAGAAAAAGATTACTAAATCAAGCATGAATCACTCTAAATGCAACGTTGAGTAGGAAATGATGAGCAAAACCATTATTAAAAGCTAAAACAAGTTGTATTTGTCAGTGACGGAGATGAGATCCTTTGCCAGTTAATTTTGTTTTAACTTAAGATAAACTGTATCCAAACCCGTCCAAAATATGTTGAAACCGATCGAATAACCTAAAGTTAAGTAAATCATTAACTAATCCAAGTGAATCAAGTATTTTTCACAAACATGGATATCCTCTTTTCTTTTCTGTGAACATGTGACCTGATCTGCTGTACATAATGCTGTTGTAAACGGAGCGTGAAGGAGAGAAGTGTCAAATGACTGCGTTTTAATACGACTAATAATAAAATATTTATTACAATCGGATTAGTATTTTGTCATTGTAGGAGTCACTTTATTATTTTGTCATTGTAGGATTCGCTTACCGTGCTCACTTACCTTTTCATTTATCATGCATTCGTCTTTCAAGGCTAAAAATTTGCAAAGTTTATTGAAAAAGTTTAATGAAAGTCCCAGTTTAAACACAGTACCGAGGCTGTTTTGTTGTTGTTGACACACGTTTACAGTTAATTGGAAAACCCGTTAAAGCGAAACACAGTACGGGAATTTAACCAGGAACCTGAGGTAAAACCAGTATGTTTAGTTTACTGAAACGTAGATGACAAAACAAAAATCAATAACATACTCTTAGTCATAACATTAATACTGTCATAAATGCCTTGGAAACTGGGAAAAAGCCCAGAAAAGCTGCATAGAGCACATTTAAATCAACAGAATAATTTTTAACTATAATAATCTGCAGCCTGTCCATTGAATAACATTGTAGTGTCATTCCTATGTGTAACCGCGGTAACATGCAGGAAGTGAGTTGCATGAAGGATGTGGCTCTGACGCTGCTGCGCACAGTTTCCTGAGGAAGCTTTCAAAATCTGACCCCAAAAAGGCAAGATTTACCTCAACATCTGACGACTTTAATCCCAACTGATGACAGCGAACAGGGCAGGGCCGGATTGCAGTATTTTCACAAGTGCAGCCCAAAGAAACTGGTGTCAAAATGTCAAAACTCATGCGTAATATACTACACTTAACCAGTAAACGCGCAGAAAGTCGGTTATTATGCAAACGCAAACAAAAATACTCACTAAAACAGACTAAACAAGGTAGATTCAGGCTTAAAGTGCATCCGACAGGTTCGACTACACTTTCCATTAAAACGTAGAGATTATATTAAGATTTTACTAAACATTTTGTCTATTTGTCCCCAGTTTGAAAGTTTTTGTTGAGTTTATAATGTTACTTCCTGGTTGAACATAGTTAGAGCTAATTCCACAGCTGTTACCTAGCAACCAGACTGTAAACAAGGGTCAAAATCCATATAAATGACAGAATACTTGTCAACTGTCAATAAAAATAAATAATACCCATTTAACACTTTTATTTTGTTGAATGATTGTTTAAACTGTCAGAGAAAGGTCCATTGCGTGCATGTTGTCCCTGCAGCGCTACTTCCTGTAATTTTATGTTTTTATTTATCACAATTTCTTCGCAAACCGCAACTTCACGGATGTAAGACTTTGATAATGCTGCGTGCCAGTCACCCACGGGGGTTTTGTTTTCCGCATTCCAACTTTTAAATTCACACCGGACGCTTCACTTCTTGGAATTACTTGGAAACCGTGCAACGTTTCAGAATGTATCTGCCCGTTTGTCTAACATTCGACATCCGTTAGTAATTGTGTTATTTTCTCTTTAGTTGCTCTCTGCTGCTGTCTGTGAAGCTGTTGAGCAAATGTCGCTAACATTTACACAGACCTAATGACATCAAAAGCAGAAATTATCATTTAGCTGTATAACTCACAGATGTAATTCACTTTATTCCGGACGTTTCCGTACGCGCCGCCGTCTTGTTTCCGTTGTATTAGTTTACATGGAGCAGACGAGCTCAACAGAAAATAAGTTCTACTCGACTAAAAAGACGTTTTCAGGCCTCAGGAAATCGTTGCGTTGTTGACTTGTTGTTGCTCGTGTTCATTAAACATTTTACACAAATCAATCTACTTTATGTAACATTTTAGCGGCGAGACTTTTCCCTCGTTCGTCATTAGCTTTAACGGAGTTCTGGTCAAACGGAAGTGCGTTTACAACAAAAGTGCAGATCTGTGGCAAAAAGAGGCAAAAGTGGGCGGGGCAGAATAAGGTGGATAGCACTGCTCAGATTAATAAATTAAAGTCTATATGACGGGTCAGGCGTCACATTTCACAAAAACACAGTGAAGATGATTCTATTTGAGATTTTACTAAGCATTTTTCCTGTTTGTCCCCAGTTTGACAGTTTTCGTAATGTTTATAATGTTACTTCCTGGTTGAACATGAGCAGCAAATATGACGTAGTTAGAGGTGATTCCACGACTGTTACCTAGCAACCATTTTGAAAACAAGGGCCAAAATCCATTTAAATTACACAATTGTTACCTGACAACACCTTTGTTTTGTTGAATAAACGGTTAAACTGTCAGAAAGGTGTTTCTGTTGAGTGTTAACCGTCTATTTATTTTCAACTGTACGTCTCTTTTTGATGACATCACAGAGGGATTCCATTTTAGAACTCAGCACTACTTCCTATCATTTTAAACTTTTATTTATTTATTTTTTTCTTCACAAAATACAACTTCACAGATGTAAAACTATAATGAATATTTACCACAGGTGCCCTCCCGCCAAACTAAGTCAGTATTAGAGAAACATGGGAACCTGTCCTGTAGACTTTAACATAAATGGATGGATATTTTTGGTTGATCTGAGCACCGTCTTGGGTTTTATTGTTGATGCAGACATGTTTTTTCTTACTATGACTTAGTTTGGTGGATAGAGGTCGGAACTCGAACCTCGGGGGGTTGTTTTCTCTGAGTTTCTGCGTTCCAGAGTCAAGTGGAAAAAACCAATGATCAATGCCTTTCAGCGTGAACGTCGCTGCATTAAATGTCATTACCACTGACTCACGTGTTTTTGCCATTCACTGGTAAAATACAGATGTTGCCTCTATTGTTGTGATTGGAGAATTATGTACGGGGCATGTTGGTGCTTGCAAACATAATTGATACATAAATGGAGATTGTTTTGCAAAGATGTGTTGCTTGGAATTTCATTAACTGTACACAAAAGAATTATGGCTTAAATATGTTTCATTTGTGAAGTAGAACGAACCATCAAATCAGTTTTCAGTCTTTGTTCGTGCTGTTGAAAGCTTGAAATTACTGGAGGTAATGCTAAGTTCTAAAATGGAATCCCTCTGTGATGTCATCAATTGCGCCATTGAAAACACAGAGACAATTTACACACAACTGACACATTTTTCTGACAATGGAAACTATAATTCAACAAAATATGTGCTATTATAAGGGATTTATTGTCAATTCCTAACTATCGTGACATTTATATGGATTTTGTCCCTTGTTTACAGTCTGGTTGCTATGGTAACAGTTGTGGAATTATCTGTGCATTTGCTGCTCATGTTCAACAAAGGAAGTGACATTATAAACTTTACAAAAAACTGTCAAACTGGGGATAAAAAGGCAAAACGTTTTGTAAAATCTTAAATACAATCATGTTCGCAACGTTTTAGTCAAATGTGTCGTCTAACCCAGTGTTTCCCAACCAGGGGTACGGGGACCCCGAGTGGTACGTGAAGAATTACTGGGGGATACTTGGAATGGTTTCAGGTTTTAAATGAAGACGAAATGTACTTTTATCTGAATAAAAAAGTGTCATTAGTTGTAAATTTGCATGTTTTTGGAGTATCTTGGACCATAAATATAATCGAAACAGTACATATGATAGTATTAATTGACTATATTCGACTCGTTAACTCATTTATTTGCCTGAAACTCAAGTTAGGAGGTACTCAGAGTGTTAAACAAATCTTGGGGGACACACGGTACAAAAAACCTGTCATATACTTAAACACAGTACTTTTACTTCTGTTACCTTTACAGCGCTAATTAAGTTGACAATGTAGTTTTGACCTCTGCTTCTGATTTACACCAACTGGTCAGAAGCTTCACAAAAGAAAATCAGATTGCAAATGACTGTCTTTTTATTTTATTTATAAATACAGCCTTGGTACGAGTGAAGCTGTTGTCTGGAAGAATGGACTGACAGACGGTAGATTTGTTTGGTCTTCACATTTCCCATTTCAAAGCTGAAGCTGATCACCAAACATGAGATTTTAGGACTTTCATTTGTTGTGTTTTTTGAGGGTTTGGAGTACAGAGTGCTTGATTTGACTGGAAATAGTTGGCTTTGTAGTCACAGCTGCCCTGAGTTAAACCGGAGGAAAAGTGGCGACCAGTCTGCGCCATCTAATACCAACAATCACACACACACACAGACGTACGAGGAGGAAGAAGTGTCTTGCCCAAGGACAGAGCGATAGAATGCATAGTTAGAGCTGGGATGGAAGCGCCAACCTTCAAAATTGATTTATTTTGTCTTTTTTTTAAATAATATTTTTACTTCTTTCCATTAGAATTTTTTGGACGTTCAAAATAATGCCATAATGTTTGTTTTCATCAAAGCTTCAGACCTATTTTTCCTCAAACGTGTGACTGAAATGAGCCTCATTTCAAACTGAAGCTGTTTCTGATCCTTTGGACACAAACTATTGTCTGGACTCTTTGTGAAGCTCAGACTCTGTAGTTTTGGCCTCTGAGTCTGATTTACTCTGATTTACACTTGGACACAAGCTCTGCAGAGGAATATCAGACTTTAAAGTCCGTCTACATTTTCTTTGTGAAATATATGAAGAAGTGAAGCTGGTGTTTGTAGCAGGAACTGAGTGACACTAGTTTGGGCTTTTAATGGTTTTGACAATTCCTCTTTCAAAGCAGAAGCTAATTTAACTGAAAATGACTAGGGATTTGTAATAAAATAAAATAAAAAGTCCAGGCAGAATCCATATAAAAGTTCTTATATTTTTTCTGAATGTCACGTGTAATTTTTTTATTTGTGCTTTTGGAGAACAAACTCAACCCAGAATGGTAGATTTGACGGGAAATAAGAAGGTTATTTTTAGGTTTCTTTTCATATTGAACATGTCCAGCAGCTCAATTGTTTCCTTCTGATGGCGGATAAAACGGAATAAATTAAGAAAAAGTCCAACATCTCACCGGTCAGGATTTTCCCAGGTGCATTTTGAAACCACACTTAAACGTGCGTTTCCTGCTTTCTCACCTATTGCCTATTGAACCGCACACGTCACTTCTTCAAATACACGTGTGAACTGCCGAGACCTAAATGTGAACGATTACTCAGCTCCATCCAAAAATACCGCTCAGCTCAGACACGAGAGCACTGAGTCAGGCGCACTTTAGACGCTGAGGCGGCGCTCACACTTGCACATTCATCACATCTAAACTGGGACTAATGCCATATTTAAACCTGGATTAGATCAAGACTAAACAAGGACGACAATAGAACTGAACCAAGAGCACATGAAGAGCACATTGGGCTCAATTTAGGACCAAAAACCACCGTGTGAACGCAGCCTAAAGCATGCAATATAGATGTGTTGCCCAATCAGCATTTCACAAGCCGTCAGTGGTGGAAAGTAACAAAGTACTGCACTTAAGTCCGTTTTTTTTAGGTATCTTTACTTTACCGCGTCTGAACGGCCCCCGCAGCGTCTTAAGACACACTTTTATTCTCTGTCTTTTAACACCGTGTGAGTTGTGTGGTCCTCTGTGTTTTATTTTATTGTTATTATTTATGTATTTATTTATTGCTAGTATCGTTTATGGTTGTCAGTCTGTTTCTGTACAGCACTTTGGAAGCTGTTTATTGGTAAAATGTGCTTTATAAATGAAGTGGATTGGATTTACTTAAAGGTGCTGTACCTGATTTTTACTGTTGTGAAATGGGGAAACACAAAACTAGTCCAAGTTCACAAGTTTTTGCATGTAATAAAGTAAAAATGATAAAAGTAACGTAATGTAAAAACGTAAAAGCATCTATTTGGATGAAAATGAGACCATAACCTTTACCCTGCATCTATTTACAGAAGGTTTATCCTACGAGAGAAGCAGGAAGTGTGCTGTTAGCATGCTAATATTTATTAGCTTTACCTGTGATGCTCTGGACTCAGAAACTCATGAAAAGTCCTGTTGGCGTGTTCGTTTATCTGAAGAATGAGAATAAGGCAAAAATCAATTAAATCCAAAAAGTTTATTAACCCTAACAAAGAAGTCTAGAGGGCTCTGGGTCAGAACTTTATCCCCGAAAGCCTACGTACTACATGGGTTTTACAACAGGAGCTCTGAATGCCCACCAACCCCTGGACCCAGGTTAAAAACACATTTATGAATATGCAAATTATAGGTTGACCCTTGTCCCGGGAGTCTCCGTCTCCATGGTGACGATAGGAAACGGCCTCCTTGCAACAAACTGACCATCGCAGCGTAGTCTTGTCCTCGAGTTTCATGTCAGCAGGTGCCTGCCGCCTCTCTGTGCATAGAAAGAACACACATCCCACACATTCCAAGCCACTGAGAATATCAACCACGAGTAACTTTAATTGCAGACTGTAAATAGACTTCCCAGAACATTAGATTCTATGAATAAAGCTGATTAAAACTATGAACTTGTGTTGTGTTCGCATGTGCGTGTAAATTCTAAACTTCCCCATAAAGTATAAAACAAATCATAAATGAGCAGTATAAAAGGAGTATAAAAACATATATTTCCCTTCAGTCCTTATAAACGTCTGGTGGTGAATGTTTCTGATGCTGGGACTATGTACGGATGAGAGATCAATCACAACCCTGTGCAGTTTTAGTCTTTTGAGTGCCGTTTGGAGAGAATTTCTTTAATCGACTACAGCCCTAGTTTGAACAGTCGTGATCCTTCTTTTTCATTCACTTTTAGTTGAAATTGTAAATACTGAGACCACACAATTAAATATGCTATTGACATTGTATACCATCTATTTTACATTTCAATAAAATAAAATAATTTCTAAAATATGTCATCTTTTCCTAAATACACTGTGGGGTGTGTTTGTAGTTCCATAAATTGCTAGATGTTGCGATAATGTGTTAAAGATTTCCATAAAGCTCTTAAAAAGGTTTTTTAATTGACTTTGGATCCTTGCACATACCCTGTTATTATATTTAGTGTAAAAATGCAACATAAGACTAAAACCACTTTTGTTTGTGGCAATTAGAGCTGGGCGATATGGCAAAAATTATGATCATGATTTTCTTGGGTCCAGATCATGCTTGATTTTATCATGATTCATGTTCACTTTGTATTTTTCTGTTGCCTTTAATCGAGCTGCACGATTTAGGAAAAATATCAAATTTTCTGATTTTTCTGACCAGTGCGATTGTGATTAGATTTGTGATTTATGTTTTAATAATCATATTCTGTTCAAATTCACATTTTAAACACAGTATTGTCGCTTTAGGCTTTAGTTTTTGTCCTTTTTAGTTGCATTTTTGTCGCTTTTAGTTGCGTTTGTTGTTTGCAGGCGCATTTATGTCACTTTTGAAAGCATTTTTATCACTTTTGGTTGTGGTTTTATTACTTGTTTCAGAACATATTTGTACAAATCCAAACTACAGTGTTAGCAGTTTTTATTCAAATCAAAGCAAGACATTTTGTTTTTTGTGGAAGAAATTATTGCACTTAAAAAAGCAGCCTTTGAGATTTGCTAATTACATCCATTCAAATTGCGATTTTGTGTTGATTTGGTTCAATTGTGCAGCCCTGGTCTTTAAGAGGTAAATAAAGTCATCTGCTCAGAGGCTTCAGAGGCTAAACAACAGGAGAAAAAGTGTGTTTGAACAGACAGCTGCATTAAAGACACAAACAGTGAATCACGATACGACGATTTCAGAAAAACAGCAGATTGTCACAGGGACCAGCTCAACATTTGATTTTTATCACTTTTATCACAATAACAGTGACATTTTCTATTTTCCGTTTATTACAATCTCTAAACTCAACAATTTGAATGACGCACTGCAGAAGGAATGTGTAAAAGGTTGCGAGTCATATGTTCTGAAATTATAGCTGATTAATACATTCAATGATAAAGCCGCTGTACAAGATAATGATTAAACTTCCGCAGCCCCAAAGTCATAATTACTGCACGTTTGACCAGTCACTTTGTTTTGCGGATATTGGATGGTGGTGATTTATGACGTCAATGAACTTTAGTGCACTTTTCAAGGCCGTCACAGTCTGCCCTAAAAGTAAACAAGTAAAAAGTCAACGCTCAGTCTGTGGGTCCAAAAGTCTAGTTGTTAATTTAAAAACCAAAGCACTGAACAAGGACTGGTTAAAAAATACAATCTGATCAGAATTTCATCGTCATCGTCATTGCATGTGTGTAATATTCCATAGACTTTTTAGCTTTCATTCATTCATTTTCTACCGCTTATTCCCATCAGGAGCCGCGGGTGACTGGAGCCTATCCCAGTGACTTTGGGCCTTAGGCGGGGTACACTCTGGACAGTGGCCAGCTCGTGGCAGGGTGAAATTTTAGCTTTTATTTTAGCTTGAACGCACATTCAGAGTGAGGTTTTCTTCAGGCAGATGTAGGCTTGGGGTTACTGAAGTTCAAACTGCAACGAGTGAAGCATTAACATTGAATTTGAACCTTTTATAACAAAGAAAATGGCATGGACTTAATAGTCAATCATTTTCTACTACTTGTTCCCATTAGGGGTCGCGGGTGACTGGAGCCTATCCCAGTGACTTTGGGCCAACCATTCACTCTCTGGGAAAAAAAATCTCTCTCCGAAACCTCAGCCTAAACGGTCTTACCCGGCTCTTTTATCTTAGTCGTGGGGAGTATTTACTTCTAAACCTTTAAAGAAGATATCAGACTCTACAATTGGAATTCACACTGATTTAATTAAGTCAAGATATTGTACAAGTGTCTACAAGTTGATAGCCGTTCTAACAAAAGTCTGTAAACATTCAACAAAATAACAAAGATATAATTTAAAAATTTTAAATTATAATGTTGAGATTTTTCAACTATGTGTTTCATAAATGTGTTGTTCTCATATCTCCACTATTACTTAAATAATTACTTTGTCACATCTGTAAAGCAAAACTTAAAAAAATGTTGTTAGGTCTCTTGCCTCTGGTTTCCAGCTGCAACAATTAATTGAGAGGGTGGTTTTAGGATTGGCATCAGGTGAAAAATTAAGATGCAAATAACTCAATACGGCACGCAACATAAAATTAAGTGTAAAACATCATCCATCACTTGCCGTAATATGATCCAACACCAAGCTAAAGCCATGTTATTAATAGAAATGTTAGAAAAACCAATGGTCCCAGCAAGAAAAGCACTTTGAGTATAAGGTATGTATGGTATGGATCTGTCTTACCTCACGCAGGACGAGCAGTGCCAGTATCCACCAGTAAACACAAATCATGTCGTGCAGGAAACTAGTCTAAACTGGTCTCCGTGTCTTGGATTCTTTGCTCTAGGTGTGTGTGCGTGTGGCCAAGCGTAAAAGCATAAGCACATCTAAAATCTTTTCCAGCTCACATTCATTCACTAGGGACAATTTAGAGTTACCAATTAACCTTCACATGCATGTGTTTGGACGAGGAAGCCTGGAGAGAACCCACGGTAACACGGGGAGAACATGCAGACTCCACCCAGAGAGTGATGCTGGTCTGGTTGAGCTCCTTACTGGGAGGCAGGCGCTCTAACCGCTCTGCCACCGTGCACCGTGTTAAGTCAAACGGTCAAAAAATAATGGACAATGTCTGATTATTGTCAATATTACACTTTATTTGTAAAAAGTTTCTGTCTAGAATCCTTCACTGTTTAGTCTTAGTGTTTAGTTAGTTTGACATAACCATTAGTTGCGGTTCTAATGTTAAAGGTGCGCTGTACGTTTTCTAGTTGAGGGTCTGTCACCTGATTTTCTCATTGAGTTGTTTTTGCTTTGCCTGGAAAGTTCCTCAGTGTGATATTAACTCAGTTATGTTTCACTTATCCAGTTGAAGAAGTTATTACTGCCCAAAGAGTCCTTGTTTTGCAGCTCGTCCCTGGAGATCACATGCTCCTGTAACATTTGAGCTGAAGAGCGTCCAATACTTTTTATATTTCTGTCACCAATCATAGATAATAACTAATGACTACATTTTTACTTTTTTAATTGTCCTCCATTGTGCACATTTGTTTTTCATCTTAAACTCATTACCCAAATGATCACTGGTGTTTCAATATGCAGTTTTTTGTTGCATTTTTAAAAACAATTTGGTCTATTTAGAGAAAATTTAACAGGATTATTCTGTCTGGGTTTTAGTGTTGATGACATAAAGTAGTTTTAATATAATAATTTATTGCAATGTCTTTAAAAAATGTTTGTAACAGGCCTAAGATCTGCTTTGGTCAAAAAAGACTAAATGGCAAGTAGATTTCTAGGAATACACTTCTTGTTATATTACAGATGTTGTATATTTGATAGATATGCAAAATATTTTCTTTTTCGACCAAATATTGATAGCAGGCCTCCTCCTCCTCCTCCGCAGCTGCCCGTGAGTCACACTGACCAGAGTTTAATAAACAGGACCAAACAGAACCGGCTTTTTAGTCTATCAACACAGGAAATGGCAACGTGTTTGGACTGGGCTTCAGTGCGGAAAAGGGCACTTGTTTGCTCTGGGTTTAAAGTCTGCACGACGGGTCAGACGGCACATTTCACTAAAACCAAGTGAACAGGATTATATTTAAGATTTGAACAAACGTTTTGCCTATTTGTCCCCAGTTTGACAGTTTGCGTAAAGTTTATAATGTTACTTCTACATGAGCAGCAAATATGACACAGTTAGAGGTAGTTCTACAACTGTTACCATAGCAACCATTTGGTAAACAAGGGCCAAAATCCATATAAATTACACAATAGTTATGATTTGACAAATAATGATACCTGATAACACTTTATTTTGTTGAATCGATGTTTAAACTGCCAGAGAATTGTCAGGTGAGTGTAAATTGTCTGTTTTTATAGTGGTACGTCGCTTTTTGATAGATTCCATTTTAGAAATTAACACAACTTTGTGTTATTTTAACTTTGTTTTTTCAAAATTTCTTCACAAACTGCAACTTCATGGATGTTAAATTTTGATAAATAATTGCTATAGTTGCCCTCCCACCAAACTAAGTCAGAATTAGAACATTTTGAGAACCTGTCGTGTAGACTTTAATACAGGAAAGTCTAATGTGCATTTATGACAGAGACCATGTAGTGAAAGCTGTTCACCTTATTCCGGAAGTTGTTGTTGCGTTGCCGACTTTGCACATGTTCATTAAACATTTTAGACAAATCAATCTAATTTGCCAAGAGGCATTACTACCTAATGATATAATATGACTCCCTATACATATTCATTTAAAAAATTGTTAATAAAATAGTTTTATTATGTAGAATAACAAAATACATTCGAATTTCATGTTTACTATGCCTTTAAAGGGGCTGTACCTGATTTTTACTGGTTTGAAACATGGAAAACAGAATCAGTTCATGTTAAAGTCACATGCATCGCTCACTTTCCTTTTGGAGCTCACCACCCCTTCGTTCCGGAAGTAAATTTTCCATTCATTTTTCTCGTAGGGATTCTGAAAAAACACATATATATAACAGGTCTGAAAGCTCGCTCAACACTAATCAGCAATGTGGTGAGTAATGAGCATAAGAGCATAGTTATATTCAAAATCTGTTTCTGATACTTTATAAACCGCTAAGTTATTGAAACATTATGCCAAATTTTAAGTTTTGCGTGTTTTTTTAATGCTGGAAATAACCATGTTATGGACATTAGTTACCACAGAACTAGTTCGCGTAAGTAAGGAAGGAAGGAAGGAAGTAAGTAAGTAAGTAAGTAAGTAAGTAAGTGAGTGAGTGAGTGAGTGAGTGAGTGAGTGAGTGAGTGAGTGAGTGAGTGAGTGAGTGAGTGAGTGAGTGGGAGGGAGGGGGAGGGAGTGAGGGAGTGAGCGAGAGAGTGAGCGAGTGAGGGAGTGAGGGAGTGAGGGAGTGAGGGAGTGAGGGAGTGAGGGAGTGAGGGAGTGAGGGAGTGAGGGAGTGAGGGAGGGAGGGAGGGAGTGAGGGAGGGAGTGAGGGAGTGACGGAGGGAGTGAGGGAGTGAGGGAGAGGGAGGGAGTGAGGGAGGGAGTGAGGGAGGGAGTGAGGGAGTGAGGAAGGAAGGAAGGAAGGAAGGAAGGAAGGGAGGAAGGGAGGGAGGGAGGGAGGGAGGGAGGGAGGGAGGGAGGGAGTGAGTGAGTGAGTGAGTGAGTGAGTGAGTGAGTGAGTGAGTGAGTGAGTGAGTGAGTGAGTGAGTGAGTGAGTGAGTGAGTGAGTGAGTGAGGGAGGGAGGGAGGGAGGGAGGGAGGGAGGGAGGGAGGGAGGGAGGGAGGTAGGGAGGGAGGGAGGGAGGGAGTGAGTGAGTGAGTGAGTGAGTGAGTGAGTGGGTGAGTGAGTGAGTGAGTGAGTGAGTGAGTGAGTGAGTGAGTGAGTGAGTGAGTGAGTGAGTGAGTGAGTGAGTGAGTGAGTGAGTGAGTGAGGGAGGGAGGGAGGGAGGGAGAGGGAGGGGAGGGAGGGAGGGAGGGAGGGAGGGAGGGAGGGAGGGAGGGAGGGAGGGAGGGAGGGAGGGAGGGAGGAAGGAAGGAAGGAAGGAAGGAAGGAAGGAAGGAAGGAAGTAAGGAAGTAAGTAAGTAAGTAAGTAAGGAAGGAAGTAAGGAAGTAAGGAAGTAAGGAAGTAAGGAAGTAAGGAAGTAAGGAAGTAAGGAAGTAAGGAAGTAAGGAAGTAAGTAAGTAAGTAAGTAAGTAAGTAAGTAAGTAAGTAAGTAAGTAAGGAAGTAAGGAAGTAAGGAAGTAAGGAAGTAAGGAAGTAAGTAAGTAAGTAAGTAAGTAAGTAAGTAAGTAAGTAAGTAAGTAAGTAAGTAAGTAAGTAAGGAAGTAAGGAAGTAAGGAGTAAGGAAGTAAGGAAGTAGGAGTAAGGAAGTAAGGAGTAAGGAGTAGGAAGTAGAGTAAGGAAGTAAGTAAGGAGTAGGAGTAAGAAGTAAGGAGTAAGGAAGTAAGAGTAAGTAAGTAAGTAAGTAAGTAAGTAAGTAAGTAAGGAGTAAGTAAGGAGTAAGTAAGGAAGTAAGTAAGGAGTAAATGAAGTAAGTAAGTAAGTAAGTAAGTAAGTAAGTAAGTAAGTAAGTAAGTAAGTAAGTAAGTAAGTAAGTAAGTAAGTAAGTAAGTAAGTAAGTAAGTAAGGAAGTAAGGAAGTAAGTAAGTAAGTAAGTAAGTAAGTAAGTAAGTAAGTAAGGAAGTAAGGAAGTAAGGAAGTAAGTAAGGAAGTAAGGAAGTAAGGAAGTAAGTAAGTAAGTAAGTAAGTAAGTAAGTAAGTAAGTAAGTAAGTAAGTAAGGAAGTAAGGAAGTAAGGAAGTAAGGAAGTAAGGAAGTAAGGAAGTAAGGAAGTAAGGAAGTAAGGAAGTAAGTAAGTAAGGAAGGAAGTAAGGAAGGAAGTAAGGAAGGAAGTAAGGAAGGAAGGAAGTAAGGAAGTAAGGAAGTAAGGAAGTAAGGAAGGAAGGAAGGAAGGAAGGAAGGAAGGAAGGAAGGAAGGAAGGAAGGAAGGAAGGAAATTTGTGACAAAGTCACATTTACAAAGAAAACACGTGGACGTTTGCAAATACTTTCTGCGATGTGATGCATTGTGACCTACTGACCTTTTTGGGGCGAGGAAGTCTGTCAGCCAAACAAAGAAGAAGTCGACTGGAGCTGAATTCGTGCACTATGGTTCACCCTGTGCACGGCACGTAGCGCTCGAAGCCAAAGACGGGGGTGTATTTTCTCAAAGGGTTGGCCGTAAAAGTAGTTTGTCCATTATTTTGGTTTCATTTTGACACAGTGCACTCTGCCACATTCCTCTCTATTGACCTTATTCTGCCCCGCCCACTTTTGCCGTTTTTTGCACTTTTGTTGTAAACACACTTCCGTTTGACGAGAACTCTGTTAAAGCTAATGACGAACGAGGGAAAAGTCTCACCGCTAAAATGTTACATCAAGTAGATTGATTTGTGTAAAATGTTTAATGAACACGAGCAACAACAAGTCACACTGCACCGATTTCCTGGTCAGTCTGAAAACGGCTTTTTATTCCATGTAGAACTTATTTTCTGTTGAGCTCGTCTGCTCCGTGTAAACTAATACAACGGAAACAAGACGGCGGCGCGTACGGCAACTTCAGGAATAAGGTCAATAAGACGCACAAGTGATACACCTCCTAAAATATGTGTGGAAGCTTGAGCCTGAGCCAGAGCGATTACCTAACATTGCCTACCGGTTTGATAAAATGCCAAGGACTTCTTCCATCTAGGCTTGTGGATTATGGCTATTAAGATTATTAGAGATGCCAAAATTTATTAGGTGTTGTGGCCAATAATTTGCTGATTTGCTGATGCCGATATTATGATGTTACTGTGAAATCCATGCCAAGATGAATGTTGTTGTTTTTGTAAGAATTAAAACAACGTTGTATCATCAAAAGTCTCACCATTATATCATGGGCCGTAAAAATATACTGAATTACAATATCCTTTGCTTAAATTTATTGTTTTACTGCAGGAACAGACCGTGATCCGTTGCGCATTTCAGTGCAGATGACGTCTTTGTGTAATCTGCACTGAAATGTTACTATGCACTTTTTCAAATTATTGAAAATAATTACAAGTAATTATTGACATCAAAAGCTTGTTAAAGTGGTCTATAAAAAAAAGTTTAATATAACAGGAAGTAGAGCTGAGTACTAAAAAGGAATCCCTCTGTGATGTCATGAAAAGAAAACAATTTTCTTGACAGTTTAAATGGTCATTTGACAAAATAAACTCATCAGGTTAGTTAGTTATTTGTCAAATCATCACTTTACTCCGCCCCGTCCATTTTTGTCTCTTTTTATGTTTATGAGCCGCACTCTTGTAGTGAAGGGACTTCCGGTTTGACGCTAGCGGTGTTCGAGCAAATAGCGAATGAGGGAAAAGTCTTTCGCTAAAACATTATATAAAATAGATTACTTTGTGTTCTATTGTTTGATAGGCACATAGAAGCCTTTAATATAGAGACGAGGCACAGCCTTCTTTATTCAGCCCGGAACATACTTTATTCTCCCCCTCCACACGTACCCTCACAAAGGTTCCTACCCAGCATATTACTACATCCCCCTTTCTCATTAGGAACAATACATGGTGCATTAATAACACATCCATAACTTATTGGTGTTACTTTTGGCTTGAACAATTCAATTCACTTTTTTTTTTCACACTCCATAGATGGCTTGTATCTGTAGACTTCATATAATAACAGAATGTTCTGCTTGTTATCAGATGATTAACATATGCTTATACACTTTCTTACACGTAAGTGGCAAATGGTACAATAATAAACACAAAATGTTTTTAACCAGATGTCTTCCCATAACAATTAAAAATACAAATGACATCTTTTATTATGAACAGCATTTTAAACGAATCAGGGAGTGGAGTAGACTGCCCCCAAAACCTTTTAAACTTAAGTAACATAGTCTTTTAAGTACTCTGGTGTTTTTCTGACAAGTTCACTTTGTTTTACTTTTGTGACTGCTTTTACAAGTGTCAGTTCTGGATCCATTTGTAACTGTTCAGATAAACGTGTGTCTCTGTGTCCCACCACAAGCCTGTCTCGGACCATCTCATCATGTAGTGGACCGTATCCACAGTGTTCAGCTAAGCAATGCAGCGCGGTAATAAAGCTGTCTGCCGACTCGCCCATCTCTTGCTGCCGCTGATTAAACTTCGCTCTTTCAAAAATGATATTTCTGCGAGCTACGAAGTGAGCCTCAAGCCTTTGTTTGACTGTCTCGTACTCACTAGCTTGTTCTGGACTGAGATGTAGGGAGACTAATATATCTTCAGCTTCTTCTCCCATGCTGTAAATCAGTGCATTCCCTTGGTTTTCATTGGCTTGTGTGTCCAGACCTGACGCGATCCGGAATCTGTCAAAGCGTTTTATCCACTTGGTCCAATCTTCTGCCCTGAACGAAAACTTTTCAGGCGGCGTTACTTGATACTGCGCCATTTTTTTGCTTGGTCAAGACGGTGCTGTTCAAGCTAGTTCCCGTTAGCTCCCACCGAACTTTGTGTAGCGAGCTGCCCTTTTTCTGAAGTTATATTTAACTTTTTAGATTTCTCCCGCTGGCGACTCACACTCGTCTTGTTGTCTCTTGTCTTCCAAAAAGCTTAGCACCACTTCTGACACCATGTTCTATTGTTTGATAGGCACATAGAAGCCTTTAATATAGAGATGAGGCACAGCCTTTTTTAGTCAGCCCGGAACATACTTTATTCTCCCCCTCCACACGTACCCTCACAAAGGTTCCTACCCAGCATATTACTACACTTTGTCTAAAATGTTTCACGAACATGTGCAAAAACAAGTCACAACGTTCCGATTTCCTGGGCGACCTGAAAAGAAAGAACTTATTTTATGTTGAGATCGCCTGCTCCATGTAAACTACAACGGAAAAAGATGGCGGCGCCCACGACAACTTCCAAATTAAAGTGCGTATGACAGGTTTTCACGATTTTCTAATTTTGTCTTTATATGGTGTATTAATAGTTGTTGTAAATATAAATTATAGTTTCACAACAATCAGGTGGCCGTTTGTGAAGAAAAGTTTAAATATCTGTAGAAAGTTACAGGAAGCAAACAAATTGATGACATCACACTGGGGAGACAAAGATTATGCATAATTTACACAAGAGAGACTACTTTTTTTTTACATTTATTAATTAATTCAACCAAAAAAGTGTTCACATGTATTTTTATTTGTAAATTTAAAAAAAAAATCTGTGACATATGAATTTGGCCCAGTTTACAGCGTGGTTGCTATGGTAATTTCCTAGTGTGATGTCATCGTTTACAACCAGGAAGCAAAACAAAAAACCTCCAAAATTGCTAAAGCGGAAGAAAATTTGTAAAGTATTTTAGCAAAATTTGAAATATATTTATCTGAACTGCATTTAAGTGAAATGAGTCGTCAAACCTGTCATAGGCACTTTAAGGTGACTAGATGTTGGCCCTTATTTTTAAAATGGTTGCTAGGTAACAGCTGTGTAATTACTTGTAACTGTCACATTACGAAAACTGTGAAAACAAATAGGCAAAATGTTTAGTAAAATCTTGAATATAATCATGTTGACTACGTTTTAGTGAAATGTGTAGTCTAACTGTCAATTAGAATTTTTTTTTTTTTTTTTTTTTTGCATTATTCACCGTGTTTACATTGCTGCATTGGTTACTGTTTTGGAAAAGCGTGCACGCGACACGGGCACGCGCCCCTGTGGCTCCTCCCCCTGCCTTTTAAATCCGCTCTGCTCACACTCATGGGGCTCCGTATCTGTGCGCTCCGACAGACGCGGCTTCAGCGGCGTGTGTTCCTCTCTCTGCCCGCTGTCTGAGCCCCGAAACCCGCCACGATGTCCGGAGAACAGCGGGGGCTCGTCTACCTCGTGTCCGGGGGCTGCGGCTTCCTGGGCAAACACTTACTGCGGGTTTTACTGGAGCAAGAACGGGAGAAACTGGCGGAGATTCGCGTTTTTGATAAACACACGGACCCCGCTTTAGTGGAGCACGGCACAGGTAAAGTGTTTTTCTATTTTTTTTTTTCGGTCTTGTCTTGGTTTTGCAGCAGTGGAAGCGGGAATTAAAGATAAACTAGTGGCTGAATGTACGTCCTGTGCTGCGTGAGAATGTACTTTGTCCTCAAGGTATGTACAAAACACGTGAGTCAGAACACGTGTAATTGAATGGTATGACAGTGGTATTAATTGATAATTGCTTGTTTAACACCGGAGCAGTATATTCAGTTTTGTTACTCAAGTAAAAGTACAGATACTTGTACAAAAAGTAAGTAACAGTATCACTGGAAAATCTACTTTAGATGAGACGCTGCAGGTGGATTGAAAATAAATCTTAAATTTAAAGATATCAGTTTGAAATGTCTCCTGTAGTTTACTCACATAAATGTAAGAAAAAAAAATATGTTACAAGTTTTTCATCATGTCATGTTTTCACGTAGAAATAAGGCATTTTGTGTCAAAAAATTACACATTTTTGGGACTAATTCTAGATTGAACTGAAAATTGTACCTACCTTTTTTTAAAATTAAAACTTCAATAAATCAGTTTTAGAATTACATTCATTCATTCATACATACATACATACATACATTTTGTCAAAATCTTGTTGAGTCCCAGATTGTAAAGTTTGGTGTGTGTGGGAGCTACTTTAAGTGGTGATCCTTGTCACTCGAGGAGAAAAATGCATCTGGGGGGCCCAGAATTAGATGCTCTTCCTATTCATTTGTGTTAGAGGGGGGCCCATGTGAGGCTTCTTTTCCCGGGTCCCAAATTTCTGTCGATAGCCCTAGTTGTACGTATTAAATGTCGTAATTTTAGTGAAGAATTTATCTTAATTTTGGCCAGCAAAGGTATCATTTAAATTAATGTCTAATTTTTTTTAAAGAGAATTTTATGTATATATTTTATATTAAAAAAATGAAAAATACTTTCTACTTTTTTTGGGTGTAAAGTTTTTTGTGTGTAAATAGTTGATCCATGAAAGAGCATCTAGTAAAAGCAGCACTTTCTGACAAAAATAAGACTTCTGTGCGCTGTCTGCCTCTAATATAAAGTATTTCGTCTCAAAGTAAGAGCTAAAAGCAGCGCCCTGATTGGCTGCACTTGGGTGGTCCTCTACAGTTTCACTTTGTCGTCTGAAAAAAGCAGTTTTAAAGCTATGCACAGGACCGAAAATTAATTAATGTGAATTTAACGATGTGCCAAAAGGTTTGTGAAGGCTAGGGATGAGTTAAAGAGAGTTAAAAACTACTTCTGGTTCTACAGTGTGAAAATCAGGTACTCCAGCTTTAAGTAAAGGACCGATACCATACCTTTTTACTTAAGTACAGTACTTTTACTTTTGTACTTTCCTCCACTGCCCCTGAGTAATGTTATGCTCCACATTTTGTAGTCGTGCCTTATAAGTTTAGTTAGCTTGTTTATAACCTGTATTATACTTGCACCAAAACATCTTCACCTGTTTTTATTCATCTTTCATTTTACAATTTAGTGCTGCACTATTTGTGAAAAACATCTCATTTATGTAATGTATTACGATTAGATTTGCTTTTAGTTGTGTCCAGGAGAAGTGACAAAAAGACTGAAACGAAAAAAAGAGTCAGGTGTATATTTGTAAAGATCTAAACTACAGTATTAGCATTTGTTTTATGCATAAGAAAGGACATTTTATTGTTTGTGGAAGAAATGATGGCGCTTCAAAAGTTTCAGCCTTTGCGATTTGCTAATTTCGATTTGATCGTGATTGATCTTGAAGCCATACCATGATTAAATTTGAGTGGCTCAGGAGGTAAAGTTAGGTCCAATCTCCAACTTGCTCATACTGTTGGCCTTCACAAACAAGGTGTGTGAGTAAATGCTGCTGTCCGCGGATACGTATTTGAGACATTTAAACCGTTAATTGGTGTTTATGCTGAAAACACCTGTCTTTGTGGAGCAGCTGCGACTCTAGAGCAGGTCTGGGCAAACTTTTTGACTCAAGGGCCACATTGGATTTTTACACTTGCTCGGGGTCTGGACCATTTACAGTTTGGATGTCGTTAACTACAGTATATTGCACACATAGACTTACAAAAAACTACAGCAGAATAGCAAAAATCATTAACTTTATTTATTTTAGTGGGAACAGTGCTGTTGGTCACACTTTTAAGCCGATGCATCAGAGTTTGGGGTTATTCTAGCGGTGGCTGTTCTCAAAACGTTATCTTAAATGAACAAGCAACTGCAGTCACAGACGACTATAAAATGACAAATGTGCCAATGTACTTAAGTCATAAAATTTTGTATCAAGTGCTTTGTGCGCCGGATCAAAACGCCTTAGTTTGCCCCGCTCTGCTCTAGTGCGAACTGTAGGTGAGACACGTTGCCTTCTGGTGAGTGTGAGAATAAATAACACATTGTAAAGTGTCTTGTAGTGTCCAGAAAAGTGACATATGAGTCATATGGAAAGCATAATAATCACCATTGTTGTCTTCATAGTCATCAATCTTGATTTTGGATTCAGTTTGGTCTTTTCAAACCAAAATAAAAGTAATGATTTCATGAATATTAACGACATTTTCAGACCCATTTAATGCAAAAATATATAACATTTCTTTCTCCAGAATATAAAGTCACATGTTTTTACTGACGGTAGAAAATTAGTAAACATCCATATCACTGACGATTAGACATGAATGAATCTCAATATTTTGATCAGTTCAACCCTAACTGAATGTGTTATTGAAACCAATGTAGATTTATTAATGATATTATTATCATTGGTTGTTGGTGTTTGTCATTCAGGCAAAGCAGATATTAGTATTTGATTCTGAAGAATTTCCTTCACCTGTGCATCTGTGCATATCGTCTTTCTTTTCTTTCCTGGTGTCACATTTGGCTCAGGTCCTGTTGTGCTGTAACTGTAGCATTACAATCCAGAATAAATAATGTGTAATCTATGCTAACTGTTCACTGTTGTGTTTGAATAAAACTCACGCTCCTTTTTCGCAGAAATGAACTGCAGAAAAATACATACATTTCTTTGTGCCCGCTTTGGATTCTTTGGCTCAGGTCTGGAATTTCAACATAAAACAGGAAAACGTTTGCATTTTGACATATTACCGAACCTGTCAGTACCTGCATTTTAAACTTTAAAATTGTACAGACTTCACATGAATCCAACCTGGATAAATTGAGAGGACAATGTATGTATTCAAGATTGTCTATTACTAAGGTATAAGGAGTTTTGCAGATGTCAAAATAACCTGTTAACCTTTCCTGAAAAGGTTTTTGAACATAATATTAAAAAACACCATCATTTTGTTTTTGTTAGCTACATTCTAGCGCTGTTGACAAAAGCTCTCCAAACGTTGAAGTATCTCTCAAGTATCTGAGCCAAACTGCACTCAAAAGAGCACAACAGACCTCAGGAATTCATGGCAAAACAACTATTTATACAGAAAACTTCCAGTAAAAAAGTGTACTTAATAAGGCTGTAATCAACTAAAGACCTGCCCTATCGACCAACTAGTCGACTAAAGGGATGTGTTAAAATATATATAAAAAATGAAGAATTACCATGTATCTGACCCAAACTGCACTTAAAAGACCACAACTGCAGAAGAATTCATGCATAAGCAACTATTTTTTTCAGATAAGAACTTGGAAACAGTGTATTTATTTGTTGCACTCCAAATTCTTCAGCTGACTCACTCCATATCTTCTTGTTTTTGCTGTTTTTGACATATAAATCCTTTAAATCTAAATGGAATAATTAGTCGACTAATACACCATTGACCGATTAATTGACTAAACGACTTAAGGATTGCAGACATACATTTTACTGTCTAAATAACGATCCAAATCAAGTATAAAGCTGTTTTGGAGTTTTGGCCAAAGGGTTTATCTAGTATTTTATGATGCTGGTGTAAATTGAAGTGTTTTCAGTGACAACAACACTCTCCTGTGTCCTTTTCATTTGATCCCCGAGGCCTCCTGAGGTTCCGGTCTCTTTGGAGCACCTTTTCTATTGTTTATTATGCTGCAGACCCTGTGACGCAGTCAGTGGAGACCTGACCTCAGCAGTAACTGGATCCAGGGCTCACACTGGCTCCATTCACCCGAGTCATTCAGGCTCACACTCCTGTTTGGGGCAAATGAAACCTGGGTCAGACTTCTGAAGCCAAAAACACTGCCAGTAATGGTCAAAAGTACAACAAATAATGACTTGTATGTAGCGCTTATTGGACGAGACTGTTTACATTGTTCATTTACTTTAAAATATTTGATTATTTATTTAATTTCATCCTAATTTAAACCAGAAATCGATCGATATGTATAGAATTTAAGATCCAGTATATCAACCACCTGGAATAGTCCTGCTAAAAAGTAGAAGTATTTCGTGCAGATTATGAGACCAGTTT
The DNA here is from genome assembly GCA_019453435.1 of Rhinogobius similis. Taxonomy (NCBI): domain Eukaryota; kingdom Metazoa; phylum Chordata; class Actinopteri; order Gobiiformes; family Gobiidae; genus Rhinogobius; species Rhinogobius similis. The sequence continues at coordinate 8,682,421 of CM033631.1, read as the reverse complement.
TACTCATGAAGTGTTGACATTTTGGTAAAGAATTGAGCTTGGTCAAGAAAGGTCTATTCAAATTAATTTATTTGATTTTATGTGTATGTTTTTGTTTGCTTGTTGTTGAGCTTGAACATAAAACCTTCAGGCTGAACGTGAATAACCCTCAAACAAAATGAAAAGTACTTTCTGCTTCTGCGTCCACTTAAATAATGTAGAGGAGTAAAAAGTAGTTACTTGGTTTCAAATGCAGTAAAAGTAAAAAGTATTCACTGTAAAAACGACTTCAGTCAAGTACAGATACCATTGTATCATTGTACCATTGTACTTTGTTCCTTTCCACCACCGGTCGCTGGAGTTAAGTGCTGTTTTCGCAAAAAGAGGAGGAATTATACACAGACAACACGGAGATTACAACAGGATGGAGCCGAATAATCAACAGACTAACCATTACCAAAACAATCGTTAGCCCTAATATAAACCCATTATTTATAAAACGAAAAATGCACGAGTCCCTCAAACAGTTAATCCAGCCGATGTAACTTCTGACCAGAGCAGTGTCCAAAGTCCTTTTCTTTTCGTTGTCGGGGCTTTACTCGAGGCCAGCGGCTCACGGAGGGCAGAGCGTCATATGATGGTGAAACATTCAGCGCAGCCTTGAGAGCGCCGGTCGTGGAGATAACAGAAGCCTTGACCTTGAGTCGTTCTGAAGGCAGACTAAAGGTTGCGTTCAGGTGCTCCTCCTCGGTTTGTCTCATTGTGCTGCTGTTAGATAAGAAACGTTCATTTGTCCTACACAGAGGGAATTGCTTTGGCTGCACGCAAACCCCCATCGACACTTGAACTGCATTGACTTCTACGATTAATCGACTAATTGTGACTTGTCGGCTTTCAATTACTATGTTGATTATTTTTTATAATCAACTAATTGTTAACTGAACTAAACAGACTATGCGGACCATGACAATAATACATCAAAATGTCAAAAAAGAATAGATTATTGCTGATTTTAATACACTTTGTTCATAAATATTCTTTCTCTAGAAGCCTTCAGTCCCATATTTCTACCTTTATTTGGCTGATAATGTATGTTTAAATATACAATAGAAATAATAGTTTGACTAGTTGATTAATGGAAAAAGAAATTGCTGACTTGTTGACAAATAAAATAATTGTTAGTGACAGCCCTAATGTAAAGCCTTTGAAGGAAAAGTGCTGTAAATATAATTGTGACCATTTGCTAGAACGGCTACTCAACCTTTTTGACCGTCTGTGTATAACTTTGAGTCTTAATTTGTCAAATAATCTCAAACACTGCTCGGCAAAAGTTACTTTTTCCCAAAAGTGACTGCATTAGTAACTGAAAGTATTTAATTACCAGATACAGTAACTATTAAAGGGCTCACATTATACTGTGACTTTTTTTGAGCTTTTAATCACGTTCTAACATTGCTCCGTCATCAAAAACGCAGAGTTGCATTTAGCTTCATTCATGCAAGTTTTAGGAACGCTGATAACAAAATCCTCTCCCTCCAACCGTCAAAAACACTCCCTGTTGAACTCCCTCGCTTGATACAATTTTTTTCTGATTAATACATCACTTATCTGAGAATCTTCTGCTATTTTAAGTCCTTAAATCATCGCCAGACTTGTTCTGAGCATTTCTGCCTCTAAAGACGATTACTGTAACTGCGTGTTAGCTTAGCACACCAACAGCATATTATATTCACACCTCTGCAGCCGATAGAGCTACGGCTAAGTTAATATGGCGTCTCCCAAGGCATTGATAAGGTCATATTGTTCTTTGAAAAAACATTTTATTTTTAATTCTAAACCCTGAGATGTCAAAGCACTCAAGAGCGGGTTTAAAGGCCAATAACAACACAAATAATGCATAATATTTGTTCTTTAAATACACCCAAAAACCAAAACCAGGGCTCAAAGCAACGCCATGTACATTCACAACGACACAAACAAGAGCCCCGTCTGCAGCAGACAGTGGCTGCTGTGACAGCATCACACTGTAGTGTCACACGTGCAGGCGACACTGTACTTGTGAAAGCAGAAGTGAACGGCCAAGTGCATATTAAAATAACTGCACTTGTACGAGAAGACTGTTGTATTTCCCGGCTCATGCAATCTGTGAACTCAAAACACGCATGGCGCTATTGTCGGCTGTTTTTACTTCCATGACAGAGAGTCGCCCAGTAACGATTTGAATATATGAAATCCACTTTTTCGTTTCTGCGTATTATCTGGTGTGTTTTGCAAAGAGAAGAGCATTCTGTTTGTCACATTTTTAATCAGTGAAGTGTCAGGAACGCTGCTTCTGAATGTTCACATGACAGGGCTTTAGCCATTTAGTCGTTTAGTCGATGGTCTCTTAGTCCAGTGGTTCTCAAACTAGAGAATGATTTCCAGGGGTCTCCAGATGATGGGAATAATGAATACAATAGTGTTAAACAAGGCTTGACCCCCTTCAAATGCTGTGGTAAATGTAGATTCCTATTTTTTGGCCAATCAGAATCATTTTTCTAGGTCTATATTCTCTAAATAAAATCAAACGTTTTGGCTAATTTATCACTTTGCGTGTTGCCTATTTTTTGTGTTTGGGGGTCGTGAATGTGAGCTATTTTTATTTTCGGGGGCGCGACTGAAAAATTTAGAGAATCACTGTCTTAGTCCACCAAGATTTTATTAGTCGACCAATCATTTTATTTATATTCAATTATTATAAAATGATTTATGTGGCAAAAACGAGAAGATATGAAGTGAGTTCGCTGAAGATTTGGAGTCTTAACGTATAAATACATCGTCTCCAAGTACTTTTCTGTCTAAATAGTTGTTTTTGCATGAACTCCTCGACAGTTGTGTTCTTTTGAGTGCAGTTTGGTTTAGATACGTGGAAGTACAGTTTTGATATATTTTTGCCACGCCCCCTTTTAGTCGACTAATCGGTCGATAGGGCTGGTCTTTACTCGACTATAGCCCTAGACTACTATTATTTAACAAACAAAAACTACATGTGAACTCCTTTATTTTGTTGAATCAATGTTTAAAGGGTCAAAAAAGAAGTTAATTTTGTGTAAATTATGCACAACCTTTGTCTCCCCAGTGTATCGTCATCAATCTGTTTACTTCCTGTAATTTTCAACATATTTATATTCAACTTTTCTCCACAAACAGCGACCTGATTGGTGTAAAACTATCATTTGTATTTACAAGAGGTATTAATAGACTGAATAAAGTCAAAATTAGCAAATCCTGTGATACGCACTGTTGTGGATTTTCTTTACACGTTATCAGAAATAAAGTAATGAGAAGAAGCTCTGTCTATTTCAAATTATCAGGTTTATTTCACATGCGCACAGTAAAATATGGTCTGTCCCTGACAAAAAAAGATCTCTCCCTCTCTGATTCCAAAAAGCAAAAAGGAGCCCGAACAATAATAAAACACATGCTTAAATACCCCAGAAATGGAGACATCAGACATAAATAAAATGAACATGAGGCCGAGGTTTTGTCTCAACACATCAGGGGATCAGCAAGAGACACAGTGTTCTCTCAGTGTTTCTCAGACATAATAAACTGTAACCTTCAAGTGACTATTCAAATCTTCACACTTAATAAAACATATAGAGACATGTCATTTTGTGCCACAACAGCACTTTAATATTAGTGGGCCAGGGACATTAAAGGTCCCATAACATGCAAAATCGACTTTTCAGAGGTTTTAACCTTCCTACAGTGCTATTTGAGCCTCGTATGTTGTGCCCAAAGTGGTTTTTTGATTGATTCCCTCATGTTTTCACCAGAGAACTGTCTTTTCCGTCCCCCTCGGCTGAGCAGCAGACGGGGGCTCCTCACTAAGATGACGCGCTTCACCAGGATGACGCAGTGTTTAAGCCACGCCTCCAGGAAGCGCGCAGCTGCAAGAATAAAAACCGCTAATGCTAATGCTACACAGTAATTACACGATGGATACAACAGATCGAAGAGTTAGCTTGTTATTTACCAAACGGCAACGTCCGTCGTCGAGGCCCTGGAGCACGTCAAACTCCAGGTCAGATCCAGGACGTAGGACTCAGCACGACGCACCGTCAGGACGGAGAAGAGGTTTATTCCCGTGTTTGTGTATCGCTGTTTACCGGAGCACACGGCGCATGCGCACTATCTCCGCTCTAGGCTTCGGCACGGGTTGGGCGGGGGAGGTGCGCGGGGGGGTCAGATCTCAGAGTGAGCCGTTTGCTTTTGCAAGGAGGGGGGCCAGTCCAAGAGATTGGTGTTTTTTGGAAACTGTTATGTTATGGATATTACACAACGCAAACATTTATCAACAAAGCCCTTGGAATAGACTGTGTAAAGGGCAAAATAGCAGAATATGGGACCTTTAAGTAGTTTCAGTATTTTTGTTGATCGCGATATTTTTCTGTTGCAATATATTGTGCTTCAAAATGTGTTTTCGTGACAGACGTAGAAACACAGGTGCAGTTTTGATTGTAGTTCCTTTTTGAAACCAGAAAAGCTACAAACCTCAACTGCAGGCGTGTCGTGGCTTCACACAATTGTCGATTAAACAAACCGCTAGGAAACTGTCAGAAAAACGTGTGTGGTCCGTAAAAGGTGCGTTTAACGTGGCTGTGTTTCTGTTGCAGAGAACACGAAGGTGGTGGTGATCCAGGGCGACATCACGGACTACAGCCAGGTCCAGGAGGCGTCCCGAGGGGTGGACGTGTTCATCCATTCGGCCAGTCTGGTGGACGTGTGGCATAAGGTCCCGAAGTCTCTCATCTACAGCGTCAACGTGAAAGGTAAAAACACACGCACGCTCGGGTCGAACAGTAGTGCGTTCAGACGTGTTAAAGGGCCTGTGAAAGATCTACGTTTTATTCAGTTTTGAAGACTTTTTGACCCAAAATCCAGAGCCTTTTTCAAAGAAATAAAACATAGAACATGACACAGAGAGACTACGCGGAAAAAAAAAAACAAAACGGAAAAAACACAAAAGTAGCGCTGCACTGATTAATCCAGGGTTTCCGCGGGGCATTAAAAAGCAATAAAGGTCATTATATGGATTATGGCAAAACATTTGGTTTTAAAATGCATTAATTCAATCATTAAAGCTAAAACTATTTTGACAAAAAGATTTATCCATCAGAAAAGTAATAAAATAAGAGCAAAATATAGCCACAAGAGGCACTGATTGGCCCTCACCCGCTCCAGGCCGCCAGAGGAGGGCCCTGTTCTCCCCCTCATTAAACACCTCCTGCCCAATCCGTGGCGCTATCACGCCTCTTGTTGAGTCAGTTTGTGTCATCCATTTTTTCGCGATGGCCTTTTTCTTTGCGGCCAGAAGTATGTTCCTAAGGTGTCCATTTATTGTGTCCGCGACAGGAGTTTTGAGGCCCGAACACATAGCTCTGAAATCGAGTGGGATGGCGATGTCAAAACCAGTCTGGAGTGCTTTATTAATCTCAGTCCCTTATTTCTGGGCAATAGGACAGTCCCAAAACACATGGCAATGGTGGGCCACCTGGCAACCACTGTTTTTCCAATTGTCAGCACTTTGACGTGGTGTTATGAAAAACATGATACATTTTTCCAACAGAATTTTCAACAACATTTGCATTTGATGAGCGATACTCTTAATATTTTTGCATTTTCTTTATAACGATGACAATATTTTAACAATGCATCTAATATATTAATGTCATGATTGAGGTTCAAGTATCGCACAAAACATGAATGGACCATAAAATTATCCACAAAAGGACAGAAATATCACTTTATAGCCTTGTTTGGAAGATTACACTAGACGTTTTGGTCATTTTACCATTAATCAACTCTTTTTACTATAATTTTTTATTACTGACGACAACAATTGTCCATTTTACGATATATCTCCCACCTCTAATCCACGTACAAACTGACTTAACTGTTGACAAGAACATGCTAACTAATGCTAAAGAAGCACAATTGCTACAAATTCCATACTTGTTTTGAAATCTCCAGTAAAGCTCCTTGGGGTTTGGGTGGAGCTGTGTCCTTTTCTGCCATAAATTATCCCGAAAACCCGGGAGGATCCTGACCCTGATGTGGTGGAAGTGGTGACAGGAAGCAAGAAAAGGGTTTTTCAATTTTACAGCGGAAAAATTCACTAAAGCAGAGGAAGTCCCCACCCACATCGCTCAGTCTGTCGCCCGGCCACAGAACTGCACCCAGAGAGTTTATGGGACACTTAAAAATATAAATCCTACTGGGAAACTGGTGAGTGGGCTTTTCTAATCCACACCCAACAAACAAAGTTACAGTCTAATTATTTCAGTCTGAAAAGTGGCTGGCTGCTCGTGGGGCTACCTGGCTGGCACTCTGAGCTTTGTTTTGAAACTTTTTTGATTTTTGAGCTAAGTTTTAACATGACATTTTGAAATTTTAACCAAGTAAAGAAGTGCAGCTCAAAGGACAGATTTGAGGGATTGCCATGTTGCGTTCGAGAAAGTCTGTTGTTTCCCACTTGAACATTACGAGTTTCGACTTCAGAGCGTTCCACCTGAATTTGCTCGATGTGGCTAATGCTAAACCGAAGGCTAAACAAATGAAAACATTAAACGGACGTCTCAAGTAAGGCTGCAACAAGTTAATCGATTAATCGCAACTAATCGATAATAGAAATATAATAATCGAATAATCGTCAGCCGCTCTATGCATAGATTCCAAAACATTGTATGTGCTGAAAGAAGAGGTTTTATTACTCAGACAGAGCAAAAATGACACGAGAAACATGTAAATTGTGTTTTGTGATTAAAATACTTATTAATCTTAAAATATTCTGCACCAGGAAGTCGTGAAAAGGCTTAATTTCAGCTTTTTCTGGGTAAAATTGAGTAAAAACTTACCCAGAAAAGGCCTTTTATGTTCTAAACAACTAATCGATTTATCGCAAGAATAATCACTAGACTAATCAATTACCAAAATAATTGTTAGCTGCAGCCCTAGCCTCAAGCATGCTAAATTTAACTGATTATTTTTGTATTTAACTTGTAACAAATGTTTACATCATATATGGAAGCATTAAATAACGAGGAGGTATTCGTTAAACAGTTTTAACGCCGAGCCTTAGATCCACAAACTCAAATAATTCACCTGTCATTGTGAAAAGCCAGTTTCTGTAATGTCTGAGATATTGGTCATTTCTGTGTTTTACATGAAGCTCGTCCCTCAAAGCGGGTGATCATTTGTTTACCTGTTGCTGTGGTGATGGTGATTATAGACTGTCATTTTGAAAACAAGTTCCAAAATCCATATAAATGACACTGAATCGTTTTGATTTGCCAAAAATAATACCTGATAACACATTTTATCCTGTTGAATGACCGTTTAAACTGTTAAAAAATTGTGTCAGTTCTGTGTAAATTGTATTTTCAACGGCACGTCGCTTTTTGATGACATCACAGAGGGATTCCGTTTCAGAACTCAGCACTACTTCCTGTAATTTTAGACTATTATTTTTCAAAATGTCTTCTCAAACTTCAACTTCACAGCTGCAAAACTATAATAAACAATTACCACAGGCGCTATCCCATCAAACTTAGTCATAATCAGAACATTTTTAGAACCTGTCACACTTTAAACGAGTGTCTTTAACTTAGCTTTTGCCTAAGCCATTGTAGCTTTTAACAAGGCTTGGAACAATAATTTCAGGTCTGTTTACCCACTGTTATTTGTTCAGATTGAAGTAGTAGAATAAATTCAATTGTGCCAGTTCAGCAGGAGTATGTGATGTGTCATTGCCCTGAATTAAAACTTCAGGATATTTTTGAAGGTCTGAGTCGGAGCCTGTGTTTAATTTCAGGATTGTAAATAACCCAAACGTGACTCGGAGGCGTCAGTGTTCTTTTACGGGACACTGTCTGAATCGGGCGGATGAATCACCGCTCTGGTCGTGTGGCGGAGATTGTTAAACTCAGAGTCTTGTTTCTCTGCACTTCTCTGGCTGTTTTTCATCTTCTTGGAGCGCCAGTTCGGTCCAATTGTTTCAGTTCGTTTTGACAGTACCATAGTTTCTGGTATCGGTAACTGAACTCTACATTTTGGTAATCGATTAGTCCAGCAATTAGTTGTTTAGAAAGACCCTTGAATATGAAACTTTTACTTAATTTTACCCAGACAAAGCTGAATTGAAGCTGTTTGACCCCGGTGGAGAATACAGTGGTGGACTTATTAGGCAACAGGCTACAATTACCTTGGAGCCCCAACCTGAAGGGGCCCCCGATCAGATGCCCTTCCCGATCATCATAGACTCAAGACTCTGAAACAGTTGCTATTCTCTCAATATCACAGCAAAGAAGTGTAGTGTGCTTTTAGACCCCAATAAAGCTAAATAGTAAATACAATCTAACATTATACATGTATTTACAAATGAAACATGGATTTAAATCAGATGAAACACGTTGATGCGCCAATAAACGGGAAATAGTATGATTTCTTAAATATTTTTTCAAGGGAAGGACCCCCAAACCCCCCTGTTTAAAGCTGTGTAGAACATTTAAGCATAAAAAAAACAAAAACAAATCAAAAACAACAAAAACCTAAAGCTTAAAATAAAATCACACTTGATGAGGAGGGGCCTGTACTTAATTTTGGCCCCCAAATTCCTAGGTCCGCCACTGGGAGAAAATTTATAGATTAATACAATGTTTCCTTTGCGTGTTTTGTGTCATTCCTGCTCTTTCTGAGTAATAAAACCACGTCTTTCAGCACATAGTGTGTTTTGACCAGTTTACGATTACTCGATTATTTAATTTATTGACAACCACTTCAATAATCGATCAGTTGCGTTCACATTTGTCCTGGTTTCAGCCCAGTTTAATCTTGATGAAAATGTATTCGGGTCCTGTTATAGTCCTGGTTTAGTCCCAGTTTTGATGTGCTGTATATGGAAGCGTATAACAGTAAAAAATAATCACATTTAGCTGAAATAAACTTAACAGAACTTAACAATCCTAATAAAACACTGGTAACTTATTTATTTTACAGACGCTCTACTCTTTGTGCTGCCATTCGCTGTCATTTTTTAACTCACTGATAGTATTTTTCTATCCAAAAGTACAACCAGACTGTGGTGTAAGGGTGTGGTGTGTGTAACATTTGTGTGAACACGGTGTTATGTCACTGGATATATTTAGCGAATGTGGATGATGAAGTTGGATTAAAGACTCATAAACTGTGGCAATGATTGTTTATGTCACAGCATAGTTTTATCCAATAACTTTAAACACGCTGTATTGTGGGAAATGAATCTTAGTCCATTTATTTGCTCTTATAAAAAAAATATGTAGATGTTTTTACAATATATCTGTGCCGGGACTAAACAGATTGTACTTTATTACGTGCAAAATGTTCAGAACGTGGACTAGTTCGTGGACAATAAAAATCAGGTACAGCTCCTTTAAAATCAGGTCTATATGAAGGTTCTCATGTTTTTCTAATTCTGACTTGGCTTGGAGGGAGGACACCTGTGGTAAATATTTATCATGGTTTTACACACTTGACGTTGCACTAAATTAAAAGAACTGAATTACAGAAACTTCTAAAACATAATCTCTCTGGGATGTCATCAAAAAGTGACGCAACTGACACATTTTTCTGACCGTTTGAACAAACATTCAACAACATAAATGTGTTATCAGGTATTATTATTTGTCAAATAATGTGTCATTTATTTAGTTTTATTTATATTTGGCCCTTGTTTTCAAAATGGCTCTATCTATGTCATATTTGTTGCTCATGTCCAACCAGAAAGTAACATTACAAACATTACAAAAACTGTCAAACTGGGGACAAATAAGCAACATGTTTAGTAAAATCTTAAATATAATCATGTTCACTTTGTTTTAGTGAAATGTGTCGTCAAATAGACTTCAAAGCCTGTTCGCTGAGATCCTGAAATTGAATTAATCCCTTCTTCAGACACGGCTCGTAACATCACACGTGATGCAAAATTTAGAAAAACTGTGAGCTCTAACAGCAGTGCGGATCCTTCTTTTCATGTCAAGCTGTACGTGATGTAGCTGTGATTGAGAAATAAGAGCTTGCAGCGGAACTAAACACCTAGACTTTGCCCTCAAAACCTGGGTGAGTGAGGACAGAGAATGGACCGAAGAGGAACAGCTTTTGCCCTTCAGACTGTGCCGCTGCTGTTGTGTGTCTCACGACATCAGAGGCGTGTGATGTGGAACCATGAGGCAGCACAGCACGCACTGTTGTTTGTTGGTTGATTTTAGACGACAAAACATCTGCAAATTAACCTGGTTTGCACTAAAAATGGACATGGAACAGGAGAGAATGCTTACAAAAGCTGATCAGGTGTTTAGTCGACCAAGAATTTCACAGCCGTAGAGTAAACGCATGCTTTGCCGATCTATTAGTGGAATAAAAAGGGTATATGCTCTGACTATTTGGTCCAAACTGCACTCAAAATACGACAACTCTACAGCAAAAACAACTTTTTTCACAGAACAGTTCTTGGAAATCTCACCCTTCATGCACAGATCGTCATCTAATTTACCCCATACCTCTTTTTTCTGCCTTTGCCCATGTAAATCTTCATAATCTAAATACCATCGACTGATTAATCGTCTTGACAACTAAATGTCATCCACCTTTATATTTACATCTACCTTTCCACACTTCCATTCGTCCTGCTTTAACCAATCACAGTGCGGTTTGAAGCAGATAGATGGCCACCTCTCAAAGACAAAACAACCATTTTCTCCACAGTTCTGCTGAACATGTCTGGACGTCCTGCTCTGAACGTGAACAATTACGTGAAAATTACAAAGGTATGTCTGGATTGTGCAGCTCCGGCACTTCCCGGCAGACTGTCAGTGACAATATGAAGAAAGATGAGAAGAACAGTAACCTCTGTGTGAAATTACACCAGCCCTGCTTCATTCTTTCACACACGTCGCACCGGTAAAACTAGTGGACAAATGTTTTTAATTAGATTTTAAGATGAGACACTGCAGATGAATTGGAAAAGATCATACATTTAAATATATCAATTCGAGACTTCTCCTGTAGTTTGCTCACATAAATGTTAGACAGAAAGGTATTACAAGTTTATCATCATGTTATGTTTTCATATAGAAATAAAGCATATTATGTGTTAAAACTGCACATATTTGGGACATTTCAATCTGAAAAATGGACAGAACCAGGTTTAAATTTCTTGGTTCATTTTGTACAAATATCCAAAATCCCCTCTGTACATTTTTTGTATCTCGTTTAGTTTTTGAGTAAACTAGATCCGACTGAAAATTGGCCTGAAAATTCAAATTTCAAGATCATTTTTTGTCTTGAAACTTAAATACCGTAAAATTCTGATTATAAGATGCTATTTTTTTCTTATGGTTTGAACCCTGCGGCTTATACAGCGAGGCGGCTCATTTATGTATTTTTCCGGGAACAGCCTCTAGGGGCGCTCTAGCAGGAAGTGTTGGACAGACCAGTGAAAGAGATAATTTACACTAGTTTGACTTTGTTTTGAACAGTCAGTTTGCATCAGGCGCACGCCATCATCACAGAAAACACACCAAGAAATTAATATGACGCAGCTTTTAAGTTAAAAGTGATTGATGTGGAGCCAAAGAAGGAAATAGAGCTGCTGCACGTGAGCTTCATCCATGAATCGATGGTGAGACGTCGAAGGCGCCGAGTGAAGAGCGACTCAGTGCACCGCCGTGTTAAAGGTGCTGTTTGGAAAAAGGCATGAGTTCAATTAAAACTTCACGTGTTCCATCCTTCTGTGTAAATGTCTCATGTTACAACGTGGACACCTGTGGCTTACAGACAGGTGCGGCCTGTCTATGAATAAAGCTGTTTTTCTTTGTAAATATGGCGGGTGCGGCTTATACTCAGGTGCGCTCTATAGTCCGAACTTTACGGTAAATCAGGTTTGGAATTTCATATCAACAAATCCTTCAATACGTTCCGTTAAGATCTTGTTTCGTGCAAGATTATAAAGTTTGTTGTGTGTAGGAGCTACTTTAAGGCTGATCTTTAGATCTTTGTGGGAGAAAAATGCATTTTAAGAAAACGTCCTTTGAAGTTACAATGTCCCACGAAATCTATGGATGAAGTGGATTAAATGGAACAATAAAACATCTTTAGGAGCAGATTAGACCAGTTTGTTGTTTCCACATGAAAGCCGATATGTTGAGAGATTAACAAACCAAAGAAAAAAAACCCAATGGGGGTTTGCCTGTGTCTCACCTTAAATCAAACTTGTTTTGTGACAGCATTTATCCCCCGTCTCCGCCCAGTCATCAGCGCTCAAAACATGAAATATCTAGGGCAGCAGTTGAAGAAGAGAAAGAAATTCTTGGTCAACGAAAAGGAGATGTGGTAAAAACCCTCAAAACAATTCAGCATCTCTGTGTATCTGACCCAAACGATACTCACAAGACTGCACAGGAGTATATACTAAAACAACCAACAAAGTATTTAAAAAAGGCTGATGAAACTCAAGATTCAGTCTCAAATCTTTATCTAACTCACAACAAGTTATTCGATTAATCCCAGTTTGATAATCGAATAGTCGCTTCGTGCTGAGAGAGGTTTTATCGCTCAGAAAAAAGCAGGAATTACGGCAAAGTGACACGAGAAATATGCACATTTTTATTGTGAAACCATTTTTTGCAAAGTGTATTCTGTGTATTCTTTAGCTTCTTCTCGGTTAAATATTGTCCAAATCGTATCTTTCTCGACGTAAGCAACAAATCAAATAACCGAAAGATTAATCGACTAATCAATTACCAAAATAATCGTTAGTTGCAGCCCTACTTTCTGTTGTTATCTGAATAATGTGAATAAAACAAAATGAACTTTTCTGGCATTTGTCAGAATGGTGCTGTTTTAACAAGGCCTACTGAACAAACAAGTTTATCAAATCTATAAATACTTGGTTCTCCATCATGGTTTGCTTATCATGGTGAAAAGTCAGAGGCTGGTTACACAAAAAGCAATAAACAATGTTCGAAAATGTGCAGAGTTGTGTGCCAAACTGGAGAGCGCTGTCACTATGGTTGAGAGATATGCACGTTTTGTAACATGTAAAACCACTGAAGTTGCACAAGGTCATATAAAGTTGTCTATTTCCAAAGCTGAATATAGTGTAAAACCATGCAATTCTGTGGAAATATAACGTTTGGCACAGACAGTATTATTTTTTTAAGATTTTCTTTTGCCAGTACATTTCTTTTGCATTAAAGGTCCCATATTTTTCTATATTTCCCGTTTCATTCATAAGAATCTCTTGCTTTCTTTATTATTATTATGTCAGAACATTCTGTACTTAACTGTTAATGGGAAAGTGCATTTCTTATATAACAGAGCTCGGGATAGAACATCCAAAAAGAGCCGTTACCATGGAAACCCGCCATGTTCGCAGCCAGTGTGTTAAACTTACACAGAGAAAGATTAGCCAAAAGTAAAAAAGTGAACAGAAAATCCATGGAGGAACCTGATAAACTGCTGGGTCTCTTCTGGTTAATACATCTATCAATATACAGGGTTAGAATACTTTTGAATTAACGCTAAGTTTAGTATTTAGCATTTTAAAATCCCAATTGATTTAACATTGGGCTAACGGAAAATCCTGTGTGTGATGTCACAGTCCCGAGCTCAATATTCACCTCATTCCGCCCGACTTTTGCCTCTTTTTATGTCTATGATCCGGACTCCTGTAGTAAAGGGACTTCCAGTTTGACGCTAACAGTGTTCGCGCAAATGACCAACGAGGGAAAAGTCTCTCGCTAAAACATTATCTAAAGTATATTGCTTTGTATAAAATGTTTAATGAACACGAGCAAAAACAAGTCAGCAATGCATTGTCAGCATTTGCTTGAGTTGCTCGCTCGGGCGTTTTCTGGTGGTGCAAAAGTGTATTACAACAAGGTAGAAAACAAAACGTGCCACGGTTTATCGGTAAATCTGTTAGCCATGAACACCCCTCGTTTGGACACAATGATCTGAAGTTTTCCCCTGCCGTTTCATGACTTTGAGTTCTGTGCTCGCCCACGTTCCCACCATGCATCTCTGACTGTGTGATGCGATTAGGCCAGAGTGAATCACACGCCGACAGAAACACAGGGGGCTTTGTGAGAGCGGCCCGAGCGCCTCACGACCTGTCTGCCTCAGACGTGAAGTCCCACTGTCACCGGAACCCGTGTCAGAGTCAGACTGCGGCTCCTCTGTGTTCAGGTCTCACACAATGACGCAGGAAAAGCCGAGGGGGGCGAGAAAACTGAGAACGAGCGCATCAGTCTGAATCCTTAGGCTTCAAACTATACACCAGCGACTGTCACTAAGTTTACGTGCACCGAGAAATCAGACTGCGATGGGAAATTGGGGACTGTTTTATAATAACTACACCTTATTTAGCCTTAACAAAGCATGAACAAAGACTTAATTCACAATGAACATGTAGTTATGTATGATTTAGGCTTAGTAAATACTTAAAGCAGAACTAAGTAAATTCAGAGACAGAGCTCCCCCTGCAGGTCTCTTATGAAAATGCACTGCCTTTTTATTGAAATTCAATTAAATTCAGTAGCGGCCAAAATCACAATAACAGTTGCCTCGATGGGCCACAAGTAGAAAACAGTTCAATTAAACAATATTTAATAATTTAGCAGTGGATAAATGTCCTGGAGCATCCCCTGTCCTTGACCCTCCTTCTCGGCAAGAAAAAGTACAAAAAACCCAGTGGGAAAAAGTAGAAACCTTGAGGAGAACCACAGTGAAGGAGAGATCCTCTTCCCACGGACGGACAGACTGATGGACCAGGACTTTTCTTGAAATAAGGAAGTACAATCACATACAAAAACATTTCATGTCGCCAAATATAAAAAACAGAGCCAGTGTTTCTCAGGAGAGTTGTCTTCAGGTCGGTGTCAGGAAAGTTGCAAGGCTGGTTTGCGCTCAGAGACTACAGGAGCGATGGTGGCGACTTCAAACGCTCCAAAAATACATTTTCAATCGCCACACGGACTTACAAAGACGTTTAATAAAGTAAAAATGTTACTTAGTTCTACTTTGGGTTAGAGCAGGGGTGGGCAATTATTTTGACGCAAGTTAATGAATGGTTTACTGTTCTTCAGTAACAAACTGTTTGTGTTGTGTGTTTGTACTTTGTGTTCTTCTGATAAAAGTCAAGGCCGTATAAAACTATTCAGAAACATCACATTTTGTCCTTTTGTACTGTAATGTATTGCAAATATTTCATAATCCTTTTGGAAACATTTGGAAAAAAGGCATTATCAAGGTGGAAGACAAGATTAAAATCACAAAATTGTTAAACTGTTCAAGTCTATGAAACATGGGACTTATTAACCATGTCATAAAATCAATTTGATTCGTTTGTTTGTTTGTTTAGTGTCCTGGCTTCAGATAAAATGCACATTTCAAAGCCAACATCATCAAACGACAATAAAACTCGAGTGAAAAGCAGATGTGAATATAGTCCCTTAGAATGAGGCGGTTTGTCTGAGCGAACATTTAGAACACACTGTTGCTCTGCTCTAATTGAATGATTAAACAGTTCATTCTAACTTAATGAAATAAATGAAAAGTAAAGAATGACTCTCAATAATAAATGTGGCCTAAAGCAGTAATAACTCATTCTAAATTACAGTCTGTGCCATACAGGTGTGGCACTGGCAAGACATTCATTTTAATGTCTTGCCCAAGGAGTAGTCCTTTTTCTTTTTACAATGTATTGAATATAATTATTGCACATGCTTTTACTGACAGATGATTGATCGTTGACTTCACAAAAGGCCTGAGCTATTCATAGAGGATTGGAAAGAATTTTATCCCGATTATTGCACAGCTCAAGTTCTCATTTAAAGGCATTTTCAAACCTGACTTTACTGACGCTGACAGTGTAATAACATGTTTTGTCGTTTCAGGGACAGAGAACGTGATTCAGGCCTGTGTGGAGAACGGCATCGCGAGCCTCGTCTACACCAGCAGCATGGAAGTGATCGGCCCCAACCAGAACGGAGACCCCTTTGTCCGGTAAAACTTCTCCGCCTGACTCTTTCCTCTGCATCCTCTTCATCCTCTGTGCTAAAGCCTGGCGTCCACTGCAGGAGTTTTGTCGCCTGATTAGATTTATGGATGTCGCACCACAAGACGTGAGGAATTTAAATGGTCAGACCGCTCACATTCTTACTGTGATGGTTCCCACGATGAGTCCCGGCCAAGTTTGTCAAAGTGAATGTCAGGCTCGGACTTCATGCTGTAAAGTCACGGAAGTTCACATTATCTGAGGCTAGCGCAACATGCTAACCCTGATCGTTTGTTTGTAAAAGTTTGTACATGAAAGGAAAAATGTTCACGGCGAGGTCTTCTGCTGTTACTGTGAGGAGCGTGCGGGTTAGTCACGTCTTTGTGTTTCTTTGTGATCACGTGTTTGATGTTTGAGTTTGATCAAGTGGAGGACTCACGCTGTGACCAAGATTGACTTTCGACGTTCGACATAACCTAACGACTGCTCCTCCTACCGGCAAAGTCATTACTGGTCCAGTTTGTTGTGCAGCTGATGCGCTACGTTTGGCTTCAAAATCCTAACTGTATCGGGCTTTTCAGACACTTCCAGAACCTGCCGAAAATTACAATAAATGATGTCCATAGTCTTGTGGATTCCCTTTCTCAGTAAGTGAGAAAAGGGATTTAATTTGCACTTTTAAATTGCACATTTCTAGCTACAAGTGTAAGTAGGCTATGCTAATGAGCAGTGATAGTGTTGCTGATGCAGTAACATGTAACACTTTTAAACAACCTAGCTATCTAAACTTTATTAATAACCCGTTTTCACTAGCACAGCTAACACTTACTTTTTTCTTATAACTTTTCAAGAGCTTGCGTGTTGGTAACGTAAAGCATTCTGGTGAGAAGAGCAGCCGAGTGCTGGACCGGAAATGACTTGCCGGTAGGAGGAGCAGTTGTCCAACGTTATGCACAATTAAAGAATATATTAAATAAGAATATATTAAAGAATATCGGGCATGTTTGATATAAATTTCAGCTCATCTTTGGGTCGTGCAACCGTTCTAGGTTTAATCTTTGTCCTCGTCTCTCTACGATCCACCATTTTGAGCCACGATTCAAGGTTTTCCCCGTGATCTCTAATCTCTAATCGACAAAATGCCGCAGTGGACACCCGGCTTCACCCCGACAGACTTTCTCTTTCACGACATCCATCACTCGCCTCTTTGGACTTCCTCTAGGCCTGTTTCCTGCAGCTCTAACCTCAGCGTCCTTCCACTCAAACACTCCTCTTACGTGTCCAAACTGGAAAGTATAGTCATCATACATCTACCGTAAAAGAGCTGGTTTAAACGTCATCAATACAGAAAATACATGGGCAAAATAATCCAATGTGTAGAATATTACGACTAGAGTTTATTATAAAATGTTTACAGACTCAAAAATCTATACAAAAATAGTGGTTGTGGTTGTTGTTGTTTTTTTTAAACCACAAAGACAGTGGCATTATTAAAGGAAAATGTAAAAAAATAATAATTCCTCCATCATGAAGCATTCAGCCACCATATTTCAACCTTTATTTGGTAATGCATTTAAAAAGGCTCAGTGTAAAATGGAAATAACAATTGGACTTGTCGACTAATAGAAAAAAATATTTAATGACTATTTGTCTAAAAATTGTTTGTTGCAGCCTTATAAAATAAATAAAAAAAAACAAGCTCATAGAGGAGGATAAACTTCTTTTTAGGAATCGTTTGTTATGGATTTTGTGACAGTTGTGTTTGAACGCGTCTCTATAGAGTTTTGCAATGGCCATTAAATTTTTACTGTTTTAATTCCAAGACCAGCCCGAACAATCTCCAGAGAGAGCAACATCAGCAAAACAATGGATTGAATACATTTAATTTAGTTTCCTCCCTGAGTTACCTCATGTGTTTATGAGAAATCAAATGTAGATCTTGTATGACGTTTAAGAGGCTGCGCTGACATTTACTGTTGGATACAGCTGCATCATCAAAATAACTGTGGAATGAAGACGATGATTTAATTTGCTCATTTTGATTTATTGTGTTTAATTAAAATAGATATATGAATTGTCTCATTTAGGGATGGGCAAACTTAAACATATCCAGTAAGAAAAAGTATGCTTTAACTAATCTATTCTATCTAAAGAGCTCAAAATGCTCTGTTTCACCGGGTCACAAGTGCAGAAAAGTGCAGAAATCAAGCATTCATTACCTTTCTGTGTGTTTAATTTACATGATTTGAGGTTTTATTTGTGAAATAGCAATAATAAAGACCTTAAATCACAACTTTAAAGGGGCTGTACCCCCTGTACTGTTTTGAAACATGAAATAGATATGTCAATGTAATCCCTCATTCGTCCAGGCGTACTCCATCGTAGAAAAGGTTTAGGGGTTGTCATCCGGACGCTGTTTGAAGATCGAAACGTTTTGAGATGAAACGTCTGAGGTAGAGAATGTGGGATTTCGCCGCTTGATGAAGTACTTTATACCTGTATCAGACGTTTTTGAACTCATTACCACAAAATGGAAAGAAGTTGAGTTTAAACTTGTTTACAGGTAATAGGAGCATGTCATGTCTCTATCATTACTTAAGTTTGACCATAGACTGTAGATATCAGTGGACCATGTTAGCATGCTAGCCGCCGCGTTCCAAATAGGAAGCAGCTATGGAGGCTCCTGGCTCCATAAAGCCGAGCTCCATTCACTTTCTATTGGGACACTGGTGCGCTTTACTCTGTGACTGTTTCTGTCAAGCTCACCATCTTGGAACTAAAATGTCTGTTTTGACTCACTCTACATGAATCGGGTGTTTTTTTTTCGTTGGTTGTTCATAAATCAAGTTATTAGCAATAATAACTGACCAATCAGGTGCTTCCTTTTCCAGGGGCCGTTTTAGCTCGTGTTAGCAACAGGTTTGATTGACAGCTAGCGCCGCACGTTGCCGCCGTCTCCTCCCACCGAGGGGCGGATACCGTTAGCAACCTCGCTCCTGATTAGTCCGTGTGGTTGCCACGATACGCACTCGGATCTCCAAATATGGAGTCTGGCTCCACTTTAGCCGCTATAACTGCTAGCCACGATGGGCTTCATTTGGCTGGAGCCAAACACTATGGATGACGTCACAATCCCATAGTCCACTGATATGTACGGTCTATGAGTTTGACCCACAATTAATGTTGCACTTTTTCATACTTGAGATTTATAATGCAATCCCATGAATGAAATGTTGTTGTGTCTTATATTCAGTAATTCAGTATTTCTATAGATGCGTTATTATAATTTTGTTGGCACTACTTTTGATACAGTTGATGTCAAGCTTGTAAGGAAAAACAGAAAGAAAAGAAGTTAGCATTTCCATTTGTTTTTAATCAATATGTACATTTGAAATGTGTCAAAATTGGCCTGAACTTTAACATTTGTAATGGTACTGGTACTTGGAATCAGCAAATCCCTTGATCTGAAGTATCGGTATCCAAACAACGTAGAAAGGGGTTCGTCGATGTAAACCCTCATTCGTCCAGGTGTGGTCCATCGTAGAAAGGGGTTCAGAGGTTGTCATCCGGACGCCGTTTAAAGATCAAGACGTTTCGACTTTTATCCAAAAGTCATTGTCAATCAGAGAGCTGGTATGGGAACCTGTGCCTTATATGCTACTCTAAGTAGTGGGAGTCCAGCCCCCAGGGAGGAGTCACTGCACTCCTGTCTTTGTTATAAGATTGTTTGTTTGTCACCTGAGACTTGATTAATTGGTCTATCTTGTTGATTAATGGTTGGCCTCACCTAGTTTCACCTGTGTCTAAAGGTCTATTGTTATCTTGATAGCTGGCTGTTGCTCCCTCCTCACTACTGATTGCCTCATTAGCATTTGACTGGTCTATTGATCTGGACCAAGGTGTGAGAATGCTGTCATAAATTTTGGCTAAATTAAATCTTAAGCCCCCATTCCTGTTCAGGGAAGGATTTTCTCTTTTTACAAAAATGGCCTCCTTTACTCCTCTTTCAAACCAGTTCTTCTCTCTGCTCAAAATCTTCACCTCACTGTCCTCAAACGAGTGATTTGTAGCTTTTAGGTGCAGATGGACTGCACTCTGCGGTCCGGTGGAGGAACATCTTCTGTGTTGGTACAGCCTTTTGTGCAATGGCTGTTTTGTTTCTCCTATGTAACGTTCTTTACAACTGTCCTCACTGCACTCTATCGAATAAACTACATTGCTCTGTTTCTCTGTCGGCCTCTTGTCTTTCGGGTGGACCAGTTTCTGTTTAAGCGTGTTGCCAGGTTTGTAATAGACAGGGATGTCGTGTTGTCTAAAAATCCTTTGAAACTTCTCAGACAGGCCCGAGACATAAGGGATAGAGACACCCCTCCTGCTGGGGTCTTTATCCTTTCTGTCCTGTTTCTTGGCTCTTCTGACTTTGTTAAAGGCCCAGTTAGGGTATCCACAAGCTGAGAGGGCACGATGGACGTGTTCTTCCTCCTTCTTTCTCCCCTCAGAGCTGGTGGGTACTTCATGGGCTCTGTGTTGCAAGGTCCTAATCACTCCCAGCTTGTGCTGCAGTGGGTGGTTGGAATCGAACAGTAAGTACTGGTCTGTGTGGGTGGGTTTCCTGTATACTTCTGTCTGAAGGCTGCCTTCCTCCTCTCTGATTGTGGAGCAATCCAGAAACGCCAACCGGTTGTCCTTAGCATCTTCTCGGGTGAACTTAATGTATACATCCAACCCATTGATATGCTCAGAGAAAGTTTCCAGCTCTTGTTTCTTGATTATCACAAACGTATCGTCCACGTAACGCAGCCAGAGGCTCGGATGAGGCAATCAGTAGTGAGGAGGGAGCAACAGCCAGCTATCAAGATAACAATAGACCTTTAGACACAGGTGAAACTAGGTGAGGCCAACCATTAATCAACAAGATAGACCAATTAATCAAGTCTCAGGTGACAAACAAACAATCTTATAACAAAGACAGGAGTGCAGTGACTCCTCCCTGGGGGCCGGACTCCCACTACTTAGAGTAGCATATAAGGCACAGGTTCCCATACCAGCTCTCTGATTGACAATGACTTTTGGATAAAAGTCGAAACGTCTCGATCTTTAAACGGCGTCCAGATGACAACCTCTGAACCCCTTTCTACGATGGACCACACCTGGACGAATGAGGGTTTACATCGACGGTATCCAAACAACACTACATTTATCACTCAGGCTCTTAGTTTTTCGAATAATCACAAGGATGTGGGCGGGGATTGGGGCTAAGTGAGAAGAGGAATTTTCCGAGCACTCTAGCCTCAGTTGCAGGACAATACAGGGTTAACTCAAACATGCAGGAATACAACTTTGATGAGGAAACACTGTTAAAAGCTTATAAAAGTTGATTTTGCGTTATACTGTATGAACCCTTGAACTGGTCTGTATCGTGCAGACTGGACATTTTCTTCCCGTTCTGTGTTCTAACGCTTGTCTTTCATTCTAATCATGTATAGAGCTGTGTTTTGTCTCAATCATGTGTGTTTATCGTGACCATGTGTTTTCTGGTGTAAACTTTCCGTGAGGCCTGAGTAACGCTTCGAGCATCCCGGTTATGATCGCACCTTTGTTTGTTTCCATCCTGATTACAGCTGCAACAAGTTAATCGATTAATCGCAACTGATCGATCATAGAAATGGTTGTCAAATAATTAAATAATCGAGTAATCGTTAACTGGTTTATACAGCGTCTCCAAAATATTGAATGTTCTGAAAGAAGAGGTTTTATTACTCAGACATAAAAAATACACAGGAAACATGTAAATTGTGTGTTTTTGATTAAAATACTTGTTGATCTATAAATATTTTCCACCAGGATGTCATCAAACGCCTTCACTTCAGCTTTGTCTGGGTAACATTGAGTAAAATTCTCATATTCAAGGGTCTTTCAACTAATCGATGAATTGAAGGAACAATCCCTAGACTAATCGATTACCAAAATAATCGTTTTTTGCAGTCCTGATCCTGATTAGGGCTGAAACAAACTAATAGATTATTAAGATAATCGTTAACTAATTTAGAAATGTTATAATCGTTATTTGGATTATACACAGACTTCAAAGCTCAGAAAAGAGGTTTTATCACTCAGACACATCAAGAATGACATGAAGAGGAAGAAAACGTGATTAATTAGTGTGTTTTTTTCCCAACTAGTTCAACATCTGTATCTCACTCATCATTGCCTTTATTAACATGAAACAGATGAAAAAAGGCTAAAAATGTGCTCTTTTTATGGCGTGAAAGTGCTGCTCTGAAACAAGCCCCGTAACCCGCAACCCACGACTCTCAAAATGTGCAATCCACTTTCCAAAAAAGAAGTCTCTCTAAAGAACAGACTTCGCAAATACAACAAAAAGCTATTTTGTTTGTACTTTTACTGTATGAGAACGTTCCAAAGCGTTAGTTTAATCTGGGTCAAATTTAGCAAAAGTCTTACTCATGGACACTTCACGTTCTAAACAACTAATCGATTAATTGATAGAATAATCGCTACCAAAATAATCGTGAGTTGCAGCTCTGATCCTGATTTCAATAACCTGGATAAATCAGTGTTAGACATTTGAGAAACCAGGAATATTCTGATTGTTTCCAGAATACTGATGCGTGTAAACACAGTATCCTGATTTCAGACCACTGGTGTGTACTGAGCATGTGCGAACTCAAGATACACATTTTGCAAGAGCAGCAACCTCCCCGAAAGTTCAGGACTCGGGGATCTTTTTTCCATTATTATAAACAAGATACAGTAGTCCATTGTTAAATAAAGCCAGAAGTTAACGCCGTACTCATTTTTATGGCTCACTGTGTCGTTCCAAACTAACACTGCAGGACGTTTTCCACATTTTTAAAGCGCCTCTGACAGGTCGGAGTACTCATTTTACCAAAACACAGTTAACATCATTATATTTAAGATTCTGCTAAAGACTTAACCATTTTTATCCGAATTTGGAAATTTTTCAGGTTTAAATTGTTACTTCCTGGTTGTAAATCATGACGTCACACTTGGAAATTCTGTAACCGTTACTCCTCTAATGTCACAGAAATTATTATTTGACAGATGAAAATGTATGGGAACGCCTGTATTTTGTTGAGTCAGTGTTTAAAGGATCAGGAAAATGTGTTTCTTGGTTGAATCTTGTCCCTGGTGTGTCTCCCCCAGTGTGATGTCAACCTTGTTTTGGAACTCTGCTCTACTTGGTGTAAATTTTGACATATTTTTCAACACTTCTTCACAAACTGGCACTTTTTGGTTTTGGATTCTGTCTTCATTGCACTTTAAGGCAAGACAATACAGGAAAAATGAATTTATTTCTTTTCTTTTTTGTTTTGTTTTTGTTTTTTGGTCAGTTTTCCCAAACAAACAAACTTGTCCAGTCTGCTCCTAAAGATGTTTTATTCTTTAATTTAATTATTCACTTTATCCATAGATTTCTCTGGGACATTGTAACTCCAAGGGCTGTTTTCTTAAAATGCATTTATCTCCAACAGAGTCATAAAGATAAACCTTAAAGGAAAAATATTAAGCTTTTTTAAAGCTTAATTTAAGCCTTTAAACATGCTCTTGAGTACCTTAAATATGCCATCTCATGTTTTGAAACAAAGAAACGTTTTTATAATGGACTAAATGAAAAGATTTGTCTGCTGTGTACACTTACTGAGTGCATCCAGCCAGTAGATGGCGCCTAGTGCTATACACAATTTAGCTGTGTTAGCACTTTAAGACACACAACGATCAGGCTAGCAGTAGCAGTGATCGTGTTTAGAGGCAGAAATGCTCAGAACGAGTCTGCGATGATTTAAGAATTTAAAACAGCAGAAGATTCTTGAATAAGAAAAGTTTGTGATCTGAAAATCGTCACAGATCGAGGGAGTTCAACAGGAAGTGCATTTGATGCTATGATGAGGGGAGAGGATTTTCTTATAAACATTCCTCAAAACAGCGTGAATGCAACTCCAGGTGTGTTTTTATGACAGAATACTGTTAGAACATGATTAAAAGCTCAAAAAAGTCACTGTAGCAGAATATGAGTCCTTTAAAGTAGCTCCTACACATCCCAACTTTACAGTCTTGAACTGAACAAGATTTTGACTCAACATACAGAAAGATTTGTTGATTTCTAATTCTAAACCCAATTTATTAAGTCTAACAAAACTAATGAAGAAATCCAAAATCCCCTCTGAACATTTTAACTAACACGTGTGCAAAATGAACCAAGAAATTTAAACTTGGATCTGTCCATTTTTCACGTTGTACATCCCAAATATGTGCAATTTTGGCTTTGGCTTGTTGTATCCAGTCTCAGCTTTCACTTTGTGGTAGAACCGCATTAAACAAAGACCATTTCAAATAAATAATGTACACTTTAATTCATTCCATGCACGTGTAGCTTTCAATAGCAGGTGATAGAGGAGTGATCTGAGTGGACAAAAGCTGCCTGGTTCTTCAAGTATTTGGAGAATTCTTTACTGACTTCGTTCCAGATGTGTTTGCCTTTTTCCAGGGCGTTTTTTTCTTTTCCATAATATCATTCCTCAGGCCAGGTCCGGTCTGTTTCTGTCTCCAGGGTCGCAGGGTCACAGAAAGACACGCAAAAGATGACGACAACGGCTTCACATAATGTTGACTTTGTTGTCGGAGTGTGCAACAAAAACTGGACTAACGTAGGACGGAAAAAATCAAAACAAAAACGCACATGAAAGTGAATTAAACTAGCATAATTCCGTTTGTTATTGTTTTGTCTAGACAGATTTGAAAAACCACAGCAAAGAGCAGGGCGTTTTCAGTTTGTCGGATGTGATAAAGTCTCTCTCAGATGAGGGCAGGAGGCTGTATTCCTGTGAAACTTATCTGGTATTTTAAAAGGAAATACCAACAAGAAAGGTCTACAGACATTGAATTTGATCAGAGTAATCAAAACATCTGCTCATATAAGAGGTACTTCATTATAACTGAAGTCCAAGAAATGAGAAATTAAGAGTAAAAAAGAAAGGAATTGGATAAAATACTGAATAATTGTCAGAGTAAATGTCTTGACGTAGCTATGATTGGATTTATGATGTTAATTGGATGGATAAAACCTTAAATAATGCACAAAATCTGGTGTTTTCAAAGGACAGACACAAAAAATTGTTAATCTGAAGGAGCGGTGCAAGAAACGCACAAATGTTCAAATAATTTAATCGTAGAGGTGGGTAATACTAGTTGAGTAACGTTTTTAAGAAACTGTACTTTAGGTTTTGGACGCCTTACTCCTTCTTGTGTAAAATTTTGTTTGAAGTAACAGTTTTCTTACTTGAAGTTTTGGTTCCTCTTCCCACTGTGAGTAAATCTAGAAGTGCTGATAGTAGAAGTTCAAGTATGGTGTCTGAAAACTACGATTTTACTAGAAAGTTCCTCATGTAAACGTAACCGAGCACTGCACACCTCGGTCCATTATCCCGATGTGTTTGTTCAACCACAAAAGCTGCGCCTCCGTCAAACACTGCGGGTCAATAGGATGTTGTAATCCCGTCTTGGTCACGTCCAACAGGCTGCGCTGACAGACGGCCGAGATGTGCTGCAGATTTTCCTTCTGTCATTCTTTCCTAAGCCACGTCGTGTTGTTCCGGGGTAATCTTGGGACATTCCTTTCATACATGAGGCAGGGCCAGGGCCAAGTCTCCCTCCCCGAGTATCTCTGCTTCTCTATCGCTCAGGTCACGCAGAAAATATGCTATAGTGACTTTTTTGAGCTTTAAACCCTGTTCTAACAATGTTCCTTTATCAAAAACACACCTGGAGTTGCATTTAGCTTCATTCACGCTAGTTGAAATGAATCCTGGCTAGAAAATACTCCTTGCTGAACTCCCTCGACATTAGGGCTGTGATCCTTTAGTCGTTTAGTCGATTAATCCCTTGATTTTCAACCAGTGCCGGGGAACACTTGTGTGCCTTGAGGTTTTTCCAGGTGTGCCTTGAATAAATGTCCAATTTAAGTTTATGTATTGAGGATTGAGTTGTGGGTGGAAGTGACTCATTTATCATTTTGGAGTGTCCTGAGCACCAAACGCACCAACGCAAAACCATCACTACTGACAAATTTAAAGAGCCAGACAGTGGCACAGACATTATTTACCTTATTTAAAAAAAAACTAAATGCCGCAACTGAAACAAGGTTGAAAAACACTGGATTAATCAGTCGATGGTGTCTTGGTCGACCAACATTTTTATTAGTCGATTGATTATTTTATGTAGATTGAAAGGATTTATTTAGCAAAAACAATAAGATGTGGAGTGAATTAGCTGAATATTTTGGCGTGAATCATGAGTTCAATTTAACTTCTAACATATAAATACACTGTTTATTTGTATGTTCATGCAACTATTTTTTGTATAAATAGTTGTTTTTGCATGAACATGAACATGTGCAGTTGTGGTCTTTTCAATGCAGTTTGGGTTGAATACATGTAGATATGTCATAGTTTTGATATATTTTGCCACAGCCCCTTTTAGTCGACTAATCGGTCGATAAAGCAGATCTTTAGTCGACCAAGAATTCCTTTAGTTGACTACAGCCCTACTCGATATATTGTTTGTTTTTTTTTCTTTTCAGTAACTGACGTCCAAGAATCTTCTGCTGTTTTTTAGTCCTGACTCATTGCCCGACTCGTTCTGAGCATTTCTGCCTCTAAAAACGATAACTGGAACTACTAGCCTGATTAGCATCCCCTGCAGTCCCTGGGGTATTAACATAGATACATTGTGTAAGTGCTATCCAGCCAGTAGATGGCGCCTAAACTCAGAAAGTGCCAGGGCAAACGGCAACAGATGCAGATGTTCATTTAGTTTATTATCAACATTTTTTTTATCCCAAAACATCAGATGGTAAACCTAAAAGCAACATATTCTGCTACAGTGACTTTTTTGAGATTTTAACCCTGTTCTAACAATGTTCCGTTGTCAAAAACACACCTGGAGTTGCATTCACGCTGTTTTGAGGAATGTTGGTTTGAAAATCCTCTCCCTCCGAGCGTCAAAAACACTTCCTGCTGAACTCCTTCCATCAATGACGTTTTCTGATCATATACGTCACTTATTCAAGAATCTTCTGCTGTTTTAAGTTCTTAAATTATTAACTAATAATATAACTAAATAATACACTTTTTACATTTTTCTTGATCCAAATCATGAGATGCCAGACTTAAGGTACTCAAGAGCATGTTTAAAGGCTGATAACAATACAAAAAAATATTATTTTGCCTTTAAAGGTCACAAAATATGCTTTATCAAGCCCTCTGAAATCAGGGCTGTGACGACTGGTTGATAAATAATCTTGTGACTGTCAACTTCTTGTCTCATTAAAATGTTATTGCTTTATCTGGGATGTTCCAGTGTACAAAACACATCTATCTTTCATAATCCAACGAGTTACTTTTGGTCTCAATAATTTATTTGAAAGGTTCTATTTCAGACCAGAGTTTGTTTGTTTATCTGACAGTTTCGACTTCTCACTCTTCATCAAAGTGTCACTCCATGTGTGTAAGTCATCTGATAAAACACGTCTCAACAACATCGACTCTCTGAAGACCGAGAGTGAACTGTCAGGTAAACAAACAAACTTTGGTCTGAAAAAGAACCTTTCAAATAAATAATCTATCTTTCATCTCTTCAATCATGTGTTTTACCAAAATTACTGGCTTGTCTCCGTTCAGATTGCTAAGTTTTATGCCATTTTCCAAGCAAAACAACATATCCACGGTAATCAAAAGGTTAAAGACTTTTCATCTAAAAACTTATGTTGTCCATCTTTTAATTGTGATTTAGGTTGTCAAAAATATCAAAAATCAGAAATAATCAATACCAAAACTAGTATCAGAACTACATACTCATTTCAAGAAGTACTGATACAATAAATCATGTAAACTTGTAAATATTTGACCTTTGCTGAACAGTTTTATCAGAAATAGTGTCAGAGAATGTGTTTTGAAGAAGTATTTTGTATTTATCTATCATTGTGGTATCGAAATCAGTATCGAGCCCATTCCTTATTATCAAAATGTTGGTCAAATTTTAGTATCATGACACTAATTATGACTAATGGAGGTGTGCCAGAATTTCAAAATATCGGAACAGTATCGATATCGTGGACTGTTGTATCGACATGTCGTCATGAGTTATTTTTGGTATAATCTTCCAAATTATTGACCCTTTAAAATGTGATGTCATCAAAATTCCAGAAGTCGACTTTTTCAATGATTCTCTCACATTAGATCTAAATTCTTCTGGTTTTAAGTGTTTGTGTTGGAAAAAAGCAACACATTTGAATTTCCAGTGTAGAAAGAACAATTAGATTGCTTTTCTATAACAAACAATGGACAAAATACAATATTATAGCCTTGTATTTTAGCTTCAAAAGAATCTAATTTATGGAATAATATCTAATAAATCTCTAGATAAAATGAAAACAATATTGTGGGCTCAATGAGTATTTTTCCAGTAAAACCCATAAATCTGGATTGTTCCTTCATCAAAAATGCAAAGAGTTTATTATAATTTCCTAAAACATAAAGTAAAATACAATAATAAATGTGTTTAAAGCAGCTCTGGTGTTACTCACATGTGTCTGAGGCTTTTACTGACACAAAATCATCTCCATTTTTCATATTTTGTGATATTCTGAGGTTAATCACAGTTTCTCCAGTGAAATCACATGATATTCCACCTCACTTTTGCCTCCATTCTGAATTTAGAACGTTTTTGTTTAAAAACTTCAAATTTGTGGCCTGTTTAGAGAAAGGAAACTTGACATATCCAGTGTTTTGATTAAAATTGGTGTGCTTCGTTTTAAGTTTGTTAAATCAAAACCTGCTCAAAGAAACATGTTGTTAAAATGTATAGGGTTCTTTAAAAAATAGTGATATATTGTAGAATATCATGAGCAATGCATCAATTATCGCACTATTGTGATAATATCGTATCGTAAGCTGCGTATTGTGTTGAAACGTCTAATACGACTAACACATTACTAATTTAAAATCATTCATTGTTATCTGCACTTTACAAAACCAGACATGTGGTGTGAAAAAGAGGTTTACAATAAAAATGACAGTTAATAAGTCAGAATGGGTGGGGAACAATATATATCTGATTTGGATGAAAATTACGAAATACTTTATTTTTATGGATCGAGGTCTTCACTCGACAAATGGAGGAATTCACTTATTCTCTTGTGTTTTTCAGGGGGAGTGAAGACACGCCTTATCGCGTCATAAACAACATGCCGTATCCCAAGTCCAAATCTGAGGCCGAGCGGCTGGTGCTGAAGGCCAATGGGATCAAGGTGAGACATCGCTATGGAGACAGTAAACGTTTAATCAGGCTTTATTTATCTCTGAAGGGCAATTTAAGCACAATGAGCAGTAAAATGCAAGAATAACTCATACAACGGTCTTGGCGCAGTTTAACAGGAGAACTAAGTAACTTCAGCGATAGAGCTCCCCCTGCAGGTCTCTTCTGAAAATACACTCCCAGTAAAAAGTATTTTTTTTTCTTTTTTTCCCTTTCTTTTTATTGAAATAAGGAAGTACAATCACATACAAATGCATTTAATGTCACCAAATATAAAAAAGAGAGCCATGGTTTCTCAGGAGGTTTTTTATTTTATTTATTTTTTAATTTAAAATTTTTATTTTCACATAATCAAAAAAAACAGAAGTCCATATAAAACAAAACAACACAAAACGTGATGGAGTGTGGCAGAAACCTGAAAGGGCTTATCCTTAAAGCCACACACCTTTAATTGATTATTTTAACGAGCTCAAATTAAAAGCTGTCTGGTCAGATGATTTACAAATGAAAATCACACGATAAACAGAAAACAGCCCTCACAACCACTAAACAAAACAAAACATTTTTCCAATGAAAATGTACTGGATTTTGAGACAAAGACAGAGACAGCAGGGGGCGACGACAAGGGCTTCAAACAAAACAAAAATACATTTGCACCGATCCACTTACGGCTATATTCGGCCTATCCACATCCCCGCTTTTGTCACCAAGCTTTATCACATTATTAGCCGACGCCAGATTCTACTCAAATGGAAACACAAAGCACCTCCTGCGTGTAACTGCTGGTTACAAGAAATTTTAGAGTGTATCCATTTAGAAAAAGTACGTGCTGCAACCAGTGGGAATACATGGGATCCCTTTATACAATACATTGAGGAGAACTTGTTATAGTTGAACTGGGAGGGTGGATGGGAAGAGAGGCGTAATCTCCTGAACTGTACCTCTGCTTCTCTTTTTGTTTTGTTTTGTTTGTTTTGTTTTGTTTTGTTTTTCACTTTCCTCTTTTTTTTTCTTTCCTCGTTTTCATTTCTTTATTTTTATTTTTTTCCTCTTTTCCTGTTTTTTTTGGTGATATATATTTTGTTGATTGACTTATTTTTTATTTTTTTGACAATCATTATTACAAATACAGATGTAGATTTGTGACTATTTTTATTTTTATTTTGTTTTTTATTTCCTTGCTGGGGGGATGGGGATATTTGAACTTTGGTAAACAGACATAGAGTGCTGGAACAAGGAGGAGGAGAGGGGGGAACCAAACAGTAATTCAACAACGTCAATGTCAATCAAGACGCGAAAAGGACGAACAAGTCTACTGAACTATAAAAAATTACATTGTAACCTATATTGAACCCCTCACTCTCACTTTTCTAATGAGGTGTTTACTAAAATAATGCCAAATAAAAATAATTAAATAAGAAAAATACATTTGCAACCATCACATGGATTTACAAAGATGTTTAATAAGGTAAAAATGTGACTTAGTTCTACTTTAACAGGAGAACTTGTCAGGTGTAGGGCGATAAATCCAGTGTGAAGGCAATTTGAGGTGAGTAACAGCCCTCAGGACAAAAAATTCCACTATGTCTTGAAGCATGACAGTCAGCATTCTTAGGGAGCCAGGTGAACTCTGGAAAACCTCCTTTTAAGCCTCACTTTCCCTCCCCTCTGATGGAATAACTCGTCTCATCACCAGCTGAAACAATAACATTTTGCCTGCTGCATTTGGTGTAAAAAGTCTGTGGCGTTTCCGAGGTCCATATGCTGCGTTCTAGGCAAGTGGCAATGTCCCACTCGAAAGATACAGGTTCCAACCTCTGAGCGTTCTAGCGGATTTAACAGGCTAATGCTAACCGTAAGCTAAACTAATGTAAACAATGAAGGGAACATATTCTGCTACAGTGACTTTTTTAGCTTTGAGCGCTGTTTCTAACAACGTTCTGTCATCAAAAACATACCTAGAGCTAGTTTGATGAATGCTGGTTAGAAAATCCTCTCCGACCGTCAAAAACACTTCTTGCTGAACTCCCTCGATCTGTGACGTTTTTCTGATACTTGAGATTTGACTAAGCATTTTTCCTGTTTGTCCCCAGTTTGACAGTTTCGTAATGTTTATAATGTTACTTCCTGGTTGGTCATGAGCGGCAAGTATGACATAGATAGAGGTAATTCCACAACTGTTACCTAGCAACCATTTTGAAAATAAGGGCCAAAATCCATATAAAATACACAATAATTATGATTTGACAAATATTATCACCTTTATACCTTTATTTTGTTGAATGACCGTTTAAACTGTCTAAAATGTTTAAGTTGATTGTTAACCGTCTTTTTATTTTCAACTCTACGTCGCTTTTTGATGACATCACAGAGGGATTCCATTGTAGAACTCAGCACTACTTCCTGTCATTTTAAACTTTTACTTTTCAAATTTTCTTCACAAACTGCTACTTCACAGATGTAAAACTATGATAAATATTTAACACAGGTGCCCTCCCACCAAACTAAGTCAGTATTAGAGAAACATGAAATCAACCCCAGACTCGTTCTATGCATTTCTGCCTCTGACCGCGATCACTGCTAAACTCACATTTCTTCCAAAAACAACACGCTTGTAGATAGTGCCTACAGTCAGTAAGTGCCAGGACAAACAGAACCAGATACAGATGTTTTGTTTTTATAACACGATATGCCAAAGATAAGGTACTCAAGAGCATGTTTAAGGGCTAATAACAGTATCAAAAATGCATAATATTTATCCTTTAAACAAACGTCTCAAACGGGATAAACAGCAGATTGTTTTTTTATTTAACCTGCAACAAATGTTTACATCTTTTCTGCGGCGGTAAACCTGTTAGATTCATTATTTGTGGTGATCGTCTTTGTTGCAACACGTCACGGTTGATCATCGTGTGAGTTTCTCGACCTGCTCCGGTTCACAGAAGGATTTACCAGTTCGTGTTGTCCCTGTGCTCTTTTTCAAGTCGGAG
Organism: Rhinogobius similis; assembly: GCA_019453435.1. NCBI lineage: Eukaryota > Metazoa > Chordata > Actinopteri > Gobiiformes > Gobiidae > Rhinogobius > Rhinogobius similis. Next base: position 8,650,021 of record CM033631.1, on the reverse strand, counting down.
GTGGGAAATATCTCAGACTGAAACATGAACTGTCAAACTAATTGTGTATTTCAGAACGTGTTTGTACAGATCTGCACGACAGTTTTTATGCAGAATACAACGGGATCATTCTTTTTTTGTGGCACTTCAAAATGTGCAGCCTTTCAATTTGCTAATTTCCTCCATTCAAATTACGATTTCGATTGTGATTAACCTCGCAGCCCGACCTCGGATGCCGACTGTATCTGTCCAAAAGAACACAACTTTTGTATTTGAACGGCACGCGCTGCACTTTTTCGTTGTTTAAAATCCCAATTTATTATGTTAAAAATGCAACTTAAAATTCACAAAGTCGACGATGGCAACCACAGAGTAATAAACCGTTAATCAGTGTTATTTTTCCTCATTGTAAACATGGCTGGGGTTATTTTGTTTCATTCTCACATGTTTGATCTTGCATGTGGTTCGTCTTCCCACCTCAGATCTCACGACTGTTGCCAATCTAAAAATGTTCCTCTGTGTAAAATTAAGTAATTAGAGGTTTTTTTCAGTGCTCCTTGTTCCTCACTTTGCAGCTAAACAACAATGTTATGTCTTTTAAACCAGATTAAAGCACAAATATTATCCAGTATTGCGCTGTTATTGCCCTTTAAACCTGCTCTTGAGTATCTTTACTTTGACATCTCTTGTTTTAAACTAAAAAATAAAATGTTTTTACAAGGAACAATATCACTGCCTTGGGAGACACCATATTAACTTAGCTATGGGGCCATCTACTGGCTGCAGAGGCAATTACACACATTTGTATTTGCACAATGTTTTGTAATGCTGCAGTCCTTCACTGTGACGCAGTTGTAAGGATTGTGTTTAGACCTCAGAAATGCTCAGATCGAGTCTGACGATGATTTGAGAACTTAAAACAGAACTAAATAACTTCAGCGACAGATCTCCCCCTGCAGGTCTCTTGTGAAAATACACTGCCAATAAAAAGATGCCAAAAAGCTACTCTTCCCCCCCTTCCTTTTTATTGAAATAAGGAAGTACAATCAAATACAAAAACACTTCATGTCGCCAAATATAAAAAAGAGAGCCAGAGTTTTTCAGAGACAGCAGGGGGGCGACAACGAGAGCTTTAAACGCCCCGAAAATACATTTACAACCACCACATGGACTAACAAAGACATTTAATAAGGTAAAAATGCGACTTAGTTCTACTTTAAAACAGCAGAAGATTCATTAATAAGTGACGTCGGTAATCAAAAACCGTGACACATCGAAGGAATTCAAAACAAAGTGATTTTGACTGTTGGAGGTGAGAGGTTTTTCTAACTAGGAATCATCAAACACATGTGAATGAAGCTAAATGCAACTCCGGGTGTGTTTTTTTTATGATGGAACATTGTTAGAACATGTTTAAAATCTCAAAAACGTCAATTTTGCGTAATATTTGTCCTTTAAAACTCGCAACTTAAGTCCTTGTGCCTTCTGCTGATGTTTTGTTTACTCTTTCCATACCTTTTGTTTACATGTCCAAAAAATGTTCAAATCAAATAATGTTAAATTTAGGACTGTTTTAGAAGCTGAAAAAGTCGGCGACATGAGCTTGTGTTGGTGTAACTTTAGCTGGTGTTTACTGCAGGCGCTGAACCAGGACTAGAATCTCCTGTTCACGTAGAATAATGCCAAAGCTCCAGGGTCTGACTCCATGTTTGAAAGACAAACACAGATGAGCTCATCAGTTAGAGCTTTGGAGGGAGCACGCTGCAAAAAACAACATGAAATGACATAAGCATATTAATCTTGTTTTGAGAGTGTTCGACAAGTTTAATTTGCTTTGTAGCAGATAGTTGGTTATTAAACTTGATTCAAAATAAATCAGAATCAAGTTTATTGCCGTTGTCAGTGAACAAAATTCACAAACTAGGAACTTGCTTTGGCAGTAAATGCTAATTCTATCGTTGTATTATTCGTACTTTAGCTTTTTTTCTAGCTGTCAGTATATTTGTATATTTTTTCCTCCACTCTACTGTTAGATATTACCATGAAATAAGAATGAAAAGTTTGATTTGCAAGGTGTATGTTTTCAAACTCACGAAAATCTATCTTGTACGGCTCCTACTTTTGATGCAGAGCAGAATGTATAAATATTATCCAACTAAAACATTTGATTAATTATTGCTGACAAGGTAGCAAGAGGAAAAAATGCAAGGTATGATACTGCACATTCATTCAGCGTAAAAAAAAAACTTTCTAAAGCGGGTGTGTGGGAAAGGGCTTAGGTAATGCTTCTCAAAATCAGAAGCGGAGATAAAATCTTGCAGAGGGTGAGATGCATTTGCAGGTGCAAGTCATATGGTGTGGGGGATTTTTATCTCCTTTTGAAACATTAGTTTAGCAAAAAAAAAACTTCTGTGTTATTATTGTGGCATTCCATTGGCTGCTGTGATTTCAAACGCCGTTCCGGGACTCTGTAAATGTTGGGCTTTTTTTTTTTTTTTTGCGGGATTCATGTTCAAATACCCTATTTTTAACCAAATTACATGTTTCTAAACTTAACCCTACATTAATATTGCCGTTATTATAGTGTTATTGCTAAGAAATACAAGAAAATTAGAATGCTAAGCTCTGCCTCAGAACAAAATGCCAAAATTTTAGGGAAACCCAGCCATTCCCGACCAACAGAGCTAACACATGTATATTATGGCTTCAAAAAAACTTGAATTTATATCTTTTTTACTCTGGATTTGAGTAGTTTTGACTTGACGAGTTTTAATTGCTGATGTGATGCAGAATATTTCACTGGTTTGAAGGTAAATTTGACTGATCATGCAATAATTTAGCTAAAATAAGAAAATGAATTTAGTAATTTAGTAAATTTAGTAAATAAAGTAAAATTATCTTAATCCCCGGGCAGATAACTTGGCTTAAAGTAAGAAGTAATGTGTTGAAACAAGTCAGAAACGGGTTGAAACAAGCAAAATAACAGTGTTCCATCAAATAAATAGTCTAAGCAAATCTTAAAGCTGGGGTACCTGACTGTTTTGGGTGTAAATGAGTAAATCTTGGGTTTTCCATCAAAGAGTATCCTGTAAAAGCAGCACTTTCTGACAAAAATGAGACTTCTGTGTGCTGCATCTAATAAAGTATTTTGTTGTGAATAAGAGCTAAAAGCAGCGCTCTGATTGGCAGTGTTTGGGTGGTCCTCCCCAGTTTCACTTTGTCGTCTGATAAAAGCTGTTGCTGGACCGAAAATGAATGCATGTGAATTTTAACAATGTGTCAAAGGGTTTGTGAGTGCGAGGGACGAATTAGAGTTAAAAACGTACTTCCGATTCTGCAGTGTGAAAATCGGATACTCCAGCTTTAACTGGCCAAAATATCAGAAAAAACATTAATATCCTGCGATCAAGACCTTTTAACACATTTAGATATACATTTTTTGCTGTGAATTATTAGTACTGTAATATAAAAAACTATTACTAAAACAATTTTAAGCAACAGATTTTACTTTTTAGTTTGCAGAGTTAAGGACGTCATGTTACTACAGACTAATTTGCTTCTTTTACAACGTTTTGAAACATGATCTGACTAAAGAAAATGTTTAATATATCAGTACTTTTATAAGGCACTAATATAAATGTTGTAAATTCGTGTTTTGTAGTTCTCTTCGTTTAAAGATTATTCATTCAGACTTGTAAACGCCCATTCCTATCTTCACTGATCAAAGCGGTAACATATGTATTTATTTACAACAAAAACGTCTAATACTTTACTTTGAACTGCGACCATTTACAGACCACAGGAGGCAAATGAAAAGCTGATGTTTTACTCAGAGCATCTTAAGTGTCGAGGCCTCACGCTGCAATAAAATGGATTGAAGAGCAAGCTCGAAATCTGTTCTTATTTAACATGAGGTCATCCATTTGTTTGGTGTTTTTCTAAAGCGTGTTTTTAAATTAGATTATGGTGATGTCAAACTCTCGGAATGACTGTACATGGATTATGTACAACACTGAGCTATAACATAAGAACATCCGTCATGGTTTACTGCAGACTTTGTTAAATCTGGTTTAGTTCTGGTGTGATCCTACTTTAAATCTGGTTTAGTTCTGGTGTAATCCTACTTTAAATCTGGTTTAGTTCTGGTGTAATCCTACTTTAAATCTGGTTTAGTTCTGGTGTGATCCTACTTTAAATCTGGTTTAGTTCTGGTGTGATCCTACTTTAAATCTGGTTTAGTTCTGGTGTGATCCTACTTTAAATCTGGTTTAGTTCTGGTGTGATCCTACTTTAAATCTGGTTTAGTTCTGGTGTGATCCTACTTTAAATCTGGTTTAGTTCTGGTGTGATCCTACTTTAAATCTGGTTTAGTTCTGGTGTGATCCTACTTTAAATCTGGTTTAGTTCTGGTGTAATCCTACTTTAAATCTGATTTAGTTCTGGTGTGATCCTACTTTAAATCTGGTTTAGTTCTGGTGTGATCCTACTTTAAATCTGGTTTAGTTCTGGTGTGATCCTACTTTAAATCTGGTTTAGTTCTGGTGTGATCCTACTTTAAATCTGGTTTAGTTCTGGTGTGATCCTACTTTAAATCTGGTTTAGTTCTGGTGTGATCCTACTTTAAATCTGGTTTAGTTCTGGTGTGATCCTACTTTAAATCTGGTTTAGTTCTGGTGTGATCCTACTTTAAATCTGGTTTAGTTCTGGTGTAATCCTAGTTAAAATCTGGTTTAGTTCTGGTGTGATCCTATTTTAAATCTGATTTAGTTCTGGTGTGATCCTACTTTAAATCTGGTTTAGTTCTGGTGTGATCCTACTTTAAATCTGGTTTAGTACCGATTTCATTCCAGTTTAGACCTGGATTTGTCCAGAAATATAGCCATAATCCTGGTTTAGTCCTGGATTAGACCTGGTTTAGTTCTGGTTTTATCCTCGTTTTGACCTGGTTTGGTCCACATTTTGTCCTAACCCTGGTTTAATCCTTGCTTATATCTGCTTTAGTCATTTTTTCTGACTTTTAGACCTAGTTAGACCTGGTTTTAGTCCTGGTGTAGTTTTGCTTTAGTCATGGTTTAATTAAACCTGGTTTATTACTGGTTTTGTCCTCATTTTGACCTGGTTTAGTCCACATTTAAACTTAGTCCATTTTGTCAGTTAAATCCTTGTTAGACCTGGATTTAGTCCTGATTTAGTCTAGGTTTATCTTAGGTTTGTCCCTTGTGTAGTCTTGGTTTAGTTCTGGTTTTATCCTCATTCTGTTCTGGTTTAATCCTGTTTAGTTCTGCTTTAGTTGTTTTTTTTCCTGGCCTTTCATTTTTCAGAAGCCAGAGCAGCCTGTGACAGACCTAGGAATTTGGGGCCCAAGGCAAAATTAAGTACAGTCTCATCAAGTGTCATTTTCCATAACTTTTCTGTCATGCCTCTTGAATTGCTCTTGAAAGAAAGCTCTTGTTTTGTTTTGTTGTGTATTCGAAACGGCTTAAAACAGGAGGGTTTGGGGGTCCTTCCCCATAAGAATATTAAAGAAATCAGACCATCTTTCCTGTATTTTAACACATTTTAACACATGTTCAGCTGATTAAAATACATGATATTCCTTTGTAATTTTGTATTGCTATATTTTGTGTTAACTATTTACATTTATTTGACAATCCAATGTTGGTCTTTTTCTTGTTTAAAAGTACACGGCATAGACACCGTTCCAGACCCTTGCGTCTGTGTGCATCTTAATGGGGGCCCCTTCAGGTTGGGGGCCCAGGGCAATTGTGGCCTATTGCCAAATGGGAAGTCCGCCACTGAATACAGCTAGCATGCTAACCACGCACTTCCTGGTTTACAGAGAATAAAACACTAATTAGATGGAGAATAGGGCTGTAGTCTTTTAGTCGATTAATTTGTCGATGAAGTTTTAGTCGACCAACATTATTTTAGTCGAGTAATTGTTTCATTTCAATTAAAAGAATTTACACGACAAAAACAGCAAAAAGTCAAGACATGGAGTGAGTTATCTAAAGATTTTGGAGTGACTCATGAGTTTAATCCATATCAAACATATAAATGCACTGTTTCCTGGTACTTTTCTGTATGAATTGTTATTTTTAGCAGGAACTCCAGTGGAATTGTGTTGTTTTTTTTTTTACTTCATAGTTTTGCCACACCCCTTTTAGTCGATTAATTGGTCGATAGGAAAGGACTTTAGTCGACCAAGAATTTCTTTAGTCGACTACAGCGCTAATGCAGAACACACTAAGCGATCTAACTCTAACCCTAAGAACTGCTTTTACAACACATCTGTACTGGAGCAAAACAAACGTACATGTAAAAAATCAGGCACAGGCCCTTTAATAATCGTTCAGTCCTCCATGAGCCCTCTTTGTTGCTTTTGTGCTCCTCGTTAAGTGAAGTTTATTTGTCTCGTTTCAGGTGAACGGGGGGCAGACGCTGTGCACCTGCTCGCTCAGGCCCACAGGGATCTACGGAGAGGGTCACGACCTGATCCGGGAGTTCTGGGAGGAGTGCATGAGGCGAGGCGGGACCCTCGTGGGGGGCGTCCCGGACGAGACGGAGCACGGACGCGTCTATGCAGGTGAGCGCGGGAAAAAGCACATCAGCATCACAGCGTTGCATTGCTGGAGTTCAAAAATGGTTTTCAAAAAGAGTATTGAGTAGTTTAGATTTATTGACTTTTATATTAATACAGGTCAAGAGCAACAAAGCCCTCAGCAAACTTTCTGTTCAGTTTTGAATCTATAGCCGAGTCCTCTATTAAAATATACAAATTGACTAATAATCCAATTAAAAGAAACAAATGGATAACTAACCATATCTAAAACTAATACATTAATTAAACAAATAAATAAAAACTGTCAGAAAAACACCAATTTTGTTTAGTCTGTGTTGGTTTTTTTGTATTTTTGTTTGGCCTAAAGACATGATTTGATGGGACAGTTGTAGCTTGAAAGAGAGACAGAGAGTAGAGTAGAGACATTCGGCAAATGTCAAGGGCTGGACCTGTCGCGGTGGCAGCAGCCACACGTGCAGTGCCCTTCACTGCACCACCGGGGAAGCACTAAACACCACTGTGTCAAGGACGACCATCGCAGAGGACGGAGGCTGTAGATGTGTCCAACTCTTGAGGAGTGTCTCCTGTGCATAAACAACCATCTACCAAAAAAACAGAGAATACTTTATGTCTTTTTATTAGTTTAGTCCTGGTTTAGTCCTGGTTTAGACTTGGTTAAGACCTGGTTTAGACCTGGTTTTCTGGTTTAGACTTGGTTTAGTCCTGGTTTAGATCTGGTTTAGACCTGGTATGGACCTGGTTTAGACCTGCTTACGTTCTGGTTTAGACATGGTTTAGTCCTGGTTTAGACCCGGTTTAGTCCTGGTTTAGACCGGTTTAGTCCCGGTTTAGACCTGGTTTTGTCCTGGTTTAGACCTGGTTTAGACCCGGTTTAGTCCCGGTTTAGACCTGGTTTTGTCCTGGTTTAGACCTGGTTTTGTCCTGGTTTAGACCCGGTTTAGTCCCGGTTTAGACCTGGTTTTGTCCTGGTTTAGTCCCGGTTTAGACCTGGTTTTGTCTTGGTTTAGTCCTGGTTTAGACCTGGTTTAGTACCAGTTTAGACCTGGTTGAGTTCTGGTTTAGATATGGTTTAATCCTGGTATAGTCCTGGTTAGACCCGATTTAGTCCTGGTTCAGTTCTGCAGACGTTGTTTAAGCCTTTCATGTTTTTTCATATTTCAAAAGCCTTGGACATGTTTCCGGCCCAAAGGATAAAACCATCCAAAAAATCTGGCCCTCGGTTAAATAAAGTTGAATAGCCCTGTTTTAACGCAACTCAAATCAGTCCATGGGGTTAGACTGCACTAAAGTCTACATAAGGCTAAACCAGGTCTAAATTAAGATGGCATTAGGCTGGTGTTATGTGTGAAGTTGGCAAAGGAACAATTGCGTGCCAACTGTCAGACAGTCAAGACTAGCAATTTAAATAGTGTTACTTCAAAATCAGTCAACCGAGACCTGTCTGTCACATTTGTCAAATAGAAACTGAACAGCAGTTGCTCAGGTGTAACTGAGTTGGACAAATTAGTCATTGAGACAACTGTCAAAACCAATGCACATGATACTCCACTCCACGATCAATGGAGCATAAGAACGTCTGAAAGTGGCTAAATGAACTGCTTGAAAATTAAATATAAATATATATAATAAAAATTCTCTTCCTTCCAAGCTTCAAAAATACTTCCTATAACTGGCGTCACTTTTCTGAGAATTGAACCTGCTTGTCTCATTTAGAGAGACATGCACGTACCAGACTGTAGTTGAAGGAAAAATATTCATATTGCTGTTAGCCTTTAACCATGCTCTGGAGTACTTTAAATTTACCATCTCATGTTTTAAAACAAAAAAAAAGTTTCTTATTCATCCAATGACTTTTTATCAGCCAGTATGAAATGACACTTACTGAGTGCATCCAGCCAGCAGATGGCGCCAGCGCAGCATACAATCTAGTGAAGTTAGCACTGAAATAACGTCATGATGTGGATCGTGTTTAGAGGTAGAAATGCTCAGAATGAGTTTAGCGACCTTTAAGGACCTGAAACAACGGAAGATTCTCGGATAAATGATGTAGATGATCTGAAAATATGTCCCGGATAGAAGGAAGTCGCAGGAAGTGTGTCTTACAGTCGGACAGGGAGGATTTTCTAATGAACATTCTTCAAAACAGCGTTTATGCAACTGAATGTTGCTTCAGGTGTGTTTTTGATGATGGAACATTGTTAGAACATGGTTAAAAGCTCAAAAAAAAAGTCACTGTGGCAGAATATGTGTCCTTTTAAGGGGCTGTCCTGACTTTTACATGAAAAAAGAACTAGTTAATGTTAAACTCTTTGTATCAGTCACATGTATTGCTCAGTCTCAGCATCCTATATATTCACCACCATGAGTTTATAATCACTTTTCACGAGTTTCTGAGCCGAGAGTGAGTTTTGCTGTCACAGGTAAAGCTAACACACTTTAGCATGCTAACAGCACACTTCCTGTTTCTTGTAGAATAAAATAAAATCTATAAAAAATAGTTTTACAATATATTTGTTCTGGGGCAACACATATTTAACTTTATTTCATGCAAAAACATCAGGTTCATGAACTAGTTCTGTTTGTCCTGATTCACAAGAACAGCCTTTGCTCTTTTCCATCTGTAGTCCCACGTCTCCATGGAGATAGTTTAATGTCTAACCGTGGAAAATTCCAGGCACAGCAACAACATCTCCATGGAGACAAGCATCTGGCGTACCTTCCACCAGAAAAGTTCTACAAATAGGGTGTTTTTTTTCCCCCCACTGTGGTATCAAAATCTGTGTCCAACTTTTTCTCTGGTAACAATTACGCCTGAAATGTTAGTATCGTGTCTACACCATTTATTCAAATCAGTTCGACTTGTTTAGGTATTCCCTTTATGCGCTCTTACAAAAATAGCTGTGACTCATGGCTGAATCATGTAAATGCCTGCGGTTTTAAGTGGTGTCTCCCTGTCTCCAACGTAACACAGTTTTATTTACAAATGCTGCATTAAATCATCGGAGGCCAGCCCATGTCCCGCCCTGTCAGAGCTGTCACCGTGGTAACTAATGTGTGCACTGTTTTGAAATCCAACGGAAAAGTCCCTCTAGTTTAGCAGTTTGTTCCTGGCAAGATTTCTGGGGAATTGTGGGGTCCGCCTGTGAAATGAATTGTTCCCTTTTCTCTGTCAGAAGCTTTGTGTCATTTTCTGGTGTTTAAAATAAAAATCGGATTCGTTGCTGGAGTTGTTCTTACCATGTAGCTGCAACATCGGTGGAGGAAGATTGATTATATTTAAGATTTTACTAAACATTTTGCCTGTTTGTCCCCAGTTTGACAGTTTTCGTAATGTTTATATTGTTACTTCCTGGTTGAACTTGAGCAGCAAGCATAGTTAGAGTTAATTCCACAACTGTTACCTAGCAACCATTTTGAAAACAAGGTACAAAATCCATACAAATTACACAATAGTTATGATTTGACAAATAATAATACCTGATAACGCCTTTATTTTGTTGAATGATCGTTTAAACTGTCAAAAGATTGTGTCCGTTGCTTTAAAATTGTCTGTTTTTACAATGAAGTGCCCCTTTTTGACGGCGTCACAGAGGGATTCCGTTTTAGAACTCACCATTACTTCCTGTCATTTTAAACTTTTAATTTTCAAAATTTCTTCACTAACTGCAACTTCACAAATTTGAAGCTATAATAAATAATTGCCACTGGTGCTACCTCATCAAACTAACTCATACTTAGAACATTTTGAGAAACTGTCATATAGACTTTAAGTAAATGCTTTTATTTAAAAAGGACTTGCACTAGTCAACAGCAGCATTTCAAATTAGCTTCTTTTTATTTCAAGTTCATTTTATGTATTTTTTTGTTTGCTGAAAGTTGGGGCTTGAACTCAAAACCTTCAGAACAATTTCAAAATAACTCCTAAAACCCTATGAAGAGTACTTTCTACTTTTCAGTCTTGTTCAAAAATGTTATGGAGTAGAAAGTACAGATACTCTCAACTTGTAGTGAAGTAAATGTAAAAAGTATGCTAGTAGCTATTTGTACTTCAAAGTCTATATGACAGGTTCTCCTGTTTTTCTGAGTTTGGTGGGATAGCACGTACATAGTTGCAGTTTGAGAGGAAATTTTGAAAAAAGTTCTAAGTTTAAAATTACAGAAAGTAGAGCTGTTTTTTTTTGTTTTTTTTTAAGAAAGTAGAGCTGAGTTCTAAAACAAAACCATTCAAACAATCATTCAACAAAATAAAAATTGTTATCAGGTATTATTAATTGTCAGGTCTTAACTATTGTGTAATTTATATGAATTTTGACCCTTGTTTACAGTCTGGTTGCTAGGTAACAGTTGTGGAATGACCTCATGTCACATCTGCTGCTCATGTTAAACAGGAAGTAACATTATAAAGTTTAGAAAAACTGTCAACCTGGAGACAAATAGTAAATAAAGCAAAGTAAATAAGAAATCTTCAGTCATATTCACATTAGTCCAAAAGTTGCAGTGGGCGCCGCCATCTTTTATTAGTTTACGTTAGTTTACACGGGGCAGTCGAGCTCAACAGAAAACAAGTTCTTCTACTGTTTTCAGGCCGCCCAGGAAGTCGGTGCATTGTTGACATTTTACACAAATCAATCTACTTTATGTAATGTTTTAGCGGCAGGGCTTATCCTTTGATCACCAGACGTTTTGATTGCCAGGCTTTGACTAATCGGGCACTTGACAGCTGTGAGGGAGAGGCGGCCGGAGAACAATAGGGCAGAACCACCCATGACGAGGCCAGAGCAGTTTCAGGTTATATCTCTTCCCTTCAGGGCAGGACTAATCACGCTCAGAGATGTTTTATCCTCTCTGTCTGGTACCTTTAGATTGAAAATGACTTCTGGCATGGATTTATGAGTGAAGTCAATATTTAAAGGGGACATATTATGCCAATTCATCTTTTACTAATAAAGTTAATGTTATATTGGTTTTGCCTGGAGCTTAACTTACTCAGGGTTGTATTTCGATGTATTCATGCTTGCTTGTCGAATCTTTTGTTTTTTGAAGCTTGAGTGCTCGGAAAATTCCTGTTTTATTCCTTGGGCCATACATAAAATTGTTAAAAATGTCACATATCAAGCTTTGCGACATTAAAAACCAATAAATTAAATTTGTCAAATAAAGTGCCTTTATCAGTTTATCAGTTAAGGACGAGTTTTTTTAGTTTAGTTTTAGTTTAGTTTCTTTTTTTTTAGTATTTTACCAGGGCTGTCAACAGAAATTGGGTGGCCCAGGGTAAGAATCCTCACATGGGCCCCCCTGAAATTCAAATTAAGTGGAAGAGGGTCCAGTTCTGAGCCCCTAAGACCCTGGGGCCCAGTCTGCTTCCCTGGTTTTACAGTTGACAAAATAAAAACATACAAATTAAACATTTACAAGAAAAAAAACACAAGAAATAAAAAAAAAACATCTCTTAATCTTGCCTCCCTTTTCTTTCTCGCTGCAGGTAACGTGGCCTGGATGCACGTGCTGGCCGCCCGCGCTCTCCGAGACAAACCGCAGCGCGTCGGCGGAGAGGCGTACTTCTGCTACGACGACTCGCCGTACAAGAGCTACGAGAACTTCAACATGCAGTTCTTCAGCGCCTTCAACTTCCGCAGAGTCCGCGTCCCCTTCTTCCTCCTGTGCCTCATGGCGATTGTGAACGATCTCCTGCGCTGGGTTTTGAGTCCGTTTTGCAACTACACGCCGCTGTTGAATCGCTACACTCTGGCCGTGGCGTGTACGTCGTTCACGGTGGGGACGGATAAAGCGCACAGGCATTTTCAGTACAAGCCTCTGTACAGCTGGGACGAGTGCAAGCAACGGACTCAGGAATATGTCGACTCATTCGCTCAAAATCACTACAAAGGAGCTTAACGCAAAGCAAACGTGGGAAGTGGTTGATGAAATGTTTTAATCGGCATTGAAAAAAGACCCAGTCAATATCTACAAGTGAAAATGTTCAGAATATTATCTTTTATAATTATTTACTTGACTAATTGACTAAGCATTATTTACTTAACTAACTGACTAATTTATGTTTTTGGCTGGTTGAATACATTTCATGTAAATATAATTTGCCAATCCGGTTCTTACCCTATATGTATTTTCTTATTTTAACAAATGAAACACATTCCAATCCTGATCGATGTTCTGAAATAACATTTGCTAGATATTCCTTTTCCAGTGTTTTTTTAGATAAGGACGTAACAATAACTGAAATATTGTGGTATCGTATTAACAAATATCTCACAGTAATATCGTGGGCTGTCACATAGTATCCAGTTATAAACTTCTTTGCTTAAATGCATTGTTTTGTTGCAGTAACAGCTAAAAAAACAAACTACATAGACCATGATCCTTTGCTCCATTACAGTGCAGACATGATATATCCGTTATTTAACATGTGTCAAGCATTAAAGGGAAAAGGAAGACTCTGCGTGTCTGTTTGCCCGTCTGCCTCTGTCGCACTGAAGGATTTGGATCGTCACCTCCAGTATTTACTCGTGTCATAGCAACTTCTACACCGTAAAACCTCACCTTGGATTTTAGAGACTTATGACCCCATCTAGTGGTACAAAGTTGTAAACAGGGCTTTCCGTTTGAGAAACGCATTCATTTCTCTCTCACTTGTTTTTTTGAGGGTAAATGATCCAAGAAGTATTTGTGATCCTGGAAACCTCTGGGAAATGAAAAGGTGTTTAACTGGAGAGAACAGGAGATTGTTTTGCTGAATCTCTTTAAATTACAACCAGTTTTATTCTCTTATTTAATTTATTTACTGTTTTAATTTTAAATGTATATAATTTTATAAATTATTCATTAAAGGTTTATGGTATTCCCATATTTAATAAAATAATGTAAAAACAATACATTGTGTTTTTGAGTTTGTTGATTGAACTATAACAGCAGCAGCAGACAACAAAAGATTTTTTCCAAGGTGTCAGATATTCTCTCCAAAAGTAATTTAAAGGGGCACTATGTAGTTTGCTGGTGGAAGGGATGAAATGTTTTATTCTCCGGGAGATGGAATAAAACCAGACAATCTCCTGGAGACAAGCAGCAAACAAGTACTTTTTGGGCAAAAAAAAGTCCTTTAACCGAATAAATAAAACACGGATGAGTTTATATTATACTGAGTAACTTCCAGGGAAAGCAAAACAATTTTATGAGAAAATGCGGTTACAGATTCACAACAGAAAAGCTACATAGTGGACCTTTAAACAGCTCTGGGTTTTACAGGACATGTAAATGATTCTGCATGAGTCAGAAGTTGAACATTCTTTTCTGCCGCTTCCTCCTGTGCAGCGGGAACTCAAAACATGAACACTGCCGCCTGTGTCTGAACCTGGGACTGTCCCGCCTCCTGCTGCTGTTCAACCACCACTTCAAGATACTGGTCAAATTTCTATCTATCTATTCTATATACCTGGGCTGTGTCCCACCAAAGTGGGGTAGCCTAGACAGGGCACACACCCTCACTCCCCCCCAAACCCTCCTTCCGTGACCCCCCTCCCCCGTCTGCACCAGTGCCCCCTCCGCATCACCATCACAACTTTTTTCTTTTGTTTCCTTTTTTTTTTTTTATGTTCACACCTCTGCCAAGGAAGCCAAGCCCACACTGGCGTCCGCCCGCCCCCCATCCATGCAATGGATTTGATCAGGCAGCCAGCGTACCTGAGCGGAAAGCCCCCAGGACTCGCCCCAGGCGCCACAAAGGCAATGAACCGGCCAGACCCAGAGTGCAAACCGGATCACCACCAGCACCCAGGAAATTCTCCAGAGGACCCCACAGGGACAGCCGCCGCACCCAGAGAGGGACAACGAGCACCCAGACACACCTCCCGTCCATCACCATCACCGCTGTCGCCCCACTTCAAATCCACACCAATTGCACAGATGATTTAAACATTATTATTGTTGATTTAAACATTATTATTGTTGATGATGGTTTAAACATTTTTCTCCCCCCTCTCCGAACATTTTCTTTCATATCCTATGCTACCCTATATTGTGTATAATGTGTAAGCTATAATAGTGTCTAAAAGCATTAAAAGAAGGAGGACATTGTCCTGCAAGCCTAAGTGTAGGTATTCAGCTTGCCCTAACTTAGAAATGATGCATTAAAACAATCTTAAAACATTGGGAGAGGGTCCAGGTTCAGGTTTTTTCCAATCATCCCACAACAACAACAGTAACAGTAATAACTAAAAGTGCACCTAGATAACGTCGCCCCCCTCCAGGCGCCTCCGTCCACCATACAAACCCCCAGAGAACCCCGGATCCAGATGGCCATCCGGACCACACCCCTAAGCACCAGCCAGCCACTCCCTCGGCACCCCGAAACCAGACCCGGCGACACCACCCAAGCCCGCCAGCACCAAAACAACCCAGCACTCAGATGGACTCACGGACCAACACCAGCACCAACCCAACGTCCCAGGAGAGGCCACACCTTCTAAGGTTTAGCTGTGATGATGTTGGGGAAAAGGCACCTTGATTTAAGGTTTAAGGACTGATTTAAACCACACCACACTGCACCAGGGTCAGCGGCACAGCCCAGTGTGGGCACTTCCACAGCAGGGCCTCAGCCGAAGCTGGTTTCCCCGTCGCTTCATACCAAGACCAGTCCTCTACCTCACCCATCCATTCATTCATACACAAACTCTCTCCATCCATCCCTGTCCTGAGCAGCCTCTCTCCCTTGCACCACAGTCATCCCTCTTGCATTCAACGCTCTTCTTACACCCTCTGTCCATCCCATTCGCGGTCTTCCTCTCATTCTCACTCCTTTCACATCAGATTCATATACCTTTTTCACCAATCGCTCCCTTCCCATCCTCTCCACATGTCCAAACCATCCCAATGCCTTTTGCTCTGCTCTATCAGCCAACTCTTGCAACACACCAGTTCTCTCTCGGATGTCTTTGTTTCTCACACGATCCATGCGCGTCACACCACACATACTCCTCAGACATCTCATCTCAACTACATTCAACTTCCTCTTCTCCGCAACTTTCAAACTCCACGTTTCAGCCCCATACAACGCAGCAGGCACCACTACACCCTCATACAATCTCCGTTTCGCATCCATTCCCAGTGACCTACATTCAAACACTCTCTTCATTCCCCCCCATATCTTACGTACTTCATTCATTCTAAACTCTACCTCACCCCCCATTCCACCATCCACACCAACGTGCGACCCCAAATACTGAAAACACTCTGCCTCTTCCAACAACTCTCCATTTAATGCCACATTCAACCTACGTTCATCCTTTGACCTCGTGCACCTCATCACCTTACTCTTATTAACATTTACTCTCAACTTCCTTCTGTCACACACCCTTCCAAACTCCTCAACCAAACGTGCCAAGCTCTCCTCTGAATCAGCCACTAGTGCAGTATCATCTGCAAACAGCAACTGATTCATACTCCATTCGCTGCCATCAACATTCACCATGCTCACACCCTTACCTGACACTCTTGCATTCACCTCTTTTACCACACCATCCATATACACATTAAATAACCACGGAGACATCACACATCCCTGACGCAAACCAACCCTTACAGGAAACCACTCACTCATGCTATTTCCCACTCTCACACACGCTCTACTGTTTTTATAAAAACTCTTCACACCTTCCAACAATCTACCATCAATACCATACAAACTCAACACAACCCACAACGCCTCTCTATCAATCCTATCATACGCCTTCTCTAAGTCCATAAACGCCCAAAACACCTCCCTCCCCTTCGCCAAATACTTTTCACACACCTGTCTCACAGCAAACACCTGGTCCACACATCCTCTACCTCTCCTAAAACCACACTGCTCTTCACCAATCATACACTCAGTCTCCTCTACTACCCTGTTAATCAACACTCTCCCATACACCTTGCCTACAACACTCAACAGACTAATACCCCTATAACTACTACATTCATACTTATCACCCTTACCCTTGTACAGTGGAACCACACACGCACTCGTCCAGTCAAGCGGCACCTGCCCACTTACAAAACACACATTCAACAATCTCACACACCACTCGATCACACTTGCTCCACCACACTTCAAACATTCCACAGTACACCCATCCACACCTGCAGCCTTTCCTGCTTTCAACTTTCCCACAGCTTGCTCAACTTCCTCTCTCGTAATCAACGCTTCATTCAACTCTCCCAGTACATTCAGTGTGCTTTCCCTTCCATCCGTCACAATCACAGCATCCCGATCTTCCTCCACATTCAACAGCCTCTCAAAATACTCCGCCCACCTCTTCCTTACTGCATTCCCCTCATTCAGCATCCTTCCATCCTCTGTTTTCACTTTCTCCTCCCTCCCAGACTCTCCCTTTCGCACTCTTTTCACCTCCTTCCAAAACATTTTCTTGTTCTCCAGAAAATTGTCAGTCAACTGTCTGCCCCACCTTTCGTCCGCAGCCACTTTTGCCTCACGCACAGCTCTCTTTGCATCACTTCTCTTCTCCTTATAACACTCATACGACTCCCTGTCCTTTCTCTGCAGCCATACTTCGTACGCACGTCTCTTCTCAGTTACAGCCAACCTTACGTCCTCGCACCACCATTCACTTCCCTTTCTTACACCCCCCCCAACACGTCTCACACCACACACTTCCTTTGCACACCCAACCACTGCACTCTTGAACTGTTGCCATTCTTCCTCCACACCAACAACCATTTGATCCTTCACCTCATTCCACCTGCCATCTATTTTCTCCTGATATTCACACACTTTCTCTCTGTTCTTCAAAACACTCACTCTCAAAACTTCTCTCACATCCCCACTCTTTCTCGGTCTCACCCATGGCATACCCACACGCAACCTTCCTTCCACCAAATAATGATCAGACATACCTCCACTCTCTCCCCTCCTCACACTTACATCCAACAATCTACTACATGCAACCTTTGAAACCACCACATAATCCATAAATGCTTTATCAATCACTCTTCCACCATCCTGCCTCACCCACGTATACTTATGAATCTCTTTCTTTCTGAACCATGTATTCCCAATCACCATCTCTCTCTCAGTGCACGTTCCTATCAGTCTCTCACCACTATCATTCTTTCCAGGTACACCATGCATGCCAACAACACCCTCAACTTTCTCATCACCCACTCTAGCATTCAGATCTCCCAACAGCACTACGTTCACATTTGCACCGAATCCTTGCAGGCACTCATCCAAATCATTCCAGAAAGACACTCTCTCCTCTTCATTCTTCTCACTGCCAGGACCATACGCACTCATGAACACCCACAGCTCATTCAGAAGTTTCACTTTCACCCACATCAGTCTTGGTGAGATCTCCTTCCATTCAACCACACATCGTCTCACCTCACAACTCACCAACAAAGCCACACCTTCTCTTGCTCTCCCACTCTCTACACCAGACCTTCTCCCACTCACATTTCCAAACACACACTCACCCTTCCCTTTCATCTTTGTCTCACTCAGCGCTAACACGCTCATTCTCCTTCTTCCAAACATCCTTCCAATCAGATTTCTTTTACTTTCATTCGTACTACACCCACGCACATTCAAGGACCCAATCTTTAGGGTTTGGGGAGACAACCTCCCCTTCCCAACTCAGCCCTGTCCGTTTCTAGGAAACAGCTACAGGGGAGAGGATTCCCAGTCCTCTCGCCCCGTCCCTTTTAGTCGCCTTTTACGACACGCAGGGAATACAGTGGTAGTATTCTCTAGTCTGGCTGCTGTGCTGTGAGCAGCCAGACTGCCCCCGCTAACCACTGGGTGCTGGTCAAATTTACTTCAGACAATTTGCAAGGTTTAAATCGAGGACAGAAAAGTTCACAGAAGAGGTGGGAAATGACAAAAAACACATCAACTAGAGCTGGGTGATGTGGTGATAAAAATCAAATCTTGAGCTGGTCCCTGTGACAATCTGCTTTTTTTGTGAAATCGTGGTGTCATGATTCATTGTGTCTTTAATGCATCTGTCTGTTCAAACACACTTTTTCTCCTGTTGTTTAGCCTCTGAAGCCTCTGAGGAGATGACTTTATTTACCTCTTAAAGACCAGAGTTGCACAATTAAACCAAATCCACACAAAATCACAATTTTAATGGACACAATTAGCAAATCACAAAGACTGCCATTTTTTAAGTGCAATAATTTCTTCCACAAACAACAAAATGCCTTGCCACTGTAGTTTGGATTTGTACAAACATGTTCTGAAACAAGCGAGAAAAGCACAACTAAAAGCGATAAAAATGTATTCAAAAGCAACAAAAACGCGCCGACAAACAACAAACGCGACTCAATGCACCAAAACATAACTAAAAGCGACAAAAAATGTGACAAAAAACTTCAAAGATGCGTTTAAATATGACAAACACAACAGAGCGTAACAAAAACGCGACGAAAAGAGACAAAATTGTGTTTAAAATGTGAATTTGGACAGAATCCTATCATTAAAACATAAATCGCAAATCTAATCACAGTCGCACTGGTCAGAAAATCACAGTTAGATACAGTATTTTTCCTGAATCGTGCAGCTCTATTAAAGACAATAGAAAAATACAAAGTGAACATGAATCGTGATCAAATCGAAATCATGATGTGGCCCCAAGAAAAGCGTGATTATAATTTTTTGCCACATCGTCCAGCCCTATCATCCGTTATAAGCTTATTATCCGGTTATATCACTATTTCAGCAAGGTACATCTGAAAAAGAAGTTATTTCATTGGTGCAAAATGGTTGAATAAATGGATATTCTAAGTTTGAACGGTCAGAGATGAGCTGCTCCCAAAACTATACCCAAATGTGTAAAGTCAACAGTTGTCTTTCTCTGGTCCGGTCGTGCCCTATTATGGCTGAGCGTCTTTCACTGGAGTGGACAGGTTAGATTTAAGTCTCCTCAAAAGCTTCACTGCGCTTCATATAATCCAGTTTGAATCACTGCTGTCACGATTAACACGCTTTAACATTCATCACGTTTAGTCTATAGCTCTAAATTTGGAAGATTTTCAAACCAAGGACACAACGCTTTTATGATGGTCCGTTTGTAATTTTGTCGTAATTACTGGAGTTTTTTCTGTGTTTTAAGGGATAAACACTGAAAATGACATGGTTTTATAGCAGTCTATATCAATAAGTTTAATTGTATTATGTCTAACCCATCGTGACCCACCACATTCCCCAATAACGTGCAATAATGTGATAAATAATGTAAAAATTCACTGATTAAAGGGTGTACTCTACTGTATTGGGACATTTTTTCTCTGACTTCCTCAGAACAACACAGCACTGGTCTATTTTTACGCAGAAATAAAACAAAAAATAAACGTTTAAAATGTCAAAACAGCTGTGTTCAAAACTCTGGAGCAGTTTAAATCAACAAACTGACATTATAATGAATAGAACCGGATGTAAGAGCCCCATATGAGGTTATGCAGATGACATAACTAAAGGAAATGGAAAAAATATATACATAAGTGTCAAAGGTGAATGATATTTTCTCCTGTAACTTATAAGAGCTCGAAACTAAAGTGTAAATGAGCTCTGAAAAATATTAAAACACAAGTCTATGAAATGTAGTTTGTACCTGATGAAGAAGAATTTAATCTGGTATCTGAAAACCAGATAAACAACGAAAACTGACTCCCGTTCTGTCCTAAAATAAGATGTTACTAAGTCGAGAAAATTGGTGTTGAGGAATTTAATTGTTGTGGGGCAAGTTGAAGTGTCCTTTATCTCCACCCTGTCGTTAGCTAACATGCTGGCTAAGTTGTGCACAGTCAGAACAACAATGTAGAAACTTTCCATGGCGATAATTGAAAAATAAATTGAAAAAATAAATAATAATAATAGTTTTGCCTGCCATTCCAACCGGGGACAAACAGGCAAAATGTTTTATAAAATGTTGAATATGATCATGTTCTCTACGCTTTAGTGAAACGTGTCGTATAGACTTTAACGAGTGTCTGGTTCGGCTCAGCTCAGTTGTTGGACCAGCTCCTGGTCGCTCTCACGCTCGGCTCGGTCTCGGCTCGTGTCCGTTTCCTTGGACACTTGTTTCGGTTTGGGTTTGTATGCGACGGACAGCAGTTCTTTCTGGATCCTCTGCTCTCGCTGCTTCCTCAGTAACCCCAGGATTTGCCTCCGGTTCTCCGCCATGGCCTCGTACCTCCGCCGCTCTTCCCGCCGCTCCTTTTCCCGCGCAGTGACCAGCACGTGCGGCTCGGGGACGGCGCACGCGCTCGGCCCGGACGCGGCGGTGGCGGTGCTCCTCTGCCGCTGCTGCTGCTGCTGGGGCCGGGACACGGGGAGTCTCTGGTGGATATCGGCCGACACCAGGCGCGACTCCTGCGGCGGCAGCAGGGACAGGGAGCTCCAGAGCCGCCGGGCGTGCGACACATCCTCCGGGGAAGAGCCCTCGAACACGGTGAGGCTCTGCTCCCGCTCCGCCCGCCGCTCCGCGCTGTCACTCTGCCGCAACATGTGGCCGAAAGGTGGGATAAAGTTAGCAGCAACAGGGATCTAACGGCAGGTGCTTTTGTTAGAGGCAGTAACCATAGAAACCAGAGCTAACTACGGCTACTCTGTGAAGACAAACTTAGGAAGAGTTGGAAAGTTACTACCATAAACATTAAGGTCTATATGACAAGTTAGATGTCACAATTCACTAAATTGTACCAAGAATTATATTTAAGATTTTACTAAGCATTTTTCCTGTTTGTCCCCAGTTTGACTATTTTCGTAAAGTGTATAATGTCACTTCCTGGTTGGACGTGGGCGGCAAATATGACATCGTTAGTGGTAATTCCACAACTGTTTCCTAGCAACCATTTTGAAAACAAGGGCCAAAATCCATATGAAATACAATAGTTATGATTTGACAAATTACAATACCTAATAACACCTTTAATTTGTTGAATGACCGACTGTCAGAAAGATGTATCAGTTGAGTGCTAACTGTTATTTTCAACGTCTCTTCTGTACGTCGCTTTTTGATGACATCACAGAAGGATTCCATTTTAGAACTCAGCACTACTTCCTGTCATTTTCAACTTTTATTTTTCAAAATTTCTTCCCAAACTGCTACTTCACAGATGTCACCTATGATCAATATTTAACACAGGTGCCCTCCCACCAAACTAAGTCAGTATTAGAGAAAAATGAGAACCTGTCATATAGACTTTGAAGTCTGTATGACAGGTTAGAAGTATAATTTCACTCAATTTATTTAAGATTTTACTAAACATTTTGTCAATTTTTTCCCAGTTTGACAGTTTTTGTGAAGTTTATAATGTTACTTCCTGGTTGGTCATGGGCAGTAAATAACAAACTGTCTTTATTTTCAACTGTATGTCGCTTTTTGATGACATCACAGAAGGATTCCAGTTTAGAACTCGGCTCTGCTTCCTGTAATTTTCCTGTAACTTTAACAAACTGCAACTTCACAAATGTAAAACTATGATAAATATTTCCAACAAGTGCCCTCCCACCAAACTAAGGCAGAATTAGAAAAACTTGCCATATGGACTTTAATAACTTTGTATTGTGTCATTACTTTGACTCCATAAATCCATGTTTGGATCTTTGACAAACTGATGATAAACTGATGCAAGAACAACTAAATAAGGCAAATTTATCCACATTACCCTGGTTTATAGAGCTACTTTTGTGGAACAGTCCTCTGGTTTTAAAAGGACACATACTCTGCTACAGTGACTTTTTTGAGCTGTTAATCATGTTCTAATAATGTTCCGTCATCATAAACACACCTGGAGTTGCATTTAGCTGCATTCACGCTATTTTGAGGACTGCTGGTTTGAAAATCCTCTCCCTGCTATGACCATCAAAAACACTTCCTGAAGTTTTTTCCGATTTTATACGTCAGTTATCTGAGAATATGCTGCTGTTTTAAGTCCTTAAATCATCACCGAGACTCGTTCTAAGTATTTCTGTTGTCTTTCACGAGTCACGGGTAAAGCTAACAAACATTAGCACGCTAACGCCGCAATTTCTGCTTCTCTCGCAGGATAAAACGCTTTATAAATAGATCCAGAGTAAACGATGTGGTCTCACTTTTACCCAAATAGATGCTTTTACATTATATCTGAACCGGAGCAACACAAATTTTAAATATTACATGCAAAAAATCGGAAACATAGATTAGTCCTGTTTTTCACGTTTCAAAACAGTAAAAATCAGGTACAGGCCCTTTAACATTTATTATTTATTTATTGTCTAGGCCCCAAAGACAACTCCACAAAAACAATTGTCAAAATCTTCTTGGGTCTGGTCCACAGGTCAGTGATGGGCAGTTCCTGTTTTTCCATGACGGGGGCGTGGCTTGGCTCTGTGGCTCCTCCCCCTGGTGATTCCCAATGTCAGATGAGACTGGGTTCACCTGCTCTGAACTGTTCTGTGTCCATCCAACGCTGAGGACGCATCTGCAACACTGTAAGTACACACTGAGCTTAAAAAACTACCTCAGGAACAGCTTTTCTGACAGATATTTGTGAGATTTCAAATAACTGTTTATATAATTCAAGTCTACACTGATCTTGCATCGGCTGTTTCCAAAATATTCAACTTTAAATGCGTTGGAATGAAATTTTAATGCAATTAGTTAGAAATAATACAGTTATTTTTGTGGTATTATGTAAGTCGTGTGCAGGCTTGGCTTCAGTACATTTCAGATGAAAGAAAAAAGATTAAAAAAAGAAAAGTATGATTCAGCTTTGTTCATCATTCACTGTGTAGAAAAATAGACGAAAATAAGTAAGTATTAACAAGTACTGCAGAAGAAATGTCTTAAAAATGAATGTGTTTGATAGAAAATAAAATAAACTTGAAAAGTGTCCTGCCCTTCAGTCAAAAAGATGCAAATTTATATCTACCTGCAAGAATTTGACTGCATTTTATAAAACGATTAGTAGTTACAAGGTAATTTCCATCACAAAGTTTTAAGATGGTTATTATATTTTTTTAATGGAATTGGATATTTCAGATATTATTGAAATTAGCTATTTAAAACAAAATTTTATATTTGTTCAAAGACGCTTAAAATGGCACCCGTAAACTGATACCTGAAACACATGAATATAAATATTTTTGCTATGTCCACTACACAAAAATTTAAACTTAATAAATAAATAAATAAATAGAAAAACAAACTAACAACGAATTATTTTTGTAGTCGACTTTTTCCGATTAGTCGACTAGTAAAACAATTATTTCTATTGGACATTTGGAATTTAAATTACATTTTAACCAAATAAAGGTGAAAATATGCAGTTTTTTCAATTTCTTGTTTTTTGGTCATTTTTATTCAATATTGCAGCTAACCTTGTTATAAAACGCCTTTTGGCTTGTTCTTTTGTCTTTCTAAGTCCAGATAAGAACTAACAACTGTTTCAATGGTCAACTTGCAGCTAGATATTTGGAAAGTTTTTGATCAAATGTTGGCGGCTCAATCCTCATAACAGGCAATGACAAAACAAAAATGTCCAATAGAGGAAGAAAAAAGTACAAAATATAAATGTGTCCGGTTACATTACAATGTTTTTTTTTTTTAAATAGTGATGACAAAATCAATACATTTAAAGCAAATCAAGGTATTATTAATATACTGAGATGTGTTTTTCTCTCATTTTTGTAGCTTAATTTATTATGGCATGTATCTATCTATCTATCTATCTATCTATCTATCTATCTATCTATCTATCTATCTATCTATCTATCTATCTATCTATCTATCTATCTATCTGTTCTGGGTGGCACTGTCCCATTGCCCGCTGCTGCCCCTCTGCCCCGCTGCTGTTTGGGTGTAAACTCTAGGCTCGGCTGGGCACTGCTCCTTTTAAGGCAGCGGCCCGTCTCATTATGCTCCCAAAAAACCCTTTCGGTGCGTGGATTCATGGTGCGTTCAGGAGCCCTGCGGTTCTCCAAACATGGTCATTGCAGCGAGTGAGGAGCAGGTCTGCGGCGCCGCTATCTCCGCACTTATTTTCATTTTCTGTGTGCTGATTTTACTCTTTTACGATGCGTTCAGGGACAGGTAAGCGGCGGCAAGTGGCTCGATGCAAATGCAGGGAAATTGGGCTGTTATTAAAATGACGGTTTTATCGGAGGCTTGTTTGAGGTGTGAAGTAACTGTAGCACCTGCGCACCTTTTAGTTTACTCACTCTTCGCTTCTCACTTTTGTAAACTAAAGATCCCGCAAAATGTTAAAGAGAAGTTGGAAATTTAAATGTTTCCTCATGAAAAACATAGCTGGCGTTCTTTTCACTCTCACGTTTCATGCTGTGTCTTATTCTCAAAAGCTGGAAAGGGTTTTTTGATAGAAGAATTGACTGTTTTAACCTTTATTTTCACTTTCACTTTGCAATTTGACTCACTTAAAACAAAATAAAGATCACAAAACAATTAAATAATCTTAAAAAGGTAGAATTCATTACATATAATTGTGCTCACGTTATTTCAAGTATCAATCTTTCCAGTCTCTTTTCTTTTCTTTATTGAATTCCCTTTCAAGCAAATAAAACCAAACCTCTTTGCGTTGCTCGTAGAAAGTCAGTTGTTTCCGTTGAGTGAGTTTTTTGGCTCTTGATTTAGTCCAAGTTAAGTCCGTTTAGTCTTGCCTCGACTTGGTTTCAGCCTTGGATCTTTCTGGTCTTTTCAGAATCCCAGATTGCAGTTTGTCGTCATTTCAGGTGCGCTTTGTAATGTTTTTGTTGGGAATTCATTACTGAATTGTTCACTGAGATGTTATTATTGCAATCCCTGGATAGAATGTTCCATAATATGTCATGAAATTTGTCTGTGTTGCATTTGTTCAGTTGCGTGTTTTTCGATCTTAATTACAAAAAACATACATTAAGGTGAGACACTACAGGCAAAACTCATTTTTATGTTCCTTTTGTTTTTTGGTCAGTTTTCTCTCTCAACATATCGACTTTCATGTGGAAATAACAAACTTGTCCAATCTGCTCCTAATGTTTTATTATTTCATTTAATCCACTTCATCCATAGATTTCTCTGGGACATTGTGACTTCAAAGGACGATTTCTTAAAATGCATTTTTCTCCCACAAAAACATAAAGATCAGCCTTAAAGTAGATCCTACACACAGCAAACTTTACAATCTTGGACTCAACAAGATTTTGACGAAACGTACAGAAGGATTTGTTGACATTTATTTCTAAGCCTGGTTTATTTAAGTTTTAAGGGAAAAAATGAGGTGAAATTTGAATTTTTAGGCCAATTTTCAGTTAGATCTAGTTCACTCAAAAACTAAATAAGAAATCCAAAATGTATACACAACAAACCAATAAATTTAAACTTGGTTCTGTCAATTTTCAGATTTAAATGTCCCAAACATATGTATTTTTGGCTGTTTTTACTCATAAAATGCCTTATTTCTACATGAAATCATGACAAGATGAAAACCTCCTAATACATTTCTTTCTTACATTTATGTGAGTAAACTACAGGAGAAATTTCAAATTGTAATTAATTCAATTTAAGATTTTTTCCTGTTCACCTGCAGCGTCTCGCCTTAAAAAATGCACTGAGCTGAGAGAGCACTTCAAACCCCCACTGTTTCCAGCTGAAGGCACGGCAACTATTTGAGGCTTTTTCAATTCATCACTGTCAGGACTTAATTATAGGTTTTTTAAAAATTCATTCTGTGGCTTTTTGTTTCAGATCAATTGCCTGTTACTTTTACTATAGTAATTTTTAATTTAAATGCTTTTTCTCTCAATTCATGTGCTATTTGCTTCTCTCTGAGTGGAAAGAACATGTTTTCTTTTGACTCCTTTGGTGCTCAACAATGCAGTGTTTCCCAACCAGGGGAGCGAGGGCCAGTAAATTATACACCGTTAGAATGTTTGAAATTATTTAGGACACCAGTATCATTTAAACAAGAACATTTTAAGCTAATAATACTAATAAAGACATAAGACATAAAGACATAATACTAGTGATCCACTGTAGAGAAAGTTTCAAATGTAGTGATCTGGAAAATGTGTTAAAATCAAGATCTAGTCTATTATAATAAACTAAAATCTACTATAATAAACATATGTATTTGTAGTACATGAGTTATGGGGTACCTGGTGTGTTGGAGAAAGCTTTTTCCCCAAAGAGCTAAAGTCTGATTCTGTAATTATGACTTAGTTTAGTGGAAGGGCACCTGTAGTAAATATTAATCATAGTTTTACATTTGTGAAGTTGCAGTTTTTGAACGTCCTTTGGAAAAATATAAGTGTAAAATTACAGGAATTAGCGCGGAGTTCTAAAACAGAATCCCTCTGTGATGTCATCAAAAAGCGACTTGCCGTTGAAAATACAGAGACAATTTACAGAAAACTGACAATTTAACAAACTAAATGTGTTATCAGAGATTATTATTCGTCAAATCATAACTATTGTGGTAACATTTGTGGAATTACCTCTAAGTCATATTTACGGCTCATGTCCAACCAGGAAGTAACATTATAAACTTTACGAAAACTGTCAAACTGGGGACAAACAGGCAAAATGTTTAGTAAAATCTTAAATATAATCATGATTATTACATTTTAGTAAAATGTTTTGTCTAACCTGTCACATAGACTTTAATGAACGTAAGAAATTAAGCCGATAAGACAGCGATCGCAAACTTATATGTGATACAGAGATATCGTAGAAAGGGGTTCAGAGGTTGTCATCCGGACGCCGTTTAAAGATCGAAACGTTTCGACTTTTATCCAAAAGTCATTGTCAATCAGAGAGCTGGTATGGGAACCTGGGCCTTATATGCTACTCTAAGTAGTGGGAGTCCAGCCCCCAGGGAGGAGTCACTGCACTCCTGTCTTTGTTATAAGATTGTTTGTTTGTCACCTGGGATTTAATTAATTGGTCTATCTTGTTGATTAATGGTTGGCCTCACCTAGTTTCACCTGTGTCTAAAGGTCTATTGTTATCTTGATAGCTGGCTGTTGCTCCCTCCTCACTACTGATTGCCTCATTAGCATTTGACTGGTCTATTGATCTGGACCAAGGTGTTAGAATGCTGTCATAAATTTTGGCTAAATTAAATCTTAAGCCCCCATTCCTGTTCAGGGAAGGATTTTCTCTTTTTACGAAAATGGCCTCCTTTACTCCTCTTTCGAACCAGTTCTTCTCTCTGCTCAAAATCTTCACCTCACTGTCCTCAAACGAGTGATTTGTAGCTTTTAGGTGCAGATGGACTGCACTCTGCGGTCCTGTGGAGGCCGCTCTTCTGTGTTGGTACAGCCTTTTGTGCAATGGCTGTTTTGTTTCTCCTATGTAACGTTCTTTACAACTGTCCTCACTGCACTCTATCGAATAAACTACATTGCTCTGTTTCTCTGTCGGCCTCTTGTCTTTCGGGTGGACCAGTTTCTGTTTAAGCGTGTTGCCAGGTTTGTAATAGACAGGGATGTCGTGTTGTCTAAAAATCCTTTGAAACTTCTCAGACAGGCCCGAGACATAAGGGATAGAGACACCCCTCCTGCTGGGGTCTTTATCCTTTCTGTCCTGTTTCTTGGCTCTTCTGACTTTGTTAAAGGCCCAGTTGGGGTATCCACAAGCTGAGAGGGCACGTTGGACGTGTTCTTCCTCCTTCTTTCTCCCCTCAGAGCTGGTGGGTACTTCATGGGCTCTGTGTTGCAAGGTCCTAATCACTCCCAGCTTGTGCTGCAGTGGGTGGTTGGAATCGAACAAATGCTAATGAGGCAATCAGTAGTGAGGAGGGAGCAACAGCCAGCTATCAAGATAACAATAGACCTTTAGACACAGGTGAAACTAGGTGAGGCCAACCATTAATCAACAAGATAGACCAATTAATTAAATCCCAGGTGACAAACAAACAATCTTATAACAAAGACAGGAGTGCAGTGACTCCTCCCTGGGGGCTGGACTCCCACTACTTAGAGTAGCATATAAGGCCCAGGTTCCCATACCAGCTCTCTGATTGACAATGACTTTTGGATAAAAGTCGAAACGTTTCGATCTTTAAACGGCGTCCGGATGACAACCTCTGAACCCCTTTCTACGATGGACCACACCTGGACGAATGAGGGTTTACATCGACGAATTCTGGAGAATTTTGGGCAAGGTACCTTAGATCTGGTACGGGAGCTTGAGAATACAGCCAGGAAATTAGCCGATAACAGAAATCACCTCCGGTTTAACTTGAGGTGTAGACAGAGTAACATAATCCCGAGGAGCCTACAGATCAAATCCCCAATTAAGTAGTTCCCATTCCGACGGGGCTTGAGCGGGCCGTGACCACAACTTTACTACGGCATAACAGTGTAATACGGCACCTCCGCCTCCACATACACAATCTACACATCAAATGAAAGCTTAAACTCTCGTCTTTCTGATTCTGCAAACAATTTACACGCGCGATAATCACAGCGCGGACAGTAACGCCGTTTTTGCAGAAAAGAAAAAAGCTGCGATTTGACGTTCCTTACCTTTGATAGCTCTGGTGAAGTCAAATGTCCATAGTTCCCGGCAAGATTGGTCTCATTCTGTCCGGTACAGGTCCAGTAAATATAATCCAGTAAAATGATAAGGTCCACAACATGTGTTAGATCCTCCGTGGCAAAAATACAGCAATAAAGTCTTCCAAACGTGACATCCACGACGCCATTTTCTTCATTTTTATTGGTTATTTCAGGCAGAAGATACTTCAGATGGCATAAACTGTGCTATCTAATGCTAAACGGGACCCTTAGCTTTTGATTGACACTTCGTTTGGCCAATAAGATGGGGTTGGGAGGACACAGGACCCCTGTAGAGCCAATCATTGCCTCAGACTTCTCCACGTTTACGCACAAGTCTCGCCCCTCCTGTATGAACCAGTCACATTGCACGTTGTCAGTGATGGATTAGGCTTATAGCCAATGAGCAGCTGAAAAGAAAGAGGTGCAGAAAGATATGTTTTTCTGCTGATAGGGCTTCCAGGAACTGCGCGTAACGCGGAGAAGCCGAGTGAAACAGCTCCGTGCGTAATTTACGCATGGTTTACGCGCTGCTGTTTTTGAGTTATAAACATGACACAGCGGATAGATAAGCATAAATACATACATTGAGGAGTTGGACAAAGTTTGTAAAAGCCGTGACTCGACCGAAAGTCAAACTTTTGCGATCCAGTTTGGATAACGGGACTCCTGGCCACCGCGGACCCGGACATTTCCACGGAACGAACTTTCTCATAGGTAAGGGTTGTTTTAGTTTACACTTTATTGACGTTGCGTGATGGAAATATAAGATGAGCTGACGTTAACATCTCACGTGTGCGTAGGACGAAGGCGTCTTGGACATCCAGTAAAGATACGGTTGTGCACGGTTGCGCACGGCTGTGCGTGTGGGGAGAGGCGTGGAGTAAGTGACTTCATTTTGTAAATATAGAATTTGATGTAATGTATTGTGATTGAAGGCCTGATTAGGCAGATAAATGGTGGAATGTTAGAATGAAATGTAATTATGAGGTGTGTATTTTACCACTACAACAATGGATCATAAGCACAGAATAACATTTTTGTTTGTTCTTGATTTCACTCTAGACCTACATCAGAACCTGAGCTTGACCAAGAACCTGGTCCTTCCTCTTCAAAAAGGCCACAGATTGAGACAAGAGAAAGAACAGACAGATGTGCCGATACCTCCAGCCATCAAAGACTACAACAAGTATGTGCATATAATATAATATTATATGACTTCATCCCATGTTGATTTCATACTTGTTTATTTCTAACATACTTGTGCTTTTCCTTTAGGTTCATGGGTGCAGTTGATTTGTCTCATGAGCTCATTGGCTTCTATGAAGTTTGTATGAGTGTTATTTTGCTGAATATTGTAAATATACATATCTTTTTGGCTAATACAACTTGTTTTGACTACTTTTTATATAAAATACATGTTTCATGTTTTGTTTTATGAGGTAATATACATTTTCATAACTAATCATGGCTATAAAGTGTGCAGCTGAAGAATCTCCTTGATGTAAGCTTTCTATAGAGCCCTCATTGATGTCTGTAGGTTGAAGCATTCCAAAGTTACTGCATTTTATCCATACGTTTTCCAGACATCTCCATTTGGATAGGTTTTGGATAAGTTTGGATAAATCAAAGTCCCTCTATAAAACGCCTAAATATATTTGCATAAAAATGAGTAGTAAATGCTCATTTTTACAGATAATCTAATCAGATTTGAAATATGAGTAGTCAACAAGATTTCCCATTGAGACATGATGTGTTTCAGGCCTCAGCTACATTCTGCTGCTTTCTTCACCCCTATAATCACAAAAAAAATTAGGCGAGGAAAAAAAAAACACATTTTGGGGTGTTTTCCAAAGTGTATATCTCCTCACAAAACATATTTACTGTGATTCTGACAACTGTGGGTAAAACTTTAGGGGGTTACCTTCCAAAAAAAACCAAACTTGAGTGTGTGACCCTTAGGATTCAATAATGGTAATCATTTTAATTTGGAGAGGTTAGAACACTGACAATTTCATCAAAATCACCCGGATTGATAAGGGGTTAAAGGACACAGAGCAGAGAAGATTTGGAGAAGAAACCTGATGCAGATGCTTAGTGAAAGAATTAGGGAGAACAACACCAAAATAGATAAACTGAGGTACAGAATGGAAATTATTCAGAAGGAACTTACGAACATGGTCCCTGAAGATATTCTCAATAGAGTGTTAGATTTTACACAGATTGCACAGGGAGCACAGCACAAGAAAAGTAAGGAACGACAGATCAGAAAGTTCTCCTCTCTTTTGGAAAAGATCAACACTAGTAAAGATCAGCACAACAGGAGGTTAGGGACAGCCCAAGGTGAGACAAGTATTAACAGGAATAGCTGGATCAAAAACCTTTCAGACCGCATCCTGACTCAGGCAGAAATAGATGTCCTTTCCAAAGGACTCAATTTCTCGGTCACCTCCAACCATATCCCAACAACAGATTACATCACAGCCACTGAGACAGCCATCAGAAACAACAAATTGAATGATGCCGAGGCAGCAGACCTCAGGATGCGGGTCACCGCCACCCTGAAAAGTGCCAAACCCCCCCCTTCTAATATCACACCAGAAGAGAGGAAGGCACTTTCCAGCTTTACAAAGGACCATACCATAAACATCTTACCAGCTGACAAAGGACGCTGCACAGTGATCTTGAACACAGCGGACTATGAGTCCAAGGTCAACAGTCTCCTTGAGGACACCTCCACATATGAAAGACTGAAAAGGGACCCCACAAGTAGCTACAAGAAGAAGGTTATAGACTGTCTACAGAAGCTTGAGAAGGAGGAGTTGATTGACAGGCCTCTGTACTACAGACTGTATCCTGGTGAAGCCATTCCATGTATTTATGGCCTCCCAAAATACACAAAGAGAATGTCCCATTGAGACCCATTGTGTGTAGCACGGACTCCATCACATACAATGTAGCTAAACACTTAACCTCCATCTTGGCTCCATTAGTGGGGAACTCAGAACATCATGTGGACAACACACAGCACTTTGTGAGCAAAGTGAGACACCTCGTATGGACCCAGATGACGTTATGGTCTCGCTGCGGCGTGGTGTCCCTTTTCACTTGTATTCCTACCTCGGAGGCAGTGGCAGCAGTGAGGATGCGTCTGCAGGAGGACTCAACCCTACCGGAAAGGACCAAACTCACACCTGAATACATCTGCCAATTATTGGACATCTGCCTTAACACAACTTACTTCCAATTCAGGGGACATTTTTACAGACAGATCCACGGCTGTGCTATGGGCTCTCCGGTCTCGCCGATCGTAGCCAACCTATATATGGAACACTTTGAGAAGAAGGCTCTGACCTCCTTCCTGCCCTCCGAGCCTCTGGCTGCGTTCGTGGACGATACGTTTGTGATAATCAAGAAACAAGAGCTGGAAACTTTCTCTGAGCATATCAATGGGTTGGATGTATACATTAAGTTCACCGAGAAGATGCTAAGGACAACCGGTTGGCGTTTCTTGATTGCTCCACAATCAGAGAGGAGGAAGGCAGCCTTCAGACAGAAGTATACAGGAAACCCACCCACACAGACCAGTACTTATTGTTCGATTCCAACCACCCACTGCAGCACAAGCTGGGAGTGATTAGGACCTTGCAACACAGAGCCCATGAAGTACCCACCAGCTCTGAGGGGAGAAAGAAGGAGGAAGAACACGTCCAACGTGCCCTCTCAGCTTGTGGATACCCCAACTGGGCCTTTAACAAAGTCAGAAGAGCCAAGAAACAGGACAGAAAGGATAAAGACCCCAGCAGGAGGGGTGTCTCTATCCCTTATGTCTCGGGCCTGTCTGAGAAGTTTCAAAGGATTTTTAGACAACACGACATCCCTGTCTATTACAAACCTGGCAACACGCTTAAACAGAAACTGGTCCACCCGAAAGACAAGAGGCCGACAGAGAAACAGAGCAATGTAGTTTATTCGATAGAGTGCAGTGAGGACAGTTGTAAAGAACGTTACATAGGAGAAACAAAACAGCCATTGCACAAAAGGCTGTACCAACACAGAAGAGCGGCCTCCACAGGACCGCAGAGTGCAGTCCATCTGCACCTAAAAGCTACAAATCACTCGTTTGAGGACAGTGAGGTGAAGATTTTGAGCAGAGAGAAGAACTGGTTTGAAAGAGGAGTAAAGGAGGCCATTTTCGTAAAAAGAGAAAATCCTTCCCTGAACAGGAATGGGGGCTTAAGATTTAATTTAGCCAAAATTTATGACAGCATTCTAACACCTTGGTCCAGATCAATAGACCAGTCAAATGCTAATGAGGCAATCAGTAGTGAGGAGGGAGCAACAGCCAGCTATCAAGATAACAATAGACCTTTAGACACAGGTGAAACTAGGTGAGGCCAACCATTAATCAACAAGATAGACCAATTAATCAAGTCCCAGGTGACAAACAAACAATCTTATAACAAAGACAGGAGTGCAGTGACTCCTCCCTGGGGGCTGGACTCCCACTACTTAGAGTAGCATATAAGGCCCAGGTTCCCATACCAGCTCTCTGATTGACAATGACTTTTGGATAAAAGTCGAAACGTTTCGATCTTTAAACGGCGTCCGGATGACAACCTCTGAACCCCTTTCTACGATGGACCACACCTGGACGAATGAGGGTTTACATCGATGATACAGAGATACCTATAAAACATTAACCATTATCCTTTTTATTTGTTTATCACTAAATCAAATTAGAATTATTCAGTGTAATATGTATGATTCCTAAATTCTTTGGGGAACTACACGGAAGGGTATGGTGTAGGGCTAAGTTAATCGATCAAAAACAACAAATTGATTATGGAAGTAATAGAATAATCAGTAACTGGTCTAGAGCTGCAGAGAAACGGTTTTATGACTCAGACAGAGAAGGTATTACATAAAATTGACATGGAGAATATGTACATTTTGAGTTTTTTATTCAAACACTCTTTAACGCTGTAAATATTCTCCACCAGGACGTTCTCAAATGGCTTCAGTTCAACTTCGTCTGAGTAAAATTGAGTAAAAATCTCATATTCAATGGAAAGAAGAATTGCCAAACTATTCGATTGACAAAATAATCGTTAGTATAGAGCAGGACTATTCAACTTAAGGCCCGGGGACCAAGTCAGGCCTTCCAAGGGACATGATCCGGCCCTCAGCCTGGTTTAGTCCTGGTTTAGTCCTGGTTTAGTCCTGGTTTAGTCTTGGTTTAGACCTGGTTTAGACCTGGTTTAGTCCTGGTTTAGTCTTGGTTTAGACCTGGTTTAGACCTGGTTTAGTCCTGGTTTAGTCCTGGTTTAGTCTTGGTTTAGACCTGGTTTAGACCTGGTTTTGACCTGGTTTAGTCCTGGTTTAGTCCTGGTTTAGTCTTGGTTTAGACCTGGTTTAGACCTGGTTTAGTCCTGGTTTAGTCTTGGTTTAGATCTGGTTTAGACCTGGTTTAGTCCTGGTTTAGTCCTGGTTTAGTCCTGGTTTAGTCCTGGTTTAGTCTTGGTTTAGACCTGGTTTAGACCTGGTTTAGTCCTGGTTTACACCTGGTTTAGACTTGGTTTAGTCCTACTTTATACCTAGTTTAGACCTGGTTTAGACCTGGTTTAGTCTTGGTTTAGTCCTGGTTTAGACCTAGTTTAGTCCTGGTTTAGTCCTGGTTTAGTCCTGGTTTAGTCTTGGTTTAGACCTGGTTTAGACCTGGTTTAGACTTGGTTTAGTCCTACTTTATACCTAGTTTAGACCTGGTTTAGACTTGGTTTAGTCCTACTTTATACCTAGTTTAGTCCTGGTTTAGACCTGGTTTAGTATTGGTTTAGTCCTGGTTTAGACCTGATGTAGACCTGATTTAGTCCTGGTTTAGTCCTTGTTTAGACCTGGTTTAGTAAGTTCTGGTTTAGTCCTGGTTCAGTTTTGCAGGCTGAACCAGTCTTTTAAAGTCCTTTGTGTTTTTCAGATTTTTAAAAACATAGGAGGAGTCAAAACCATCCAAAAAATCTGTCCCTCTGTGAAATAAAACTGAATAGACCTGGTATAGTGTATATATTATTTCTATCACACAGATCCATGTTGGTTTTAATTATTGTTATTGTACCGTATACATTTGTTTTCAGATCGAAACCCAAGCTCAGATCTACTCCACCCTCTCACACCAGCGGCAGCAGTGACCTTCCCAACATGGCCGACAACGACGACAGCAAGTTCCTGTTTCTGCAGAACGACTTCAAAAACAGTGGACTGGCACAGGCCGACTGGGCGGCCAAGAAGATGGTGTGGATCCCGTCTGAGAGAGAAGGCTTCGAAGCAGCCAGCGTCAAAGAGGAGCAGGGCGAGCAGGTGAAGAAATGAAATGATTATTGTTCTCAAAGAGGAGCAGGGCGAGCAGGTGAAGAAATGAAATGATTATTGTTCTCAAAGAGGAGCAGGGCGAGCAGGTGAAGAAATGAAATGATTATTGTTCTCAAAGAGGAGCAGGGCGAGCAGGTGAAGAAATGAAATGATTATTGTTCTCAAAGAGGAGCAGGTGAAGAAATGAGATGATTATTGTTCTCAAAGAGGAGCAGGTGAAGAAATGAAATGATTATTGTTCTCAAAGAGGAGCAGGTGAAGAAATGAAATGATTATTGTTCTCAAAGAGGAGCAGGTGAAGAAATGAAATGATTTGTACTGAACTCTAAAACAAACATCTGTAAGAACACACAGTCAACTCATTGGCATAGAGAGGAGAGGTTACATTAATATATTTATATTTAATTAAGGTGAGACACTGGAGGCAAAACTCATTCACTCACTCTCAACATATAGACTTTCATGTGGAAACAACAAACGTCTAATCTGTTCATTTAATCCACTTCATCCATAGATTTCAATGAGACTTTGTAATTTAAAAAGTAATTTTCTTAAAATGCAATTTTCTCCCCTTGAGACATAAACATCCAAAGAAGATCCAAACTGTACAATATTTTTTCTTACAAAGAATGTTTTGATATCTAATTCTAAAACTGATTTATTGAAGTTTTAAGTTTAAAAAAATGAGAAAATTTCAAAATCCCCTCTGTACATTTTTTTGTAACTGATATGTTACAAAATGAACTAAGAAATTTAAACCTCGTTCTGTCCATTTTTTCAGATTTAAATGTCTCAAATATGTGACATTTTGGCTGTTTTTACACATGAAATGCCTTATTTCTACATGAAAACATTGAGAGACCAAAAGAGTCCAAATCAAGTCTATTTTCCTGAACCATGTAATAAAACACCATTTAATCATCATATCTTTGCAAATGCTTTACATTTTGGCCAGCCATGAAAAACATTTACTAATTTTGACCTGTCAAGGAAAAAACTTTGGACAGCCCTGATCTAGACAGAAGTCTGATAATCCTCTTTGCAGAGCTTGTTTCCAAGTGTCATCAGAGTAAATCAGACCAAACTACAGTCTGAGCTTCACAAAGAGTCCAGACAATAGTTTGTGTCCAAAGGATCAGAAACAGCTTCAGTTTGAACTGAGGCTTATTTTAGTCACACGTTTGAGGAAAAATAGACCTGACGCTTTAATCGTATGGCAAGTTTATTTTCAGAGCACAAGTGCCTTGCAGATTTATTAAAACTAGGGCTGCAGCAAATGAATTGATTAATCGCAACCAATCGATTATAGAAACGGTTGTCAACGAATTAAATGATCGAAAAATTCCAAAACATTGTTTGAGCTGAAAGAAGAGGTTTTATTACTCAGACACAAAAACACACAGGAAACATGTGAATTATGTGTTTTTGATTAAAATACTTGTTTAATATTTAATTATTTAATTGCATCATGTTGCGGTAGGCGTTGTCGGTGAATTAAATACTTGTAATCTATAAATATTTTCCACCAGGACATCATCAAATGCCTTCACTTCAAGCTTGTCTGGGTCAAATTAGGTCAAAATTCTCACACTTTTGCACTGTAAAAATCAAAGGAATAAATGCTAGACTAATCGATAACCTTAATAATTGTTGTTGCAGCCTTAATTAAAACACAAACACACAAATACAAACATAAACATCGACTCTGGACTGGACTTTGTTGAACTGCTGCGTCACAGTCGGCCTCTGAGGACGGTGTTTGGGTGTTTGTTGCGGCAGGTGCTGGTGGAGCTGTCCAACGGGCAGAAGGCCACAGTGAGCAAAGACGACGTGCAGAAGATGAACCCCCCCAAGTTCAGCAAAGTGGAGGACATGGCGGCGCTGACGTTCCTGAACGAGGCCTCGGTGCTGCACAACCTCAAGGAGAGATACTTCTCCAGCCTCATCTACGTAAGTGTTAAACAAGACTCTGTGAAACCCATGGATGAGGGGACAGTTTTACTCATATAGTTTTAGAGAAATCTTCAGTGTTTTTGACAAATGACAGTATTTACCATTTAAAATTTTAAAAGAAAATATTGTATTCCATGCAAAAATACACCATTAGTTTTACGGAAGTATCTTAAAAAACGATTACAGTATATTTACATTAAATACATGTTAAATAATTGTATATTTTAGAGAAATCTTCAGTGTTTTTGACAAATGATAACTGTAAAAGTTAAAGTATTTACCATTTTAAATTTGACAATAAAACATTGTATTCTATACAGAAATACACTTTTCTTTTTACTGAAAGTATTTGAAAGAACTATTACAGTATATTTACGTTAAATAAACCACAATTCTGTATATTTTAAGGAGAGCGTCTGTTTTTGACAGATGATACCTGTTAAAGTTAAAGTATTTCCCATTTTAAATTTTACAATAAAACATTGTATTCCATACAGAAATGCAACCTTTGGACGTATTAAAGTAAATTACCGCAGCTGTTTTACAGTATTAACTGTTTTTTACAGTGTAATACTTAAGTTTTGGAAGCATTTTTTTGTCGATCTGTCATAGTTTTTGTTTCATTTTCATTTTCTCTTATTAAAAATGAATACCTAAACTTTCAGTGCAATATTCCTGATTATTAACAAGACAAACTTTAAATCATTGCAGTTTAATAACAATAAAAAAAATCCTTCTTAAATCTAAATATTCTCCAAACCACAGACATTTACCGACTGACGATTGACTTTAGACTTCTCAGTTTCTCAGTTTTTTTCTTTTTTTGCTTTGACACTAACGTTTGAATTTTTTTCCAAAAATACTTGATACTTATTGATTTCATAATTACCTCAACTTAGTTATGTACTCATCCAAACAAGGAACAATTGACTTATTACTATTTTTTTTTTACTAATGTTCTGTGATTTATGTTTTAAAAGCTGCAATAAATTCAATATGTGGCTTTGTTCCAGGTTTTGAAAGGCAATACCAGCACTTATTTCATTCAGAAAACAATTTTATATATATATATATATATATATATATATATATATATATATATATATATATTAATATAAGTGGTAGAATTTTGTTATCGATTAGTGCAATAATTTTAATTACGATTTAAGTGAATTGTCACAACATGTAGTATGTGGATGTGTTGAGCATTAGTTGATAGAAGCATTTTTGGGTTTTTCTGCATTTGTCACAAGTGAACAGGAAAAAATCTTAAATTTAAAGATATCAATTTGAAATTTCTCGTTTAGTTTGCTGACAGAAATGTAAAGAAAAGTATATTACAAGTTTTTCATCATGCAATGTTTTAATCTAGGAGTGAGGCATTTTATGTGTAAAAACTGTACATATTTGGCGCATTATAATCTGAAAAATGGCCAGAACCAGGTTTACATTTCTTGATTCATTTTGTACACATATTAGTTACAAAAAACTGTACAGAGGGGATTTTGAATTTCTTATTTAGTTTTTGAGTAAACTAGATCTGACAGAAAATTGGGCCTAAAAATTCTGATTTTACCTGTAATTTTTTAACTTAAAATTTTAATAAAACAGGCTTAGAATTAGATACCAACAAATCCTTCTGTACGTTTCGTCAAAATCTTGTTCAGTCCAAGATTGTAAAGTCTGATGTGTGTAAGATCTACTTTAAGGCTGATCTTTATGTCTCGAGGAAGAAAAATGCATTTTAACAAAACATCCTTTGAAGTTACAATGTCCCAGAGAAATCTATGGATGAAGTGGATTAAATTAAATAATAAAACATCATTAGGAGCAGATTTTTGCAGAAGTTTGTTGTTTCCACATGAAAGCCGATGCGTTGAGAGCGCAAACAGACCAAAAAACACAATAAATGGGTTTTGCCTGTGGTGTCTTAATGAGAACACAAGCGGCCCATATATAGATCACTTCTTATGGCACGGCTCTTGCTCTTCTTATCTGTAGATGTCCCTTTTTAAGTCGGACTGTCCATGTTTCCCGTGGGATCTGCTGTTATTATTGCAGACCGTTTTGGGGGTAAAATTTAAACTCTGTGTTGATCTTTGTATAGACAGTGCAGTGAGGAAGAGCCGGCCTTATAAGAGCAGACAACGCCACAAGAGCCTGGTTGGACCTTCAGGCATTATTTTACTGCTTTTTAGGTTAAGTTTAGTAATAACGCCCAAGGACAGGGGCGTCGGATCAGGGGGGTAAAGGGCAATGGTTTCACCGGGGCCCACGGCAAGGAAGGGCCCTCAAAAGCTCAATTTTTTACAGTTTAATCTAGTTTTGTTGGAATAAAATGCATTGTGGTTGAGTAAAGTGAGGCTAAATATATATGCATAACATCTGAGGGCCCCATCACCCTTTTGAATTATTGTTCACATATTTAAGTCGTTTACATATAAAACTACTCATTACAATTTACGTTTCGAGATCTTTATGATATTGTTTTGATAGTTATTGCAAATACAAACAGAACTGTATCGTAATATCGACCAGAAGCTACACAGGACGTCTATAAATTAGCGAGTTATTGTTAAGATTATGTAGAAACCATCGGGTGTATGTTCAGCAACAGTAAATGAAAAAATAACAATCATATATATAAATCATATAGACTTTAAAATATAGACCTCAAAATGCTGCATCATCAGAATGTTTCCGGAATGGAGGCGACTGGAGGAAAATTGAAGTGGCTAATAATACACTTTCAATTATGAACTGACATCAGATCAAATAAGTCATGATTTTAAGTTTTTGTGATTAAAAAATAAGCAACGTTTTGAATTTCCAGGCTATAAAGGATGAGAATACACACTTTTTTGCCTCAAAATTGTATTTTAGCTTCACAAAAACTATAATTTGTGCTAAAGTCTGTAATATACCTGCAGATAAAATGAAAAACTATTGTGGGTTCAATATTTCTGTCAGTGTTTTTCCAGTGAATTCTAAGAATTTAAAGGATTTTGTCTTCATCAAAAATGCAACGAGTCTATTATAAGCTCTTATTAAATAAACAAATGTCTTAAAATCCGATGTGCACATGTTTAAACCAGGCTCTGACGTCACTCACATGTGTCTGAGCGGTTTTCATTTGCCAGAACCACCTGGATTTGTCATATTTTGTGATATTCTGAGGTTAATCCCAGTTTCTCCAGTGAAATCACGTTATGTTTCACTTCACTTTTGCCTTGTTTTTGTTTACAAACTTTTAAAGGGTCTATACAAAATTACGTTTTAGGGGCCCACGAGAATGTTTGCACCAGGGCCCAGAATTTAGTACTACGCCCCTGCTCAGGGAGAAAGTACAGCTGACTCTTTAGGGACATTTAAAAAAAGGATTCACAATTTATGGAAATAGATGAGAACATGTTGCATGTTCAGCATAATGATGTGTCCTAAGAGAGAGAGGTCAGCTGATTGCCTGGAAACACAGACTCATCCAGTGTTTGTTAACAAATCACCTGCATTCCATTAGCTGGTACCATTCCACGAGTTAGCATCGATGTATTTTCAATGGTGGAGTCCAAACATCGCAAATAATGAAAACCCAGGGCTGTTTTGGCGACTGAAACCACTGGAGCACACGTGAGTAACACCAGAGCAGAGTTAGAAAACATTACCACGTGCAGCAATGTCATTTGTTAAATCTAAAGTTATTCAGGACCAAAAACACAGACGGTTAGGGTTAACAGTTTGACAAGAAAAGTTTTGTGTTCTTTAGTTTTTGAGCAAGACAAATCCTTTTAATAGAAGCTAGAGATAGATATAGTTATTATTTGTGCAAAATGTAATGGACATAAAAACAACAACCACACAATGAAATTATTATGTTTTATTGCTGCATTAAAATGAATGGGATAAATGTTTATATAAATACCAAGCTGGAATCAAACCTGGGACCTCTAAACTCTAACCCCAGAATCTCCAACCAGCTATGCCAGTTTGCCACCCAGTCCATTTTTCAAGATAACCATTCCAGGATTCATTTGACTGAGGAGCAGTTCATGAGCTTGAGAAAACATCTTTCATTGGACACTGGCATTAAAAAAATCAATATGTCTTGATTTGATCTTGGT
Organism: Rhinogobius similis; assembly: GCA_019453435.1. Classification (NCBI taxonomy): domain Eukaryota; kingdom Metazoa; phylum Chordata; class Actinopteri; order Gobiiformes; family Gobiidae; genus Rhinogobius; species Rhinogobius similis. The sequence continues at coordinate 8,608,473 of CM033631.1, read as the reverse complement.
TTGATCTTGGTTTGATCTTGGTTTAAATCAAAGTTTATAGACCCTTTAAAAGTTTGTAACAAAAACATTCTAAATTCAGAATGGAGGCAAAAGTGAAGAGCAACATAATGTGATTTCACTGGAGAAACTGAGATTAACCTCAGAATATCACAAAATATGAAAAATGTAGATGATTTAGTGTCAGTAAAAGCCTCAGACACATGTGAGTGACATCAGAGCTGCTTTTAACACATTTATGATTGTATTTTACATTATGTTTTAGGAAATTATGATAAAGTCTTTGTCTTTTTGTTGAAGAAACAATCCAGATTTATGGGTTTTACTGAAACAATTCTCACAGAAATGTTGAGCCCACTATTTACATTTTATCTAGTGCTATATCAGATATTATTCCATAAATTAGATTCTTTTGAAGATAAAATACAATTTTAAGGCTGTAAAATGTGTGTTTGTTTCGTCGTTTGTTATGGAAAAGAAATCTAACTGTTCTTTCTATCCTGGAAATTCAAATGTGTTGCTTTTTTCCAAAACAAACACTTAAAACCAGTAGAATTTAGATCTAATGTGAGAGAACCATTGAAACATTTTAAAGTCAACTTCATTTTGCCTCCAGTCGCCTCCATTCCGAAATTTTGATGACGTCACATTTTAAAGGGTCTATTTGACAGGTTTGACAACGCATTTCACTCAAATGTAGTGAACATGATTATATTTAAGATTTTGCTTAGAATTGAGCTAAATTTAGAGCTCTAGCACTAAGTTTAGAGCTCTAGCACTACATCCAGCACTACATCTTGCTTTAATTGATTAATAAATGTCAAGTTCATTTAGACGTAGTTGAGACGACTTGGTTTTGTCTTGATCCAGCCCTGGTTTAGTCCTGGTTTAGGCCTTTTTAGTTCTGAGTTTAGTTCTAATGTGTTGCAGCAGAGACAGTTTCACAGCCGCTCTTCTCCTTCTTCTTCTTCTTCTTCTTCTTCTTCTTCTTCTTCTTCTTCTTCTTCTTCTTCTGTCCTCAGACGTACTCGGGTTTGTTCTGTGTGGTGGTGAACCCTTACAAGATGCTGCCCATTTACTCGGAGAAGATCATCGAGATGTACAAAGGGAAGAAACGCCACGAGGTTCCTCCACACATCTACTCCATCACCGACAACGCCTACCGCAACATGATGCAAGGTACTGGGGCTTAACTCACACAAAACACAAGACCCGCTTTACAGACCGACCTGAAATGTTTCAAGTATTTCACTTTTATAGTGAGGGGTCGGCCACTTACAGTTTTTGTCTCAGAATCACAGTCAGAATTACTTTTTTTCATTCCTAGGGGAACTTATTTTCGTTACAGACATCCAGCTGACCAGCAGAAGGAATAGAGCAATAAAAAAGAAATAAATTACAATTGAATATCAGTATGACAGTCAGAGAATAAAAAATATACCTGACTTTTTATCATTCAGCTAACATTCAGAAGTGAGTGCTAACACATTTTTTTCTGACAGTAAACATTAATTTAACAAAATAGAATAAATAAATATTGTGTAAATTAAAGAAGTTCCTGTCCAGTTCTGTCTCTATGTTTTTTTTTGCAGAGTCTCACTAAATTAAATTCACCAAATTAATAAATCTTTAAAGATCAAGCAGTGAACAGTGAGCTGACAACATTTTAAAGACTGAATACTTCCCAGAGACTCTTCTGTGTTGATAAATGGAGGTGTTTGTGGGTTAATGCTAACGCTAATGCTAATTTTGAACCATAATAAAGAAGTAATCTATAAATAAAAACAATCTGTTAGACTTTACTTTACATGTTTGTTGGCTGTTTGTTTATCTTTTACGTTTTAATACAAGTAAGAGCCTATTGAATTGAACTGAATTAAACAAGGGCCCAAGTTCTTCTAATTTAGTTCACATAGTGTTCACAATAATACATTTTTTTTGGCTTAAATTTAATGTTTTATGTAATGTTTAAACTATGTGTTCCATGTGCGAAAGTCCCTACATTTAATTTCGGATGTAATTTTGTGTATTGATGATGCTGAACTCCTGCACTTCCTGTAATTTGCATTGTTTTATAAATTCAAATTGTCTTCTCAAACTGCCATTTAACTTGTGCAAAACGATTATAAATAATTACCACAGAGACTAAACCACCAAACAAAACAATAATCAGGAAAAGATAAAACATATTTAAAGTCTACTTGACAGGCTTTCATTTTTTTCTAATCATTACTTAGTGTGAAAGGAATTGAACCTGTGGTAAACATTTATCATAGTTTTACATCTGTGAAGTTCCAGTTTATGAAGAAATAAGAGTTAAAAATTACAGAAAGTTGTGCTGCGTTCTATAACCGAATCCCTCTGTGATGTCATCAATCGGCGACGAAAGCACATTTCGACAATTGACAGCAACTGACGCATTTTTCTCACAGTTACAACAATTATTCAACAAAATAAAAGCGTCTTCAGGTATTATTATTTGTCAAATCATAACTATTGTGTAATTTACATGAGTTTTGGCTCTTGTTTACAGTCTGGTTGCTATGGTAACAGTTGTGGAATTGCCTCTAACTATGTCATATACGTTGCTGCTCATGTCCAACCAGGAAGTGACATTTTAAACTTTACAAAAACTGTCAAACTGGGGACAAATAGGCCAAATGTTTAGTCAAATCTTATCTTATGGCCGTGTTACTTCGTTGTAGTGAAATGTGCAGTCTGACCTGTCACATGCTCTTTAATTATATGCTGCCCGCTCTGGGAAATCCCTTGTTCATACATTGGGTTTAAACCTGAGGAGGACCCTGTGTTTTCGCTGCTGTGAGATCGTCCTTACATGGAGACCTCGGATATTTATAGACTCTAATCTGCCGCTGTCCGCCCCTGTCCGCTCTGATTCACTCCACTTCAGTCAAACTGTTTTTCCTCCACAGATCGAGAGGACCAGTCCATCCTCTGCACGTGAGTTACACCAGCTTTTTTTATCTGCTCCATGAAGGGACTGTTGAAGCTTAGACACGTCTGCTCCAGGCAAAGTGTTCAGAGCCTCACCAAATGATAAAGCACCGCTGTGTTTTTAGTCCGAGTGCAAACTGCGGCAAGAATTTTAGAAGAATTGCACTGTAGCTGCAGGTTGTGATGTTCAAGTCACATTTTTTCCCAAATCTGATTTTTTTTGGAGAGCGGTTCACACTGCAAATAAAATGTGACTCAAATCAGTTTTCATGTGTGAACCCGAACAGCTCTGAAGTGTCTGGTGTGGAGAAAAAACGGGTGAAAAAGTCGGGCTGTTGTCAAATTATGAGACAGGCTGTAGTAAGGAAGCAATTGTCAGTACAAGCCTGTAGTTAATTCCATCATTTGTTTTAAAGGACAAATATTATGCAAAATTGGCTTTGTTGAGCTTTTAACCATGTTCTAACATTGTTCCGTCATCAAAGACATACCTGGAGTTGCATTTAGGTCCATTTTGTAAATCCTCTCTCTCCAACACTATGTTCTGATCCTTCATGTGTGACATAGATGATGCTGACGTAATTTATCCCAGAATCCTTTGCTGTTTTAAGTCCTTAAATCAATGCCAGACCCGCTCTGAACATTTGTTCCGTCTAATCACAATAATTACAATTTCATCAGATTCACTCTTTACTGCAAAGCATTGTGGGTATATATCTACATGGGTGTAATTGCCTCTACAGCCAGTAGATGGAGCCACGGCTAAGTCAATATGGCAGCTTCCAAATGCAGTGATAAATTTATATTTTTCTTTGTAAAAGCATTTTATTTTTAGTTCTAAAACATGACTTGTCAAACTGAAGACACTCAAGAACAGGTTTAAAGGCTAAAAACAATACAAATGATGCATAATATTAGTCCTATTGGTAAAAGTTGATATTTTATCTTCGTCACACTTAACAAACCAAAGTGACCTGGGTGGTGTTTGAAAAAATCCGATTCCGGCTGTTCACACTGTCACAGGGTTTCCATGGGGCATGAAAAAGCATTAGAAGTCGTTACATGAATTTTGGAATAAATAAGGCCTTAAAATGCATTAGAATGCATTAAATTCAATCCTCACTGACTTTGATTCTAAAAACCGAAAAAACTATAAACGTAATAAAAATCCCAGGTGTTTACTGGATCTGTTGAATCTAGTTGTTAATAGCTATGATCAAATACTGTAATCTAAAAAGTCAAAGCTAGGGTTCAAAAGATACATTTCCATGGTCTAACTTTCATGTAAATTAGCTTACTGAATATTATAAAGTAATTTATTCTGGTCATTCTGCTGCCCAATGGACTGGTCAAAAGACAGTTATTTTGACTTGATAAATTTGTAAATGTCTTGTTTTGATGTTGATTATGGCATTAAAAATTTTGAAATGCTGCGTTAAAGCATTGCATTTTAGTTGTTGAGACCTGCATAAACCCTGTGTCATGAAAAAATAAGATCCAGGTCACATTTGGGCAAAAAAGTCAGATTCGACCTGCTGTGTGAACTGAGCCTGTGTCACTTTTCTGGTGGAAGGGCACCTTTTGTCTCCATGCAGATGTTGTTGCTTTGCCTGGAGTGTTCCACAGTATTCACCTTATTCTGCCCCGCCCACTTTTTGCCACAGATCCGCACTTTTGTTGTAAACGCACTTCCGTTTGACGAGAACTCTGTTAAAGCTAATGACGAACGAGGGAAGTCTCGCCACTAAAATGTTACATAAAGTAGATTGATTTGTGTAAAATGTTTAATGAACACGAGCAACAACAAGTCAACAACGCTCTGACTTCCTGGTCGGTCTGAAAACGTCTTTTTAGTCCGTGTAGAACTTATTTTCTGTTGAGCTCGTCTGCTCCATGTAAACTAATACAACGGACACAAGACGGCGGTGTGTATGGCAACTTCTGGAATAAGGTGAATAGCAATGAACTATTTTGACATGGTTCCCGATATGACACGATACAACAGAACCATGTGACAATAAAACACAAAACGAGATATGGTCATATTTTTACCTGTTGTTCTTTTGTGTCCCAGAGGAGAGTCTGGAGCAGGAAAAACAGAAAACACAAAGAAGGTGATACAGTATCTGGCTGTGATCGCCTCGTCTCATAAAGGAAAGAAGGACGCCAACGCTGTGAGTGACAGTGTCTGCTCCACTCACAGTGAACATTCAGTTAACGGGGTTTGAACTTCTTTGTTGTCGTTGTTTTTCAGCCACAAGCCGGATCTCTGGCTTTTGTAAGTATGTTACATGAATCTAGATTTGTAAGCACGTTTTAATTTGATTAAAATGTCAAAACTGTTAATACATTTACATATTTAAAAAATCTATACAAGTAAAAATAAATAGGAGAGAACATGGAGAAAATGTGAACATTTGTGTTGCACCACTCCTTCACATATGATTAGCTTTTTCATTTTTGTGTCTATTCGTTAAAAATGCCAGATTTTGTGCATTATTTATTCTTCTGTTCTTCCAATTGCATTAACTTCAAATTATAAATCAGATGTTACGTCCAGACAGTTATTTTTCATACAGCATTCCCTACAGAAAACTTTTGTACCTTGTAGATTTACTCACAGCGAGTAGAGTAAATACTATGGCAAGAATCGTAATAATGATCAGATTCCGAAACAATGAGTTTTGTTCTTTAAAATGAATCCATCTTTATTTTCCCTCTCCCTCAGCTTGAACTGATCTAAAAATTAAACATATGAACAGATAATTTTTAATATAATTATAATAATTATGTAAAATTATAATTAACAGTTTTTTTCTTCCTTTTGTTTGTTTATTTGTGAGAAATAATGTAATATTTTTGCCTTTTTTAGAAAGTTCAATCATGTTTTATGTGAAGCTTCAACGGTATAAAAAAAACATCTACAGGCATGTTTTGGCTCATTTGTGATAAATTGCATTAAGTATTGTCACAGAGATAATCCCCTAATTTATCAAGATATACATTTTTTGTCACTTTTGCCGAGAACCACCCCTGAATTTAATTGTTCTTTTAACTGATAGTGGTATTTGTAGTTAGCACTGAGACCAGAATTTATTGAACTCAAGGATCAAATGTAGAGAACCCATTTCCTGCAGAAACACTAAGATCTACCTTTATAAACCTGTGCAATTCTTTTATGTCTATATCTGTATTACTGCGACGTGTCCTGCAGGGGGAGCTGGAGAAACAGCTTCTTCAGGCCAACCCCATCCTGGAGGCCTTTGGAAACGCCAAGACCATCAAGAATGACAACTCCTCCAGATTTGTAAGTGTTTTTTGCAATTATTCTTTGTACATTCACAGCATTTGCTCGGGATTGTTGTGGAAAAATCTCATGTAACAATAAGTGTTTTTATGTTTTTATATGATTCAGGTGTATTATTTGTCTCTTTGTGGTGAAGTCACATACAGTGTCAAAGAACACTGACATGATGAGAAATACAGCAATATAACAATTTAGATGTTTATGCACATTGGTTTACAATTATTAGACAATATAGTGAAAAAAGTTGCCTTCTCATGAACACATCTTATTTACAAATAGTTTAATTGTGATCCCACTGCATGGCATTTCTGTTCCATACTTAAATACAAATCTTCACCCATTTATTAGCTTCACAAACGCAGTGAGCACGATTATATTTAAGATTTTACTAAACATTTTGCGCATTTATCCCCAGTTTGACTGTTTTTTTAATGTTTATAATGTTACTTCCTGGTTGAACATGGGCAGCGAATATGACATGAAGGTAATTCTACAGCTGTTACCTAGCAACCGTTTTCAAAATAAGGGCCAAAACCCATATAAATTACACATTAGTTATGGTTTTACAAATAATAATACCCAATGACAACTTTATTTTGTTGAATGACACTTTAAAGTGTCAAAAGGTTGTGTCAGTTGTCTGTCAATTGTATTTGTATTTTTCATGGCACGTCGCTTTTTGATGACATCACAGAGGGAACAACTCAATCACTTCCTGTCATTTTAAACTTTTATTTTTCTAAATTTCTTCACAAACTGCAGCTTCACACATGTAAAACTATAGTAAATAATTGCCACAGGTGCCCTCCCACCAAACTAAGTCATAATTTGAACATTTTGAGAACCTGTCATATAGACTTAAAGCCCAAAATGAGCTCTGTATCTCAAACGTTTCACTTGCTGGAGCAAAAATTGATATTCCATTCCCCCAAACAGACGCATAAAATAATTTATATTGTAAATTGAGACTTTTTAAACACATTATAAACCAAATACAGGTACCAAATACAAATACAATATGGAGACTGGAGACTTCTAGATGTAAAATAATTATGATTGAAATGTATTATTAATGAAAATCAGTAATTGTTCATACTTTTTTGACATTATGATTATTTTATGATATATTTTATTTGGATTAATTGTTACAGCCCAAAGGCTTTGTACATTCACAAACTTTTACTGATCACTTTATGTTTTTCACTCATCGATGTGTCATTTTCAGGGCAAGTTCATCAAGCTGAACTTCGACGTGACCGGTTACATCGTGGGAGCCAACATTGACACCTGTATCTTTTTTAAACCATAAAAAACTTCAATATCTGGTGAAAAGCGACTTGGTTTTGTATTTTCCTGAATGCCTGATGTTCAGATTTGCTGGAGAAGTCGCGGTGCATCCGTCAGGCTCACACCGAGAGGGCTTTCCACATCTTTTACTACATGGTGGCCGGATCTAAAGACAAGCTCAGAGGTCAGTGACTAAAGGGTTTACCATTAAAGTGCGTATGAAATTTTTATGATTTTGACTTTATTTGGTGGGATAAAACCTGTTGTAAATATAAATGATCGTTTTGCACCAATCAAGTGTCAATATGTGAAGAAAATTTTTAAAAATATGTTGAAAATGACAGGAATTAAAGCATAGTTTCAAATATGATGACATTACACCGGGTAGATTGAAATGTATGGGACAGTTTACAGACAAGAAACAGATTTTTTGACCCTTTTAACAATCCTTTAACAATAAAATAAAGGTGCCACCATATGTTTTTATTTGTCAAGTAGAGGAGTTTTGTCATGGTTGCTAAATAACAGTTGCAGAATTTCCTAATGTGATGTCATAATTTACAACCAGGAAGTAAAATTTAAACCTAAAAACTTGACAAATTGGGATAAAAATGACAACGTTTTTAGCAAAATCTTAAATATCTTAACTGTACTTTAGTTTAATGAGTAGTTCGACATGTCATTGGCACTTTTATGTCCGCCATTGTGATACTGAGCGATGTATCCGGATATATAAAAAATCATCATAATTTTTGCACTAAAGCTGATACAATGCCTGGTATGTTGGTAACAAAATCAATATTCAGATACTTAAATTCGAGTAGAAATAATATTCTCATCGATAGTGTTTATGCTGCGACATCACCATCACGACATTTGGAATTTAAAGTGCGTATGACAGGTTTCAATGATTTTCTAATTTTGACTTTATTTAGTGTATTAATATCTGTTGTAAATAGAAATTATAGTTTTACACCAATCGGGTCGCTGTTTGTGGAGAAAAGATGATAAACAAGTTGAAAAATACAGGAAGTAAACAAACTGATGACATCACACTGGGGAGACAAAGAGTATGCATAATTTACACAAAATAAACTACTTTTTTGACCCTTTAAACATTAATACAACAAAATAAAGGTGTTCGCATTTATTTTTATTTGTCATATCAAAATAATGTGACATTAGATGAGTTTTGGCACAGTTTAAAGTGTTGTTGCTGCTATTTCCACATGTCATCATTTACAACCAGGAAGTAAAAAAAGCTAAAAATTGCGAAAACTGTGTAAAATGTATTAAGAATTTTAGCTAATTTTGAAATAAAAGTTAAAAATTAAAAGTTAAATGAGTAGCCCAACCTGTCATGGGCACTTTAAAGTCAATAATGTCAATAATGGAATAAAGTCAATGATGAATAATGACATTTTCTCCTGTAAAAGCTCAAAACACAACTAAAATGTGAAAAAGCTGCTACAGTCTAACAATAATTATAAAAGTCTGCAGTGTTCCTACTGTTAATCTGGTTTTATACAACTGTTTAAATGATTTTCTTTCTTTAAATGTCAGATACAAACTAAATATTTGATTTGTTGTTGACTTTATATGTATTTTCACAAGAAGCTTTTTCACATTTCAGTTGCGTTTTGAGCTTTTACTGGAGAAAATGTCATCACTTACCATTGACTCTCATGCATTTTTGCCGCTCACTGCTAAAGTCCAGAACGCTGCGCTGTCACCTGCATAATCTCTATTGTCATGTGATTTTATTTATTTAGTTGTGTATCTGTACTTTTAATTAAAGCCACAGCACACTCGTTGCCCCTCTGTCTGTTGCAGAGGAGCTTCTGCTGGAGGGCTTCGGCAGTTATCGGTTCCTGGTGGAGGGTCACGTGGAGGTGCCGGGGCAGGAGGACGACGAGATGTTCATAGAGACCATGGAGGCAATGGAGATCATGGGCTTCACCGAGGATGAGCGGATCGGTACAGACACGCACTTCACTCTATGATCTGAAACAGGCTTAGGAAGAAGGTTTCTGCGAGTCATTAAATACATTTTGGGAAAAACATGGGCTTAAAATGCATTAGAAAGCATTAAATTCAATCTCCACAGGCATTAAATCTAAAAACTATTTAAAAAAGATTCATCCATCAGAGCAATAAATGACGACAGGTAGAAATCATCATCTTCTGCTACAACCTGCTTCTGTGTATCTCTGTAGGGCTGTGTACCTTTAGTCGTTTAGTCGGTCGATGGTGTTGTAGTTGACCAAGATTTTTATTAGTCGAATAATTATTTTCTTTAGATTTAAAGGATTCATATGGCAAAAACAGCAAAAACAAGAAGATATGGAGTGAGTTTGCTGAAGAGTCCAACAAATAAATACACAGTTTTGTACTACTTTTCTGTTGTTTTTGCATGAATTGCTCTGCAGTTTTGGTCTTTCAAGTGCAGTTTGAGTTAGATACATGGAAATACTTCATACTTTTGATGTATTTTTACCACACCCCCTTTTAATCGATTAATCGGTCGAGATTTTTAGTTGCTCAAGTATTTCTTAAGGCGACTACAGCCCTACTGCTTTCCTTTTGGTCAGAGTTTATTGTACACTGTCCCTGTAGAAATAAACACCAAATATAAACGTAATAAAATATGAGCAATTAATAATCGAAGTCTGTCTCTCCCTAGAGCCGCTGTATCAGCCAATCAGAAGTGTGTGTCCATAACCGTAGTTTTTACTTTGAAATTTAACATTAAAATTTATTCTGAATCTTAGGTGTTCTGGATTTATTGAATATAGATATTAAAAGCTTTGATAAATGAATCTAAAAAATAAAAGCTAGGGTTCAAAACTTGGTTTGAATTTCATGTAAATTAGCTTTTTGAATATTATAAAGTAGTTAATTATATTATTATCATTCTGCTGCCCAAATAAATGGTTACAAGCCTGTAGTTTGACATGATAAATGTCTTGTTTTGACGTTGATTATGGCATTACAAATCATCACAAAACATCATTAAAAAGCATTATATTTAATTTGCTAAAACTTGCATAAACTTTGAGAGCAGACCCTGACTTTTGTGCTGTGCTGTAGGGATGCTGAAGGTGGTGTCGACTGTGCTGCAACTCGGAAACATCAAATTTGAGAAAGAAAGAAACAGCGAACAAGCCACGATGCCCGACGACACTGGTAAACCTCTTCTACACTCACTCATTATTGGACTTTGGTTCGAAAATTGATCTGTCTTTTTAAATAATAATCTTTTACCTCATTGGTGGAAAATCGAAGTAAAATTTAAATTGAATTGATTTTATGTGTTACAATTATAGTTCAAATCAAATCAAATCAAATCAATTTATTTTTATAATGCCCAAAATCACAACAACAGTTGCCTCGATGGGCCACAGGTAAAAGCAGTTCAGATAACTGTCCCAGAATGCCCCTGTCCTTTGACCCTACTTCGCGGCGAGGAAAAACTACAAAAAACCCCATGGGAAAAAGTAGAAACCTCGGGGAGAACCACAGTGAAGGAGAGATCCTACTCCCACGGACGGACAGGCTGCAGCTGAACTAGGACTGACGCATCCACTTGGACTGTGGAGCCAGAACCACTCAAGAGGGAGGTGGGTTTAAAGAGTTCCTCCAGGCGGACGAGGAGCAGTCCACCAGTGTAGAGAGATCCTCCAGCAGGAGATGAGGAACAGTTCATCTAAAGTAGAAGGAGTTCGTCCAGGCAGACGAGGTGTGGCTAATCCAGCTGTCCAGGCGGGTGGCGCATAGATCGTCCAGACAGGTGGGGGTGGGGGGGTCGTCACTGGAGCAGCCGCCGCAGTGTCTGAAACAGTCTCCACTCCCCGGGGGAAGTGGAGAGAAAGAGAAACATGTGAACAGCAATGAACAGACTACAGTTGAAGTAATATTAAATATTGTTGATAGATAAAGTAGGAAGAACCAGAGGATAGTGTTCAAGCTGCCATACTTCCCCCAGCAGAATTGCTCCAAGGGCAGCGTAGCTAAAACTGTAGGTTTTTATTTCTGTTCCTAACTGGCCTGACCATAAGCTATTTCAAAGAGGAACGTTTTGAGCCTGGTCTTAAATGTAGAGACTGTGTCGGCCTCTTTTACATGAACAGGAGCTGGTTCCATAACATAGGAGCTTGGTAGCTAAATGCTCGACCTCCTACTGTGCTTTTAGAGACTCTGGGGACTAACAATAGTCCAGCATTTTGAGAACGAAGAGCTCTGTTTGGATGGTACGCTACTATTGCATCTTTGAGGTCAATGGGGCCATATTGTTTATAGCTTTATAAGTCAGGAGGAGGATTTTAAATTTGATTCTAAACTCAACAGGAAGCCAGTGAAGAGACTCTAACACTGGTGAAATATGATCTCTTTTTCTAGTACCTGTTAATAATCTTGCTGCTGCATTTTGAACCAGTTGAAAGCTTCTTATAGAGCTTTTAGGACACGCTGTAAGCAGAGCGTTACAATAGTCTAATCTGGATGTGACAAATGCATGGATGAGTTTTTCGGCATCATCTCTGGGCAGGATTTTTCTAATTTTGGCTATGTTACGCAAATGAAAGTAGGCTGTTTTACAGGCTTGATTTATATGAGCTTTGAACGAGAGATCTTGGTCAAATAGGACCCCAAGGTTTCTTACAGTAGAGCTGGGGGCTACAGTGATATTGTCCAGAGAAACTATCTGGTCAGATAAGGAGTCTCGCAGGTGCTTAGGGCCCAGCAGAATGACCTCGGTTTTCAGGGTTAAGGAGCAGATAATTAAGAGTCATCCAAGTTTTTATGTCTTTCACGCAGGCACTAAGTCTGTCTACTTGATGCGTCTGATCAGGTTTCATTGATAAATACAGCTGAGTGTCATCTGCATAGCAGTGGAAGTTAATGCCATGCTTTCTGATGATCATACCTAAGGGCAGCATATAAAGAGTGAACAGAACTGGACCGAGTACTGAACCCTGCGGCACACCGTAGGTTACTTTAGAACATGGGGAAGATCTCTGGTTTACATTAACAAACTGGTACCTATCAGATAGATAGGATTTAAACCAGCTAAGGGCGGTTCCACTGACACCTACATCACATTCTAACCTCTGCAGTAGAATGTTGTGGTCGATGGTATCAAACGCTGCGCTGAGGTCCAACAGAACCAGAATTGAGACCTGTCCATCATCAGCAGCTAATAACAGATCATTTGTGACTTTAACTAGTGCAGTTTCAGTGCTGTGGTATGCACGGAACCCTGACTGAAAAACTTCAAATAAATTATTGTCCTGCAGGTGGCGACAAAGCTGTTTAATCACAATTCTTTCAAGGATTTTAGAGACAAAGGGCAGATTAGAAATAGGTCTATAGTTTGCCAGTATGTCAGGGTCTAGATTAGGCTTTTTCAAAAGTGGTTTAACCACTGCATATTTGAAGGACTGAGGGACATAACCGCTTTCTAGTGAAGTATTTATTATATTAAGAATGGGATTTATAATTAGGGGGAGAATTTCTTTGAGGAGTCTACTTGGGATTGGGTCTAAAATACAAGTTGATGTTTTGGAGGACATAATGACTGAAGTTATCTCTGCCTGATCAACAGCAGTGAACCTATCTAGTATTACTGAAGGATTTGTATGGGACACTAGCTTTGCAGTCTGGGCTTGCTCAGTACTGATAGTGGGAGTAATTGCATTTAGTTTATCTCTAATAGTTGTGATTTTGCTGTTAAAGAATAGAAGAAAGTCATTGCAGCTTAGAGTAACTGGTATTGAGGGTTCTACTGCGCTGTGACAGTTTGTCAGCCTGGCTACAGTGCTGAAGAGAAATCTAGAATTATTTTTATTTACTTCTATTAAATTTGAATAATATCTGGTTTGAGCCTTACGCAGAGCCTGCTTATAAGACAGAAGGCAAGTTTTCCATTCTTTTAGGGATTCTTCTGTGTGGGAGCGGCGTAAGGATCTCTCTAGTTTTCTTACCCTTTGTTTGTGAGAACGTAGTTCTTCATTGTACCAGGGGGAGGCTCGTTTTGGCCTGATTACTTTCTGTTTAAGTGGAGCTGCAACATCAAGAGCAGCTTTTAGAGAGTTGACCATTGAGTCAACAGAGTTATCAATAGCACTGGGTCTGGCGCTGTTAACGACAGGATCACATGACGTAATATTAAATATTGGTTCTATTATTTCTCTGAACTTTAAAATAGATTTTTCAGATATTGTCCTTTTCATTATAGTTTTAGTCTGAGGAGCTGGATAGTCCTTAAGAATAAACTGAAAGGTAATTAGGAAGTGATCTGACATTATTGGGTTTTAGGGGAAGACATTTAGGTCACTAATCTCTATTCCATAAGTTAGAACCAGGTCCAGAGTGTGCTGGTGACTGTGGGTTGGTTCATTTACATTTTGAGTGAAACCAATGCTGTCTAATAAAGCGCTAAAGGCATTACTGAGGCAATTATTTTCATTCACATGAATGTTGAAATCCCCAACCACCACAATATTTTCCCAGTCTAATACTAAATTTGATAGGAAGTCAAAGAATTCTGTTAAGAACAATGAATAAGGACCAGGAGGTCGATAGATTATTATGAACAGAACAGCTTTTTGGTTTCTCCAGTTTGGGCAGGTGATTGATAGGATAAGGCTTTCAAATGAGGAAGACTCATTATTAATTTTGTTAATTTTAGGACTCAGGAGTAAACTAGAATGTGAAATTACTGCCACCCCACCTCCCCGGCCTGAGCTCCTGGCAGCTTGAAAGTTAACATGACTCTGTGGGGTGGCCTCATTTAATCTGACATAATCATCTTGTTGAAGCCAAGTTTCAGTTAAAGCTAAAAGATCAATATTATAATCGTTAATTAATTCATTAACTAAAAGTGATTTGGAGGAAATTGACCTAATGTTTAGCAATCCACATTTTACATGCTTATTTATTAGTTTATTTGTATCATGTGTAGGGATTATTTGTATTAAGTTATTTGGTCTGACACCTAAATTATCTGTATTTGGATCTGACTTATTGGCGTTATTTACACGAGGGACACGCACAGTCTCTATTTGCTTTGACTCTGAACACTTGATCTGTGACAACGCGGGCGAGAGCTTAGCGACAGAGAAGAGACTCTGCACCCGGGACTCATATTTAGTTTGATAATAAGGTCTAGAGTGAACTGGGATACTGTTGCCGTGGCAGTTGCGCCAGCCATCTTGCGAGTGGAGAAAGAGCAACATTCTAATGAAAATAATGTAAAAACAAGGCGATAAAAAAACATAGATTAAAATGTTAAACTTCACATATAATGGTATATTTGTGTCCTAATTATTCACCCTAAAAACACTGCATTGGTCTATATTTTATGCAGGACTAAAGCACAACTAAACCTTATTTAACATCTTTATAAGTCCGTGTGGTGGTTGTAAATGTATTTTCGGGGCGTTTGAAGCCCCCGTCGTCGCCCCCTGCTGTCTTTGCGCAAAAAAACAGCTACAACATTTCCTGACGCCGACCCAAAGACGACTCTCTGAGAAACACTGGGTCTCTTTTTTACATTTGATGACATGAAATGTTTTGTATGTGATTGTACTTTCTTATTTCTATTTAAAAAATGGGAAAAAACAGAAAAGAAGAAAAAAGAAGCTTTTGCGTCTTTTCACTGGCAGTGAAAATACACTGCCAGACATGCAGGGGAGCTCTGTCACTGAATTTACTTAGTTCTGCTGTGATAATTATTCTGTAAAAGAATCATTACTGTAAAAGAAAAATGTATAACGTATAATGTATGTGTTTTTTCATGATTAGTATTGTAGAACATGAGCGTTAGATAAAGTATGAACACAAAAAGTTCAGTTATCAAAGTATTTGTTACAAAATTATGATTAAAAAGTCCAGCTCCCTGTTACTTTGTAAGTATTCTTTAGTAGAATTTGACAACACAAGATGGCTGCCGTAGCTCGACATTTGTTACTTTGTGTTACCATGGCAACTTTCTTTCTAGCCCTGATTATAACTCAGTGGGGACAACAAATAAGTGATATCAAATAACTTCAGAAATCCATCTGTGTTTTTCTCTGCAGCGGCTCAGAAAGTGTGCCACCTGCAGGGCATCAATGTCACTGACTTCACTCGCGCCATCCTCACTCCCAGAATCAAAGTGGGACGAGAAGTGGTGCAGAAAGCCCAGACCAAGCAACAGGTAACAATTATAAGCAACTATAAATGAGGATCGATGAATGCACCAAACATTATTGCATTATTGCATCAAAAACACACATTATTGCATCAAAAAAAGGGTTCCAACAATTAGTAGAATAATCATAGTCGACTATAAGCAATAATAATGGTTGTATTTTGATGATGGTCATCGTTCTCTGGCCTAAACAGACTCTAAAACAGAAACTTAAAGACTTTTATAACAAAGACAGTGACATTAAAGAAATATGGCAAAAAAGAATAGACCATTTCTGATTTACTCACTTATACACTTTATTCATAAATATTCTTTTATCTAGAAGCCTTCAAACACCTTGTGGTCTGGTTTGGATTTGCAAAAAAGACAAAAAGAATGACATTTTGTTAAATACCAACGAAGGTAGTAGTAATAAAATACATCTTAATTTGTCACAACTATTTAAAGGGGTTGTACCTGATTTTTACTGTTTTTAAATGTGAAAAACAGAACTATTTATATGTTAAACTCTTTACACATGTTATAGTTCATTACTAAATTTCACGGCTTTAGTATATGGCTTTAAATAAATATAGATAAACCTGTGTGTTTTGTGTTTCCAGGCGGACTTTGCCGTGGAGGCTTTGGCCAAAGCGATGTACGAGCGTTTGTTCCGGTGGATTCTGGCTCGAGTGAACAAGACTCTGGACAAGAGCAAGAGACAGTCCTCGTCTTTCCTCGGCATCCTCGACATCGCCGGGTTTGAGATATTTGAGGTGACATTTCTGCTCTCACTGACTTCAAAACAGAACTAAATAAATACTAATACATCAAATTTATAGAGCACTTTTTTGGACACTCAGAGATTCTTTACAAAAAAACAAGTTTAAAGGCATGGAAATGCAAGTTTAAACAGATGAGTTTTTAGCATACATTTCAAGTTCTGTAAGATTAAGTTGTAAAAATGTGACAAAATGAATCCTTTTTGTTGTAGACTTAACTTTCAATGGGCCTGAAATATTCTTTACTCTGGCATTTATATAATTAAAATTAAAAAAGACATGGAAAAAGTTTCGTAAATAGATGAACATAGGTTTTGATTTGAGGAGCTGCGACTACATTTTTTCTTTTAAAAGCCTGTTTTTGTAATTACAGTAAGATTTCTTGATCACAACGTTTTATTACTTTACATGACAGGTAAAAGCTTTTCAGATCAAGATTAAATATTATCAATTAATGTTAGAGGTGGCAGACATATAAAAAAAAAAGATAATACCATATTTGTTGTTTTGAAGATTTGCTAAATAACAATATTGATTCATCGGTTTCAGCTTCTTGTTATGCAACATTTTGAGGACTTTTTGTCAATCAATCATATTATTTTGTTTTAAATTGTACGGTCCTAATTTCTCATCAGTCTGAAGCCCTTGGATATCATCTATAATTCAAAACGACTGAAAATAACCTCAAAAAGAGACAGTGAGAGTGTAATCTCTCCAAAACATGGATTTAAAGTGATATTTCTAATTTTATGTTTCATTCATGTTTTGTGCGATACTTGAACCTCAACCAAGACATTTACACATTTTATTACATTCCTGAAGTGTTAAAATATTGTTTGAATATGGTTATCTATTCTAGACAATGCATACATTTGATTTTGTTAATATCTTAATTTGTAAGAGACAGACCTATGTAAATCCAAAATAATATGTGCAACTTTGTCCATCTCCAATTGCAGGACAGATCAGATTTGCATAATACTGATAATTTAATTTAAATATAAACTGTGTTATTTATCGACAGGACAACTCGTTCGAGCAGCTGTGCATAAACTACACAAACGAGCGTCTGCAGCAGCTCTTCAACCACACCATGTTCATCCTGGAGCAGGAGGAGTACAAGCGCGAGGGCATCGAGTGGAACTTCATCGACTTTGGGCTGGACCTGCAGCCCTGCATCGAGCTCATCGAGAGGCCCGTCAGTCACTGATCACACGTCATCTGTTTGTTTTATTGTTCATTTGTCCACGATCATAATGTTAGCTTCTTATAACAGGGTGACCTGTGGTTCTTTTAAATATTATGCATTTTTAAATGACTAAACCTTAAATGGTCTGGTTTGGATCTGCAAAAAAGAATGAAATTTTGTTGTTATCAACAAAATCTCTGTCAAGTAATTGAATACATCTTAATTTGCTACAAATATGAGCTGTACCTGATTTTTATAGTTTTGAAACATGAAAAACAGAACTATTTCATGTTTAAGTCTTTACATCAGTCACATGTTTCGCTCACTTTCCTAATGCAGTACCAGCATCATAAATATTCACCTCCAGTCTCTGATCCCAGAGTGACTTTTTCCATCCCGGGTAACGCTAACAAACATCAGCATGCTAACGGCGCACTTCCTGCTTCTCTCGCTCTATAAATAGATGCAGAGAAAGTGCTGTGGTCTCATTTTCAATCGAATAGTTTTTATATTATTTTATATTTTTATATTAAATATTTGTACTAGGACAACACAGATTTTACTTTGCTACATGCAAAAAATCAGGAACATGGACTAGTTTTGTAAAAAAAAAAAAAAAAAACTATAAAAATCAGGTAAAGCCCCTTTAACCTGCCTTAGAGTTTTGAAATTGTAAAATGCACAAAAAAGTTGGTGCCCTTTAGAGTTCATTTTAACATAAATTCAATATCAGACACAAATTGTCAAACTATTTTTCTAATATAGTTTATGCTTAATATGCTTAAAAGCACTAAAACACTCAATTGTATTTGAAAAAGAGTTACACCGACTAATATTATTGATATTATTCAGTGTGTAACAGTTTCTGCCCCTGATATGACTTTAAGTCCCTGTTTCTGCCGTTTGTGTCGATGGAACTCAAAAGTTTGGATCTGATCATGTCACACTTCCCCACTCTAGAGCTTGGGATTATATCACCACAAATCATATCATTTTCATCCTTATGTTAAAGGGGACATATTATGCAAAATAAACTTTAATGAGCTTTTATTCTCGTTAAACTAATGATGAGGAAACACTGTTTACTCAAAGTTGTATTTTGCTTAATTCCTGCATGTTTGAGTTAATTCTGTAACTGAGGCTCGAGCTCTCAGAAAGTGCCCACCCCCTATCCCCGCCCACTTCCCTGAACATAGTGGGCTTAACAGTACTGCAGTTTGAAAAAGTGAAAAAAGTTGAAAAACTTGTAATACATTTTTTCTCTTCTTTTATATGACTGAGCTACAGGAAAAGTTTCAAATTGATATATTTTAATGTAAGATTTGTTCCTATTAGGGCTGTAGTCGATTAAAGAATTATTTTACCACACTCCACCTAAAAGGGAGTGTTGCAAAAATATGAAGTATGTCTCTGTATCTGACCAAAACTGCGCTCAATAAACACAACTGCACTGGAGTTCATGCAAAAAATAACAATTTATACAGAAAAGTACAAGGAAACAGTGTATGTACAGCATATAAATTAGATAAACTCATTATTCACTCCAAAATCTTTAGCAAACCCACTCACTTTGGTCGACTTAAACATTAAAAAAATGAATCGACTAAAAGACTACAGCCCTTCACCTTTAGTGTCTCACCTTAAGGCAACTTTTACCATAGAACCTCTCACTACAGGCCGTTTAGAAAGCACTGTTTTATGATTGTATTCCTTTGTTTTTCCTTCCCCCTCTTTCCTTTCAGAACAATCCTCCCGGTATCTTGGCGCTTCTGGACGAGGAGTGCTGGTTCCCAAAAGCCAGTGACACTTCGTTTGTGGAGAAGCTTCTGAACACTCACTCGGGACACGTCAAATTCTCCAAACCCAAACAGCACAAGGACAAGCTCATGTTCACCGTCTTGCACTACGCCGGGAAAGTACGCACCGATTTGTGAAAATTCATTCATTCATTCATTATCTACCGCTTATTCCCGTTAGGGGTCGCGGGTGACTGGAGCCTATCCCAGTGACTTTGGGCCTTAGGCGGGGTACACCCTGGACAGTGGCCAACTCGTCGCAGGGCTGACACAGAGACACAGACAAGGACAAACAACCATTCACTCTCACATTCATTCACTAGGGACAATTTAGAGTTCTCAATTAACCTACACAGTCATGTCTTTGGACGGTGGGAGGAGCCGGAGAACCCGGAGAGAACCCACGGTAACACGGGGAGGACATGCAGACTCCACCCAGAGAGATCGTGTGATGTTAGATTTGTGAAAATGCTCTTCTTAAATCAGAGAAGAAATTAAAACCAGTGTTGATGTGGGCTGTGATTAGCCTTTATTTAATCAAAAATGTCTAAAAAACAGTCAAAAACTACATGTAATATAAAAAAAATTCTAAATTGTGAGTAAATGTTTGAATATTTCAGCTAAAAATAACAACTCAAAATATAATTATTATTTGAGTAAAATCTTAAATCGGATAACTAGAATAATCAAATAATCCAAAAATAATCAATAATCTAATGATAAGAGTGAGTTAATATGTGAATTTTTAGAGTAATTGTTGTATTTTGAAGACAAAGTACAATCAATTTTAAAACAACTCTCAAGTTTTAACATTTTCTCTCTCTTTTTTGTCTATTTTCACCTTTTCTGCATACATTTCCTTGTTTAAACTGCACAGATGTGAACAATATGAAAAGAAACTGTTCTGACGACATTTCAATGATCTGAAAATTCCAGAATGATAAAATTTTCGGTGTCCGTGTGAATTTAGTCAGTGTTTAGTGGTTCTGCTGTAATTGTAATTCTTCTGGTTGATATTTAAATGATTATTTGTCCTGTTTTTTCCTCTCGAGGTGGACTATAACGCTGCAAACTGGTTGACAAAGAACATGGACCCACTGAACGACAACGTAACAGCTTTACTCAACAACTCGTCCAACAACTTCATCCAGGATCTGTGGAAAGACGGTGAGGGATTGTACAGGAAGGAACTACGACTGAAGAAATGTCAGGATCAGAATAAAAGTGATTAGTCGCTGAAATAATCATAGTTGTCGTATTTTGTTAATCATAATCGTTATCTGAACTATACAAACTCTAAAACTCATAGGAAAAGGCCTTTTATAACAAAGACAGTGGCATTATTAAAACAAATGAATAAGTTTTGTTTTTTTATTTGTAAATGTTATCTCTCTAGAAGCTTCAGTCCTCTTATTTAAACCTTTATTTGGTTAAAAATGTAATTTTAAAAAGTAAATAATCGCTGCTTTGACTACTGTCAAAATAATTGTTTGTTTCAATTAATTTGACAATTAATCAATACAAAAAATTGATCTATACTAAAAAGCAAAAAAACTCACAATACAATATAATTGCACACACATTTGGAACAATTTTAGTTTTAAATTGTTATAAATATAGTCCAAAAACAATCAAATAAGTATGTAGGAATCACAAAGCTATTGAGTTATATTTATTTGTCAAATGCTTATTGATATCTGTTAAAGAAAAAAACAAAAACAAAAACAAGTCCGTCCATAAGTGACATTATTTTATTTAGAAACAAAATATATCAATTATTTAATGTTTATGTAATTATATAATAAGGTGTATAAAGTAGTATGCACTTTTCCATCTTTGTTTGAGGAAAATTATTTTTGTGACAATGGAAAGTAGGGCTGTAGGGCATGTTTAAAGGCTAAAAGCAATATGAAAAATTCAGAATATTTTTCCTTTAAGCTTTTGCCTCTGCAGTAAAACCACCTGAATGTTACTCCACACCTCTTTATCCTGATCCTGGTGTGTACGTTACATATTTCTTTTCTTTCGTTCCTCACAGCGGACCGAGTGGTGGGTCTGGACACTTTGACCAAAATGTCGGAGAGTTCAGGCCCGACCAAGTCCAAGAAGGGCATGTTCCGGACGGTGGGGCAGCTTTACAAAGAGTCTCTGGGGAAACTGATGACGACGCTCCACAACACGCAGCCAAACTTCGTCCGCTGCATCATCCCCAACCACGAGAAGAGGGTACGACACACACGGCACAGTTTACTCATGGATTATGGGTCGGTACTGCTAAAAATATATGTTTAACTGCTAAAATGTAAGGAGTTAAAGCTGGGGTACCTGATTTTTGAACCACAAAAGGGAGGAAATATAAGTTTATATTTATCTAACTTGTTTCTAGCTCTCACAAACCCGTTCATTTTCACGTTTTCATTTTTGGGAGTTTAAGAACAGCTTTTTTCAGATGATAAAGTGAAGCTAGAGGAGACCGCCAAAGTTCAGTTAATCAGAGCGCTGTTTATGGCTTTTTTCTAGGTTTATGAACGCTAAAATAGGTTATTATTAGACAGACATTGTGTATTGGTCTCATTTGGTTGCAAAGTGCTGCTTTTAAAGTGTACTCTGGTGCTCATTTTCAAGGCAAGGCAAGTTTATTTTTAAAGCCCAATTGTGCAAAAAGTAATAAAAGTTGACGTGACAGGAAAATATGCAATAAAATCACAATACAAACAGATAAAAATGTTAATCAGTATAAAAATACACTTTCCGTATCTTGATTGACTCAAAATACTTATTAGAGGGAACAATTGTTTAACACAATATGGTAAACGCTCTGAAATACCTTGAAATTTAAAACACATAAATTATGACTAACTAGCGACTAACTCAAAAAATAAATATAAATAAAAATACTGTTTGAATTCAAGAGTTATTCCTTTTTCTGTTTACCTGACTTAAAGGGTCTGTACCTGATTTTTACTGCTTTGAAACGTGAAAAACAGAACTAAACCATGTTCCTGATGTTTTGCGTGTAATAAAGTGAAAATCTGTGTTGCTCCAGCACAGATATGTTGTAAAAGCATCTATTCAAGTGAAAATGAGCCCACAATGTTTTCTTTGCATCTATTTCTAAAGCGTTTTATTCTACAAGAAGCAGGAAGAGAGCCGTTAGCATGCTAATGTTTGTTAGCTCTGGGCTCAAAGACTCGTGAAAAGTGCTCATGAACTCATGTCGGTGAATATTTAGGATGCTGGGACTGCATTAGAAAGTGATCGATACATGTGACTGATCTAAAGAGTTTTACATGAACGACTTCTGTTTTTCACGTTTCATAACAGTAAAAAGCAGGTACAGCACCTTTAATCTTCAAAACTCTTTGCTCAATTCTGTCTAGTTCAGCTGTGTTTACTTTTTAAGCCTGATCTCATGTAGACATATGAAGCTTCTTTTACGGCTGTAGTGAATAGTTGTTATCTCTGTGCTAAAGTCAGGTAAAATGGACGCTCAGCTGGTCCTGGAGCAGCTCCGATGTAACGGAGTCCTGGAGGGGATCCGGATCTGCAGACAGGGCTTTCCCAACCGCATCGTGTTCCAGGAGTTCAGACAGAGGTGAGGAAAGAATTTTGATTTTATGTAGTTTTTTTCATGAAGTCAGTGATGCTTGTTTCACTGCGTTTCTTTATTATGAACTGATGATGTATTCCTCTGTGTCAGGTATGAGATCCTGGCGGCCAGTGCGATTCCCAAAGGCTTCATGGACGGAAAACAGGCGTGCTGTTTGATGGTGAGGGACGTTCATTCAGTGTGTGTTGTTTCGCTGAAGAAAAGTATGATTTTAATTAGGTCAAAAATCACTGTCAATGTTATTTGCGAATGGTTTGGGCTACTGTTTATTGTAAAATGAGTGTAAGTTTAAGTCGATATGACAGGTTCTCATTTTGCTCTAATACTGAGTACTAATACTGAGTAATACTTAGTTTGGTGGGAGGGAACCTGTGTTAAATATATATCATAGTTGACATCTGTGAAGTAGCAGTTTGTGAAGAAATTTTGAAAAATAAAAGTTTAAAAGCGACGTACAGTTAACACTCAACTAATTCAACAAAATAAAGGTGTTATCAGGTATTATTATTTGTCAAATCATAACTGTTGTGTAATTTATGTGGATTTTGGTCCTTGTTTTCAAAATGGTTGCTAGGTAACAGTTGTTGAATTACCTCTAAGTGTGTTCTATTTGCTGCCCATGACCAACCAAGAAGTGACATTATAAACTTTACGAAAACTATAAAACTGTGGACAAACAGGAAAAACGTTTAAAGAGATCTAAAATATAATCATCTTCAGTACATTTTAGTGAATTGTGACGTCTAATCTGTCATATAGACGTCAAAGAAATGACTGTAAATGTGCAGTTTCTTACTCCACTTGCAGAAAAAAGCTAAATAACAGTTCCAAACGCTGATATGAGGCTCTTTAGTGACCAAACATTTAATCTAAACCCTCTGAAATCCTGTGTGTATTCAGGTGAAGCACTTGGACTTGGACACAAACCTGTACCGGATCGGTCAGAGTAAGATGTTCTTCAGGACTGGAGTCTTGGCTCAACTCGAGGAAGAGCGCGACCTCAAACTCACCGTCGTCATCATCGCCTTCCAGGCTCAGGCCAGAGGCTTCCTCGCCCGCAAGTAAATATAACTTTATTCAACTCTGTTTTAATTTCAGTGCATTAAAGTCTATGTGATAGGCTAGACCCTTGATTTTCAACCAGTGTGCTGGGTAACACTAGTGTGACTTGAATTTTTGCCCGGTGTGCCTTGAAAAATTATCAAATTTGAGTTAACAGGTTCATAAATGCGTATGTAAATAATTAATTTACCTTTCAGGAGTGCCTTGAGCAACTTCTGCACCAAAACAGAACGCAAAACCAACACTAATGCCAAATTTAAAGCACCAAACAGGAGCACAAACATGATTTGGCTCATTATATGCCATATTTTATTAACTCAATGGTCTGATTTGGTCACGTTTTTGTAGGTGGTGTGCCGTGGTATCTTTTAAACCCAAAAAGTGTGCCGTAACTAGAAAAGGGTTGAAAAACACTGGGCTAGACTACACATTTCATTAAACGTAGTGATCGTGATTATATTTAAAATTTGACTAATCATTTTGCCCATTGTTCTTCAGTTTGACATTTTTTTTTAAGTTTATAATGTTACTTCCTGGTTGGTCATGGGCAGCAGATATGACATAGTTAGAGGTAATTCCACGACTGTTACCTAGCAACCATTTTGTTAACCAAGGCCAAAATCCATAAATAACACAATAGTTATGATTTGACACTAATTAAACACCTGACAAAACCTTTATTTTGTTGAGTGATGGTTTGAATTGTCAGAAAAATGTGTCAATTGTCTGTGAATTGTCCCTTTATTTTTGATGGCACGTCTCTTTTTGATGACTCAACTTCCTGTATTATTAAACTTTTTTTTTTTTTCAATCTATATGACAGGTTTGACGACACATTTTACAAAAACTAGTGTACATGGTTAGGTTCAAGATTTTTCTAAACATTTTGTCTGTTTGTCCCCAGTTTGACAGTTTTTGTAAAGTTTATAATGTCACTTCCTGGTTGGACATGAGCAGCAAATACAGTTAGAGGTAACTGTTACCTAGCAACCAGACTGTAAACAAGGGCCAATATCCACATAAATGAAACAACGGTCATGATTTGACAATGAATAATACCTGATAACACCTTTATTTTGTTCAGTGATTGTTAAAATTTTCAGAAAAATGTGTCAGCGTTTAAATTGACCCTGTATTTTCAGTGGTACGTTGCTTTTTGATGATGTAGATAAAGGAATTCTGTTTTTTAAATGTATTTATTAACCTTTATTTAACCAGGTAAGAACCCGTTGAGATCGAAACCTCTTTTTCAAGGGTTACCTGGGGCAAAGTGAAAAAAACCATAACATTTTAAGAGCGAATTTAAGAGATTTAAGAGAACAAACTATACATTTAACGGCACCGACAACTAAAAAAAAGATTCACGCTCTTTGTTTTTCAATATTTTGAGGAAACACCTAAGTGAGACCAGATCGCGCAATCTCTATTCTGACTGGAGGGTATTCCAGGCTGTGGGAGCAGCATAAGAAAAAGCCATCTTTCCCCAGTCAGTTTTTACAGACAAGCAAAGTATATCACGTGAGTGCAGGGTGTAATGACCCTCCGCTCTCTGCATAAGGCACACAAGTAGGAAGGTGCACATTTACGTTTGAGAACTCAGCTCTACTTCCTGTAATTGTAAGCTTGTATATTTCAAAATTTCTTCACAGGCTGCAACTAAATGAATGTAAAATGATGAATATTTACCACAGATGCCTTTACTCCAAACTAAGTCATAATTAGACAAACATGGGCCTGTCAGACAGACTTTAACTCTGAGTTCTCACGATGATGATCACTTGTTTTTCAGGGCGTTCAGTAAACGTCAGCAGCAGCTCACAGCCATGAAAGTGATCCAGAGAAACTGTGCCTGTTATTTAAAACTGAGGAACTGGCAGTGGTGGAGGCTCTTCACTAAGGTACAGGAAACA
Source organism: Rhinogobius similis (assembly GCA_019453435.1). Classification (NCBI taxonomy): domain Eukaryota; kingdom Metazoa; phylum Chordata; class Actinopteri; order Gobiiformes; family Gobiidae; genus Rhinogobius; species Rhinogobius similis. Next base: position 8,582,408 of record CM033631.1, on the reverse strand, counting down.
TGCATCAAATTATAAATGAGAAAGTGATGGTTAATGAATGTGCCTGATAAACCTGCTGTAAACATGTCAGATTGTTTTTAGGGCTGCACGAAATGGGAAATTAGTGCGATATGGGTGTCTTGTTTGCGATAACGATATTATCACGATCTTTATTGCTCATTTGCATGCATTTTTCTTTTCTTTTCCAGGTATAAAGGATAACAATTAAGTACTCAACTCAAATATAGTAGTTTAGGTACAAATATACACACATTGGAGACCTTTGGAGAGTTAAAACCTGGAGTTACTTTGTCCATTACTCTGCAAACCATAAAAATGTTATTCACCTTCATTTATGTTTGTATGAAATTGTGGAAAAAGTTAAGGATTTTGAAGCAAGAAGTTTAACAAAAAACACCCCAAACATTCACTTGCCGCGTTTATACTTCGCAAAATGGCGTTTGGTCAAAAGTAAAAACAAACTCGGGCGCACACCACAAAATTAATACATTTAACCATTAGAAATTATTGCACATCTTAACAATTGCGATAATGATATTTTTTCGATATATTGTGCAGCCCTAGATTGTTGTCCTGAGCTGATTACCTCCTCTTGTCCTGCATTTACTCTCATCAATGCACTCATTCATACTCAAGTGTTCATGGACACTGGAGGCAAGGTGGGTGAAGTGTCCTGTAAGCAGCAGCAGTTGTTTATAAAGCAAATCATTTAGTTTATTTGCAGTATTATATAGCAGTGGTTCCCAACCTTTTTTGTCTCGAGTACCCCCAAAGCTTTTTTTCTCACTCAGCATACCCCTTAACTTGAGTTTTGGGCAGCTAGATAAGTTTACAAGTCGAATATAGTCAATTATTACTGATATATTTATATATAGATACTCCAAAAAGATGCTAAATTTAAAACTAATTACACTTTTTTTCAGATAAAAGTACATTTCATCTTCATTTAAGATCTGTAACCATTCAAAGTACCCCCTGGTAATTCCTCACATACCCCTTGGGGTCCCTGTACCCCTGGTTGGGAAACACCGTTATATAGGATGGATTTAGTGGATTTACACTCTTAACTCATGTATTGTAAACAGACTGGATTACTAGGGCCCCAAATAGGCTTTTGGACACAACATGCCAAGAAACACCTTCTGAATAAAGTGACATGTTTGACCAGGTGAAGCCGCTGCTGCAGGTGACGCGACAGGAGGAGGAGATGGGTCAGAAGGAGGAGGAGCTAAAGGCGGCGAAGGAGATCGCGACTAAAGCTGAGGCTGAACTCAAGGACGTCACACAGAAACACAGCCAGGTCTGAACCGTCAAAGGAACGTCGGCCAAGTCTGGACCCCAGTTCAATATACTATGTCTTTAACTCTGAATTATTTAACTCTTAGTATTCAACTTTAATTATTTAAAATAATAATAATGATCGAAAATAATGTATCCTTTCATTAGATACATTATTTTAATAATGTATCCTTTCATTAGATACATTATTTTAAGTTCTAAAACATAAAATCCCAGTTAAAGTACTCAAGATCAAGTTAACAGGTCAATAACAATTCAAATAATGCATTATATGTGTTTTTTAAGTTATAAAATGTGAAAAAACAATGCAAAAGTGTTCAAAATCACAAGACACAATAATGTATAATGTCTACAGTATAGTATATATAAAGCTTTGAATTTCAACCCGAAAAATGTTCAATTTGGATTCACACTTTTTTTTTTTTTAAGTAAATAAATAAATACCCTTTAGGAGTGACCTGAACATATTTCTTCACCAAAAAAGAAAGCAAAATGACCAGAAAGTATGTGACAGTGTCACAGATATTATTCCCCACATTATACCAAATTATTTTACTAAAAGGTCTAAAACAGGCATCTCAAAAATGCAGCCCTCAAGACGATTTCTGGTGGCCCCCAAGATGATTTTTAATTGGTGTTATAAATGGCCCGCAGATAAAACACATAGAATCTGTTAAAAATCACTGCATCAGTAATGATTGGGCCTAATAATACATTACTTAATTACATTTTACTAAAACACATAGTTTCAATCATTTCTAAATTCTGCAATATACCAAATATGCCTTAAAAATGAAAATCTTTTGGAAACAAAAATCTCCTACTTATAGATTTTGTGGGGAAGGAAAACATATTTTAGTGTGTTTCAAGTCTGTCTCTGTTACGGCCCCCGACCAGCTCTGGTTTTCTAAATTCGGACCCCTCTCAAAATGAGTTTGAGACCGCTGCTCTAAAAGCTGTTGTGCCGTGGTATCTGTCCAACCAAAAAAGTGTGCCGCGACTCTAACAGGTTGAAAATCACTGGTATAAAGTATAGTTTTATAATTCAGAGTTACGAATCAAAAGTGAAAGTGTACTTTGCGTGTGCAGCTGCTGGAGGAGCGCGCGGCTCTGGAGGCGCGGCTACAGGCGGAGACAGACCTTTACACCGAGGCCGAGGAGATGAGGCTGCGGCTGGAGACCAAACACCACGAGCTGGAGGAGCTGCTCCGGGAGATGGAGGTGCGGCTGGAGGAGGAAGAGGAGCGCGCCACGACTCTGCACGACCACAAGAGGGAGCTAGAGCAGCAGCTGCAGGTACAGGCATCCACACAGTGTATTCAGCCTTTAGATTTATTTATTAGACGCTTGAGTTAAGTAATGTTTTAGTCCATGTTGTGATGCGAAATCGCTTCAATCAAAAAAGTGTGCCACAACACAAACACAAGACAAATCGCATGTTTTTAATTAAAATCTATATATGTATAAAGAGAAGAATAGTCAAAAAAGACAAACTATACTTGTGTTAAAGTTAAAAATCAAACACCAGAGAATAATAGCATACTGTGTCTTCTTTACTGATGATCTGTTTGTAATTTATCCTATTTATTTTCCTTTTATTTTGTATTTTTGAGTAATACAGTCTGACTGCCTTGAAGAAGACTCTTGAAGTCAAAAGCACGTTGGTGTTCTTTGCAAAAAAACATTATATTACAGCACAGATCAGACGTGCCACTTTTCTTCATTTAGAAAAAGAAGTCCTTGCAAAAGTTGAAAAGATTAAAAAATGTCATGTGAGAGATGAAAGTCTGAAGAATGTTTTGAGTAACACTGACGCTTGCTGTTTGTTTGTGCCACAGATTTGAGACGATATATTCATTATGTGCTCCATATTGTTTGCAAATAAGCAGTGCTTTTTATTTTAACAGTTAGCACTATTCACATACACATTTTTTGCAGCACGCTGAGGCTCATATCGCGCAGCAGGAGGACACCTTCCAGAAACTGCAGCTGGAGAAAAGCGCTTTGGACGCAAAAGTGAAGAAGGCGGAGGAGGAGGTTCTGATGATGGACGACCAAAACAACAAACTGCAGAAGGTTCGAATCGGAATTTGTAAATAAAGAGGATTCACTGCAAACTTCAAGGACTAAACCAAGGATTAAAGTAGGGTTTAACCAAGACTAACCCCAGAATAACGGAAGAAACCAAATCCAAAGAGGATCTGAACAAATTCTAAAACAGGGCTAAACATGTATTAATTAAAAATTGTTTGCAAACAATAGAAGAAACACTACATGCCAAATTGACCAAACCAGGTCTAAAACAGGTCTAAAACGGTCTAAAACAGGCTGAACAAGGATTAAAGTAGATCTTAACCAGGACTAACCGTAGAATAATGGAAAAAACCAAATCTAAAGAGAATCTGAACAAAATCTAATACAGGACAAAACATGAATTAATCAGAAACCGTTTGCCAACCATTGTGGATTTTCTTTACACGTTATCAGAAATAAAGTAATGAGAAGAAGCTCTGTCTATTTCAAATGATCAGTTTTATTTTACATGTGCACAGAAAAATATAGTCTGTCCCTGACAAAAATGATCTCTCCCTCTCCGATTCCAAAAAGCAAAAAGGAGCCCGAACAATAATAAAACACATGCTTAAATACACCAGAAATGGAGACATCAGACATAAATAAAATGAACATGAAGGCCGAGGTTTTGTCTCACACATCAGGCGATCAGGCAAGAGACACAGGGTTCTCATTTCTCAGACACAATAACCTGTAGCCTTCAAGTGACTATTCAAATCTTCACACTTAATAAAACATATAGAGGCATGTCATTTGGTCCCACAACACAACAAAAGAAGAAATGCTGCATATTGAGTTATCTAGGATTAAAATAGTTCCAAACCAGGTCTAAAACAAGGTCTAAAACAGGACTAAACATGTATTAATCAGAAACCAATTGAAAAAATCCATATTGACTTATCTAAACAGTTCCAAACCAGGTCTAAAACGAGGTCTAAAAGGGTCTCAAATATGTCTAAAATGGTCTAAAACAGGTCTAAACAAGGATCAAGCAAACGCAGATCTCAGACTAATTCAGGAGTAGAGTGGGCTATGATATAGAAAAGGAGTGTTCACATTGTAACCACATCTAAACTAGAATTAAACTAGAATTAATTTAAAACGTTTCCCAGTTAAATGTACAGGAAACAATAATAAGCTCAACAATTGCTGTTTTTCAGGAGAAGAAGTTACTGGAAGAGCGACTCGCCGACATGACTTCAAATCTGGCTGAAGAGGAGGAAAAGTCCAAGAACTTAACCAAACTCAAGGCCAAACACGAGTCCATGATCTCCGAGCTGGAGGGTCAGTGAACGCACCGCTCAAATCAGGATTAAAGCAGAACACAGCTCCCCCTGCAGGTCTCATGTGGAACTACACTGCCAGTAAAAAGACGCAAGTGCTTTTTTCCCCCTTCCTTTAATTACAATCACATACAAAAACATTTCACGTCACAAATATTTTAAAAAGAGAGTTGTCTTTGGCTCGATGTCGGCAAGTGTTTTTTCTGCCCAGAGACAGCAGGGGGTGACAATGGGCGCTCCGAAAATACATATTTAACTACCACACAGACTTTACTTTTAATAAGATAAAAATGTAACTTGGTTCTGCTTTAAGTAAGGCTTTGCAATTAATCGTATACAGTATACTGTTTGATTGTGATTTCAATTATTACTATTCAGTTGCAAAAATGTGTTAAATAAAAGCATTCATTTTGCCTCAAAACCTGGAGCAAAGGCACTTTTCTAAAACATTACCAATAAAATATATTCGGTGCATACTTTCTCTACAGAATAATTTTGACAATATAAAAGAAAATTGTTGGAAATAATCGTGATTTCAATTATGACAAATAAACGTGATTATCATTTTTGCGATAATCGAGCAACTCTAGCTTTAATATTGTAGAGCTAACAGTAAATAGGAGGCAAAGAGAAAGATATAATTATATACATTAAAGACGCTGTACCTGATTTATATTGTATAAAAAAAACATGAAAACAGAACTAGTTCAGTTTGCTGCGGTCCACACTTATTCCTCACATTCCTAGCATCCAAATTACTCAATGGGTTTATAAACTCTTTACACAAAACCAGAGCAGAGTTTTGTTGTCACTGTAAACTTCATGCTTTTTGTGGCATAAAACACACTTTAATTAGATGCAAACAGCACACGTTGGTCTCATTTTGACTGTTGAGAGCTGCTTTTGCAACGTACTACGACAAAACAAATGTTGCTCAATTATAAGGACAAAAGTCGTGTACTGCCACATTAATTTATAAAATGTTGATTTTTGTTTTTGCTCTGTCGTTCTCAGTGCGGCTGAAGAAGGAGGAGAAAAGTCGTCAGGACATGGAGAAGGCGAAGAGGAAAGTGGAGGCGGAGCTCGGGGAGATACAGGAGCAGAACAACGAGCTCCAGAGGCAGCTGGAGGAGCTGAGAGCGCAGCTTACAGCCCGGGAGGAGGAACTGCAGGCCACTAACACTCGGTACTGGACACGACAGAGAGATGTGATCAATTTAAACTGAGCTACAGTGTGTTTTCTGTGTCTTAAGAACAGGGCTGGACAATTTTGGACAAACACTGTGACTTTTCTGATTAGCACTGAAATTTAACTTTTTGTTTTGACAGTAGCATTCTTTTTCAACGTGTCCAGGAGTGACTTATATTTGATTAAAGACTGAAGATATAACCGCTAAAGTTGTACAAAAATCCCATGCGTTTCAGAACATGTTTGGAGAAGTCTAAACTAGAGAGTTGGTAGGCGTTTAGACAGAATGAGATAATTTGTTGTTTGCAAAGGATGTTACTTAATTAATTGCAGTTCATGTGATTTGTTAATTGCAATCAGTCAAATAGAATTGCATTATATCAGTTTGTGAACCGATCCCTCCCGACTCTCCATATCCACTCCTGCCCCAAGAAGCACTGACTAATCAGGAGGACATTGATTATTATTATTATTTTTTTTTTAAAGAATAACAATACATCTGAATATTTTAAAGAACAAAAACAAAAGAAATGCCAGGGTAATAAATAAATCATTACATTGTAAGCACATAAATTACTTAAACATAACGTTAATACACAAGTAATTAAATAATAAATATAAAGTAGAGACAAAAGAAGAAAGAATATAAACAAATAAATACAATAAATAAATAGAGCTGAACATTACAGAGGGATCAAACGCATCAAATTATACATGTAAACCCATTTGCTCGCACACACTCACTGTTTGTAGAACTTTTTTGTTTTCTGAGGGAACGATTGATTTTAAATACAAGTGAAAATCTTTCACACAAAAAAGGCATAAAGGCCTTTGGTTAGTGAATTTACGCCTGTGCATGTGAAATTTGGCCAGTAACAACAGGTGTGGCAGGCGAGGCAAGTCTTCGTTATTTTGATCACAATTTAAACAAACAAAAATGAGTTATGAAAAGTTCATAACTCAAATTAAATGTACATTCAGCTTATCACTTGTATATTTTGCAAGGTCTTTCCATATTTTTTGGAATAAGTACAATGCCAAAATAAATGGGATATGGGATATTCAGGTTGTTGTACATGGAGAGGAATGTGTTTAAAGGCCCTGTACCTGATTTTTACTGTTTTGAAACGTGAAAAAATGTTAAAGTCTTAACATCAGTCACGTGTATCTCTCGCTTACATAATGCAGTCGCAGCATCATAAATATTCACCTTTGTGAGTTTATAAGCACTTTTCACATGTCTCTGAGTCCAGAGCCAGTTTTGCTGTTACGGGTACAGCTAACAAACATTAGCATGCTAACCACGCACTTCCTGCTTCTCATATTAAAAAAACACTATAAATAAACAAAGAGAAAGCGCTGTGGTCTCTTTTTCACCTGAATAGAAGCTTTTACATATATCTGTGCTGGAGCAACACAGATTTGACTTTATTTCATGTAAAAATCAGCACATGGACTTCTTTGTTCTGTTTTTCACGTTTCAAAACAGTAAAAATATCAGGTAAAGCGCCTTTAAGGGAAGAAAGACAGATAAACTAGAACCAGAGAAGGAATTTCAGACCATGTTTTAAGCCTGTTTAATGTTGTATATGACTCTTAAAGTAACTAAGACTGGTTTAGTACTTCAAAGAAAAGCATTGACTAGTGACCGCTACTAGTTAATTAATGACCCTTAATCTAATCTTGTCACAACCGCTCAAATAAATGTGTTTTCTCTGCCGCAGCCTGGAGGAGGAGAGTGCCCAGCGTGCGTTGACGGTGAAGCGCGTCCGTGAGCTGGAGGCCCTGCTGTCGGAGCTCCAGGAGGACGTGGAGACGGAGCGGTCGCACAGAAACAAGACAGAGGCGGCGAGACGAGAGCTGGAGACAGAACTGCACCACCTGAGGACGGAGCTGGAGGACAGTCTGGACACCACGGCAGCGCAACAGGATCTACGGTCTGACACTGAGACAAAATACACTACAAAGAAGGAACTACTCTATGAATTAGTCGATGCAGATTTTTTCCTAGAGCAGAATTTTTTGGAGAGGTGGTTCACGTTGCAAATAAAATGTGACTTAAATCAGTTTTCATGTGTGAAACCAAACAGTCCTAAAGTGTCTGATGTGGAGGAGAAACAGGTAAAAAACCAGTAGCCATGACTTTAGTGAGAAAGCACCATTTAGTCAAACTATAGTCATCTCATTTTTTTGTCTTAAAGCGGCAAAGGTAAATGTTTTATCTTTGTCACGCTTTAAAATATGACTTTTTTTTACACATTCTAGCTTTACTGCTGTTGTCTGCAGACGTTTGAAGGTTTAATCTGCTTAATTCCGGTCTTTCCTGTGTTAAAAAAAATCAGTTTCCTGTTTAATTTCAGGTCTAGAGGTCAGATTGATGTGACTTGCCTGTTTATACTGCAGTCAAAGATCAGATTCGAATCAGATTTAGTTTCACATATGAACGTGGTCTGGGTCGCTTTTGAAAAAATCTGATTGAACTGTTCACATTGTCATGAAAAAACACCAGATCCAGGTCGCATTTGGACAAAAAAATCATATTCGACCTGCAGGTTGAACGTAGCTTTAGTGAATGTATATGTTGAATGATTAATTACCTGCTCATATTTTTAAACTTAACCCGACTGCATCTTTTCAAGGACAAATATTAAGCGTTATTCGTATCGTTATTCACCTTTAAACCTTCTCTACTTTTGCTTTGGCATTGCATTATTTAGAACTTAAAATAATCTGTCTTCTAAAAGAACTGATGGACTCCTACAACATTCAATATGTCTTCTTTAGTATGAAAGGGAAAATAAACAAAAGCTAGCTAGCCCAGACTTACTAATGTAAACACACAGTTGTAATGAACGCAATTTGAGGTCTGGTGATGATTTATGGACTTAAAAACAGACAAAAAGACCTTTAGATTTCGTCACAAAACTGCAAAATTTGTTGTGTTGTGTTTTGTGAGGCTCAGAGGGACAAGACTTACTAAACAGGATTCATCAAATAAAAGTAAATTCACCCTAGAAAAAAAGGTCTCCAGCTCAATGGATTCTCTCAAATAAAGGTTAATAAAATAAAATAAAGATGAACTTTATTGATGATAATGGAACAATGTTATAACAGGGTTAAAAGCTCAATTTTTTTTTTTCAAATTTCATGGAAAAGTGTCACTGCATCTCTTCTGTGTGGAATAAATTAGAAATATACCCAAAGGCCTCAGAAATATGTAAACAAAACATCAGCAGAGGTGAAGGTACAGTGAAGAAGAAGACAATTAGAGCACTGACATTATTAGAACAAGTTTGGTGAAGGTATATGGTTTGGAGGAGCCTCGTGGACCAGATCTTGCTGATGTTTTGTTGTTATTTTGTGCCGTGGACAGAGCGAAGCGAGAGCAGGAGGTTCTGATGTTGAAGAGAGCGATGGAGGACGAGGGCCGAGCTCACGAGGCTCAGATCCAGGAGCTGAGACAGAGACACAGCCAGAGCCTCGAGGAGCTGAACGAGCAGCTGGAGCAGGCCAAGAGGGTCTGAACCAGGACTGAACCGGGACTAAACAAGGACTGAACCAGGACTAAACAAGGGCTGAACCAGGACTGAACCAGGACTGAACAAGGGCTGAACCAGGACTGAACCAGGACTGAACCAGGACTAAACAAGGGCTGAACCAGGACTGAACCAGGACTGAACCAGGACTGAACCAGGACTAAACAAGGGCTGAAGCAGGACTAAACAAGGGCTGAACCAGGACTAAACAAGGACTGAACCAGGACTGAACCAGGACTAAACAAGGGCTGAACCAGGACTAAACAAGGGCTGCACCAGGACTGAACCAGGACTGAACAAGGGCTGAACAAGGACTAAACAAGGACTGAACCAGGACTGAACCAGGACTAAACAAGGGCTGAACCAGGACTAAACAAGGGCTGCACCAGGACTGAACCAGGACTGAACAAGGGCTGAACAAGGACTAAACAAGGACTGAACCAGGACTGAACTAGGACTGAACAAGGACTGAACCAGGACTGAACCAGGACTGAACCAGGACTGAACCAGGACTGAACCAGGACTGAACTAGGACTGAACAAGGACTGAACCAGGACTGAACCAGGACTGAACTAGGACTGAACAAAGACGGAACCAGAACCAAACTAAGACAAAACCAGGGCTAAACTTATATTAACCTTGTAGTTACTACTAGGACTAAACTAGGACTAAAATGGGACAAAACCAGTTCCAAAACCAGGACAATTATTAAAACCACAATTAAAACCAGGTATAAACAAAGACTAATCGAGGACCAAACCATGACTTAAACAAGATTAAACTAGGACTAAAACAGGGCTTAACCAAGAATAACCTTGAACTAAACCAGGACAAAACAAGGACTAAAACCTAAACTAAACTAGGGTTTAAACTAGGGTTAAATCCAACCTAAATCAGGACTGAAACAGGGTAGCAATAAACTGATTCTGACCAGGTTTATTTCTACTGTATGGAGAAGGGTTGGGCTACAAACCAGGTCTAAACCAGAACCAAACCAGGATTAAACTATTACTAACCCAGGACTTTATGACTCCTAGACCTTGGACCAATCCTGCTAAACCCAGAACTAAACCAGGACTGACTCTAAACTCTGATTTTGCGTCAGGTGCGTTCGGGTTTGGAGAAGGCCAAGCAGGCCCTGGAGAAGGAGGTGTCGGAGATGAGAGCCGACCTCCAAACTCTGTCCAGCGCCAAACAGGAAGTGGAGCACAAGAAGAAGAAGGTCGAAGGTCAACTGAACGAGCTGCAGACGCGGTTCAGCGACAGCGAGCGGCAGAGGAACGAGCTGGGAGAGCGAGTCAGCAAGATGAGCGTGAGTCTGGGGCTAATTCAGGTCACACAGAAGGGCACAGACGATCTTAAAGCGCGTATGACAGGTTTTTATGATTTTCTAGTTTTGACTTTATTTGGTGGAATAAAATCTGTTGTAAATATAAATGATAGTTTTACACCAATCAGGTGCCAGTTTGTGAAAAAAAGTTGAAAAACATGTTGAAATTTACAGGAAGTAGTGCAGAGTTCTCAACCTGATGACATCGCACTAGGGAGACACACCAGGGATAATTTAAATTACAAACACATTTGTCTGACACTTTTAAACATTAATTAATCAAAATAAAGGTGTTTCTATATGTTTTTATTTGTCAAATAATACTTTCTGTGACATTAGAGGAGTTTTCACCCAGTGTTCAACATGGTTTCTAGGCAACAGTTACAGAATTCCCCAGTGTGATGTCATGATTTACAACCAGGAAGTCAAAGTTTAAACCTAAAAAACTGCCAAACTGGGATAAAAATAGCTTTGTTTTCAGCAGAATCTTGAATATAATTATCTTAACTGTGTTTTAGTCAAATGAGTACTTCAACCTGTCAAAGGCACTTTAAGTTAATGGATAATACTCAATTGTAAAAAAAAAAAAAAAAAAAGGATTAATTTGGCAAATACATTTGAATTTGTTGTAGTTTTAGAGTATATTCAACTCAATGGAAGATTCACTGTTTTTACTGAAATATTGCAACCAAAAATCCACAAAATGTTAAACGAGAGTATTATTTGTCAGAGATTCGCTCGACACATTCGCCAGATTATTTTTACGGCTCAAAAGTCATTTCACTTTACAAACGATCATGCGTTGGAGTTGAATAATGGCACCACTTTCATAAACCAGGTCAACAAATCTGCAATCGGACACTTAAACTGCACATTCTGACCTGTCTTTAAGATTAATTTTACTACTGGGATTTGCTGAAATGTTTCTAATCCCAGTGTGTTTGTCTTTGTTTCAGATGGAGCTGGACACAGTGAACGGTTTACTGAACGAGGCTGAAAACAAAAACATCAAACTGAGCAAAGACGTGTCCAGCCTCAGCTCCCAACTGCAGGACGTTCAGGTACTCAAGCGCGCTTTAGCCCAGACCTAAAACATCAAATAAATCTATCTACTCTGTCTCTGTGCGACGAGATTAAATAAACATTGACAAATACTTACTCTTTGTGTTCTTTTGCTCAGTTCTCAGCTCTCTCTCTCTCCACGTAAAAGCTTTTATCCTGAAACAACAACAATTTCAAGAACAGATACAGGAGCAAAGAAAATACTTAAGTAAAAGTATCACATTAAACCCACTGAAGTAAAAGTATTAAAGTACTCGCTTGAAAATGTACTGAAAGAAAAAAGAAGTTAATGTAACTGTAAGAGTTAAAGCGTCAAAATGTGATCTTGATTAAGAATTTTAGCAGATGGTTGGTCATCAGAAGCAATTTTATAATGATCAAAAACGAAGCAAGAAATTAAAACTTCATTTTTTCCTAAATATGTGCCATTTTGACCATTTTCTTTCCTTCTTCTTTTCTGATTATTGCAGTCGGGAAACTCCCAGAAAATATTGAGATATAAATTTTTGTCAACATTGCCCAGCCCTACTTGTATCTTTCTCTACACCTTAACTTGATTGGTTCTCATACTTTTAGCTCTTAAATTACTGGGGCTGAAGTCTTTTAGTCGTTTAGTCGATTAATTGGTCGATGGTGTTTTAGTCGACCAACATTTTTATTAGCCGACTAATTATTTTATTTCAATTAAAAGGATTTATGTGACAAAAACAGTGAAAAAGTGAAGATATGGAGTGAGTTAGCTAAAGATTTTGGAGTGAATCATGAGTTTATGTATCTCTAACGTATAAATACACTGCTTTCTAATACTTTTCTTTATAAATTATAATTTTTTTGCATGAACTCCAGTGCAGTTGTGTTTTTTTGAGGGCAGTTTAGGTCAGATAGAGATACCTCATAGTTTTGCCACATTTAGTTGATTAATCGGTCGATAGGACAGGTCTTTAGTCGACCATGAATGTCTTTGGTCGACTACAGCCCTATAAATTACACTTAATACGTCACATAATCTTCCATCTTGCCGTTGTTCTCGGTCGTGTTGTTTTAAATGCTGTTCCTGGCGTGTTTCGCTCGCTCAGGCGCTGCTGGAGGAGGAGGGTCGTCAGAAGCTGAGTGTCTGCGGCCGTCTGCGTCACATGGAGGACGAGAGGAGCAGTTTGATGGAGCAGCTGGAGGAGGAGGTGGAGGCCAAGCGCAGCTCCGAGAGGCAGCTGAGCACTCTCAACAACCAGGTCTGTCCACCAGGCACTTATCCACCCGGTGTAACCCAGAAGAAAACCAGGACTGAACCAGGAATACACTGAGACTGATCGAACACCAAACCAGGACGAAACCAGGACGAAACCAGGAATACACTGAGACTAATCCACCACCAAACCAGGACTAAACCAGGACTAAACCAGGACTAAACCAGGAATACACAGAGACTACTTCCTGCATAATAATCTTTTTCACATACAGTGTGCTGAGTATAAAAGTCACTTAATACACTTGTTATACAGTTTTTTTAAACACTGTAGTTACATTATGGAGGCCTCAGTCCTGGTCCATCAGCCTGTCCGCCCGTGGGAGTAGGGGGAGCAGGAGGCCGGTCCATGTTTAGTCCTGTCTCTGGCACCAGCAGGAGGCCGTTCCCTGAGGTCCTCAGAGTGTGAGATGGTTCATGTGGCTCTAACATGTCAGATGTACTTTGGTGCTTTGGAGAGACTTGAACACAAGCAGAGCTGCTTTAAAGTCTCTTCTCTGAGCCTGAAGCCAGTGCAGAGACCTGAGCACAGACTAATGTGATCGTACTTCCTGGTTCTTGTCAGGACCCGAGCAGCAGCGTTCTGGATGTACTGCAGCGTTTGGAGAGGCCAGTGAGCAGCCGTTACAGTAGTCTAACCTACTGGAGACAAATGCATGGATAAGTCTCTCCAAGTCTGGTTTAGACACTATACCTTTAATTTTGTTTTTTAGGTGGTAAAAGGCTGTTGATGTTATTGATTTGATGTGGCTGTCAAAGTTCAAGTCTGAGTCCATTATTACCCCCAGATTTCTAACTTGATTTGTAGGTTTAAGAGCGAGAGACTGGAGGTATTCTGTTGTACTGTTTAAAAAAATGATTATCTCTTTTGTCATTGTGGTATCGTCGTATTGTGTCAGCACCAGTTAGTTAATTCAGTTCCATTCAGTTAATTCTTTTCACACTCTTTAACTTCATCTGCTGTTTTCGTTGTGTGTTGCAGTTGTCAGATCTGAAGCGGCGTCTTGACGAGGCGAGCTCCGCGGCCGACTCTCTGGAGGAGCAGAAGAAGCGACTGCACCGGGACCTGGAGATGGCGCACGCCGAAGCCGAGGAGAAGGCGTCGACGCTGGACAAAGTGGAGCGGAGCCGGGCGCGTCTGCAGCAGGAGCTGGAGGACGTGCTGATGGAGCTGGAGGCGCAGAGGCAGCTCACGGCGAACCTCGACAAGAAACAGAGACGCTTCGACCAGGTGAGGGGCAGAGAGGAGGAGACTGTGTAGAGCTCCCCCTGCAGCTCCTCTGTGGAAATACAAGACCCATTCTGTTTGTTTGTTTTTTCATTTTGTCATTATATTCTTTTTTACTGAAATAAAACAGTGTTAATTTTGTTGACTAAATGATTTCGTCATTTTTTTCGTTACTGCATTTTCGTCACTGTCTTATTTTCGCTGACTCAAACTAAATAAAAACTAAACAAAACTAATCATAAAGACTAAAAAGATTACATACATTTTCTTCGACTAAAACTATGAGTAACCATGAACTAGTTTTTCAAGTTACAAAACAGTAAATCAGGCACTTCTTTGTTCTTCGCAAAGACCAAAGAAGTCATGAGCACTCGCACGAACAGAAACTCTGCTGTTTTAGATTATTATTATAATAATAATGCAACCAAAAATTCTACTTCTGACATTTTTTACAAAAGAGTTATCAAGTGTCAAGGTTAAACTACTCGTACTAATTATACTTTTTGTGCATCTACTACAGAAGAAATTATGTGGAAACGATATTTAACTTGGTTTTAGTCATTTTGAACAGTTTATATTTGTTTTTTTTGTCCTTGTTTTTGCAGGTTAATTTAGTAATTTAATCTCTGATCTCAAGTTTCCTTACCTGCCAGTTGTGGTGGCGGTTTTATTACACTAGCTAGCCGATACATTTGCTTGAAAAAACGAACAGTTACTTATTGAAAGCAGACGGAATTACCTTAAAATAGTAAAATAAATAATAAATAGTCAAATTATCTCGGCCAAAAAGAGAATTAATCTAACTAGACACCACTTTTATGTGATTTTAACTTCCTTCTTTGGCGGGTTTTGAACATACTGTGCATCTAAACCCCTGTTCTCTGTTTCAGCTTCTGTCGGAGGAGCGTTCCGTCTCGTGCAGAGTCGCGGAGGAGAGGGACCGAGCGGAGGCCGAGGTGAGAGACCGAGAGACCCGGATCCTGGCCCTGAGCAGGACCCTGGAGGAGACGCAGGGGGCGCTAGAGGACTCCGACCGCACCCTGAGGAGTCTGAGGGCCGAGATGGAAGAACTGCTCAGCTCCAAAGACGACGTGGGCAAAAACGTAAGATCAACTAAGGCGAGACACTACAGGCAAAACTCATTTTTAAAAATAGTTTGTTTTTTGGTCAGTTTGCTCTCTCAACATAACAACATAACGGCTTTCATGTGGAAACAACAAACTTATCCAATCTGCTCCTAAAGATGTTTTATTATTTCATATAATCCACTTCATCCTTTTTTCTCTGGGACATTGTAAATTCAAAGGCTGTTTTCTTAAAATGATTTTTCTCCCCTCGTAATCGCCACTTAAAGTAGCTCCCACAAACACCAAACTGTACAATCTTGGACTCAACAAGATTTTTGACGAAACGAAAAAAGGATTTTTGATATCTACTTCTAAAACTGATTTATTGAAGTTTTAATTCAGAAAAAGGAGGCGAAATTAGAATTTTTAGAACAGTTTTCAGTCCATTCTAGTTTATTTAAAAGTAGAAAGACAAAATCCCCTCTGTAAGTTTTTTTTTAAACTAATATTTGTACAAAATGAAAGAGATTTAAATCTGGTTCTGTCCATTTTTCACCTTTATATGTCAGAAATATGTGTATTTTTGGTCATTTTTACACATAAAATGATGAAAAACGTAATTTTTTTTCTTGCATTTTTTATGAGTAAACTACAGGAGAAGTTTCAAATTGATATCTTTAAATTTAAGATTTTTCCATATTCACCTGCAGAGTCTCACCTCAAGTACATACTTTTACTTTTGTACTTTGTACTTTGTTACTTTCCACCTCTGTTAATAGGTGAATAGGGCATGTCTTTAGTCCAGTGGCTCCCAACCTTTTTTATCTCGAGTACCCCCTAAGCTTTGTCACACACACTAAGAGTACCGCTTAAATTGAGTTTCAGGCAAATAGATTTGTTTAATAGTCACATATTGTCAATTATTACTATTATATTTATATTTTTAATTATAGATAAGGTCCAAGATTCTCCCAAAAAATGCTAAATTTCTATTAATGACTCTTTTTATTCAGAAGAAAGTACATTTATTCTTCTTTTAAAACCTGAAACCATTCCAAGTACCCCTATAGTAATTGCTCACGTACCCCTAGATGTCCCCGGACCCCTGGTTGGGAAACAGTGCTTCCGTCGACCAAAAATGTGCAAATGTACCCAGTGATTTGAGTGTGGTTTGTTGCTCGTCAGGTTCACGATCTGGAGAAGGCCAAGCGCGGCCTGGAGCTGGTGCTGGAGGAGATGAGGACTCAGATGGAGGAGCTGGAGGACGAGCTGCAGGCGGCGGAGGACAGTAAGCTCAGGCTGGAGGTGACGCTGCAGGCGCTGAAGACCCAACACGAGCGGGACCTGCAGGCCAGAGACGAGGGCGGAGAGGAGCGGAGGAGGGCACTCGTCAAACAGGTGAGGAGCGAGGAGAGAGAGGAGGAGAGGAGGAGAGGAGGAGGGCGCTCGTCAAACAGGTGAGGAGGGAGGAGAGAGAGGAGAGGAGGAGGGCGCTCGTCAAACAGGTGAGGAGACAGGAGAGAGGAGAGGAGAGAGGAGGAGAGCGCCCGTCAAACAGGTGAGGAGGGAGGAGAGAGAGGGGGAGAGGAGGAGAGGGGAGAGGAGGAGGGCGCTCGTCAAACAGGTGAGGAGGGAGGAGAGAGAGGAGAGAGGAGAGGAGGAGAGGGGAGAGGAGGAGGGCGCTCGTCAAACAGGTGAGGAGGGAGGAGAGAGAGGAGAGGAGGAGGGCGCTCGTCAAACAGGTGAGGAGACAGGAGAGAGGAGGAGAGCGCCCGTCAAACAGGTGAGGAGGGAGGAGAGAGAGGAGAGGAGGAGAGGGGAGAGGAGGAGGGCGCTCGTCAAACAGGTGAGGAGGGAGGAGAGAGAGGAGAGAGGAGGAGAGGGGAGAGGAGGAGGGCGCTCGTCAAACAGGTGAGGAGGGAGGAGAGAGAGGAGAGAGGAGAGGAGTAGGGCGCTCGTCAAACAGGTGAGGAGGGAGGAGAGAGAGGAGGGCGGAGAGGAGAGGGCGATCGTCAAACAGGTGAGGAGGAGGAGAGAGGAGAGAGAGAGGAGGAGAGGGAGAGGAGGAGGGCGCTCGTCAAACAGGTGAGGAGGAGAGAGAGAGAGGGGAGAGGAGGAGGGCGCTCGTCAAACAGGTGAGGAGGGAGGAGAGAGAGAGAGAGGAGGAGGGCGCTCGTCAAACAGGTGAGGAGGAGGAGAGAGAGAGAGGAGGAGAGGAGAGGAGGAGGGCGCTCGTCAAACAGGTGAGGAGGGAGGAGAGAGAGGAGAGAGGAGAGGAGGAGGGCGCTCGTCAAACAGGTGAGGAGGGAGGAGAGAGAGGAGGGCGGAGAGGAGAGGGCGATCGTCAAACAGGTGAGGAGGGAGGAGAGAGAGGAGAGGAGGAGAGGGGAGAGGAGGAGGGCGCTCGTCAAACAGGTGAGGAGGGAGGAGAGAGAGGAGAGAGGAGAGGAGGAGAGCGCTCGTCAAACAGGTGAGGAGGGAGGAGAGAGAGAGGAGGAGAGGAGAGAGAGGAGGAGGGCGCTCGTCAAACAGGTGAGGAGGGAGGAGAGAGAGGAGAGGAGGAGGGCGCTCGTCAAACAGGTGAGGAGACAGGAGAGAGGAGGAGAGCGCCCGTCAAACAGGTGAGAGGAGGAGGAGAGAGAGGGGAGAGGAGGAGAGGGAGAGGAGGAGCGCTCGTCAAACAGGTGAGGAGGGAGGAGAGAGAGAGAGAGAGGAGGAGAGAGGAGAGGAGGAGGGCGCTCGTCAAACAGGTGAGGAGGGAAGAGAGAGAGGAGGAGAGAGGAGGAGGGCGCTCGTCAAACAGGTGAGGAGGGAGGAGAGAGAGGAGGGCGGAGAGGAGAGGGCTATCGTCAAACAGGTGAGGAGGGAGGAGAGAGAGGAGAGAGGAGAGGAGGAGAGGGGAGAGGAGGAGGGCGCTCGTCAAACAGGTGAGGAGGGAGGAGAGAGAGGAGAGGAGGAGGGCGCTCGTCAAACAGGTGAGGAGGGAGGAGAGAGAGGAGGGCGGAGAGGAGAGGGCGATCGTCAAACAGGTGAGGAGGGAGGAGAGAGAGAGAGGAGGAGAGAGGAGAGGAGGAGGAGCTGCGTCAAACAGGTGAGGAGGGAGGAGAGAGAGAGGAGAGAGAGAGAGGAGGAGGGCTCGTCAAACAGGTGAGGAGGGAGGAGAGAGAGGAGGGAGAGGAGAGGGCGCTCACAAACAGGTGAGGAGGGAGAGAGAGAGGAGAGGAGGAGGCGCCACAAACAGGTGAGGAGGGAGGAGAGAGACGAGGGCGGAGAGGAGAGGGCGATCGTCAAACAGGTGAGGAGGGAAGAGAGAGAGGAGGAGGGCGATCGTCAAACAGGTGAGGAAGGAGGTGAGAGATGAGAGGGTGCTCGTCAAACAGGTGAGGAGGGAGGAGAGAGAGGAGAGAGGAGGAGGGCGATTGTCAAACAGGTGAGGAGGGAGGAGAGAGAGGAGAGGAGGAGAGCGCTTGTCAAACAGGTGAGGAGGGAAGAGAGAGGAGAGGAGGAGAGCGCTCGTCAAACAGGTGAGGAAGGAGGAGAGAGAGGAAGAGAGAGGAGAGGAGGAGAGCGCTCGTCAAACAGGTGAGGAAGGAGGAGAGGAGGAGAGCGCTTGTCAAACAGGTGAGGAAGGAGGAGAGAGGAGGAGAGCGCTTGTCAAACAGGTGAGGAGGGAGGAGAGAGGAGAGGGCGCTCGTCAAACAGGTGAGGAGGGAGGAGAGAGAGGGCGCTCGTCAAACAGGTGAGGGGGGGTGAGGAGGAGAGAAGAGAGGGCACTTGTCAAACAGGTGAGGAGGGAGAAGAGGAGAGAGGAGAGGAGGAGGGCGCTCGTCAAACAGGTGAGGAGGGAGGAGAGGAGGGAAGGAAATGGAAAAGAGGAGAGCGGGTGAGGACTTTTAATCACTGTCATTTAACTTTAAAAAATGTCCATTTTCTTAAAGGGGCTGTACCTGATTTTTACTGTTTTCAAACATAAAAACAGAACTAGTTAATGTTAAACTATTCTCATCAGTCTCATGTATTGCTCACTTTCCTAATGCTTTTTGCTAATCCTAAATATTCACCTCAAACATTAGCACGCTAACGGCTCACTTCCTGCTTCTTGAATTGATGCTTTTACATTATATATGACCTGGGGCAAAACACATTTTTCTTTATTACATGCAATAAACCAGGTACACGCACTATTTCTGTTTATAAAGTTTGAAAATTGCAAAAATAGTAAGTATAAAATAGTAATTCAAAACCACATGCTTTTACTGACAGATGATTAGCTGTGGACCTATTTGTTAAAAAGACCAAAACCTGATCATCACTGACTATTTAAAATGTTATTCCATTTGTAGATCATCATTTTACATTTGATCTAAGCTTTTGTTTGCTTGTTGTTTGTTTGTTTGTTTGGGTTCAGAAACAGAACCACAGTACAGACAATTTAAAAGCGCCACAACATGATTTTATTTATTCATTTAATACAAAAAGCCATTGATTTTGTATTGTCTGGTCTGCGATGCGTAACTATCAACACATTCATAACATTCCTATTCTTTTACACTCATTTGACAGTTTTTTGTGCGAAAATGAAAATAAATATGACACAATGCACCTTTTTAATTACGGTAAAATCAAGAGATCAGCTTTAAAATATACACAGAATACAGAGCTGATATTAGACCAGTGTGAAAACAGAGAAAAGAAAGAATATGGAGCTCAACAGTCCCGCCCACTTTGAAATTATTGCAATATGCGATAATTGTTGATGTTAAGTACTGAAATATCAATAAGATTATACAAATATGTTCACTGTTTAATATATTAGTCAAAATAAAAACCGAACAGTCAAAACAGAGGCTAATTTGGACTGAAAAAGGAAAATCGTGAATAAAAATCAGCCTTTTTCATTTTAAAAACAGTACATTTCTGTCACATGGAGGACCTTGATGTCATTGCAACATATTTGTTTGTTGCAATTTTTAAGATATTGATACTTTTGCAATAATATATTGTATATTCCCATTTATTTTTCCCTTAGACTTTTTAAAAATGTCAAATATTATGAGGCTAAAGCAGCTCCGCGGCGACTGATGTCCATAACACGGTTGTTTTCAGTCAAAAAACACAAAATGTTTTAATAAATTACGGTTTATAAAGTTTTAGAAATAGATTTTAAATACAATCTTGCGGTCTTCTGTTACCACATAGCTGATCGAACTTTCAGTAATATTATTTTTTGTAAAATCAATGGGAAATTTACTTCTTGAACCCGGAAGTAGGCAGTTGAGCTCCAAATCCCTATCAACATTTGAAATAAAAGACTTCTTGCAATTAGAGGTGGGTGACATTCACAAAAAAGTATATTTCAATCTTTTCTATAACAAAATTTCAACAATATTTTAACAATGTACCAGGAATGTGCTATTTTTTCTGTAAATGACATGAAAGGATCATAAAATAAGCTACAAAAGTGCAGAAATGTCCACTTGTTTTGGAGCTTACACTAGTTGTTTGCGTTCATTTTTAATAGTTTTAATTATAGATAATACACTCAATATTGTCATTTTGTAGGGCTGCGACTAACAATTATTTTGTTAATCGATTAGTCAAGCGATTATTCCTTCAGTTAATCAATTAGTTGTTTAGAATAGGGCTTCAACAAGGCAAGGCAACTAATCGATTATAGAAATGGTTGTCGACTAATTAAATAATCGAGTAATCCTTAACTGGTCTATGCACAGACTCCAAAACATTGTATGAGCTGAAAGAAGAGGTTTTATGACTCAGACAGAGCAGAAATGACACAAAAAACACACAGGAAACACGAAAATTGTGTGTTTTTGATTAAAATGTATAAATATTCTCATTCCAGGATGTCGTCAAATGCCTTCACTTCAGGTTTATCTGGGTAAAATTGAGTACAAATCTCATATTCAAAGATCTTTTGCGCTATAAACAACTAATCGATTAACTTAAGGAATAATCGCTAGACTAATCAATTACCAAAATAATTGTTAGTTGCAGCCCTAGTTTAGAAAGACCCTTGAATATGAGAATTTTCCACAATTTTACCAAGATAAAGCTGAAGTGAAGGCGTTTGACGACGTCCTGGAGGAGAATATTTATAGCTGAACAAGGATTTTCATCAAAAACACACATTTTCATGTTTCCTGTGTGTTTTTGTGTCATTCCTGCTCTGTCTGAGTGATAACACCTCTTCTTTCAGCTCATACAATGTTTTGGTGTCTGTGTGGTGTCAGTTAATGATTACTCGGCTGTTTATCTAGTTGACAACCATTTCCATACACTGCAAAAAATGAATTTCTAGATGAGTTGAAATGTCTTGATTTCAGGATATACATCTGAATTTCAGATGTAAGATTAGATTAGTTCAAACTTTTTATTTGATGGAACTAGATTATTTTACTTGTTTCAGACCGTTACTGCCTTGTTTCAATCCACATCTTCTCACTTCATCCAAATTATCTGCCAGTGGGTTCAGATAGTTTTCTTATTTTAAGGTAAATCATCGTATGATCAGATTTCAGTCAGATTTACCTTGAAATATTCTGCATCACATCAGTGATTATATCTCATTGAGTTAAAATTACTCAAATCTGGGTCAAAATGGTTAATTCAAGTCTGGATTTACATTTTTGGTTGTGTAATTGATTAACTTGTCGTAGCCCTATAATTGCACATCTCCAAAACAACAAATGCGATCTCATCAGTTTTTCCGACTCATCCCCCACCTCTACTTGCAATTACCTTTAAGCATCAGGCATAAACTGTACATTTCTACAAGAGGCATCTTGGTGACCCAGAGTCAGGGCGAGTATCCCGTGGTGTTCTGTCCCGCCCGGTCCTGGTTCAGGTACGAGCCGCGCTGGCTGATGAACACGTGCGCGGCTAAGATCTCCTCCTTGGACGGGCTCTCGCCGTCGGACTGTTCGTGTTCGCTGTGCTCCTCTGTCACGGGGACCTCCAGCAGCTCCTCCATCTGACTCTGCCACCGCCGCCTGTACGAGCAGTGCGGACACTTCTGGCTGAAGGACACCAGCAGGCCCCTGCGGCGCCGCTGGACCTCGCAGTGTTTGGTGCAGATGGGGCAGCGCTCGAACAGCTGGCGGAGGCTGCTCTCGGAGACGATGTACTTGGCGTCGCCGTATTCGGACTCGAAGTCGCTGTCCGAAAACAAAAGCAGAATTAACTGATTAGACACACAGCGAAAAATGTACATCTAGTCTAGCTTAAAGTCTATATGAAACGTTCAAGATTGTGTTATTATGACATCGTTTGGTGGGCGGGCACCTGTGGCAGTTATTTATTATAATTTTACATTGTAAAGTTGCAGTTTATGAAAGAAATTTGAAAGATAAAACTTTAAAATTACAGGAAGTAGAGCTGAGTTCTAAAACGGAATCCATCTGTGATGTCATTAAATAGCGACGTACCGTTGAAAATAGACAATTTACAGAAACTGATGCCATTTTTTAACAGTTTAAACGCTAATTCAACAAAATCAACTCGTTATCAGGTATTATTTGTCAAATCATTACTGTTGTGTAATTTATATGGATTTTGGCCCTTGTTTTAAAAATGGTTGCTAGGAAACAGTTGTGGAATTACCTCTACCTGTGTCATATTTGTGCTCATATCCAACCAGGAAGTAACATTATAAAATTTATGAAAACTGTCAAACTAGAGACAAATGAGCAAAATGTTTAGTAAAATGTAAAAAAAAAAAAAAATCAGTTTCACATATGAAATGTGTCGTCAAACCTGTCATACAGACTTTAAAATGACTTGAATTTATATTTTTATCTGGATTTGAGTAGTTTGGACTGAATGAAATTTAATTTGATCATGTGATAATTTATCTTAAAACAAGATAAATTTGCCAGTAAAGTAAATTAATCTTGAAGTAATTAAGAAGTAAGTAACTCGAAGTAAGAAGTAGTGTATTGAAACAAGCCAGAAATGGTTTGAAACCAGTAAAATAACTTCAGTCCATTTCCATAAAATAAGTAGTCTTAATTAATCTTAAGAAGTCAAAATGTCTGAAATTAAGTTTAATATCCTGAAATCAAGACATTTTGACTCATTAGAAAATGTTGATGCTGTCAGAATTTCAGATTTTGAAAGATTAATCTTATGGTTTAAAGTCTTTTCAATTGAATACAATCATGTTTTTGGGTTTGAATAATGGACTCACTTACTGCAGCTTTTATAAGAAAATAATTAATTTACCATAAACTGTTGATTTATGGTAAATGAGAAGAAGTTGAACCTTGTGACAGTTTTTGTTTCCTGTAAATATTTCCAGTAATTACAGAGATATAAACCATAAACCAGAACAAAACACCTGACTCTCACCTGTGGTCAGATGCATCAGAGTCGCGCGGCTCGTACATGAAGTTATGAGGAAATGGAAGTGAGATCTGCTCCTCCTCTTCTTCCTCTTTCACACGAGGCCTTTTGGCGGGGCTCTCCTCAGCCTTGTGGTTCACTGCGTTCACTGAGGCGGAGCACTGTGGCTGCACCGGCCGCTCGCTGCGAGTGTCTCTGCTGATGTTTCTCTCTGTGGCTTGAACGCCTAAACAGACAGAAAAGTCATATTTATTGTACAAATATAAGGCAAACAAAAGTGTCTGAGTAACTTTTCTTGATTAAAGGTAGGGCTGTGCAATTAATCATATATAATCGAGATTTCAACTAGTATTATATTCATTTACAAACTTGTTGTAATCGTAAATACAATGAATTTCTTTCTGTTCAGTGATGAGTGCTCTCTGTTTGCCTCAAAACCTGCAGCAAAGGTACTTTACTAAAACATGACTAATAAAATATATTCGGTCTATACTTTCTCTACAGAATCATTTTAACAATATAGAAGTAATTGTTCAAAACAATCGTGATTTCAAATATGAGCGAAATAATCGTGATTATACACTTTCCCATAATCGAGCAGCTCTAATTAAAGGGTACTATTTATGCATTATCTGAACGTTATTGTCCTTTAAACATGCTCTTGAGTAGCTTTGCTTTGGCATGTCACGTTAAGAACTTATAAAAGAATGTGTGCTTTTCAGTAAATTATTTTATCAGTCAGTTATTCTATCTACTGGCACCAGAGGGAATTACTTACATGGAGACAAAAAAAACAAAACAAGATAGTTAGGGCCCAACATCCTAATGTAAGGACACAGTTGTAATGAACATAATTTGAGGCAGAAATGCTCTGTCTGGCAATGACGTATAGACTTAAAAACTGCACTGGACACTATCGATCCATCCATTTTTCTACATATATTTCTACTACAAATCTGGGAAATTTGAACTTGATTGTTTTGTGAGGCTCAGAGAATGAAGATAACCTTGTAAACATATGAATCAAGATATAATTAAACAAGCAACAATGAAGCTAAACACAACTTAAATTTTTTTGTCGAGAAAACAATGTTATAACACGGTTAAAAGGTAAAAACAAATAAATGTTGCATAATATGTGTCCTTTAATACAGACTTCCAGCAAATACTGTACAGTGATATGTACTGATATAGTGTAGTGTGGCTCAGAAAATTAAAATAAAACACACACCTTTACTGCGGTGGTATCGTAACGTTCCGGCTGATAACTGCGTAGCGACTGATCTCTTTGCTGGAAGGACAACAGGCTCCTCGGGCAACAACTGACGTAAACAAATGCAACGGTTAGAAAGGAGTAACATTTCTTGGACATGCCCTAATTTAAGAACTTTGCTTAACACGAATCTAACTGTTCAGTCCGTTCAGTTGTAAATGAACCTGGACTGCTCATTTACAATCAAAAATAAAGAGGGGAAGAAAAGGATAAGTACAAGATTTCTATAAAGTTTATGAACATTTCTGAACGGAGGTGAACGAAGTGAAGTGTAACATAATGTAATTTCAATGGAGAAACTAGGATTAACCTCAGAATATCTCAAAAAATGAAAAATCAAGGGCGTTTGGAAAAAGAAAACCACGACAAATATAAAATTTGAAGACATTCACTATTATATTTTGCATTATATTGTTCATTTAAATGACATGATGCATTTTTATGATAGCAAAATCTAGATGTTTAGGTTTTACTGGACAAATACTTACAGAAATGTTGACCCCACAATAGTTTTTCATATTATCAACGGATATATTGCACATTTTACCATAACATATACTTTTTGAGAGGCTTAAATACAATTTTGAGGCTACAATTTTGTATTATTGTCATTCTTTGCGGTAGAAAAGCAGACTAATTAACATTCCTACCCTGCAAATTCAAAATAGCTGCTTGTTTTTAGTTAGAAAGAGTTAAAACGATTAGTATTTTGAGCTGATCCAAGCTATTTGCATTCCCCGACATCCTTTAGCCTCTACTCACCCATTCCGGTTTGATTAGATGAGAAACATCTTTTATTGTCGGGATTGCGTCGTGCCGTAATGACAGGCGGGTGATTCTTCCACTTTCGTATAAATCTTTGTTCATGAAGCAATTGTCGGTGAAATGTCGGGCACAAACAAAGGCGTTTCTGGGAGAGATTTCGCCGAAAACGAACTCGGACCATTTCTGTCGCGTCGCCTCGTCGTTCGGGAACTTGAACATAACTGCGCCTCGACACCCAAAGGCACATTTCCTCCATCCAGACATTTTAACATAAGATTAGCGTAAAAATATCGACGCGCAGAGCAGCTAAAGACTAAAGATCGAGCGAAAGTGATGATTTCATTTCAATCGAGCGCTTCCGAGTGGGCGTGTGTGTTTACTTCCGGGTTCAGTGCTCGGTTCCGGTTACTCACGGACGTGGGCGGAGTTATGAATATTTGTATTTATAGTTTTTTTTTTTTAGAGCAGCATTACCTTACAATTTGCACTGAGAGCTGAAAATTAAAAAAAAAAAATCTTTCCATCCGCTCCACAATGTGCTGGTCCATTGTCACCAAACTGCTGAATTCTGTTTTGTAATTTGTAATTCTGTCATTATTCAGCGATATTGAGGTTTTTTTTCTCACTGAGGTAAAATTGTAAAAACATGTTGGTTTTTTTTGAGGGTATTAGATTTTATGAGTTAACTTAAATTGTTGAAAATAAAAAATACGTAAATTTGCTGCAAAAATGCTCAATTGATCATTTGGGCCAATTCGGGCCATAGTTTGGACCCACTAATTTAAGGCACGAGGACAGTATTCATCAACTTGTAAGCCAGTATGTGTTTTTATGCTGGGAGTGGGATTTGAACTATATTTGAATATATTATATTATTTGTATGGTCCTCTTGGGGTAATAATTTACTTACATTTGGGAACGTGATATTTAAATATAAACTTAATTATTATTAGTTCATTATTATAGTCACCCTTTAATATGCAATGGAAACTTTGATTTTCCACAAACCAAAAGTTCACATTTTAAACACAAGCAGGAAAATTGACTGAAAGACTAAAATATGAACTAACAAACAAATCACGTGTTTCATATTCTTTTTGTCACTTTTAGCAGTGTTTTGTTGCTTTTTGATCACGATTTTAATGTTTTTTGTAAAAACAAAAACTTTTAGTCACTTTCCTGGCACTTTTTGACACATATTTCTTGCTTTTTTCTGTTTTTGTCACTTGTTTTAAAACATGTTTTAACAAATCTAAACAGGGAAGAATAAAACTGGATGTTTTGACTTTGTGGGGAAATTATTGCAGCCTTTGCCATGTGCTAATTGTACCCATTCAAATTACGATTTTGAGTAATTGTGCAGCCCTACTCATAATGAAGAAAACCCACTATAACGTGGTTACGAGCTCATAAAAGTGTTTAGTCTCAATTTATTTGATACATTTTATGTTGTTTTTTATCTCAGGTGCGGGAGCTGGAGGAGGAGCTGGAGGAGGAAAAGAAACAGAGAAACCAAGCCTCTGCTGCCAAGAAGAAACTGGAGTCAGAGCTGAGGAGCAGCGAGGAGCAGCTGGAAGTGGCCACCAGGGGGCGCGACGAGGCGGCCAAACAGTTCAAAAAGATAGCGGTAACACAATTTTACACTTCAACAAATTCACAGGGTTAACAGGTGTAAGACTGCAAAAAGAAACATCTACACGAGTTAAAATAAATAAACATCTTATTCTTTTTTGTTTTGACACATTTATTTATTCACATTTATTCACTAAGCAACTCTAATGGTGTAAGTCTATTTGCAGTGATTTGCAAACTTATCGCAATAACACCAGGGCATCCATCTGGCAGAAAGTTGCTGTCTTTAAATAAAAACGGCTGTTAAAAAAAAAAAAATCACTCATAATTTGATTTAGGTTTGGTTCTGTCTGTTAACTTCTATTTTTGACAAATTTTGACTAATAAATTAAAGTATCTACATTTTTGCTTTATTATAACTGAATTATTGCTAAATCACTAAAACATTGCCTTAATATTGTTATCATCACAGCACTTTACAGCCGTATTGTGATAATTTAATAACATTGTGCAACCCTAATTTCCACTTTTTTATCAAGAGGTAGTTCTAACGACACAAAAATGATGATTAAGAACAATTTTCTACTCTACTTACAAATAATAATACCTGAAATTATAATTGAAATAAGTAAAATACTAAATTAACTGCTTACTCATTAACACTTCTGGCATTTTTCTTCAAAAGCACAAACCCTCAAAAGAGAGAGATTGATATATAAATTCATTAAGTTCAAATAAAACAAACAAAAAACCCTTTAAAAGTGTGTTATTTGTTCCAGGCCCAGCTGAAGGACGTGCAGAGGGAGCTGGAGGAGTCGGTGGCGGCTCACAGAGACGTGTCAACTTCAGCTCGAGATTCAGAAAGAAGACTGAAGGCTGCAGAGGCCGAGCTGGCACAGCTGCACGAGGTCTGAACCAGGACTAAACCAGGACTAAACCAGGACTAAACATGGACTAAACATGGACTAAACCAGGTCTAAACCAGGACTAAACATGGACTAAACATGGACTAAACCAGGACTAAATATGGACTAAACCAGGACTAAATATGGACTAAACCAGGACTAAACCAGGACTAAACTTGGACTAAAATAGGGCTAAACATGGACTAAACTAGGTCTGAACCAGGACTAAACATGGACTAAACCAGGACTAAATATGGACTAAACATGGACTAAACCAGGACTAAACATGGACTAAACATGGACTAAACCAGGACTAAACCAGGACTAAACATGGACTAAACATGGACTAAACCAGGACTAAACCAGGACTAAACATGGACTAAACATGGACTAAACCAGGACTAAACATGGACTAAACATGGACTAAACCAGGACTGAACCAGGACTAAACATGGACTAAACCAGGACTAAACCAGGACTAAACATGGACTAAACATGGACTAAACCAGGACTAAACCAGGACTAAACATGGACTAAACTAGGTCTGAACCAGGACTAAACATGGACTAAACCAGGACTAAACCAGGACTAAACATGGACTAAACATGGACTAAACCAGGACTAAACCAGGACTAAACATGGACTAAACTAGGTCTGAACCAGGACTAAACATGGACTAAACAAGGACTAAACATGGAACAAATCAGGTCTAAACAAGGACTAAACCAGGTATAAACAAGAACTAAACCAGGTCTAAATAAAGTCTAAACCAGGTCTAAACTAGGACTAAACCAAGTCTAAATATGGACTAAATCAGGTTTAAACATGGACTAAATCAGGTCCAAACTAGAACTAATTCAGGGCTAAACATGTACAAAATCAGGAGTAAATAAAAGTTTAACCTGGGACTAAAAAAGACCAAACCAAGGATAGACTGGGTCTAAAGCCTTCTGCAGACAAGAGCATTTTTGGCTCATTATTAGAAAAATAAGCCTCTCAACAACATCGAGGAGGCGTGGCCCGAGCAGTGATTCTCCACAGGGATCATTTGTTGTGGCTCTGCTCCAGTCTGTGGGTCAGTGCGAGTCTGTTTCAACTTTTCATTGCGATTTTAAAATCCTCTAGTGTGCAGCCAGTTTAAGAAAAGACACATCAGGGATTTAATAAATTAAAATACAAGTTAAGAGTGAATCAGCTCTAAAACAGGAATAGATTTGGACCAAACCTGGATTTAACCAAATCTAATCCTGAATTAAAACAAATAAAAACCAGAGAGGTGCTAATTTATTCCTCCAGCAATTGTTTTATTTAATTAAGCGATTCAACAGATCATGAAAGGCCGTTAATATGGGATTTTTTACTAAATTTGCCTCAGATGAAACTAGCATGATGAAACTTCTTGAATGAGAGGACTTACACTCAAAATAGGCTTTTCATTAAAAACATTAAACTACGTGATTCCTTTGTCATTTTGATGTAATTGCGCCTCTGTCGGAGTCTTAAAACCTCCTCTCTCTATTTTGGAGTCTCTGTACAGTCCAGATGACAACTATTCTAGTACTAAGTTACTCAATTAGTTGCGATCAATCAATTAATTTGTTTCATCACTAAATAAGCATAATGTGTTTGTTTGTTTTCTCTTTGCAGATGCTTTCTGTGGCAGAACGAGCTCGGAAACAGGCGGAGGGCGAAAGAGACGAGCTGCACGAAGAGATGGCCTCCAACTCCTCTGGAAAGTGAGGAAACTTTATCTTATTCTTAAGTAGAAACTAAAGTCCCATTTCTTGTTTCATTTTGAAACTCTGGAACCTTGTTCAGATCCAACCATGAAAATGTGACTTTTGCCATTTATTCAACTGGTCTTAAACGTTTGATCAGGACTGGATATTAATGAAACACCCTCCTTTTTATTGACACGTTAAACCTGTTTGCTGTATTCGATGTCAGATCCATGTTTGGTGAGGAGAAGCGGCGTCTGGAGAGTCGGATCTCTCAGCTCGAAGAAGAACTCGAGGAGGAGCAGAACAACGCCGAGAGTCTGAACGAACGACTGCGCAAGACCCAACAAGTGGTACAAAACACACCAGGATCATGTCCACAGTAGAGCTTTAAGGCAGACACTACAGGGAACACACATTTGTTTTTGTTTTTTTAAGTTTTTTTTTTTTTTGGTCAGTTTGCTCTCTCAACATATAGTCTTTCATGTGGAAACAACAAACTTGTCCAATCCACTCCTAATGATGTTTTATTGTTTAATTTAATCCACTTCATGCATAGATTTCTCTGGGACATTGGAACTTCAAAGGCCGTTTTCTCAAAATGCATTTTTGTCCCTCGAGACATAAAGATCAGCCTAAAAGTAGATCCTACACCAAACTGTACAATCTGGACTCAACAGGATTTTGACAAAACGTACTAAAGGATTTTTTGATATTTAATTCTAAAACTGATTTATTGAAGTTTTAAGTAAAAAAAACACGGACGAAATTGCAACTAGTTTCAATTTAATAAGAAATTGTTCAGTCCAATCTAGTTTACTTAAAAACTAAATAAGAAATCCAAAATCCCCTCAGTAATTTTTTTATGACTATTTGTACAAAACGAACCAATGAATTTAAACCTGGTTCTGTCCTTTTTTCAGATTTATGTCCCAAAGATGTGTATTTTTGGCCCTTTTTACACATAAATGCCTTATTTCTACATGAAAACATGACATGATGAAAAACTTTTTTGTTACATTTATGTGAGTAAACTACAGGAGAAGTTTCCAAATCATATCTATAAATTTAACATATTTTCCTATTCACCTGCAGCGTCTCACCTTAACTACATTTTCAACAGCGTTTCACTTTTGCCCCTTGACGTGTTTTCCTTTACTTCTTCAAACGTTCCAGTTGTTGTAGTGTTGTGACCTCTGACCTCTGACCCCTGCCGTCTCAGGTGGAGCAGCTCGGCTCAGACCTGGCCTCGGAGCGCCTGTCGTCTCAGGGCAGAGAGGCGTCCCGACAGCAGCTCGACAAACAGAACCGAGAGCTGAGGGCGCGGCTGCAGGAGCTCGAGGGCCAGGGCCGCGCCAAACTCAAGGCCTCTGTCGCCGCCCTGGAGGCCAAACTGAGAGACGCAGAGGAGCAGCTGGAGGCCGAGAGCAGGTGAAGAGCGCCGGTCGATTCTCAGGTTCAGACATCCGGGGATTAGACCTCGAGTGATGCTTTACTCGGCTCGGAAACCACAGGCAGAGGGGAAAACATCAGACCGAAGTCCACAGGAAAGCATGGCATGACTGGAGTAGATGCTTAAATACTGAAAACTGTGTGATCTGTTTTAGGAAACAAATTCTTGTGATTGTCTAAACATATGTCGGTGCTATGGCGACTAGAAAAAACAATTATAGTCCTAATTTTGATTATCAAATTGTTTGCTGGACTTTACAGACTCTAAAATACATTTTTATTTTACTTATTTCAACCTTTATTTGGTTGATAATGAATTTAAAAGTCTTAATGTACAATAGAAATAATAATTTGACAGTGAATTTATAGAAAAAAATAAGTCGACTACTTAATTAATCCTTAATTATGATTGAACTAGGACTCGCTTGTCAAAAAGATTAGTAAAGGACTTTCCCTATTAAACTCCCACTATCTTAAACTATGAATAATATTCCGTCACAGTCACAAACATCATATTTAATCGACCTTCAGTGTCTGATAAAGTCACTTCCTCTGAATCCTGACATAAATAGTTTGATTCTTTCACTCAAATGATGTCGGGACGATGCATTGATAATTATGTAAATGTCACTTCCTGTTTTGTGCTTTGGCTGAAAATAATCCACAGCAAACTACCAACTAAACCATTACCACGAAAGATAATTATTACCAAACTATCACACCATTTAGAGCAAAAAGGAGCAGTTAATGTAGAAAATATTGTTCATGTCATCGTGTTTGGTTTGTCAATGGGCATTTGATTACTTTTTTGGTAAAGAATTAACACAGAACACTCTAAAATGGTAAATTATTAATTCAAATCCAAGAATCTGACTGATTTTTTCAAGGCACACCTGGCAAAACCTGAACGCTGTGTGTAAATATAAAGGCACCATGAATCTAGCTGAAGTTAAACCTTTTGTCAATGAGCTACATAAACGGGAAAAAGGCTTGTAGCTCCTAAAGTTGCTAACCACAGCAAGTCACAAATAAATTGAAATGCTGTAGTTTGTTCTTCTGTATCAAAGCAGTCAGTTTTAAACACTGTCAGCGGCATTTTCTCCACGTTGGGGCCATTTAATCCACTGACATTTGTACTAAACAGTGCCAAACTAGCAGCTACTGGAGCAGGGGCGGACTTTAGGCAACAGGCCACGACCACAACCTGAAGGGGCCCAATAAGATACTGCCTGATCATCACAGTCGCAAGGAAACTGTTCGTTTTTCTCTCAGCATCACAGTAAAGTCATTCAGTTCACTTTTAAACAGGAAACCAACAAAATAGTCTGGGAATATATAAATAAAATAGAACATAGAACATAGAAAATTACAAATGAAAACCATGCATGTCTTAAAATCAGCTGAACATGTGTAAAATTCACCAAAAAAAAGTGAAATATGGTCTGATTTTTTTAATATTCCCCCAAACTGTTTAAAGCTATTGCTCAAATTAATTATAATTTTCCAATAGTTCATTTACCACCCTGAATGTATGAACCTGTCTGGCCATAAGAAAGTACAAAAAACAAAAAAGCTTCCCTCAAGAACAATTCAAGACACACCTCAGGCCCCCAAAATGTCCAATTCCGCCACTGTACAGGTGCTAAAGTCCACAACCTGAATCCTCACAATGGCTGCTGTGAATGGGTAAATCTGAGCATTTGAGAGAAAAATGATTAGTCTGACCATATGACACAACTATAAGACTTCAGGAGAGTAGAACATGGACCTGTGCCATGACCAGGTGAGCCGTCTTTAGCTTCACGGCGGTTCCTGGTGTTTGTTCTGTTGTTGTGTGCTGTTTGGGCTCATTTGTGGCGGTTACTCTTGAGAATTTGAAGAGTCGAGTGAACTTTACCATAACTTTTCACTGTAGTTTGCCCCTTCGTTAAAAATGTCGACCGACGTTGCTGAGGACGCCGATGTGATTCTCAGACCAAAGGGGCTTCGCTTTGAGGACTGTGCACGTCTCCAGCAGTCGTACAAAGACGGATTTAACCTGTTTTCTGTTTCAGGGAGCGTCAGGCCAATGCCAAGAGCCTCCGTCAGAAAGAGAAGAAACTCAAAGACCTGAGTGTCCAGATGGAGGACGAGAGGAAGCAGGCGCAGCAGTACAAGGACCAGGTGCTTGTTTCATTTATTCTCCAAAGACCCTTGAGGAAGACCACCATTCCACGTGACTCCGGGTGTGTTTTTGATGACGGAACATTGTCAGAACAGGATTAAAAGCTCAAAAAAGTCACTGTAGCGGGATATGTGTCCTTTAAACTTCTCCAAGTTTGGCATTTCAAAGAGTTTTATGTGTTATTTTATTCACAAAATGTCGACATTCAGTTATTTGTGCTGACGGATCATCATACCATAACAGGTCAGTGATTGATTGTATATTGATAAAACAGGTCAAAACATTTGAGCTTCTACAATTAAATCTAAAGCTGCAGTGATTATTCAACTAATCGTGACGAGTCGACTGTAAAAAAAAAAAAATCCTTGTTGTGTTTTGATAATTGTTAACTGGACTTTACTGATTCTGAAATACATGAAAAGACGTATTTATAACAGTGGCGCTATTAAAGGAAACATCATCTGAGCTTTTAATCATGTTCTAACAATGTTCCGTCATCAAAAACATACGTGGAGTTGCATTTAGCGTTGTTCACGTGTTTTGAGGAATGTTTATTCGAAAATCCTCTCCCTCCGAGCGTCAAAAACACTGAACTCCCTCGATTGCTGCTGTTTTTTTTTACTTTTACACGTAATTTATCTGAGAATCTTCTGCTGTTTTAAAACCTTAAATCATCGCCAGATTTGTTTTGATTTCTGCCTCTAAACATGATCATTACTACTGCTAACAGCATCATAACGTCACTTAAAGTGAAAACATAACTACATTGTGTAAGCTCTAGGCGCCATCTACTGGCAGACAGCAGAGAAACATGTTCATTTATAAATAATACACTTTTTTTGGTTTCAAACATGAGATGGCAAATTTAAGGTCCTCGAGAGCACGTTTAAAGGATAATAACAATATAAAAAATGCAGAATATTTTTCCTAAATCAAAACGCCAAAAGAGAATAATTTAATTATCAACTTTGTTCATAAAACGTCTTCATCTAGAAGACTTTTATGAATGCACAAAAGAAATGATCGTTTGATGAGCCGACGGATCGAAAAGTAATCTCTGAGTAGTTACAATAATTACAATAATGGTTCGTTTCAGTCCTAGGTAAACATAAGACAGATCTCAGAGTGTGTTTTAGATGGTGGTCTGTGTGTCCAGGCGGAGAAGGGAGCGGTGCGTCTGAAGCAGCTGAAGCTGCAGCTGGAGGAGGCCGAGGAGGAGGCTCAGCGCACGGCGGCCGGACGCAGGAAACTCCAGAGAGAACTGGAGGAGGCCAACGAGGCCAACGAGGCCCTGAACAGAGAGGTGTCTGCGCTCAGAGGGAAACTCAGGTGTGTCACAGCTGCAAGAGCTAACCCAAAGAAACTGTCAGTCATCGTCTCAAATCACAAAATAGTCAAGTCAGGAGAGTTTTGACACGAAATGAAGCATCATGCACTTCACTCTGCACCTTGGAGCAGTCACTATTCTGCACCTTAACCTGCATCATTCACAGTTAGTCTGCAAACAAACAAAGTGATTCCAGTGGGTGAGTTTATGTAAATGCTGAAAGATTTGTGGTTTGTAACTGTTTTAGGAAACAAACTCTTGTGATTGACTAAACGTGTCGATGTTATGTCGACTATAAAAAACAACTGTAGTCCTAATTTTGATAATCAAATTGTTTTCTGGACTTTACAGACTTTAAAACACAGACAAAATACATTGTTCTATAAAAAAGGCACAAATAAAGCAAAATGTGAAACGTGTGTCAAATGTTATTTATCAGTAATACATATTTTATAACTAGAAGCCTTCAATCGACATATTTCAACCTTTATTTGGTTGATAATGAATTTAAAAGTCTTAATGTACAATAGAAATAATAATTTGACTGTCAATTTATCGAAAAAATAATCTCTGACAAGTCGACTAGTTAAATAATCCTTCACTATGATTGAAGTTGGATATTAATTGTCACAGTCACATGTTTAATGGACCTTCAGTGTCTGATAAAGTCACTTCCTCTAAATCTGGACATAAATAGTTTGATTCTTTCTCTCAAATGATGTGGGGACGATTGTTAATTCTGTAAATGTCACTTCCTGTTTTGTGCTTTGGTTTCCTCAGACATTTCTGATTCCTGCAGGTTTCAGGGCTTTAACTTAAACCACGTTCTCCTTCTCTCTGTTTCCTCTCACTGCAAACATGAATATCTGAATTAGTGCAAAAAATGACTTGGTTTCAGAAAAATAACACAGATCTTAGTGGTTTTGACCCGACTATTAATGTTTGGAGACACTTTAAACATTTCTAAACACGTACTTTTTAAATTTAGGAACAAAGGCAAAAGGCAAGAGGAAAAACTGAGATGAAAGTCAGAATAAAATAAGTAAAATGGGAAAAATCAAAAGAGTTTTAGCAAATGAAAACCACTCAGATACATTTTACATGATTTGTTTATTTAAGAGATTATCATTAGCATTTTTGATGAAGACAAGGCAAGAAAATTATGATTTTTTTGTTATTTTATTTGACAAATATTTGCAGAATTGTTGACGCTACAACAGTTTTTTCATTTTATCTACTTTTATCTATTACAAATTATACTTTTTTGTAAACTTCAATACAATTTTGAGGATATAAAATAGCGCTTTTTTCATCCCTTGAGGAGGAAAAACAAACAACAAACTTATATTTTTACAACCCAAATTCAAATTGCCCTGATGCATTTCAAAGTGTTTATTGGTTGGGTTTATTTGGCTTTAAAATATTTTCTGATTCTGAAGCAAAAAAAGTGTAATAAAATCATGGTTTGATCCATGATCCAAAATTATTTTTAGTTTATCAACAAAGCTAAAGTTCAGTTTTGTAAGATTTGATTTGCCTTAAACGTTAAAAAAAAATAATAATAAACATGACTTTTTTCTTTTTTTTGAAACAGAATTGTGCAAATCCATTTTTTATATTTATTTTGCAAATTTTGTCAATAGTGCAGCAGGAAAAAAAAACAACAACAATATTTGATCAAAAACAATAAAACCAGTAAAATCAAATGAAAACCATGAAACTAAAAAATAGCAATAGATAAGTATAACTTGAAATAAATAAATAAAAAACTACACAAACCCCAGAGACTTTATAGAACCTTACCTTTTAAACTTTTCTTTTTCTTTTTTTTTTTTTTTTTTTTCAAATTGAACATTAAAAAACACAGAGCGGAAACAAGACACACAGAGTGAGCTAACAAACATTTCTTCACAGTCCTAAATACTTTTAAAACTTGTCAAAACGACTCAGATCCAGTTGAATTCAGATTTCAAAGTCATTCTCAAAAATAATTTAGATATTTGTTTTTGCGACGCTTCCTCTCCTTCTCTCTCTCCGTCCATCGTTGCTTCTCAGACGAGGCGGCGGCTCTGACTCCGGCTTCGTGCCCGCGCCCTCTCCTCGCGTTTCCATGGTGACTGCTGCCGGAGGGGGCGGCGGCTACAGGTCGGTGGGCGGAGTCAGCCTGAGTCGGCCACGCCCCAAGCAGAACTCCGTGGATTCGGAGGAAGAAGTCCGAGACGCGACTCCTCCAGAACGACAACGACGCGAAGACGACGAAGAAGAAGAAGAAGAAGAAGAAGAAGAAGAAGGAGAGATGGAGCAGTGAGCAGAGAATCCAAGATGGCCGCTGTTTATTTACTTTGAATGTCTGTTTATCGTTTTAAGCTTTTATTGTTCCAAAAAAATAATATATACCATTTATTTCCTTTAAAGTGACACAGGTGAATAGGAACAAATCTTAAATTTAGAGATATCAATTTGAAACTTCTCGTGTAGTTTAGTCACATAAATGTAAGAAAAAAATGTATTACAGTTTTTGATCATGTCATGTTTTCATGTAGAAATAAGGCATTTTATGTGTAAAAATGACCAAAAATACACATATTTGGGACATTTATATCTGAAAAATTGACAGAACCAGGTTTAAATTCCTTGCTTCATTTCATACACATATTAGTTACAAAAAAATGGGGATTTTGTATTTCTTATTTAGTTTTTAAGCAAACTAGATTGGACTGAAAAACGTTAACTTCTTTAGGAGCTGATTGGACACTTTTGTTGTTTCCAAGTCTGTATGTGGAGAGAGCAAACTCACAAAAAAACAAAAACATTAAAAAAATGAGTTTTGCCTGTAGTGTCTCGCCTTAAGGTCAGTTTGTTCTCTCAACATAACGTTTTGTCCAATCTGCACCTAAAGCGTGTAATTATTTCATTTAATCCATTTCATCCATAGATTTCTCATAGATTTCTGGAGCATTAGAACTTCAAATGACGTTTTCTCCCACAGAGACATAAACCCTTAAGGCAGCTCCTGCACAAACCAAACTGTACAACGAGACACACACACTGTGCACTGAGGGAACAGACGACACGACAATCAAGTGAATCATTTACAATTTTGCATTTGATGTAGTTTGATGTAGCCACCGCCCCTTTAACCAAACCAAAAAATGTGTATTATTTAGGTCATGATAGCAGATTTGTTACCAATTATACAGTAAAAGTGCCATTTATTTTGGCCAAATTAGCAAGAAGCCTGAGACCAACA
Source organism: Rhinogobius similis (assembly GCA_019453435.1). Taxonomy (NCBI): domain Eukaryota; kingdom Metazoa; phylum Chordata; class Actinopteri; order Gobiiformes; family Gobiidae; genus Rhinogobius; species Rhinogobius similis. The sequence goes on along the minus strand of CM033631.1, from coordinate 8,544,311 downwards.
TTAACAATTGGATCTGAGTGTCGCATTTGGCGCTGGACCAGTTTATTTGTCTATTTATTTATTTATTTATTAACCTTTATTTAACCTGTTAAAATCCCTTCTAATTCCAAACTTGATTTATTAAAGTTTCAGTGTGAATGTGAATTTTTACAGGAATTTTCAGTAAGATCTAGTTTATTCCAACACTAAATATGATACTTTTTTGTTTTCTTTTTTAATCTTTTTAGTCAACAAAATGAAGCAAAGACTTTAAACCTGTCTCTATTCAGTTTTTAGATTTATATCTCTCAATTACGAGCAATTTTGGCCATTTTACACATAACATTTACACATTTATTTTTGCATATATGAAAACATTACTTGCTGAAAACGTGTAAGACTTTTATTTTTTTCTTACATTTTGAGTTAAGAAGACGTTTATAATTGATATTTCTGTATTCATTTTATTCCTTTTCACCTGCAGTGTCTCGCCTAAAAGGAAACAGACATATTTTGCTTAATTTAAAATGTAGGGCCTTTTAAAATCCTGTTTCCTCATGAAAAAGTGACAGAATTACCATTTTTAACCCAACGTCAACTGCTTCACTTCCTACTTTCACCAGCAGAGGGCACAAGCACAGACTTCTCAAACACTCATCACAACTCTGACTTTTCCCTAACATACACATTGTTTATTTTAAGTTAAAAAACGTGACTTTTCAACAGTACGATGTGCAAATAAAGCAGAATGTAAAGCATAATGTCTCCTTTAACTCACAAGTTGTATTTTTACATTGACAGGCCTAATGTGCAATTTATAATGAAACTTAAAAGCACTTAAATATATCTTACGCAAAATACAAACTACTATATTGTCGTTATACAAAATTATTTATTTGAAATGAAAGCACTAATATTTATTTATGTTTCACTTAAATTATTCTTGTGTTGTGAATTTTATTTGGATTTTAAAAACTTTGCTTGTTGTTGAAATAAAAATGGAGGAAATAAATCAAAGGCATTTTTCGTTTTATTAAAGAAAAAAACATACGATTTTTGACACTTTTATTTAAAAATTAATTATGACACATTTGGGGATTTGAAACGTCGCAATTAGCAAAACGCACCGGCTTAAACGTCGCCTCCACAAACATTAACAATCATCGCTAACACGTACTTTACTTTTTCTAAACACGTTCTGAAACCAGCAGTTCAGTTTTGAGTTTTCTGTCAAAAGTTAATCCTGCCAACAGGCCCGTCAACAGAAATATGAGGGCCCGGGGCAAGAGCTCTCGCACGGGCCCCTCGCTAATATTAATTAAAGGTCCCATATTCTGCTATTTTGCCCTTCACACAGTCTATTCTAAGGGCTTTGTTGATAAATGTTTGCGTTGTGTAATATCCATAACATAACAGTTTCCAAAAAACACACATTTCTTGGACTGGCCCCCCTCCTTGCAAAAGCAAACGGCTCACTCTGAGATCTGACCCCCCCGAACAGAGAGCAGGCTGCCTCCCCCGCCCAACTCGCGCGCCTCCCCCGCCCAACCCGTGCCGAAGCCTAGAGCGGAGATGGTGCATGCGCCGTGTGCTCCGGTAAACAGCGATACACAAACACTGAATAAACCTTTTCTCCTCCTGACGGTGCGTCGTGCTGAGTCCTACGTCCTGGATCTGACCTGGAGTTTGACGTGCTCCAGGGCCTCGACGACGGACGTTGCCGTTTGGTAAATAACAAGCTAACTCTTCTATCTGTCGTATCCATCGTGTAATTACTGTGTAGCATTAGCATTAGCTGTTTTTATTCTTGGGGCTGCGCGCTTCCTGGAGGCGTGGCTTAAACACCGCGTCATCTTAGTGAGGAGCCCCCGTCTGCTGCTCAGCCGAGGGGGACGGAAAAGACAGTTCTGTAGTGAAAACATGAGGGAATCAATCAAAAAACCACTTTGGGCACAACATACGAGGCCCAAATAGCACTGGAGGAAGGTTAAAACCTCTGAAAAGTCGATTTTGCATGTTATGGGACCTTTAATGGAGCTCAGGATGGAACGTCAAAAATCAGCTGTTACCATGGAAATCTGCCATGTTTGCAGCTGATGTGTTAAACTTGCATTACATTAAGAAACATGAGCCAAAACGATGTAAAAAAGTGAACAAAAAATCCATGGAAGAACCTGATAAACTGCTGGGTCACTTCTGGTAAATACATTTATCGAATATAGTGTTAGAATACTTTTGAATTAACGCTAAGTTTAGTATTTAGCATCTTGTCGATGTAAACCCTCATTCGTCCAGGTGTGGTCCATCGTAGAAAGGGGTTCAGAGGTTGTCATCCGGACGCCGTTTAAAGATCGAGACGTTTCGACTTTTATCCAAAAGTCATTGTCAATCAGAGAGCTGGTCTGGGAACTTGGGCTTATATGCTACTCTAAGTACTGGGAGTCCTGCCCCCAGGGAGGAGTCACTGAGTCCTGTCTTTGTTAGAAAATTGTTTGTTTGTCACCTGGGACTTGATTAATAGGTCTATCTTGTTGATTAATGGTTGGCCTCACCTAGTTTCACCTGTGGCTAAAGGTCTATTGTTATCTTGATAGCTGGCTGTTGCTCCCTCCTCACTGCTGATTACCTCATTAGCATTTGACTGGTCTATTGATCTGGACCAAGGTGTTAGGATGCTGTCATAAATTTTGGCTAAATTAAATCTTAAGCCCCCATTCCTGTTTAGAGAAGGATTTTCTCTTTTTACAAAAATGGCCTCCTTTACTCCTCTTTCAAACCAGTTCTTCTCTCTGCTCAAAATCTTCACCTCACTGTCCTCAAACGAGTGATTTGTAGCTTTTAGGTGCAGATGGACTGCACTCTGCGGTCCTGTGGAGGCCGCTCTTCTGTGTTGGTACAGCCTTTTGTGCAATGGCTGTTTTGTTTCTCCTATGTAACGTTCTTTACAACTGTCCTCACTGCACTCTATCGAATAAACTACATTGCTCTGTTTCTCTGTCGGCCTCTTGTCTTTCGGGTGGACCAGTTTCTGTTTAATTGTGTTGCCAGGTTTGTAATAAACAGGGATGTCGTGTTGTCTAAAAATCCTTTGAAACTTCTCAGACAGGCCCGAGACATAAGGGATAGAGACACCCCTCCTGCTGGGGTCTTTATCCTTTCTGTCCTGTTTCTTGGCTCTTCTGACTTTGTTAAAGGCCCAGTTGGGGTATCCACAAGCTGAGAGGGCACGTTGGACGTGTTCTTCCTCCTTCTTTCTCCCCTCAGAGCTGGTGGGTACTTCATGGGCTCTGTGTTGCAAGGTCCTAATCACTCCCAGCTTGTGCTGCAGTGGGTGGTTGGAACTCCAACCTCCACAGGACCGCAGAGTGCAGTCCATCTGCACCTAAAAGCTACAAATCACTTGTTTGAGGACAGTGAGGTGAAGATTTTGAGCAGAGAGAAGAACTGGTTTGAAAGAGGAGTAAAGGAGGCCATTTTTGTAAAAAGAGAAAATCCTTCTCTAAACAGGAATGGGGGCTTAAGATTTAATTTAGCCAAAATTTATGACAGCATTCTAACACCTTGGTCCAGATCAATAGACCAGTCAAATGCTAATGAGGTAATCAGTAGTGAGGAGGGAGCAACAGCCAGCTATCAAGATAACAATAGACCTTTAGACACAGGTGAAACTAGGTGAGGCCAACCATTAATCAAACAAGACAGACCAATTAATTAAGTCCCAGGTGACAAACAAACAATTTTATAACAAAGACAGGTTTCAGTGACTGGACTCCCACTACTTAGAGTAGCATATAAGCCCAAGTTCCCAGACCAGCTCTCTGATTGACAATGACTTTTGGATAAAAGTCGAAACGTCTCGATCTTTAAACGGCGTCCGGATGACAACTTCTGAACCCCTTTCTATTTAGCATCTTAAAATCTCCATTGATTTAACATTGGGCTAACTGAGAATTCTGTTGTGTGACGTCACCACCCCGAGCTCAAAAGGACCCCTGCTGCCAAGAATGTCCCGCAGTATTGCATTAAAGTGGGACTAAACACTAAATGACCTTTGTGTTTTAATGTCAGTTCTGTTTCTAGTAATTCTTTTGTCAGTTTAAGTGTACACCTGGTTAATTTTGCAGCTTTCTGGTAAAAAAATTAGCGTTCTGCCTTCAACAGCGACTCACACAAACGCCTGCCGAGGAGCGAACCGTTCCTTGTGCTGCCTTCATGTGCTCTGGGAATCATGGTAAATATCACTTAAAGTCTACATGACACTTTATTATTATATTGATGTTATGGCTTAGTTTGGTGGGAGGGCATTAGTGGAAAAATATTTAGCATAGTTTTACATTTTTGAAGTCGCAGTTCTAGAGGAAATTTTGATAAATAAAAGTTTAAAATTACAGGAAGTAGAGCTGAGTTCTAAAATGGAATGCCTCTATCTGTGTCATAAAAATGTGACAGTTCAACGCTGAACTGACACATTTTTCTGAGAGTTTAAACGGTCATTCAACAAAAGATAGGTGTTTTTATGTCATGTCGTGGGTTTTGGCCCTTGTTTTCAAAATGGTTGCTAGGTAACGGTTGTGGAACTAACTCTAACTATGTCATATTTGCTGCTCATGTCCAACCAGGAAATACAATTATAAAAAACAGGCAAAATGTTTAGTAAATACATCTTAATACAATCATATTCACTACGTTTTAGTCAAACGTGTGTCTAACGTGTCACATAGACTTTAAACCAGTGGGAAATAGCACATGGACGCCCCGTCACCTCGTAGAGGGAAACAAAATAATGTTTAATTGTCTTGTTGCGCTTTAAACAGGCTTTTGTAACTTCACTTTGGTACAATGCACTCAAATTGTGTTAGCACTCCATCTACTGGCTGTAGAGGGAATTACACAGGGGAGATAAACAAACCTAGCTTGCTCCTGACTTGGTAATGTAAGCGCGCGGTTGAGGCAGATTTGAGGCAGAAACGCTCATATTGAGTTTGGTAATGATTTATGAACTTTGAAACAGCACAAGAGACTTTTGGATCTCTCTCTTTGACGTCATAAAAGTGGAAAATTTGGTGTTTATGAGGCTCGGGGGGAGAGGATTTACTGAACAGGATTAATAAAACAAGCGTGAATGAAGCTAAATCCAACTGTAGATGTGTTTTTGAACAACATCATAACATGTTCAAAAGCTCAAAAAAATGCGAGTCCTTTAAATAAATCCATCTTTTGCCAATTACAGGTGCTTTTATTGCTCAAAAATACCTGAAAAAAAAAAGATCTGACTCGTAGCTTGTCCTGGAGGTGTCATATTCCAGGCAAAGCAATAACATCTCCTTAGAGACCTTTCACTAGAAATACTACACAATGCACCTTTAAACAGCATCGCAAACGCAATCACAATACTTGGAAAAAAAAAGGATGGCATTCTGTTCAGCCCTAATAAACACACCATGTTTTAATGCTTCTCCTTCAAATACAGTGCATAAATTGTGCCTTTTGTCCAAAATTCAGTCATGTTTTGGTATTCATGCAAAACAAACAAAACAAAACACAAAAAAAGTCTAGTAACTCTAAAATCCCTTCAGTTCGCATCGTTATAACACAATGCAGCACAAGTCCATTCATTTCCAGTGTCATGTGAGGATAAGGCAGTTGTAATTCATTCATAAACATAAACATTTGGACGGTCACACTCCAAAAAAAACTTAACAAAATAGGAGCTAAAATCATCAAAATCAGAATATTTTATTAGATTTGACTACACTGCAAAAAATGAATATCTAGATGAGTTAAAATGTCTTGATTTCAGGATATTAATCTGAATTTCAGACGTTTTGAGCAGTTAAGATTAGAAAATACTATTTATTTGATGGAACTAGATTATTTTACTCGTTTCAAATAGTTTCTGACTTGTTCCTTCTTACATCAAGCCAAATTACATGCCAATGTGTTAAGATTATTTAATGTATTTATATAATTATTTCCTTTTTTTTAAGCTAAATTATTGCATGATCGGTCAGAAATTTGATTGAAAACGAGTGAAATATTCTGCATCGCATAAGCATCATCGCAAATTACTCAATTCCAGATGAAATTTGTAAATTCAACTCTTTAAGCTAGGCTAGATATACATTTTTTGCTGTGCAGTTTAAAATGGCACTATGTACGTTTGGTTTGATGTTCCAAAACCTTATTTTCTTCATGGATATGTTGATCGTTTTGTGAAATGTGTCTGTCGAAAGTTTCACAAAATTGCATATAACACTGCAATCTCCATGGAGACAAGAGGGAAAATCTACTAAACTAAGTAGATAGCAATTAACTAGTCGTTGAATACAGTGGCGTACCTAGGGATTTGGAGGCCCAAGGCAAACTAAAGTCCAGGCCCCTCCTCAATCGTGATTTTCAATAACTTTTCTGATGTGTTTTTTTTTTTTTTTAAAGTGTGTGACAGGTTCATACATTTGGGGTGGTCACTGAACTATAGGAACATTCTAATTAATTTGTGCAACAGCTACACTGCAAATCATGAAGTTCTAGATGAGTTAAAATGTCTTGATTTCAGGATATTAATCTGAATTTCAGACGTTTTGACTCGTTAAGATCAGTGGAGATTATTTATTTGATGGAACTAGATTATTTTACTTGTTTCAAACCGTTTCTGACTTGTTTCAATACATTATTTCTTATTTCAATCCAAATTATCTGTCAGTGGGTTAAGATTATTTTACTTGCCCCACTGACAAATATATTTTCTTATTTTAAGCAAAATTATTAGCATTATCAGCCAGAAATACTTTGAAAACTGTGAAATATTCTGCATCACATCAGCAATTAAATCTCATCGAGTCAAAACTTCTCAAATCCAGATAAAAATTATAAATTCAAGCCATTTTAAGCTCAGATAGATTTACATTTTTTGCTGTGTACATGTTCTAAACAGCTTTAAAAAGGGGGTTTGGGGGTTGTTCCCCAGAAGAATATTTAAGAAATCATACCATATTTCCCGTTTGTTGGTGCATTTTAATACATGTTCAGCTGATTTAAATACATTCAATTTTATTTACTACTTAGCTTTACTATGAGGCGGAGCTTGGGCAGAATTAATACATTTGACAATCCCAGAAAATTTAGTTGGTCTTTTTCTTGTTTAAAAGTTCACTGTACTTCTTTACGGCGATATTGAGACAAAAGCAACTGATCGGGAAGGGCATCTTATTGGGGGCCCAGGCAAGAATTGTGGCCTGTTGCCTAATGGTAAGTCCACCACTGATGAATAAATGTTTAATGCTATACAGTGGAACTTTCCAGGTATAGCGCTATCATTTTCGACCTGCGAGAACCTTAACCAGAATGTATATAATGCACATTCAAATATATTGGATTTCTTTAAATGACCTAGAGATTATGCAATATTTCAAACTAGTTCCAAGATAAATCGTAAAAATCAGTCAATGAGGTAAGAGTGCATGTATGTAATTCCAAGATCATTTTTCTAACTCCAAAGGCAGATTAAGTAAGAGCCATAATCCAGAATTAAAGGTGTATTATATGTAACGCTTCTGGAGGAGGCTCGCCAACATTCTGCCACCTGAAGAAATGCAGGTGGCAGACCCCCCAAAAAAAAATCAGAAAAGTCACATCCTGCACCTTTTGAAGTCGAAAAACCTAGATCCATCAAGAAAATACATCTAAACCCGTCTATACCACTCAAATTAAAGGACACATTATGCATTATTTTTGTTGTTGGCCTTTAAACATGCACTTGAGTAAGTTTAATTGAACAACTCAAAATAATTGAAAGTGCACATTCATTTCTATCAGTCAGGCGTTCCTTCATCAGGATTTGTGTTAGCGCTCCATCTACTGGCAGCAGAGGGAATTATCATGGGGAAACAAACTCAAATCTACCTTGTTCCGATACGCTAATGTAAACATGCAATCGTAATTAATGTGATTTTTGGCAGAAATGTTCAGAATAACTACTTTTGAAGTCACAATCTGGAGATATTTGAAACTGAGTATTTTGTGAGGCTCAGGGAAAGAAGACCTCGTAAACAGGCGGATGTGAATGAAGCTAAACACAATTCCAGGTATGTTTCTGATAAGAGAGACAATAATATAGCATGTTTAAAAGCTCAAAAAGTCAAATTTGCATAATGCCTGTCCTTTAAAACTGATGTTCTGATTTCAAGACATTTTAACAAATTCATTCTTTGCCGTGTGGATGAAGCTAAGTGCAAGTGCGAGTCCAGTTATTCAATGCAGTCCGTCGGCAGTTTCCAAAAGCAGCAGCAGCAGTATGTACCATTCAGTTTCAATGGACAGATTTCAGAGCAGCACCTTCGAACCAGAGCCAAAGTCCAGCCTCTTCACCAAACTGGAAAAAAGAAAAGTCAGTCATCGTATGCCCTCATTTTGTCATAGTTTATTGCCACCGAAGCAAGTTCCTAGTTTGTGAATTTAGTTTACCGACATGGCAATAAAACCTGATTCTGAAGATATTTTGGGAGATTAAAAAAATGAAACAACATTTTATTGTACATTTTTGTTGCTAATCAGACAATTTCTAATTTTCTGAGAACCTTTTGCAGTTTCATTGTGTGTTTAAATTTGAAAATATATTTTAGACTCGTGAACTTCTCTATGGATAGTCTCTAAAACGTGCACAAGCCGAGAGAATGGATTTTATGACTCAAAAGAGCAGTAATTGCATAAAAATTAAACAGAAAATGTGTACATTTTGTCTTTTGTCTATAATAATAGTCCTACAGCAGCTTCACTTATGTTTTATACGGGTACGCTTTAGTTAAACTCTCAAATTCACAAGCTTTTCATTTTCTAAACAGATTAATTTATAAAAAATAATGATCACTATAGAGTAATTACCAAAAACATTGTTCGTTGCAGTCCTGATGGTTATGACTGGAGGAGACTTTAACGTGCAACGAGACTAAAGTGTCCATTCAGCCCGGTGAGGCTGAAATAGCATCTCAAGTTTTTGATGCTATAAATTAGATGTAGTTTTTAAATATTTGACTTAACTTAATGCTTTCAAACTCACCTCTTGTTGTAATGGCCGCTGTTTGGTGTCTCTGCGTTTGGTCGCTCTCTCGGCGAAGTCACATGTGTGCTCTTGTGGCTCTGCTCGTGCACGTACTCTCTGCAGGAGGCCAGACGAGACTCCAGGTTCTGCACAAGGAAACGGAGACAGTTAATGATAAATAGTAACATCTGAACTCCAATTTGACTCCTTTTCATTTCAAATCAATAGCGTAAGAAGAGCAGACTCACCCCGACTTTCCTGAGCAGCTCTCCCACGATGTTCAGAGCAGAAATCCTCGCCGACGTCGTGAAAGAAGTCCCACTTCCACCAACTGCCTCTGCTGGAATTAATAAAGACATAAAAGGTATGACAGGTTAGATAACATATTTCACTAAAACGTAGTGAACATAACTATATTTAAGATTGTAGAAAACATTTTGCCTATTTGTCCCCAGTTTTCGTATTGTTTATAATGTCACTTCCTGGTTGGTCATGGGCGGGAAACATGACATAGATAGAGGAAATTCTACAGCTGTTACCTAGCAACCATTTTGAAAACAAGGGCCAAAATCCATTTAAATTACACAATAGTGATTTGACAAATAATTATACCCGATAACACCTTTATTTTGTTGAATGACCATTTAAACTGTCAGAAAGATGTATCAGTTGAGTGTTTATTTATGTACTCTTTATTTTCAACAGTACGTCACTTTTTGATGACATCACAGAGGGATTCCATTTTAGAACTCAGCACTACTTCCTGTCATTTTAAACTTTTATTTTTCAAAATGTCTTCGCAAACTGCAACTTCACAGAATATTTATTATAGTCATAATTATTGACTTTAGCTCATCTTGATGCTATATTTTCAAATTTAGTTTGATTTTTAAAAGGGGGATGTAATTTGTCAGCTCCAACATGAATACTGACCCCTGTTGGAGGCAGGTGTAGTTGCCTTATTCTCTGTAGCTTTGGTAGGTGTTGCGTCTGTAGAGGGAGGTTGTGTCGTCTCGTCTGTTCTTCGGTCTTTTGGAGTAAGAGGTGGAGTAGACACAGCGCTCAAAGATGGTTTTCGGTCTTGTTTCTGCTGCACTGCCAGCTCCTGCCTCAGGTCTGAAACAGAGAAGATCAACAAGAGGCTAAATCTACAATAAAATGAGCCGTTTAGCATTTAGGGCTGGGTGATGTGACAAAAAATTATTAGAGTGATTTTCTTGAGGCCAGATCATGATTTCGATTTTATTATGATTTGTGTTCACTTTGTATTTTTCTGTTGTCTTTAATAGAGCTCCAAGATTTAGGAAAAATATCTAAAAGTGATTTTTCTGACCAGTGCGATTGTGATTAGATTTGCAATTTAATTGTATTTAGTTAAAATTCACAATTTATACACAATTTTTCTGCTTTTTTGTCACTTTCCGTTGTGTTTTTCATATTTAAACACCTGTTTGTCACTTTTAGTCACATCTTTGTCGTTTTCTAATCATGTTTTTGTCGCTTTTAGTCGCATTTTACTGCATTGGTCGCGATTTTGTAGTTTTTATTTAAATCAAATCAAGACATTTTATAGTTTGTGGAAGAAATGATTGCACTTTTGATTGCAGTTTTTGCGATTTCCATTAAAGTGGCGATTTCGTGTGGATTTGGTTTAATTGTGCAGCTCTGGTCTTTAAGAGGTAAATAAAGCCATCAGCTCAGAGGCTTCAGAGGCTAAACAACAGGAGAAAAAGTGTGTTTGAACAGGCAGCTGCATTAAAGAGACAAACAGTGAGTCACGACAAAAATAGCAGATTGTCACAGGGACCAGCTCACGATTCGGTTTTTATCACCGTATCACCCAACTCCAATAGCATTTATAGCATATATTCAATTATTTAAAGTTTAGTATTGCCAGGAAGCAAGACTAACTGTAGGAAGACCAAAGATGAAGTTTATAAATGTAGAGGAAGACGACATGAACTTGAGAATACTTAAACATTTGCTGCGTACCTCTGGCCTCGTCTTTGAGCCTCTGCACCGACTCCAGCAGGTTTTCCTTCTCGTCCAGTTCGCTCTCCAAAAACGCATTTCTCTCGATGACCTGGTTCATCCGCTGCTCGAAATCCTCCAGAGACATGATGGTGGCTCTGAGTGCACAGGTCAAACAGGAATGATTCAGTCAGTTGCAGTTTAAGGACCTATTTTCTGCCAATTTTCTTATTTTTCTATATTATAATCAAAAGACACAAACTTCAAAAACATGAATCCTTTCAATAAAACTATACACTGAATTTACTTTACTCATGTTATCTGTTTCCCCCAGTTAAATGAAGCTTAAATAATGGGTCTGACCTCTTGGCTCGCTCCAGGTCGTCGTTGGCTTGTTCCAGTTCTCGGATGTATCTCTGCAGTTGGTCTTTCACGGCTGTGGTCTGAGACAGCTCCGACTCCAGGTCTGAGATCTGTCTGAAGTCCTCCGAGTGCTGCACCTCGTACTTCTCCTGGATACAAGCACAGAAACCAAGTTCAGGCGTGGCCCAACTTAGCTGTGGAGTTCCAGGATCCTTCTGTACGTCTTTCAAACTCTTATTCAGTCCCAGATTGTACAGTTTGGTGTAGGATCTACTTTAAGTGGTGATCCTTATGTCCCGAGGGGAGAAAAGTGCATTTTAAGAAAACGGCCTTTGAAGTTACAATGTCCCAGAGAAATCTATGGATGAAGTGGATTCAATGGAAGAATAAAACATTTTTAGAGAGCAAACTGACTGAGCAAAAAACAAAAAAAGTCTATAGTACACTAATAGTAGTGTTCTTTTCCATTCCTTGTATGTTTTTTTTTCTAATCAGATTGCACTTTATATAATTACCTTTGTACAGCACTTTTGCCCATTGTGATTGTTATAAATGTGCTTTATTAATAAAAATTACTTGAGAAAATACAAGCACAAGAGAAAAGATAATTGTAATAATATAAAAAAAGAAGGCAAGTAATCTGCTGTTGAAAGGGAACTTATCCACTTCTTCACTGAACAATTAGTCCACAATCTCAATAAGACATAAACGAACATCCCTAAAGGAGAAGTTACTGCATTATGGAAAACAGCTGTGACTAATAATCAGTTGTTCTTTGTGTTTTGTTGCAGCTCGGAGCCCATCGGCGCAGACACCGCCGTCAGCTGCCTCTAAATGAACTCTCTGTCCTCGAGTGACAGAATGACAGTTAACACAGAGCGGCTAAAGTTCATGTCGATGTTAGTTGGAAAGAGTGACGAAGAGTATTTGTTGCATCCGCTCTCTGCATTTTGACCCATCCTTCAAGGCCACCGGACACTTCTCGCTTTGAGGCGACGTTGTTTTCCGCTTGTACGAACCTGCTTCTACACCAGGGTTTATCTGATCGTCCTGCATAGTTTGAGCTGGAACATCGATGGAATTTAATCTCAGTTCACGAAAAGTAAAGTAGGAAAAGGTATTTGAGGAGAAATCTCTCAAGAACTTTGGGAGTTTTTCAAAATTTTATTGGATTTTACCTGCTCAAATGCCTTAAATTGGGATTCTCAGGGATAAATAAAGTAAATTAATGTTGGAGACAAGCAGGGCTGTCACTAACGATTATTTTAAGTCGAACGATTAGTGGATTTAGACTTTTTAAACACATTATTGGCCAAATGAAGGTTGAAATTAGGTGACTGAAGGCTTCTATATAGAGAATATTTATGGACATTATTGATCTTTTTTAACATTTTGATATAATAACGTTGCCGTCTTTGTTATATGTCTTTTGCCATGTGTTTTTGAGTCTGTATAATCCAGTTAACGATTATGATTATCAATTATTATAGTTACATACTTAAAGCTCAATATTTATCGTGCAGATCATGTTCTTTGCAGTTCTTGGAAACGTTTACTTAAAAAAGAAATTGAACTGTATAAAGTGAAGTGAAACTGTAAAGTGAAAAAGTACTGTTATTATGACTCATTATCAAAGGTTTTTTTTTAACAATATTGTACATTTTGAAAGTGTTTAGGGGATTATCCCTTTTTAGGGTCATTGTGTTTGTGGAAGAGGATAGTTAAATAGTAAATATTATTCTTCATCATTCATTTTCTATTAGGGCTTATTAGGGCTATTTTTGTGAAATCGTGGTATCGTGATTGACTGTTTGTGTCTTTAATGCAGCTGTCTGTTCAAACACACTTTTTCTCCTGTTGTTTAGCCTCTGAAGCCTCTGAGCAGATGACTTTATTTACCTCTTAAAGGCCAGAGCTGCACAATTAAACCAAATCCACACAAATCACAATGTTAATGGATGCAATTGTCGCAAAGGCTGCAATTTTTGAAGTGCAATAATTTCTTCAACAAAAAACAAAATGTCTTGCTTTAATTTGAGTAAAAACTGCTAACACTGTTGTTTGGATTTGTACAAACGTGTTCTGAAACAAGCAACAAAAGCATGACCAAAAGTAATAAAAATGCGCTCAAAGCAACAAAAACGCACCTACAAACAACAAACGCGACTCAACGCACCAGAACAGGACTAAAAGTGACAAAAACGTGACAAAAAAGGACAAAGATACAACTAAAAACGACAAAGAAGCGATTAATATGACAAACACAACTGAACGAAAATTAAACGCGACAAAATTGTGTTTAAAACGTGAATTTGAACTGTCGCGCTGGTTAGAAAAATCACAATTAGATATTTTTCCTAAATTGTGCAGCTCTATTATAAGCAATAGATAAATACAAAGTGAACACGAATCATGATATCGAAATCTGGCCCCAAGAAAATTGTGATAATCATTTTTTGTCATATCGCTCAGCTCTATTTCTTTCACAAATGTGTAACCGTGACAACCAATAGACAATAGACAATGTTCCAGTAACGTCGCTGTGCACCTTGTAGTTGTCGAGCTCCGTCCTCAGGCGCTGGTTGAGGGACAGCAGCTCTTTGTTGCGGCTCTCGCACTGTTTGAGCTCCGTCTCCAGCTCCGACTCGTAATCTCGACTCATCTGCTGAAACTCGCACAACTCCAGCTGCGCCTCCTCCGCTCTGAGCAAAGACACAGGAGAAGACGTCAGGGAATGAGAGTGGTCAAAAGTATAAAACTAGTGTCCAACTAGGGCTGCAATGGTTAATCTTGACTGATATTTGGTTGTGCAGTGATTATTTAAATTTTCAACAAGTCAGCAATGTTTTTTGATTATTCAACAAGCCCAATGATTATTTGTAATGTGCAAGACTTTTAAAAGGAAAATTATGATTCATTATTTGTATTATTTTTATCCTTTAAACCTGCTCTTGAGTGTCTTCAGTTTGACATGTTTTAGAACTAAAAATAAAATGCTTTTACAAGGAAAAATTTAACTTTATCTCTGCGTTGGGAGATACCATTTTGACTTAGCTGTGGCTCCATCTACTGGCTGTAGAGGCAATTACACACATGTAAATATATACCCACAAGGCATTGCAGTATAGAGTGAATCTGACAAAGTTGTAGTTATCGTGATAAGACGTAAGAAATGTTCAGAGCGAGTCTGGTGATGATTTAAGGACTTAAAACAGCAAAGGATTCTGGGATAAATGACGTCATCATCTACGCCACACACGAAGGATCAGAACACAGAGTTGGAGAGAGAGGATTTACAAACCAACATCATCAAGCAAATGTGAATCAAGCTTAATGCTAATTCGGGTATGCTTCTGAGGATGGAGATAGAAAATGGATAAAAGCTCAACAAAGTCAATTTTGCATAATATTTGTCCTTTAATAGCTTATCGACTAAATAAAATTGTTGTAATGTAGTGACTGAAGGCTTCAGGAGAGAGAATATATACAAAAAAAGCGTCCGATTGATGAAAATTAGGAATTGTTCATTCTTTTTGATTCAATTTGATTTAATAATGCCATAGTCGTTGTAATAAAAGGTTTGTTTGTATGCGTTTTAGAGTCTGTAAAGTCCAGATAACAATAACAACGATTCTTTTCTTATAGTTGACTAGTCATGAGAAGTTGATTAATAGTTGCACCCTTATTAACTTTCCTATTTTGCTCAGATTTTGACGAAGCTTGAGTTAGCACAGTCAAGACCATTCTAAAAGTATTCAGGAAAGTTCACATTGTTCTATTCGTTCAATGTGCTTTTGTATCAAAATTTGTTCAAGTGCCTAGTTTTGAATGAGTATTGCTTCTATTTTTTTCCGATAAATCTAAAAAAAAAAGGACACCACCAAGGACATTTAAATTAAAAAAAAAAAAAAATGACTTCTCCATACATTTGCTGGTGTTTTGCAGCCTGTTCTTTCCAGTATTCCAGCTCGTCCTGAACGGACTCGAACACCGGAGCCTCCTGGTCCTCCATCTCTGAAAGTAACACAAGCAGAGCTCAAACACTAAAATGATCAGTGATATTACAAATGCTACTTTAAATATGACAAAAATCCATCTCAAAATGCTGCAAAAGGAGCAGATTAAAAATGTAACAATGGAATAAAACGCTGAGTATGAAGTGATGTATTTGGTCATTTTAGAGACCTTTCATATCTAACATGTAAACCTCAACAAATTTAAACACATGTTTTAGTACGCTGGTGTTTATCTTAGTCTAGTCTATTTTATTCTTAATTTTTATGCATGCCTTTTTATATTTTTTTTATATTTTACTCATTGCTTTATGTTTGCACCTTCGCCGAAGCAAATTCCTATGTTTGTGAATTTCACTGACAATGGCAATAAACCGCTTCTGATTCTGATTCTGATTCTGATCTGAATACTGCAAAAACAAATCTTGTGATATTAATTTCTGTCAATAATATGTGCTAAAACTTTTTACTGACCTTTATAGTCATCTTTTATTTACAGCGATTTTCAATTCCTTTTTAAGTAGAAGTTGAAAAGAAGTATATTTTAAGGGAGTCGCAGCAGAGCCATTTTACATCTTTTTATAAACACGCATCATCAAACATAATAATAAAGTCCCTCAATCTTTGCAGATTATGTTCACCCAGCGAGAAAGTCAATATAATCTAAGTTTGACACAAACTGTTCAATACACCACATGCAATGTTTAAAAAGCACAGAATAGAATGGATGAGCTAAAAACAAGCTACTAATGTTTTAATATTACATTTAATACATGGAAAGTCCATAAATGTCTTGTGCTTTTGTTTTGTTTGGAGCTTTTAGCTACAGCCAGATCTGAAAACGATCTATTTGTTTTTTCTTATTTGATTTTATGTAAATTACTTACCAAAATTAAATGAATTAGACATCTTTTTGTGGAAAAAGTATATCTTTAAAAATATTATAATAAAATATGGTCATTTTAGTTTAGTAAATGTAAAAATAAAAAGACAATGAAACATTTGAACATAGTTATTAAGAAACCTTTAACCGTGGTTCATTATTTAGAGTGAACTTCGTCAATATTCCATAAATAAACATGCTGCCATTGTGGGTTAGTGGTGTTCTTACAGCAATAAAGTCATTAGAGGTAGCTGGACTCAACTACAATCTGATTTGGCGATGTTTATTATTATTATAAGACAAATGAGACAACATCATTTAAAGCTAACGGGACTCCGGCTTTATTCATATTACGATTGATATTTTGCCCCAAGCGTATTTAAACAACTTTATTACAAGTCAATTCGCGCTGAATTATGGCCAGAGTTATGAAAAAAGTATTGTAAAAGGTTTGGAAATTAGTTTTAATCCAAATACATGAGCTAATTTAAAGGGCTAGCGGTTTAAATCCCAGCTGTGCGGAGTCAAAGCAAAGAACTTACCTCGACCTTCTTTTAACACGATTATTACAGTTTCACGGTCTCAAAAAACTCTTCAAAGAAAGTTAAAACGTAAAACAAAACGTGAGGGTAAAATTTAAGCCCCAAAAAGTTGGGAAAGTGTATAAAAAAAGACTAGGTTGCAACACAAAAGTGGCTAGTTCCTTTGACACGGACAATACTAGCAGGCGTGCATATTGTCAAGACGCTTCAGCCAATCGGAAGCGAGCATGCAACTCTTTCCACGTTTCTATTGGACAAGACTCAATCAATCACAAATCTAGGGCGGGGTTTAAGTTATTCTCCAATCAGTCAAATCAAAGTATTTTATTTTTGTTTAGAGTTGTAAATTGTAAATTTTAAAGATTATTTTCATTTTTCTCCCACAAATTTCAATATGTTGGGGTTTACGTCCAATCCGAAACATTTTATTGTATTATTTATGTATTTTTTTAAATTTCATATATTTTTTGTAATATTTTAGAAAGTTGTATACATTTAAATGCCAATATATTCCGCAAGAGGGCGTCATAACTTGTATTTTCTAAATAGATCTATGGTATGTTCACATTTTACGACGCGTAACAAACGTAATCTGGCTAAAACAAAACAAAACAAAAAGTATAAACTCTTGATTTACTCAAACAATTTATACAAATAGTTAAGGAAGGAAAACATTTAAAATACGGGCAATTTAATTATGGAAGGATAAGGAACGTGAGTTATATTCTTATTTGTACAGTTTATTTCTTGAGAGATCAACATACTCACCTCAAAGAAACAAATACAACGATTTTTGAACTATTTAAGAACATTTTTTATTTTTACATTTGTTTTTTTCTAAAATGCAAATTTGGGTTCATTTCCATAGCAATTTGCATTTTATTGAGTAATATGCCACCTAAACATGCCAATTCACTCACTGACAGTTTAAGTAATTCATATATTATCTTATTATTGCCATAGCGTTGCATTTTTCTCATTAAAGTACAGAGCTACAGAATCTGCATTTCTTATTGGCTAATTCTTGTGTCAATCAAACCATTCTCACTTGTGATTGGCTGTTGTCGCTAAAACTCGGAAATGTCATTTTTTTGCTGCATTTTTGGACTTGAGCAGAAACTTGAACAGAAGTTGGGCAAGGATTATTTTTCCGAGGGAAGAATCGAAACGGAATGAGCATAAAGTGCCACTAAAACAGGTAATTAATCAACACAATTAACCTTGGTACATGATTTGAGCCATTTAACACGCTTTTTTTGCGGTCTGTAGCTAAAGTTATGAACGAGTTTTTCATTGTTTCTGGGCAGTTTCATGGTTACTACATTGTTTTTTCTGCCACTACCTCAACAAAACACGATCAGCCGAGCCAATAGCTATCTTCTTACCGTATTTACTGGCTTTATTTATTTATATTTCCACTTAAAAAAGGCGTTTGACATTTTCCTTGTTGTTGCAGCACTTCCGTTTTGTTTACAGATAACAGTGCAAGCTAGTTTTTATTGTAAATATAAGCTTCATTTACTCATAGTTTAACCTTATTGTCTTGATTTTCTGTCTCAAATTCATAAATGGCCTATTTTGTCTTTCAAGGGCTGCATTAATAGGTTTTGTATTTGTTTAGCAGGTCTGGCATTGACATTGATTTATTTTTAAACCAATAAGTAGTAGTTATAGTTGTAGTTAGGTATAGTAGTAAGTGTTGCTGTAGTAGTTTGTAGTTGTTTCTGTTGTAGTAGTTGTAGTTTTAGTCGTAGTAGTAGTACTAGTCGCCATTGTACATGTATTTGTAGTCGTATTTCTTGCTGTTGTAGTAGTGGTTATAGAAGTAATAGTTTTGTTTTAGTTCTATTTGTAGTAGTAGTTTTGTAGTAGTTTTTGTAGTTGTAGTAGTTGTAGTTTTTGTAGTTGTTATTGTAGTTGTAGTAGTTGTAGATGTAGTAGCTGTGGTTTTACTTGTATTTGTAGTAGTAGTTTTGTAGTTGTTTTAGTTGTAGTTGTGGTAGTTGTAGAAGTTGTAGCTGTGATTTTAGTTGTAGTAGTGGCTGTTGTAGTTGTAGAAGTAGTTTTTGTAAGTGTATAGTAATCGTTGTAATAGTAGTAGTAGTAGTTATGCAGTAGTTATAGTATATGTTGTAGTTGTAGTAGTAGTTTTAGTTGTAGTTTTAGTAGTAGTTGTAACTGTTGTAGTATTAAAAGTGGTGGCAGTAGGACGCAGCTGCAAAGTTTGCAAATAAGAAGTAATTTGATCGTTTAGTATGGCCTATTAAACGTCTTAATTAGAGTATTGTGTTTCCAAATTGAGGTGAGCTGCTGCGGTATAAAAGGCATAATTAGAAACCTGTATGTCTTGTAGACCTGGAGTCGTTTATTTGATTTATTGAGTCGTGAGCCGTATACATCGTGTATTCACTGAATCGAATTGTGAGAAACCCTGTGACCTAATGACATATTTGAAAGTGACAATTCTCTGACTAGTTCTGAGTACTGTTGATTTCATTTTGTCATTTTAGTTGAGAAAAGTTAGGATTTGTTGACACTAAACATACTAAAAACTTTTTATTAAGATATAGATTTATACTCGACAGAAAAGAGAAAGCATGGAGTGATTAGCAGTTTTTCAAGTGACTGGACAGTTTATTCTGCATTTTAACTTGTTTGTCAGTACTTTCTTGTGTGTATTGTAGTTTTTGATTCAATAAGATTCAAATTCAAATAATTTTCAGTTATTATTTTAGTCAGTAAATCAATGCACAGGGAGTGTCTTAGTCTAGAATTTATTTTGATGATTACAGTATTTTTTGCATTTCTTGCTCCACAAAATAGTTGTATTGTATCCACAGAAGAGTCCACACCTGTGCATAATATTTGACATGTGTTTGAGAGTTTCGGGCAGGAGGGACTTTCTGACAGAACATGGGAATGCCTCATGAGTGAGTGTGAGGAGTAAGTGTTTGTGTGTTTGTGTGTGAGAGGCAAGTGCAGACAAGCCCAGAGCCGCTGTCAGTGTCTCAGAGCTGTAATATTACAGCGTCTGCAAATACCGCTCATAACTGCACCATGTGTCAGACCACGGGAGAGAGTTAAAAGGATGTTTAGGTCATTTAGACTTTATTTGACAAGACGGGGATAAGCAGGTGAAGAGCGGGAAGAGGCATTCAGCAAATCAAGTGAGATAAGCTTTAGGCTCTTCCTCCTCTTGCAAGTCCAGACCGAGATCCAGATGGAGATCAAAATTACTTTTATTTGTCCCCAAGGGTAAATTCTTTGCATTACAAACATGAAAAAGAAATAGAACTAGGGCTGCACGAAATTGGAAATGATTGCGACGCGATATGGCTATTAAGATCTGGAATATCGATATTATTGTGATGTTTAAATACACTTTTTGACTAAGGCTGAAACTAACGATTATTTTAGTCTACTAAACTATTCAATGATTATTTCTATTGCAGATTGAGACTTAACATTTTTAATAAAAACATATATTTTGAATATTGTGAATGAAGGCTTCTAGATAGATAATATTTATGAATAAAGTGTATAATTGTGGAAAATCAGAAATAGTCTATTCTTTTTATACCGTTTTTCTTTAATAATGTCACTGTCTTTGTTCTAAAAGTCTTTTAAGTTTGTGTTTCAGAGTCTGTTTAGTCCAGAGAACGACGACCATCATCAAAATACAACTAATTATTGTTTATAGCCGACTAGTCAGATTATTCTACAAATTATTGCAGCCTGTTTTTTGATGTAATTATGTCTGTTATATTAAAATAAAACAAACAAATACAAAACTGAGGCTAATTTAGTTTGAAAAAGCTAGATTTTATTCATGATTTTCCCTTTTCAATGTTTTCATTTTAAAAACAGAACATTTCTATCAGATGAAGACTTTGGTGTTACTGCGATAGATTTTGTTTGTTGTGATATCGTTATTGCGTCAGACAATATTGTGATATTGATACTTTTATATATATTGCGCAGCCCTAAATAGAAGTATAAAATATATAGTTAATAAAACCTAATAAAAATTAAACACAACAAGGCTCTCTTTTTATCAACTAAACCCCCAGTGAAAATAAAATGGTATGCGTGAGGGGGAAAACTCTCCATTTATTCAAAAGGAAACGCAACTTTTCCCCTCTTCCTGGCAATTTATGCCTATTTTAAGCACAAACAATTCAAATCAAGTATAGGGCTGTAATCTTTTAGTCGTTTAATCGATTAATCAGTCGATGGTGTCATAGTCGACCAGTATTTTAGCTGTCGATTCATTATTTTATTTAGATTTAAAGGATTTATATGGCAAAAAAGCAAAAACAAGAAGATATGGAGTGAGTTTGCTGAAGATTTTGGAGTCCAACATATAAATACACAGTTTCCAGTACTTATCTGTATAAATAGCTGTTTTTGCATGAATTCCTGTGCAATTATGGTCTTTAGAGTGCAGTTTGGGTCAGATACATGAAAATACTTCATAGTTTTGAGCTACATTCTTTAGTCTTTAGTCAACCAAAAATATCTTTAGTCGACTACAGCTCTAATCAAGTCACAGTTGAGGTATTAACTGGCATTACCTCAGAAAAGCAAACGGATCGCTCTGTAGATGTTAAAATACAGCAGGTGGTGCTAGCATCGTGGTAGCATTTAGCCCACAGCAAATGTTAGCATTCTTGGATGACAAATTTGGGTCGTTCAACCACTTTATGCTCTCTATACTCGCTGTTTGCTCCGTTGTTGAAAAGTGGGTGACAGAGCAGCTCATCTACATTGGAATGAATGGATGGTTTCCCCCTCAAAGGTCCGTTTGTGGGCGTTACCTCGGATGCCGACTGTATGTGTTTACATTTATGTTTATTCACAATTGTCAAGTGAACTGACTAGAGAATTGTACAGTACAGAGAAGGAACGGTATATTATCGGTGTCGACCTCAGTAAAATTATCTAATTGCGATTTTTCTGACCAGTATTGCAATTGCGATTGCATTTGCGATTCATGTTTTAAGGTGAGACGCTGCAGGTGAATAGGAAAAAATCTTAAATTTAAAGATATCAATTTGAAACTTCTCCTATACTTTACTCACATAAATGTAAGAAAAATGTATCACAAGTTTTGTGTCATGTTTTCTTGTAGAAATAAGGCATTTTATGTGTAAAAAATGCCAAAATGACATGTAAAACTGAAAAATGGACAGAACCAGGTTTAAATTTCATACACATACATACATACAAACACATACATATTAGTTCTAAAAATGTACAGAGGGGATTTTGGATTTCTTATTTATTTTTTACGCAATCTAGATTTTCTGGACTGAAAATTGTCCCAAAAATTAAAATTTTTACTTTAATAAATCAGTTTTAGAATTGTCAGCCCTGCGACGAGTTGGCCACTGTCCAGGGTGTATCCCGCCTAAGGCCCAAAGTCACTGGGATAGGCTCCAGTCACCCGCGACCCCGGGAACGGGAATAAGCGGTAGAAAATGAATGAATAAATCAGTTTTAGAATTAGATATTAAAAAATCCTTCTGTACGTTTCGTTTCGTCTTGTTGAGTCCAAGGTTGTAAAGTCTGGTGTAGGATCTACTTTAAGTGGTGATTCTTATGTCCCCTGGAAAGAAAAATGCATTTTAAGAAAACGTCCTTTGAAGTTACAATGTCCCAGAGAAATCTATGGATGAAGTGGATTAAATGGAAGAATAAAACTGTTTTAGGAGCAGACTGGACAAGTTTGTTGTTTCCACATGAAAGTCTGTGTTGAGAGAGCAAGCTGACCAAAAAACAAAACAAAACAAAACAAATTAGTTTTACTTGTAGTGTCTCCTTAATAATGATTTTTAATTCAAAGTTCACATGCTTCCAGGAGAATTGACAAAAAGAATGAAATATAAATAAATGTCAATATAAATTGACACTTATAGTCACATTTTTAGTCACATTTGTGTCGCTTTTAGTTGTGTTTGCTTCACTTCCAGATGTGTTTTGTCAATGTTAGTAAACTTTTTTGTCGCTTTTTGTTATGTTTTTGGCGAATTTAGTCATGTATTTTACTCCTTTAGACAGGTTTTTGACGCTTTCAGACAAGTTTTTGTCACATTAGGATGGCTTATTGTCGCATTTTTGTCGCTTTTAGTTGCATTTTTGTCACTTGCTTCAGAACATGTTTTAACAAACCTTTATCTACAATTAGGGCTGAAGTCGACTAAAGACCTGCTTTATCGACCGATTAATCGACTAAAAGGGGGTGTGGCAAAAATATATCAAAACTGTTAAGTATTTTCGTGTATCTAACTCAAACTGCACTCAAAAGAACACAACTGCAGGAACTCATGCAAAACATTTTTTTTTACAGAAAAGTACAAGGAAGCTGTGTATTTATATGTTGAACTCTAAAATCTTTAGCAAACTCACTCCATATCTTCCAGTTTTTGACATTTTTCACATGGAGCAGACGAGCTCAACAGAAAATAAGTTCTACTTGGACTAAAAAGCCGTTTTCAGGCCTCAGGAAATTGATGCGTTGTTGACCTGTTGTTGGGTGCACGGTGGCAGAGCGGCTAGAGCTTCTGCCTCTCAATAAGGAGATCGTGGGTTCGAATCCCAGACCACCCCAACATCGTGGGTTCGAATTCCGAACCACCCTAACATCACACGATCTCTCTGGGTGGAGTCTGCATGTCCTCCCCGTGTTACCGTGGGTTCTCACCGGGTTCTCCGGCTCCTCCCACCGTCCAAACACATGACTGTGTAGGTTAATTGACAACTCTAAATTGCCCCTAGTGAATGAATGTGAGAGTGAATGGTTGTCTGTCTCTCTGTGTTAGCCCTGTGACGAGTTGGCCACTGTCCAGGGTGTACCCCGCCTAAGGCCCAAAGTCACTGGGATAGGCTCCAGTCACCCGCGACCCCTAACGGGAATAAGCGGTAGAAAAAAAAAGCGAATGAATGAATGAATGACCTGTTGTTGCTTGTGTTCATTAAACATTTTACACAAATCAATCTACTTTATGTAACATTTTAGCGGCGAGACTTTTCCCTTGTTCGTCATTAGCTTTAACGGAGTTCTCGTCAAACGGAAGTGCGTTTACAACAAAAGTGCAAAAAACGGCAAAAGTGGGCGGGGCAGAATTAGGTCAATTAGCCCAAAAAAAAATCAACATCAGCCCATCCCTGGTGTAGAGGAGCAGACAAGGACATCACTTTATGTACTGCTAAATCTAATCCTCCTTCCATGCCAAAGCTCTTTGTCATCCCATTGAGATCCATTGCATTAATCTAGATGTATTCTGCCTCTTCTTTTCTCCTCCGCTGCTCTTTACCCTCAGCACAAACCAGTTATTCTGTGCCTGAGGTCTCCATTACAGCCAACATCTCCCGTACGACCAAAGCAACGCGAGAGGCTGAATGTTTTGTTTGCGAGTGAAAGAAGAATAGGCAGCGGTGACGTATGTAGGCCAAACGCACAATGTACAATAAAGTGAACAGAGGCTGGATTGGACGTGCTTTCAATGGACAACAGAAGGCTTTGGGGCTGCGATAGTGGATCCGTTTTATGTACAAAGCACAACCGCGTAATGTCCACCGACGGCGAAGAGAAAAGCACAGATTATAACTTCATTGTGCACCTGTTTGTGGGTGGGAAGTTTGGCGGCGAGCGCAGGAGGCTTGAGTAACTCTCTCTACAAATTGTACCTCATGGAGTTGTTTACAGAATAGTTTTACTTCTACTTGAGGAATAGATTGTGCAAGGGAACAGTTTTCTTACTTGAGTTTTGGGTCCTCAAACAAAAGAAAAGAGGGGGTGGGCGATATAGACCAAAAAAGGCGACTAAAAGGAGAACAATGCAATTAAAAGTGACAAAAATCTGTCTTAAAGTAATACAAATAGGACTTAAAATGACAAAAATTGGTGGTAAAGCGGCAAAAACATGACTAAAAGTGATAAAAATGAGACTAAAATAACAAAAAACGCAACTTCAAGCGAAAAAAATCCAAAGAAAAGAGGGGGTGAGCAATATAGACAAAAAATGCGACTAAAAGGAGAAAAATGCGACTAAAAGCGACAAAAATCCATCTTAAAGTAATACAAATATGACTTAAAATGACAAAAACTGGTGATAAAGTTGCAAAAACATGACTAAAAGTGATAAAAATGCGACTAAAATAACAAAAAACGCAACTTCAAGTGAAAAAATGTAACAAAGTGACAAAAACGCAACTAAATATGGCAAAAACAAAGAATCCCATTATTAAAACCAACCGCAAATCTAATCACAATCGCAAAACTGATCAGAATAATTGCAATTAGACATTTTCCTCAAATTGTGCAGCTCCAGAACGAACAATAGACCGGGCACAGAGTTGTAGAATGTGAAGCATTGAGATTTGCACAAGTCACTTCCTTTTTCACGTCTTTAGTTTCACTGAAGACAAGAAATGACTCAAGAGTTTGAAATGTGACATAAAATAACTCTGTTTGTCCAACACTTTAGTAACAACGTCAGATTAACTGAATATTGCAATACATGACTAATTTGATTCTTATTTTTAAAAAGGCAGTTTAGTTTTATAATCATTAAAGTGCCCATGACAGGTTGGACTACTAATTTAACTAAAATGCAGTTAAGACAAATATATTTTAAATTCTGCTAAAATCTTTAGCTTTAGCAAATTTTTTAGGTTTTTAATTTTACTTCCTGGTTGTAAATGATGACGTCACGCTAGGAAATTACCGCTAAGAAACCACCCTGTACATTACAAACTCCTCTAATGTCACAGATTTTTTTATTTGTCAAAGAAAAATATACATGAACCCCTTAGGGTTGGGCGGTACGGTGATAAAAATCGAATTGTGAATTTTTGTGAAATTGTCGTATCGTGATTCACTGTTTTGTCTATTTTCTCCTGTTGTTTAGCCTCTGAAGCCTTTGAGCAGATGACTTTATTTACCTCTTGTAGACCAGGGCTGCACAATTAAATGAAATCCACAAAATGTGTTGCTTTGATTTGAATAAAAACTGCTAACACTGTAGTTTAGATTTGTTTAACATAAATCGCAAATCTAATCACAATCGCACTGGTCAGAAAAATCACAGTTAAATATTTTTCTTAAATCGTGCAGCTCTATTAAAGGCAACAGAAAAATACAAAGTGAACATGAATCCTGATAAAATCGATGATCTGGCCCCAAGAAAATCATGATGATATTTTTTTGCCATATTGCCCAGTCCTAGAATAGCTTTATTTTGTTGAATTAATGGTTTAGAACTTTCTTTTGTGTAAATTATGCATTCCCTGGTGTGATGTCATCATTTTATTTCTACTTTTTTTCAACAGATTTTTCAACTTTTCTCCATAAACAGTGACCTGATTGATGTAAAACTATAATTTATGTTTCCATCAAGTATTAATACACCAAATATAGTCAAAATTATAAAATCGTAACCATAACCTGTCATACACTCTTTAATTATTCAAGTAGATATAGTTATAGAGTTTCTAGGTTTTTATTTTAACCTTAATCTTGTAATAACTGATAAATAATTGCTGAATAGTCGACTTTACTCCAAAACTTGTGCCTGGATTTCTTTTATTATAGTAATATAAACCAGTTTATCAGCTCTTTTGTATCGTACATTATTGTAACCTTTTGATTTTGCTGAGCTTATTGGAGTTAAAGTTTTGAGCCAAAGTAACCAAAAGCGACACTGATGCAAGCCACAGGAAGTGACTGTTTACGCTACACAGCTGCTAATCTCGCGGCTAAACGCACAGAGCTAGCCTGGAGTTAGCATCAGCGCCGTGAGAAGATTTGTTTTTCAGTCGTGTACAGTGAGGGGGAAGTGGTTGGCTTTACACACATCCTCTGCCACTGTCTGCTGCTTCAGGTCGTCTCAGTGAATTTATTTAATTGCTATTTTTGTGAAATCGTGGTGTCGTGATTCACTGTTTGTGTCTTTAATGCAGCTGTCTGTTCAAACACACTTTTCTCCTGCTGTTTAGCCTCTGAAGCCTCTGAGCAGATGACTTTATTTACCTCTTATAGACCAGGGCTGCACAATTAAACCAAATCCACACAAAATCGCAATTTTAATGGATGCAATTAGCAAATCAAAAGTGCAATAATTTCTTCCACAAACAACAAAATGTCTTGCTTTGAGTTTGAATAAACATTGAAAACACTGTAGTTTTGATTTGTACAAACGTGTTCTGAAACAAGCGTCAAAAAGCGATAAAATGCGTTCAAAAGCGACAAAAGCGCGCCTTCAAACAACAAACGCAACTCAATGCAACAATTTACTTGGGACAGTCCCAGTTTTGAGCCCTGAGTTCCAGAAGATGTGTCCAAAACCATTTATTTGTCCCAGTTTTACACACGTCACGTCCCAGTTCTCCCTATTTTTGACCAATTTGATACCGCACAACAATAAAGAGAGGAATAAATTGCCAAAATAGAGAGAATTGTTCTTGTAAATGACCAGAACACAAACATTCAGAGCACTATAAATAGAAGTTTCTCATATTATACTGTTTATTAGCCGTGAATGGACCAAGTTTATAATAATGTACTTAATTACCCGCTCTTTTTTACATTATAACAAGGAATGTATCGCTCCAGCTTTTTCAGATCTGATACAGATTTTGATCCTCAAGCTTTAAATTCTCGACACTAGATATCAACTAATACCTCTGCAGAAACTGAAAATAGCATTTATTTTCTTAAAACAAGCATAACGTCTGACAAAACGAATCCAAACTGGTCGTGCAGCTATTCTTTATCCTTCAACTAACGACAGAATAGGTTCATCTAAACAAAACCTCAAACTTCATGAGATGTGCTGGACCAACAAGGGACTGTAAATAGTCTTAATAAATCAATTTAAAAGCCGAACCAGGATATCAGCTGAACTGATATTCTGAAGCCGAGATCCGATCAACACATTTTTCCAGATCAACGCTGATATTTGATACCAGTATTGTATTGGTGCATCCCTAAATATAACGTCCCCACACTGCATCTAATAAATGTTTTTTCCATGGCTTTTCGCAGGCAGAAAGGTTTATTAATGTAAGAACCGAAAGCCCGAAAGTTTGGGCAGTTTGTGCATTTTTCTGAGTATTTGTTGTTTATTCTACTACAATCAATATGACAAAACATTGTTACAGTAAAAGCATTTCTATCACCTTATTTTAACGCACTTTTTGAAGAAGAGCTGCATCTAACGTAGGGCTGGGCGATACGGTGATAAAAATCGAATCGTGAGCTCATCCCTGTGACAATCTGCTATTTTTGTGAAATCGTCATATCATGATTCACTATTTGTCTCTTTAATGCAGCCGTTTAGTCAAAAAAAGTGACTAAACGCGACTAAAAGTGTCAAAAACATGGCTAAAAGCAACAGAAACGCGACTAAATATGACAAAAACATGGCTAAAAGTGACAAAAATGTGACTAAAAGTGTCAAAAACATGGCTAAAAGCGACAAAACCGCGACTAAAAGTGTCAAAAACATGGCTAAAAGTGACAAAACCGCGACTAAAAGTGTCAAAAACATAGCTAAAAGTGACAAAACCGCGACTAAAAGTGTCAAAAACATAGCTAAAAGTAACAAAACCACGGCTAAAAGTGACAACAACGTGACTTAAAATGACCAGGACGCGTTAAATATGACAAACACGACTGAACATGTCAAAAATGCGACTAAAATTGTTTAAAATTTGAACAGAATCCTATTAATAACATAAATTGCAAACCTAATCACAATCGCACTGGTCAGAAAAATCACAGATATTTTTCCTAAATCGTGCAGCTGTTAAAGACAATAGAAAAATACGAAGTGAACATGAATCGTGATAAAATTGAAATCGTGATCTGGCCCCAAGAAAATCGCGGTAATACGTTTTTGCCGTATCGCCCAGCTCTAATCTAACGGTTATCTGTGCGGTCGGGTAATTAACAATTACGTCAAACGGTTATTTCTATTGTACATTGAGACTTTTAAACACAGAATCGACCACATAAAAGTTGAAACGTGCCGACTGAAGGCTTTCGTCTTGAGTCTCTGGTGACGGTGCTGGTGTCGTTGCAGGAGGAGGAGGATGTCTGCGGAGGTGGACCTTCTGCTGCAGGAGGCCAAAGAGAGCATCGAAGCGGCTCAGAACTATCGCAGCGAGCTACAGCTGAGGCTCCATGGACTCAACCAGGCGCGAAAACAGGTACAACAGGTCAAAGGTCAAGTCTAGACACCTATTGGTCTCAAGTCACTCCTAAACTCTAGTTCATATCCCCTAACGCAGACCTGGGCATTTTACGGCATTAGACTCCCGCTAAACTCCCTAAAATCCTCGTTCATACCTCGTTTTTCCTCTCCTCACAGCCTCGCGCTTGCTTAGTTTACCATTGTTTTGAAAAATTTGACATTTTTTGTAAGACAACCTCACTTTAGTTTTAGTTTATTTATTTAATGAGACAGCCACAGTGTACAATAAACATTAACCTTAATAGGAGAGCTGCTTGTACCAGGTTATAGTTTACACCCGTAGTCACATTATTCACATTCAGTTATCTCAAAGAGCATAAAATCATCGTCACAAACATTAAACCATTCATTCTTTCCCAGAGCATCACCCAGTCCACACATCAGTTGACATTATGGGAGTACTTTTGATTTGAAAGGAGCTATTTTTTTTTTTTTTTTTGACAGGAGCGAAAATGTCTGATAGTTTGAACACATCAGCTCAGTTGGTAAAAGACACAAGAAAAAGCTGTATTTCCAAATGTAGTACGGTGACTTTTTCATTCAGTCATTTCAAACAATGCTATTTACTGCTTTTTTTTTCTTAAATAAAGAAATACAATTAATATTATGCAGAACTGAGTTAAAGTCTATATGACAGGTTCTCATTATATTTAAATTATGACATTAGTGGAAATTATCTATCATAGTTTTACATTTTTGAAGTAGCAGTTCCTGAAGAAAATTTGATAAATAAAGTTTTAAAATGACAGGAAGTAGTGCTGAGTTCTAAAATGGAATCCCTCTGCGATGTCATCAAAAAGCGACGTGCAGTTGAAATAAACACACAGTAAACACTCAACTAATACATTTTTCTGACAGTTTAAACGGTCATTCAACAAAATAAAAGTGTTATCAGATATTATTATTTGTCAAATCATAACTATTGTGTAATTTATGTGGATTTTGACTCTTGTTTTGTAAATGGTTGCCAGGTAACAGTTGTGGAATTACCTCTACCTGTGTCATATTTACTGCCCATGACCAACCAGGAAGTGCAATTATAAAAGTTATGAAAATGGTCAAAATGGGGACAAACAGGCAAAATGTTTAGTAAAATCTTAAATACAATCATATTCGCTATGATTTTTAGTCAAACATGTAGTTTAACCTGTCATATAGACTTTAAGACTTTTAGCCACAATATTTTCTGTTTCTCACGTGGCCCCATGGAAAAAATAATTGCCCAGCCGTAACGCCTTGATTTTCAACAAGGGAACACTAGTGTGTCTTGAGCTATTGCCGGGTGCGCCTTGAAATACTGGCAGATTTATGGATTTAAATAATTAATTTACTATTCAGGAAAAAAACAAACAAAACAACTACGGCAAAACAGTGTGGGACACTGGAGAAAACCTCCCCAGACACGGTAGAAACGTACAAACTCTACAGTTGTGAGGCGAGAGCGCTAACCACTCTGCCACTGTGCTGCTCATGTGACATTAAACAGACAAAGCATCACCTTAACGTTTTTGTAGAGCATATTGACTTTAAATTTGTTATTTTTTTATGATTAAACTTTCACCATTCATATTAGTTTGGCTTGACCCTGATAAAGCGTAAGTGAAGCCGTTTGAGGACGTCCTGGTGGAGAATATGTACAAACGAGAAATCAAGAAACTACATTTACACATTTTTGTTCATTCCTGCTCTGTCTGACTCACAAAACAGTTAACAATTATTTAATTACAAAATGAGTTGATAACTATTTCTACAGAAAAATCACACTTGATGTTCTTTCCAAGTGTCTCGGTGCTCGTGTCTCATTTCCTTCCTTTTGGCTTGTGCCACATGTAAACAACTCCACTTCCTGTTGGACACTGGACTCGGTCCTGATTATGGGCTATTTTAATTTTAAATGCCCCTCCTCTACCATCCCCATTTATTTATTTCAGAATAATTACTCAAAATTGACTTTCAGATATTTCTTTTTGCCCCACAGCCGCTGATGACTGTGTTACGTTAATATTCACATGTACTTATTATTTTACTTGTATGACCTGATTTTATAACCAATGCAAAAGTGGAATTCTTTGATTTCTGCTTTTGAATAAATGTATTAAAATGTATTAAAGAGCACCAACGTTGGAGACAATGCAGAGTCGGGCTGAAACAAGTTATTTGATTAATCGCAACTAACCGATTAATTAAATAATCATCAACCAATTTGAAAATCAAATAATCTCTTTTTGAATTGTGCACAACTTCCACTCATGCAGAGAGGGATTGTTTTATCACTCAGACGAAGCAGGAATTTGTTTTTTGGGATTTGGGTTTTAATGCAAAAACGATTTTGTTGTAAGTACACTCTGTTGTCAAACAGTGTTTCTTTACCTTCCTCGCGGTTAAATATAGTAAACATTTTGGGCTGAAACAAGTTGATCGATTAATCGCAACCAATCAATAACTATTCACAAACTCCAAAGCGTGCCATGTGAGGAGAGGACATCAATTCACTCAAAATGTCGCTAGAAACGTGAACATTTTGTTTTGTTTTGTTTTTTTTTTGTCTATGAAGATGTTCTCAAGCGGCTCTTTAGATTGGTCTTTTTTATTTAATTTTTTTTTTACCAGCCTGTAGCAATCTAAACAACTAATCGATTAATCAAAATAATAATCGCCAGACTAATCAAATACCAAAATAATGGTTAGTTGCAGCTCTAGATTATATTAGTTTTCATTCTTTTCCTCCTACTTGAGTAATGTATTGTACAGTCTTGAGTAACTTGAGTGAAAGTTTTGGTTCCTTTTCCGTCTGTGAGTAAATCTACTCGTGACAAAAGCTTCATCTTGACAACATTAGATGATTTAAAGGTCCCATATTCTGCTATTTTGCCCTTTACACAGTCTTTTCTAAGGGCTTTGTTGATAAAATTTTTCGTTGCACAATATCCATCCAAAAAACAATTTCTTGGACTGGCCCCCCTCCTTGCAAAAGCAAACGGCTCCCTCTGAGATCTGACCCCCCCGAACAGAGAGCAGACTGCCTCCCCCGCCCAACTCGCGCGCCTCCTCCGCCCAACTCATGCCGAAGCCTAGAGCGGAGATAGTGCGCATGCGCCGTGTGCTCCGGTAAACAGCGATACACAAACACAGGAATAAACCTTTTATCCGTCCTGACGGTGCGTCGTGCTGAGTCCTACGTCCTGGATCTGACCTGGAGTTTGACGTGCTCCAGGACCTCAACGACGGACGTTGCCGTTTGGTAAATAACAAGCTAACTCTTCTATCTGTCGTATCCATCGTGTAATTACTGTGTAGCATTAGCATTAGCTGTGTTTATTCTGCGGCTGCGCGCTTCCTGGAGGTGTGGCTTAAACACCGCGTCATCCATGGGATGAGCCCCCGTCTGCTGCTCAGCCGAGGGGGACGGAAAAGACAGTTCTCTAGCGAAAACATGCGGGAATCAATCAAAAAACCACTTTGGGCACACATACGAGGCCCAAATAGCACTGTAGGGAGGTTAAAACCTCTGAAAAGTCGATTTTGCATGTTATGGGACCTTTAAGCGTGTGTGTGTTTCTTGCATCATTTACTTTTTCAAATCTTTGTGGTTTATCCTTTTGAAAATACCAGATTGTGTGCATTATTTAATGTTTTGTCCGATTACTGTTACTCAGATCAGAATTTAAATGCAGCGTTTAAACTGTTACTTGCAGTCCCATTAGACAATTTTAGATAGATTATTTCAAAGGGCTTTATGGAAAGATACATTCAAATCACAACACGAACAAATAAAAATATAAACAATCATTGAAAAGTTTACTTTAAACAGACTGGGTGATATGACAAAAAATTATTATCATGATTTTCTTGGGGCCAGATCATGATTTAGTTTTTATCATGATTCATGTTCACTTTGATTTTTCTATTGTCTATAATAGAGCTGCACGATTCAGGAAAAATGTCTAATTGTGTTAGATTTGCAATTTATATTTTAATAATAGGATTCTGTTTGGATTCACATTTTGTCACGTTCAGTCACGTTTGTTATATTTAAACACATGTCACTTTTGGATGCGTCTTTGTCGTTTTTAGTCATGTTTTTGTTGTTTTTAGTCGCATTTTGGTGCATTGAGTCGCTTGTTGCTCGTAGGCTTGTTTTTGTCACTTTTGAACACATTTTTATCACTTTTGTCGCTTGTTTCAGAACATGTTTGTATAAATCCAAATTACAGTGTTAGCAGTTTTTATTCAAATAAAAGCAAGATATTTTGTTGTTTGTTATACCACCACACCAAAAAATTGCAGCCTTTGTGATTTGGTCTTTAAGAGGTAAATAAAGTCATCTGCTCAGAGGCTTCAGAGACTAAACAACAGGAGAAAAAGTGTGTTTGAACAGACAGCTGCATTAAAGACACAAACGGTGAATCACGACACGACGATTTCACAAAAATGGCAGATTGTCGAGCTCACAATTGCATTTTTATCACTGTATCGCCCAGACCTAACTGCAGATAAAGTCCAGAGCTAAACAGAGCAGTTTTGAGCCACATTAATAATCAATAATTGGGTTTTTTGTCTATAAACAGACCCTAATCTCTCCTAAACAACAAGCGCTCGTAATAGTTGTGTCTAAACACTGCACAATGTTATCAGTTTTGCATCTGTATCATTTGTGAATCCCTGTCTGCTTCCAGCGCTGTATTTATAGACGCTCCTCCGTTGCGTGCGTCCAGCGTATTCACGATAACGTCTCGGGCGCAGTCGCTCTGTCTGGCTCGACCGTCGCTCTCTTCCTGAAGCGCTGGGCTGAGGTTCAGTCATTGTGAAACCAGAGTGACAGAGGAAGTGAAACGCGGCCCTCCGACGAGCACAAACGCCGCGCTCTCCCCACAAACACGGCCTCCGAAAGCAGTGGCGGTGACACGTGTTTGGATTTGAAGACTCCATTGTTGGCGAGAAAACGACAATGGCTTCTAATTACGGCTGTTCAAATCCACGTTCCACCCTTTTATAATGCGACCAGAGGCAAATATTAAGTTATCTGTAAATTTTTCAATGATTAACTCACAGTAGATCTAAATTCTAAGGCTGTACTCGACTAAAGAAATCCTCGGTCGACTAAAGACCTGCCCCATCGACCGATTAATCGACATAAAGTGTGAAGTATCTCTCTGTATCATAGAACTATAATAAAACCTGGAAGATGAATCCAAGATGGCTGTCCTGTTTATCCCTATGGAGAGTGCTCATTGGCGCATGACCCCAAAAAAGTTTCTTACTTCCGCATTTACTTCCTGAAACGATGGCTGCCATCTTTGTTTTAGGGCGCCACGTGACGACAATCCCCCACTTCATATAAAAACGGTAATTTCGGTGATTTTAGAAACGGTAGAAAAGAACATTTCCTTCTATTTTATTTAAATACCGATAATAATTCAGTCCTGTCTGCAATTATAATGTGACATTTTAGAAAAAGGCTGGTTCTAAGAGGCTGCAGTACCTCGCACGGCCACAAATCAATCAGGGACCACAGTCAGAGGGGGCGTACCTTATCCAGTTCATTTAATACATCCATGCTCTGTATCTGCATTAAAAAAACAGAGCTGCACAGGAGTTCATGCAAAAAAGCTAACAATTTATACAGAAAAGTACCAGGAAAAGATGTTGTCGATATTCTCTATGTAGAAGCCTTCAGTCAACATTTATTTGATTAAGCATGTATTTAAAATAGTTGCCCTTGAAAAAACGTGTAAATTGTCCTAACAGTTTATCCGTATCCGTATCTTCATCATTATCATCTCATAACTGTTCCTCTGCTTCCTCAGGTTCGCGGCAGTTCGAGTCAGGCCCGCGAGGCTCTGCAGAGACACTTCTCGGAGCTGCAGTCGTCGGCCTCTCGACTGCTGGAGGAGCGACTGTCCGCGCTGCTGCTGGAGGTGGACACCATCGAGGCCGAGAGCATCAAACCCCTGGACGACTGCCAGGCCCTGATCGAGCACGGGGTGGGCCAGGCCGACGAGCTGCTGCGGGAGGGTACGAGCTCACGCCGCCGCAACATACTATTGACCTTATTCTGCCCCGCCCACTTTTGCAGTTTTTTGCACTTTTGTTGTAAACGCACTTCCGTTTGACGAGAACTCCGTTAAAGCTAATGACGAACGAGGGAAAAGTCTCGCCGCTAAAATGTTACATAAAGTAGATTGATTTGTGTAAAATGTTTAATGAACACGAGCAACAACAAGTCAACAACGCAACGATTTCCTGGCGCCTGAAAACGTCTTTTTAGTCCATGTAGAACTTATTTTCTGTTGAGCTCGTCTGCTCCATGTGAACTAATACAACGGAAACAAGACGGCAGCGCGTACGGCAACTTTCAGAATAAGGTGAATAAGTAACAAAGTATAAAAGTAAATGTACTGTACTTTAGAAAATGTTTTAGGTATCCGTACTTTACTTAAGTACATTTTACTGTAGATACTTTTACTTCTCTACATTTCAGAGCATGTATCTGTGCTTTCTACTTTACATTTTTGAACTGGACTGCAAAGTGCAAAGTATATTTTCTTGAGGTTTTAGACCTGCTGATAAGGCTGAGGGCTTTGTTTTTTAGCACATTTATGGCAACATCTTGACTGTTTTTTCTCCTACTTCCCTTTGAGCAGACAAAAAGCCTCTATTCACCTTATTCTATCTTAGTCTATTTTAGTGTATTTTATTTTATTCTTAATCTTATGCATGCCTCTTTTATATATTTTATTATATTTTATTCATTGTTTATGTTACCTTACGCCGAAGCAAGTTCCTATGTTTGTGAATTTTGATCACTGACAACGGCAATAAACCGTTTCTGATTCTGATTCCGGAAGTTGCCGTACGCGCCGCCATCTTGTTTCCGTTGTAGTTTACACGGGGCAGAACAATCACAGTGAGATATTTTTGCCACATTGTACAGCCTTACCTGCGCGTCACATGGACTTCACCACAAATGAGCCTACAATGAAACAAACTATAATTTTGCAAACACACATTTCTCTGTATCCAGGAGAGGCCGCTCTGAGATGTGGTTTGGGCGAGAAGGAGGACAAACTGGGCAGCTTCACCAAAAAAGCTCTGCACATCCAGCTGGACAGGTAACCGCACTTATCCACACTTCTGTTGTTGGGCTGGGCGATCTGGTGATAAAAATATAATCATGAGCTGGTCCCTGTGACAATCTGCTATTTTTGTGAAATCGTGGTACCGTGATTGACTGTTTGTGTCTTTAATGCAGTTGTCTGTTCAAACACACTTTTTCTCCTGTTGTTTAGCCTCTGAAGCCTCTGAGCAGATGACTTTATTTACCTCTTATTCACCTTATTCTGCCCCGCACACTTTATCCTCTTTTTATGTCTATGATCCACTCTCTTGTAGTAAAGGCACATCCGGTTTGACGTGAACACAGTTTGCGCAAACGGCCAACGAGGGAAAAGTCTCTCACTAAAACATTATATAAAGTAGGTTGATTTGTCTAAAATGTTTAATGTACATGTACAAAAACAAGTCACAACGCACCGATTTCCTGGGCGGCCTGAAAACGGCTTTTTAGTTCATGTAGATCTTATTTTCTGTTGAGCTTGTTTGCCCCATGTAAACTATAACGGAAAAAGATGACGACAACTTTCGGAATAAGGTGAATAGACCAGGGCTGCACAATTAAACAAAATTGAATAGAAAATCGCAATTTTAATGGATGCAATTAGCAAATCGCAAAGGCTGCAATGTTTGAAGTGCAATAATAATAATTTCGTTTTTGCAATAAGATAAAAAACGAAATGTCTTGCTTTGATTTGAATAAAAACTGCTAACACTGTAGTTTGGATTTGTAAAAACATGTTCTGAAACAACAAACGCGACTCAGTGCACCAAAACGCGACTCAAAGTGACAAAAACGCGACTCAAAACGACAAAGACGCAACTAAAAATGACAAAAACGGGACTAAAAACGACATAGATGCGACTAAAAGTGACAAAAATGGGACTAAAAACAACAAAGACGCGACTAAAAGTGACAAAGGCATGTTTAAATATGACAAACACAACTGAACATGACAAAAATATGATTAAAAGCGGCAAAATTGTGTTATAAATGTGACTGGTCAGAAAAATCACAATTAGATATTTTCCTAAATCGTGCAGCTCTATTAAAGACAATAGAAAAATACAAAGTGAACATGAATCCTGATAAAATGGAAATCATTATCTGGCCCCAAGAAAATCATGATATGCCACATCGCCCCGCCCTATTCTGTTGCACTTCTCAGTTATTTTTGACCTGGATTTTCTGCTCCTCCCTCAGTCTGCCGGAGGTTCCCGCTCTGGTGGACGTGCCGTGTGTCTCTGCTCAGCTCGACGACTCTCTCCTGGGGGCGCTGAAGGAGAAAGTGTCCCGGCACGGCTCGGTCTCGTCCTACCCTCCGGTGCAGATCGAGGAGCTGCAGGAGCGTCCGGGCGGCGTGCTGGTGCGCTGGTGCAAGGTGAGGGACACAGAGGTCTGAAAGAAGAAGAAGAATCGATATTAGGGCTGCAACTAACGATTATATTGGTGATCAATTAGTCTAGCGATTTTTCCTTTGTTTAATCGATTAAAACACATGTTTAAAACATGAAAGACACTTGAATAAGAGAATTTTACAAAATTTTACCCAGATAAAGCTGAAGTGATGGTGTCTGACGACATCCTGGTGGAGAATATTTATAGATGAACAAGGATTTTAATCAAAAACACACACAAATGAGAGTTGTTTTTCTTCTTCAGGTGGACGAGGACTTTGCGGCTGCAGATTTCCGGTTGCAGTGTCGGCGTTCGGGCACCGGGGGGAGCCAGTACGAGGACGCGTACATCGGCAGAGAGCAGGAGTTCTTGGTGCTTCATTTGGACGCGCACTCGGACTATCAGTTCAGAGTGAGCGCTCGAGGAGAAGGACGGACCGAGTGGAGCCCCTGGAGCATCCCCCAAACGGGCTCCACCACACTGGCTGCACACGGTGGGTTCTACCTGCACTCTTTATTTTACTGCCACCATTTATCAGGCATTTTTAAAGTTACTGTTTCGACCTCTTTTCTTTTAAAGACAAATCTTATGCATTTTTTGTATGTTTTTTAGCCTTTAAACCTGCTCTTGCATATTTTCAGTTTGACATCTCATGTTTTAGAACAAATATGTTCAAATTGCAATGCAATTGCTTTTGTGAGGAGATTTTTGCCGTTTTTTGTGTAATACGTTAAAATTTGAGCTGTAGATGGTTGAGTAAGTATTTTTTGTTGCTAATAATTGGTTAATTCTGCCATTTATTTGATGCAGCTCATTCCTTTTAATTATTCAGTTTGAAAATGGTTTTCTGGGATCCTCCTGCTTTAAGGTTAATGGGTCAGAGGTGTAAAATAGTTTCAGTGTTCTTGTTTATTGCAATATTTTTCTACAGCAATATATTGTACTTCAAAATGTGTTGTGACAGACTGAGTTTCAGCCGTAGAACTATAATTAAACCTGGAAGAGGATTTCAAAATGGCGCCCTATTTATCGCTATGGCGGGTGCTCATTGGCGCATGAAGCCAGAAAAGTTATTTTCTTCCGCATTACTTCCTGAATGGGGGTAACGCCTCCCACCGTGTGACGACAATCCCCCATGATGCTTTGAGTGACAGGAGCGATCATGCAGCTTGCAAGTTTTTGTGTCAACGTTAGCTTGTGTGACTGTAATTGTATTCTTCATATTAGATCACATAGTTGTCATACAACTGACAGGTGTCTCTGGTCTAGCCTTGTCCACGAGCTTCTGTTTGTATCGTTCACGCTGCTCGCACATGTTTACCGTGACGTCACTTAATATAAAACCGGCCATTACTGTGACTTTAGAAACGGTTAAAAAGAACATTTCCTTCTATTCATTTAAATACTGAAAAGAAGTACTGTTTGCAATTATAATGTGCATTTACACAAAAAGGCTGGACCCAAGAGGCTGCAGTACCTCGCACGGCCACTAATCAATCTGGGACACGGACAGAGGGGGCGTGTCTTATCCACTTCATTTAATACATCCATGGTTTCAGCCCTAAATTTAACCTTTATGTAACCAGGAAAGTTTAAAATCTTGATTACAAATCCTGAACGCTCATAAAGGAATCAAACACCTCATAGATTTACCCTTTTTCTCTGATTGTCCCCCTTACTCTCTTTTTCTGTGTCGCCAGAGTGGAGTCCCGGGACGGAGGGCTACGTGTTGAGCTCCCGGAGGAACATCGCGCTCAGGAACGACTCCGTGTCTCGCTGCTGTGTGCTTTACTCCAGAGCCCCCACGTACTTCTGCGGACAGACCCTCACCTTCAAGTACGAGAGCTACACAAAACGGTTGAACTACTCACTTTACTAAAACACGGTTAAAGGGCCTGTACCTGATTCTGAACCGTGAGACAGGAACATGTTTTTGTTTGAACCGTTAGCCCCGCCCACACAGTCCTTCCTTTAACTCAATATTGCACCATGACTCTGAAACGACTGGAATAGACTTATGCAGTTGTTTCCATAAAGTTCCTCTAACTCTCCTTACAATTAGCTTTTAGCACTTTTGAAACTGCACCATGACAGAGAATCACAGTCTGTGATAGTGTCAAGCAGTTATTTTCCCATGATTCATAGTGTACAATGTGCCTGATGATGAAAAGAGGAGACCCTGGCAAACACTTCTGCACTAGTTCTTTCCTAATAAAGTGTGTTTATAATATGCACAGATTATACATTACAAACCCAGTGTATTTCCTTGAAGTAGCTTCTATTAAACAATGTGTGATGTAAAGAGAACTTATCTTAACTAGAGTCAATAAAAATCAGGTACAGGTCCTTTAAGATAATTATTAGGGGTGGGACGAGATCTCATGAGATCGAAATGCCTCAAGATTGTCCCAAACTTCTTAACTGAGTCACCCGTGTGCTGTTGTCATGTTTTGTAACTCTACTTGCTCTTATTTCCTGTCATTTTTAACATATTTTTCCACACTTGACACTTGATCGTGTAACACTTAATAATTTTTTCTTATTCAAGTAAAGTAAGGACTAGATAATCATAAAAACCTGTCATAAGCACTTTAAGGTGAGACACTGCAGGTGAATAGGAAAAAATCTTAAATTTAAATATATCAATTTGAAACTTCTCCTGTAGTTTACTCACATAAATGTAAGAAAAAAATGTGTTAAAAGTTTTTCATCATGTCATGTTTTCATGTAGAAATAAGGTATTTTATGTGAAAAAATGGCCAAAAATACACATATTTAGGATATTTCAATCTGAAAAATGGACAGAACCAGGTTTAAAGTTCTTGGTTCATTTTGTACACATATTAGTTACAAAAACAGAGGGGATTTTGGATTTCTTATCTTTTAAGTAAACTAGATTGGACTGAAAATTGTCCTCCATCCATCCATCCATCCATCTTCTTCCGCTTATCCGGGGCCGGGTCGCGGGGGCAGCAGTCTAAGCAGGGACTCCCAGACTTCCTTCACCCCAGACACTTCCTCTAGCTCCTCCGGGGGGATCCCGAGGCGTTCCCAGGCCAGCCGAGAGACATAGTCCCTCCAGCGTGTCCTGGGTCTTCCCCGGGGCCGCCTCCCGGTGGGACATGCCCAGAACACCTCCCGAGGAGGCGCCCAGGAGGCATCCGGAACAGATGCCCGAGCCACCTCAGCTGGCTCCTCTCGACGTGGAGGAGCAGCGGCTCTACTCTGAGCTCCTCCCGTGTGACTGAGCTCCTCACCCTATCTAAGGGAGCGCCCAGCCACCCGGCGGAGGAAGCTCATTTCGACCGCTTGTATCCGCGATCTTGTCCTTTCGGTCATTACCCAGAGCTCATGACCATAGGTGAGGGTCGGAACGTAGATTGACCGGTAAATCGAGAGCTTCGTCTTTCGACTCAGCTCTTTCTTTACCACAACGGTTCGATACAACGCCCGCATCACTGCAGACGCTGCACCGATCCGCCTGTCAATCTCACGCTCCATCCTTCCCTCACTCGTGAACAAGACCCCGAGATACCTAAACTCCTCCACTTGAGGCAAGGACTCCCCACCCACCCGGAGAGGGCA
The DNA here is from genome assembly GCA_019453435.1 of Rhinogobius similis. Lineage (NCBI taxonomy): Eukaryota > Metazoa > Chordata > Actinopteri > Gobiiformes > Gobiidae > Rhinogobius > Rhinogobius similis. The sequence continues at coordinate 8,503,169 of CM033631.1, read as the reverse complement.
AGCCACCTTTTTCCGGTCGAGAACCATGGCCTCGGATTTGGAGGTGCTGATCCTCATCCCAGCCGCTTCACACTCGGCTGCAAACCGTCCCAGTGCATGTTGCAGGTCCTGATTTGAGGAAGCCATCAGGACGACATCATCTGCAAACAGCAGAGATGAGATCCTGTGGCTCCCAAACCGGACACCCTCCACGCCCTGACTGCGCCTAGAAATTCTGTCCATAAAAATTATGAACAGAACCGGTGACAAAGGGCAGCCCTGGCGGAGTCCAACATGCACTGGGAACAGGTCTGACTTACTGCCGGCAATGCGAACACAGCTCCTGCTCCGGTCGTACAAGGACCGGACAGCCCTTAACAAAGGGCCCCGGACCCCATACTCCCGGAGCACTTCACAAGGCGCCCCGGGGCACACGGTCGAATGCCTTCTCCAGATCCACAAAGCACATGTGGACTGGTTGGGCAAACTCCCATGAACCCTCGAGCACCCGATGGAGAGTATAGAGCTGGTCCAGTGTTCCACGACCAGGACGAAAACCACACTGCTCCTCCTGAATCCGAGGTTCGACTATCGGTCGGATTCTCCTCTCCAGTACCCTGGAATAGACCTTACCGGGGAGGCTGAGGAGTGTGATCCCGATCCGGTCCCCCTTCTTATACAGAGGGACCACCACCCCGGTCTGCCAGTCCAGAGGTACCGTCCCCGACTGCCACGCGATGTTGCAGAGACGTGTCAACCAAGACAGTCCCACAACATCCAGAGACTTAAGATACTCAGGGCGGATCTCATCCACCCCCGGAGCCTTGCCACCAAGGAGCTTGCCAACCACCTCTGTGACTTCAGCCAGGGTGATGGACGAGTCCGCCTCCAAGATCTCAGCCTCTGCTTCCTCCTCGGAAGACGTGACAGTGGGATTGAGGAGATCCTCAAAGTATTCCTTCCACCTTCCGACAACATCCCCAGTCGAGGTCAACAGCTCTCCACCCGCACCGTAAACGGTGTTGGTGAAGCACTGCTTCCCCCTCCTGTGGCGTCGGATGGTTTGCCAGAATTTCTTTGAGGCCGACCGATAGTCCTCCTCCATGGCCTCCCTGAACTCCTCCCAATCCCGAGTTTTTGCCTCTGCAACAGCCCGGGCTGCAGTATGCTTGGCCTGCCGGTACCTGTCAGCTGCTTCAGGAGTCCCACGAGCCAGCAAGGCCCGATAGGACTCCTTCTTCAGCCTGACGGCATCCCTTACTTCCGGTGTCCACCACCGGGTTCGGGGATTGCCGCCGCGACAGGCACCAGAGACCTTGGCGACCACAGCTACGAGCCGTCGATCGACAATGGAGGTGGAGAACATGGTCCACTCGGACTCAATGTCTCCAACCTCCCCCGGGATCTGGGAGAAGTTCTCCCGGAGGTGTGAGTTGAAGACCCTGCCGACAGAGGGCTCTGCCAGCCGTTCCCAGCAGACCCTCACGATATGCTTGGGCCTGCCGAGTCTGTCCGGCTTCCTCCCCCGCCAGCGGATCCAACTCACCACCAGGTGGTGATCGGTTGACAGCTCCGCCCCTCTCTTCACCCGAAAGTGTCCAAGACACGCCGTCAAGGTCAGATGACACGACAACAAAGTCGATCATCGACCTCCGGCCTAGGGTGTCCCTGGTGCCACGTGCACTGATGGACACCCTTGTGCTTGAACATGGTGTTCGTTATGGACAAGCTGTGACTAGCACAGAAGTCCAATAACTGAACACCGCCGGGTTCAGATCAGGGGCCGCTCCTCCCGATTACCCCTCTCCAGGTGTCACTGTCGCTGCTCCACGTGGCGCTGAAGTCCCCAGTAGAACAACGGAGTCCCCGGGCGGTGCCCGGTCCCGTACACCTCCCAGAGACTCCAAGAAGGTCTGGTACTCTGCACCACTGTTCGGCCCGTAGGCCGACACAACGGTGAGAGACCTGTCCCCCACCCGAAGGCGGAGGGACGCGACCCTCTCGTTCACCGGGGTAAACTCCAACACGTGGCGGCTGAGCTGTGGGGCTCTGAGCAAGCCCACACCAGCCCGCCGCCTCTCCCCGCGGGCAACGCCAGAGAAATGGAGCGTCCAGCCCCTCTCGAGGAGACGGGTTCCAGAGCCCAGGCTGTGCGTGGAGGTGAGGCCGACTATATCTATATATCGGAAACGCTCAACCTCCCGCACAAGCTCAGGCTCCTTCCCCCCCAGCGAGGTGACATTCCATGTCCCCAGAGCTAGTTTCTGTGTCCGGAGATCTGGTCGTCGAGGCCCCCGCCTTCGACTGCCGCCCAGATCTCTCCGCACCGGCCCCTTATGGATCCTCCTGCGGGTGGTGGGTCCACGGGAGGACGGCCCCACGTCGCTCGTTCGGGCTGGGCCCGGCCGGGCCCCGTGGGGAAAGGCCCGGCCACCAGGCGCTCGGTGTTGAGCAACCACCCCAGGCCTGGCTCCAGGGTGGGGCCCCGTGACGCCAATCCGGGCGACGTAACTGGCCTCGGTGTTTCTCTATTCATAAGGGCTTCTGAACCGCTCTTCGTCTGACCCGTCACCCAGGACCTGTTTGCCATGGGTGACCCTACCAGGGGCATGAAGCCCCCGACAACATAGCTCCCAGGATCATTCGGGTACTCAAACCCCTCCACCACGTTAAGGTGGCGGTTCAAGGAGGGGTGAAAATTGTCCTAAAAATTCAAATTTTGCCACATGAAAGCCGATATGTTGAGAGCAAACTGACCAAAAAACCAAAAACTGAAGAAAAAAACCCCAAATAGTTTTGCCTGTAGTGTCTCACCTTAAACAGACAAATACTTGATGTGTTGTGTCGACGTGTGTTCAGGATCAGTGCCGTGGGGGCGCTGGACCACAGGGACAGTCTGGGGGTTTGTGTGGACAACGACAGAGGACAGGAGTCTCTGCAGAGGGACCAGGCCGTCTGCATATCCACCAACGGTACGGAGGAAACACACCCACACCCGAGCTCACCCTCCAACGATAGGGCCACTGCTGGATCAAATAAATGAACAACTAAACAAGCAGGTTTCATCGTCTGTAAATACTGTAAACGTGGGTGTAGCAGTGTTTAGGTGTTTAATCACACTTTAAAGGTTACAGCTAATGACGTCACACGCAGCAGATTATCTCACTTCCGGCTCCTCTGCGTCTGTTGCTGATTATTTTCATGGAATAAAGTAAAATCCATTTTGTCCCAGTACAGATGTATTGTATATACTGCATCTCTGTGAGACCGTTGTGTTGTGTCTATGTCTAATTATAGAGCATTTTATTGTCTGAAAAAACCAGAAGTGCGCCGTTAGCATGCTAACTAGCATGCTGCTTTATAGCCTTACTGTAACGTCAAGTTCTGCCAAGGAAAGCATTTACAAACTCATTGGAGTGAATAATTTGCATGGTTAGACTGAAGTGAACAATAACTTTGGACGGTTTATGATGAACTAGATGTTTTTTAGTAATGAAACAGTAGCTACCTACATCGTGATGCACCTTTAGGAACGCTCCTCTGCCTAATTCTTTCTTTTATATAACTTACCAGTACCATATCTACAACACTTCTCTATCCAGGCCTTTTTCCAAGAATAAAAAATAGTTCTTTAATGTTACCACAGATAAACTCACCTTCAAGCCACTTTTTTTATTCTTATCCGACAGAAATCAATGAAAGAAAAGTTTCTCTGTCCTGTTTGTATTGATTGCTGATATATTTGAATATATATATATATATATATATATTAAACGGAGCACAGACTGTGGCACAGAGAGTGTCAAAAACCAAACAAAAATTGCCACAGCAGCTTAGACCCTGCAAGTGTCCTTGACCGGACCGGAGTCAGTGTACACTGGGCGTTAAGTGTCTGAAACTTTCCCTGTTTGCGTAATAGTGCCGCACTTAGTATCGGTTAAGTTTTTCTGTGATTAGTGCTTACTTTGATGAAGGTCTTGATCAGTTAAAATTCTGTGTCAAGTTGTGAAAAAGCTGTTTAAAAGGTCTGATATCTGCACCAACTGCTCTGTGAGACGTTAGAGGCAAAAAACAACCTATTTTGTGTTTATAAAAAGGCAAAGTACAAAAAGTAAACACTTGTCACTTCCTGACGCTACTTAAACTAAAGTCTTGAGGTGTGACATACGTTGGCACGAATCGATAAAGAAAGCAGAGACTGACAAAGAAAACCATAAACCCTTGTAAAACGGCTCTTCTCTCTTTTCAGGTGCAGTGTTCGTTAACGGTAAGGAGATGACCAATCAGCTGCCGGCGTTGTCTTTGGGCGCCGCCGTCACCTTCGACATGGAGGTGGTCAGCGTGCAGCCCGGTCTCCACGGCGACGGGGTGAGCGTGGCCAAACTGCGCGTGACGATCGGCTCGGGGAACAGGGAGGTGGTGTTCGACTGGCTGGTGGAGCACAACCTGGACGCGCTGTTCTTCGGCTGCTCCTTCGCTCACTCCGGGTGGAAAGTGCTCGTGTTTTAGTGCTGTGTTCAGGTGCTCCTCGGAGGTCGGACATCAGAGTTTTCTCCCTGTGTGAGGTGTTTAATTTGAATAGTTGAAAGGCCATACGGTTTGGGTTCAAATGGAGGACTGGCAGGAATTCTAAGTGCCCTGTGTTCTGTTTACTGACAGTTTATGTTCGTCTGAATTAAGACTTTATTGTCCCCTTTAGGGAAAAGTGTCTGTATTTGACCCATACTTCACTTCTGACTTTACTGGAGGATGTGCATTTTGAGCATATTTTAAGAAAACAAGGTTGGTACTAAACACCACTGTGTAGTAATGACATGCTTATGCAATGCTTTTATTAAATTCAGATATTATGCCCGTCATCATTAGGGGTATTTTTTTTCTAAAGGTCCAAACTAAAACAACTCTTGATTAAAACAAATGTTATCAATGTAACTCTGGTTCTTTGAATCCCAGATTACCTCCAGAGGCAGGAACAGTATTATAGACGTGAGGCGGTAAAGGCTCTGACCGTCCGTCTGATTGTGTGACGGAGTATGCACAAAGGGAATCATTCAGTTCTAAAATACAGCCACTGGGGGTCAGTAGAGATGAAAAAGAACTGGAGTCTCATTTATAAAGCCTGTGCACTTACAAAAATGTTACATACATGACTTTTTCTGTTATGCTTGTGATCTATAAAAAGACAACTTTATATAGAAATAAGTCTGGTCAGCACTGAACACATCTGACTTTCAGGGACGAGAAAGAAGTCAATCTAAGGTCAAAGAGGTCGATGTAATCCCTCATTCATCCAGGAGAGTTCCATCGTAGAAAAGGTTTCAAAAGTCGTCAACAGCGTCTTTTCTATGAAGGTAAGCTCAGAGAGATGAGAAATGAGCAAGTTTTTGGAAGTTTGTGGTTTGTACACACACTTTTACTGTAGCAAGAAATCCATGTGCACTTTTATAAATGAGAGTCCAGAACAGTTTCTGATTCTTTCAGAGAAACATAATGACTGCTCTTTGTGAAGCTGAGAAGCCTCTGGTGCCTGATTGACTTATTTTTGGAAACAAGATCGGTGCTGTTGAGCATTTGTTGTGTCTTGACAGTTCGCCTTTTAAAGTTAAAAGTCCAGATGGAATGCCCATAAATTCAAATTTGTGAATTTTTGACAAGCCAACAAGCAATTAGAATTCCCACCTGTCCTCCATCTCATTTATGACATCACACGAACAAAACCTGTATCAAGAGAGAAGGAAGTTAAAGTTCAAATTTTAACTTTGAAAATCCGACCTCCGCGGGAAAACCTGAATGCAGCAAGTCGTGGACCAAGAACTTGACCAAGACCTCGACCTCACGCTTTGCAAATTCACAGATCAGTGTCTACATTTCAACACCTCTATTATTATTTCAGATGTAGCTCCTGCTGAAGGCGGTACTAGAAATCCAACAGTGCGTATTTCCTTATTTAAAAATTAGCCTTTTTATCATTTGCACCTGAACAATGCTGAGGAAACATTTGGTTACTTCTTGTCGTGTTGTTTTTTAATATTTAGATTTAGTCAATAATAGCTTGTTTGGTGTTATTTTTTACAGCCACTGCCTTTTTTTGTCATTTTTATTCTTGCATCACTGTGAAAATACAGTTTAAAGCTCCTATATTACGCTGTTTGGGCTTTAAAATCAAGCTATTATCATTTTCTCTCGTCAAAAACATGTCTGAAGTTTGGGCTGCAATGATTAATCTATGAATTGTGATTAGTTGACAATAAAAAAACGATCATGATCATCGTACTTAATGTTGTTATCTGGCCTAAACAGACTAAAAAACAATTTGGATCTCTTTTAGCTGCCCATTTAATTGCCGCAAGTCTTCCTGGAGTCCTTTAAGAAAATTGCAATTACAATAAAGAAAAATATGCAATACACTTAAAATTCAAAGATAAATATAAAGAAATATACAGTAACACAATTAAACTTTACATGAAAAGATGAAGACAGAAGATTGAAAGATGTTCATATGATTATCTGCAGGAATTGTATTTTTAAAGCGCTGAAAAGCTGAAATACAGTTCTATAAAGCACTGAGAACTTAAGAAATTTAAATTTGTTACAAAAACACATACGAAAAGACCTTACACAGTCTTAAAAGAGAAAGATGGCGGCACAATATGTCAAAAAATAATAATCAGTTTCAGATTTTCATGAAGAATATACTTTTTGAATATTCTCTATCTAGAAGCCTCCAGTTACTAGAATTTAATCTTTATTTGCTTAAAAATTTATTTAAAAAGTCACAATTCAACAATCAAATGTCGTCAGGTGATAATCTAGTCGAGCTCCTTCCTGATTTTTAAGATCTTTCACCTTCTTTTGTCTCATTTTTATTATTTCAGTGTTCAAACTTCTTTCACTTCTTCGCTCATCAGTTTCTCAGCAGTTAGTGCGCCCTCTGTTGGCCGTTTTAACACAAACATGGTGCCTTAGCTTAGATTTATTAACTTGTTTCTATAAATACATTTAAAAAGAGACAACAGAAACACAATGCGAAAGACAAACGTCAGAATGTCAAAAGTGTACTCTAAAAAGCCTAAATAATGCGTAATACAGGAGCTTTAGGTCACACAGTTGTTTTGTTTTATAAATATTTAACATTGAGGTGAATTTTGAGCCTATGACGATGATGATTGACGCTGTTACTCTGTTTTTTAAGTGTTTGTGCAAAGATAATCCTGGCAGTATTCCTCTAAACTGTGTCATTGTAGCAGGACTTGGGGTTTTGTGGAGTCGGGTTTACAAAGTGTTGATGCTGTTAATAATAAAATGGGATCATGTGTCTAATCCGTGCGTTCGTTCCATTATTTTGGGGGCCATAAATGCGACTTTTGAATGGCGATATCAATGAAAATACTGCGATAAACGATAATATTGAAACTACTTTATGCCGCATACTTTTTTCAACTTTTTTTAGCCATGGCACACTTTTTTGGTTGAAAAAACATGCACTAAAATTAATATTTAGGGGGGGAAAGTAGTATTTAATGTAAGCAAATATTGTCCATGTCAGTGCCACGGTGTCTAGGTCTTTACGTTTCATAACGGGGATTGTTTTGCATTCTTCTCTGATGAAGAAGTTACTCAGGACACTCCAAAAACTGCAAAGAATTCAATTAAATTCATTAATCAGACATTTTTTCAAGGCACCTGCACTCTGGTTGAAAATCAAGGCTTTATGCCACTGATACAAGAGAATCTGAGGAATCACTTTTCTAATTTAAGAAAAATATATAATGATAATAAATAAATGTTCTCATAAAAAACAAGAGCTACAATATAAAATAACAGAATGAAATGAAACACTAAACTTGGTGAGTCACAGAGATGTTAATTATTCAACTCTTCTACATTAAGAGTTGTTCATTTAATTGTTCATGTAGTACAAAAAAGACAAAAAGTTCACACAATAACTATTGAACTGCAATAAACATTGAACCTCAAAACATATTGTTCCATCGACCTGATATTGAACAATAAGTCGATTTAGTAACTATCTCCCAGATTCAAGAACCAGGCGCACCTCTGCTGTCTCTTTCTGGTTTGATCATAAAAGCCTGTTATGAGTTGAACTGTTGACCTTCACTGAGTTATGTCCATGTTAATGTTCACCACAAAACATGTCAGTGTGTGCTCTAAATAAAGTTCACCATAAAACATGTCAGTGTGTGCTCTAAATAAAGTTCACCAGAAAACATGTCAGTGTGTGCTCTAAATAAAGTTCACCAGAAAACATGTCAGTGTGTGCTCTGAATAAAGTTCACCATAAAACATGTCAGTGTGTGCTCTAAATGAGACTGTCTTCTGTTACAGTAAACGGTTGTTAATTCCCAAGACAAGTCAATACACAGCATGAAACTTCTTCTACACCAGTGGTTCCCAAACTTTTTACCCCAAGCACCACGAAAGGAAAGATTTGGCTTTCTGAGTACCACCAAATCTAAACTGGGTCTACAACAGGACTATTTCAGGGCTAAATTAGGGATAAACCAGTCTTAAGTGGGACTACACCATCGCCACAGAAGTTTTAACTAGAAATTTACTAAATGAGGAGCAAAAATGTGAATAAAATGTACTCTAAATAAGGTAAACATTACAACTGAAGGTGTCCACGTACCACCAGAAGAAGTTTGCCTACTACAGTTTGAGAAACACTGTTCTAGACCATATATGTCCATTACTGTATATTCTTTTCTGTATGTGTGAAAGACGTCTAACAGTGCAGGGGTCACTTTCTCAGTCTTATTTATGCGTGCGCTCGTCCCATAACCCTGTAACCGTCAAATGGAACCAATAACGCCTCCGTCAACTCTATCTACCTGTCTGAATGTTTAAAGGATTCGATTAAGAATGGAACAATCTCCTGGAAAGGGTTCGTTTTTCCTCTGATTTTCCATCTGATTGTGGAAAAGGCCTTTAAGAGACTTGTATTTGCATGTAATGTATTGTAACGAAAGCTCACATAGTAATTTCTACTGTAGTATTTTGTAATCTTAAAAGTTGAATATAAAGAGCGGCTAGAGCTTGTGCCTCTCAATAAGGAGATCGTGGGTTCGAATCCCAGACCACCCCAACATCGTGGTTTCGAATTCTGAACCACCCTAACATCACACGATCTCTCTGGGTGGAGTCTGCATGTCCTCCCCGTGTTACCGTGGGTTCTCTCCAGGTTCTCCGGCTTCCTCCCACCGTCCAAAGACATGACTGTGTAGGTTAATTGACAACTCTAAATTGTCCCGAGTGTATGAATGTGAGAGTGAATGGTTGTCTGTCAATGTCTCTGTCTCTCTGTGTTAGCCCTGCGACGAGTTGGCCACTGTCCAGGGTGTACCCCGCCTAAGGCCCAAAGTCACTGGGATAGGCTTCAGTCACCCGCGACCCCTAACAGGAATAAGCGGTACAAAATGAATGAATGAATGAATGTTTTAAAGGGGCTGTACCTGATTTTTTTGTTCTGAAACATAAAAAGTAAGTTAGCTAATTAATTTATCCGATTTTTTGCATGTCATAAAGTGAAATCTGTGTTGCCCCAGCACAGATGTTTTGTGTGAAAATGAGGCCACAGTACTTTGTCTGCATTTTTTGATAGAAGGTTTTATTCTACGAGAAGCAGGAAGTGCGCCGTCCAAAGTTCGTTAGCTTTATCTGGGGCGGCAAAACTGGCTCAGGACTCAGAAACTCGCGAAAAGTGCTTCTAAACTCATGGAGCTGAATATTTAGGATGTTAGGACAGGTTAAAATAAATTTGTTGTTTTTCAAGTTTCAAAACAGTAAAAATCAGGCATATTTTTATTTTGTGTTGGTTAAGCTGCTCAGGGACAAATGCTTTACACCAAATTTAGCCAAAACTGGTTCTTTTATGATATTAACAGGTTTTCACGTGGTCCCTGTCAATAAAGTAAACCAAACTTATACTTGCACATGCTCAAATAGAAGTGTCTTGCTCAAATACACATCAAGAGCTTACAAGTCAGAAGAGAACTGTAACCCTCCACTAGGGGGGTTGGTGATATTGCCAAAAATAACTCTAAATGTCTATTTGAGGTTCAATATTGCTAAAAAATCACAAAGGCTGCAATTTTTGAAGTGCAGTCAAACAAAACGTCTTGCTTTGATTTGAATAAAAACTGCTAACACTGTAGTTTGGATTTCTACAAAAATGTTCTGAAACAATAGACAAAAGCACGACCAAAAGTGACAAAAAAAATGCCTTCAAAAGAGACAAAAATGCAACTCAGTGCAGCAAAACGCGACTAAAAGTGACACGTTTAAATATGACAAACACAACTGAACGAGACAAAGACGTGACTAAAAGAGACAAAATTGTGTTATTTAGTATTTAAAATGTGCAAGTAAAGGTCTATTTGAGGTTCCATATTGCAAAAAAACCCCATAAAAGATCACAAATATAACTCTTACTCTAACTCTTATACTCTTGATTGGAAGATTACACTTGAAATTTCTGTCTCCTCTTGCACACATTTTACATTTTTTTTAATTTTAGATTTATATACCCCATATTCTAATTTTCAATCTCAAAAACCACATTCTTTTTCAATATTTTACCTCTCAATAGCTTCAACAAAACTATTTGAATTTACAGAAAACCTGAACCGCCAAAAAAAGGCACAAAGTCACAGCTTTGCGGTGGTTTTAGAAGACTTTAATGGCCGACTGTTTACATTTAAACATGTCACGTTTTTGTATTTTTTACAGCAATAATTACCAAAAATATCCAGCATTAAGTAGAAAAGTTTGCCGCCTGAAAACCAAAAATTACAATTGTGCTCCAACCTGTGGCTTCATCAAATCGCGTGAACACCAAAACAGAACGTATTTAATATTTGCTAAGTATAAACAGAACTGAAGTTTCAAATGTTTCTGGATTCACAAAACGGTACGAATCGAAATATTCAAAATTGGCGCAGCAAAATTCTACAAAGTTTCTATTTGACATGATATACACAATTACAAATAATTATGAAAACGGAAAATATATTACCACTGGATGTATATATTTTTGTAGTAAGACTGAAAAGGAATGGCAAAACTTGATTTGATGGGAAACGTGTGGCACCGTTATAAATAAGTAGAAATTTGGATGTTGGTAGAAAACAAAAAACAACAACTTTGGTTTCTAGATCTATGCGCAATGAATGAAAAACTCTAGTCTTTTATTATTTACACTTCTTGGTCGAGACGTGGGAGCGGGTTTTACATGGATTAAAGTGGCACATTTATGATTATTTGAAGAAAAAAAATTGTTTAGATTACAAAAAAAAGTCTATAATACAACTGGAATGGACAAACAGGAGAAATACGTGGATAGAAATGTTGATCACTTTTGTTTAAATTCATCGTTTCCTTCACAAAACACCCAAAAATGTGTATAAAACCAAAATAATTTAGCGTGTACATACAATAAACGCTATGTTAAGGTTAAATAAAAACAATATTTTCAATGGATTTTGTTTCTTTACTGTTGTTTTTCTTCTCTTTTTCGACAGTAGTTGATGCTCAACTTTAAAATATAAAATAAAAAGTGACTAGATTCACCAGAAAACGAATAAAAGGCTCTTCTCGCCTTGTTTTCAAAGCCCTTTTCCAACAAACGTAAATCAAAAGCCGCAGCGGGAGTCTCCACGTTTGTTTTTCTTGATGCTCTTTCGCATAAGTCAATTCTCTTTGAAATTTTGCACAAGAAACTACGCACTGAGCCTTTTAATGTCGCTGTCTTTTCATTTATTATTTATTTATTTATTTTTATATATATTCAGTTTTTGAGTTTGTCTTTTGTTGATTGTGAGCCAATATTTGTAAATGGCTGCGTCAGGGAGGGCATCTGGTGTAAAAGATAAGTTCAATCAATCAATATGCAAATCCTAGTGCACTTTGAGGTGGAATTAATCAAAAGGAAAAGAATCCCAGAGATGCAGCAACAAGAAAAAAGAAGCAAAATCCAACTTCTCTCACGTAAATGAGAAGTTCTAACCGTTTACAGTAAAACCTCAAAAGTGTAAAACATTTTAATCGACCCCAAAAGTGAAAAAAACACCTTCTGTGTCGCTGCTTGTGAAAACTGATCTAAAGCTGTGCCCGAAAACATAAAAATAAATCATGCACGTGAATACAAGCGATTGTGACAAGAAGGAACAAGAAAGTTGGACAAATTTAAATGCCTATTTCTGCCAATATGTCAAATTTAACTTGATTTTTGAGTAGTTTTGAAACATTAAGATTTAATTGCGTGGTAGATATAGATGTAACAGTATCCAGATTCATAAAAACGCAACTTTTTCCTTTGTTTTGAGTGATGAATATGCTTAAATAGCTGTTATTTCTTATTTTTGACTGCACTAAAATGGAGAAAATGATCATGGTCTGTGTAGTTCTCTCTTTATCTTTAGCTGCGGCTTCAACAAAACAATACGTTTCAGTAAAGGGGCTTGTAATTCAATGTATTTGCTTCATTTGACCCATCAGTCCAACCTGTAAAAGCAGCAGCGGTTGCAACTTTCTCCAGATTTTTTACCAGGATCTTGGTCAGAATTACCAGGAGGATTAGCTTGATGTGAGTGTTTAAAGGCACATTTAAGCTCGACGTTACGCTGGAGGCTTCTGACCGTCCTCCGCGTTGTTCTGTTCATCGTTTGGTTCGTCCACAGATCAACAGTGGAAGCTCAACTTAAAAAAAGTGACCAGATTCACCAGAAAAAGCTGCAAATTGCTTAAATAAAATGCTTCTCTCGTGATTCTTTTCAACAAACGTGAACTAAAAACCGCCGTGGGAGTCTCCATGTTTGTTTTTCTTATGTTTTGGTCAATTCTTCAACCGACTTTGAATATTAGAAAAGTATAAATGCAGTGATGGAAACTGCTGAGCTGTTTACGTCCAAAAAAGAAGCCCTAAACATGATTTCACCCAAAGAAACTGAGATTTATGTCCATTAAAAAATAAAAAATTGTCATAATCGTGCCACTTATCCATGTAATTCCGCTCGTTTTAAGGCAGAACATTTTTTCAACATTCATATTATTCAAGTTTCACGTGTTACAGTTCAAGTTTTCTCTCTAAATTCTCATCTCGCGTCTTCGGCCTCCGCCCCGTTCATCGCGTCTGAGCAGTTTTTGAACTCGTCCGACTCGTTGTCGGGTTGCGATTCGGCCGCGGTCTCCCAGTCTTCCTCCTCCTCTTCTTCTTCTTCTTCCTCCTCGCCGTCCTCTTGCTCCGGCTCGGTCCGGTCCAGCTCGGGTTTCCGCTGCAGATCCCGAAGGTCTCGCAGCTTGCACATGGCGGCGTCGATGGTTGCCGTGGTGACCAGGTTGAAGTCGTGCATGCTGACGAGGTGCAGCAGGAAGTTCCGGCACAGGTCGTTCTGGACGATGTGCGAGCCGTGGAGGTCGGCGAACAGAAGGCACGCGGTGTTCATCTGGTTGTCCGCGATGAACCTGGAACAACAAGAGGAACATGTTGGTGAGGCGGCAGTAGCTCAGTCGGCAGAGATTGTCTTCAGCGGTTCGAATCCTGACATAAACATCATCGGTTGAGCGGTCAGATCCACTGGCCCACAGGTTGGCGGTGCAATTGCTCCCACAGGTGAATACTGCAGTTGTGTCCTTGGGCAAGACATTTAAAGTGCCACTGACAGGTTGGACTACTCATTTAACTAAAACGCAGTTAAGACAAATATATTTCAATTTCAACTAAAATCTTTACAAATTCTACCCCAGTTTAGTTATTTTTTTTAGTTTATAATTTTACTTCCTGGTTGTAAAGTATGACATCACACTAGGAAATTACCATAGCAACCACTCTGTACACTGGCCAAAACTCATCTAATGTCACAGATTTCGTTAATTTGTCAAAGAAAAACACCTTTATTTTGTTGAATTAATGTTTAAAGGGTCGAAAAAGTTGTTTCTTTTGAGTGAATTATGCATAACATTTGTCTCCCTGGTGTCATGTCATCAGTGTGTTTACTTCCTGTAATTTTCAACAGATTTTTCAACCTTTCTCCATAAATAGAGACCTGATTGGTGTAAAACGACAATTTCTATTTACAAGAGGTATTAATACACTGAAAAAAGTCAAAATTAGAAAATCATAAAAACCCGTCATACGCACTTTAACCCACCTCGCCCCCAGTATCTGTGTACTCTGTTGAGTGAATGGGTGAATGGTTCCTTGATGTAAAGCGTTTTGAGTGCCTCGAAGGCGGAAAAGCGCTGTATAATTATGTGTAACCATTTACCGTTGTTAGGTTTGTGCATCTTTTTCTTCCATATTTTTCTTGGATCAGTATCTTTTTGTAGGTCTAAGGTTATATTTTTGTTAGCCTTGGCTCTGGGCTCTTTTTGTTTGACCTTTGTCCCATTTTCGCTTTTCCTTTGGGGTTTAGGTTAGTTATTTTTTGTCCTTTTTTTAGTTTTAGCTTCTACGGCCCTGCACAGGTTGGACGCACCTGTTTGTTCTGTTTGGCAGGTCCACCTTTCTGTTTATTGCTTTGTTTCGTTTTTTTTTTGGGCACAGGATTTTTAAGGGTTAATTCCTAAAATAACCTAAATATTTAAATCTAACGAACGAAGAAGCACGTCACAACGAAAAGAGGAAAATAAAAACGTTTGAACTCTCTTAATCTGGTCTCTCGTGTCCTTAAATGTGTTCGGCTCTTTCCGGGTCATAACAGTTATTATTGTATAAAGCTAAGAGTTAAAATGTCTGAGCAGTTAACACAAATCCATAAAGTCACAATAATTCTCTTCACTGACCCGTGTTTCATGACGTGGAGGTTCCAGAGCTTCATGATCTCTTTCTCTCCTTCGTTAACGTCCGTGAAGTCTTCAATTTGCTGCAAAACAATAACATTTTTTTACATTACTAAAAGTCCAAAACTAGTCCACACCACCTCAGCAGTTTAAAAACATAATAACTTTGTATTTTGTTGTCACTTTGGCTCCATAAATCTATGTGTGTATCATTGACAAACATGACAAAATGATGCAGGAACAACTAATTCCTCTGGTCTTAAAGGACACTTCAGCTGCATTCACGCCATTTTGAGGAATGTTGGTTTGAAAATCCACTCCAAGCACCAGAAACACTCCCTGCCGAACTCCCTCGATCTCTGACGTATTTTCAGATCATCTATGATCTATGAGCAGCAGTTGTCGTGTTTAGACGGCAGAAATGCTCAGAACGAGTCCGACGATGATTTAAGGACTTAAAACAGCAGAAGATTCTTAGATAAATGAAGTAGTTGATCTCAAAATACATCCCAGATCAAGGAGTTCAACAGGAAGTGTTTTTGACGCTCAGAGGGGGCAGGATTTTCTTATGAACGTTCCTCAAAACAGCCTAAATGCAGCTGAATGCAACTCCAGGTGTGTTTTTGATGACGGAACATGATTTAAAGCTCAAAAAAGTCACTGTAGCAGAACACGTGTCCTTTAAAAATGCTCTTGAGCATCTTTGCTTTGGCTTGTCATGTTTTAGAACTTGATTTGATGTTAATACTCCATCTACTGAATGCAGAGGGAATTACTATGGTGAAATAAACAAAAGCTATCTTGCACGCCGTTGTAAAGAATTTGATTTGAGGCAGAAATGCTCAGAACGAGTCTGTGATTATCTATGGATTAAAACAGCTCGACCTTTGATCAGAAATCTGGAAACAGAGTATTTTGTAATGTTCGCAAAGAGAGGATCTTGTAAATTCATCAAACAAGCCTGAATGAAGCTTTTGATGAGGGAACAACGTTAAAACATGATTAATAAAACTAAGGCTGCAACAAGTTAATCCATGAATCGCAACTAAATCGATCATAGAAATGGTTGTCAACTAATTAAATAATCGAGTAATCGTTAACTGGTCTAAACACAAACTCCAAAACATTGTATGAGCTGAAAGAAGGTGCTTTATTTCTTAGACAGAGCAGGAATGATACAAAAAACACACAGGAAACATGGAAATTGTGTGTTTTTGCTTAAAATACTTAATATTTAATAATTTAATAATACATTTTGTCCCAGGATGTCGTCAAATGCCTTCACTTCAGCTTTGTCTGGATAAAATTGAGTAAAATTGTCATTGATTAAGCGAGGTAATAATCGCTAGACTAATCGATTACCAAAATAATCGTTAGTTGCAGCCCTAAAGAAAAGCCCCTCTTGTCCTTTGAATAAGATTAAACCCAGTTCTAACCGGGTGTAACTGACCTTGATGGTCTTCTCCTTGAGCCAGTCGGGGTCCCTCTCGTCCTCGCTGTCCCGGTCCATCTCCTGCGCTCTGAGGGGCATGCAGCAGTCACTGTGGAAGTACAGGCGGTTGTGTCCGCTGATGTAGGTCCTGGTCTGGTCCCGCTCGCCGTCCTCAGACTCCAGGAACTCGGACAGACTCGGCTTCAACCGCCGCGGCCTGGAACACAGAGGGGAGGGGCCCGTTAGAAGTTAAAGTTTTAAAGTATGACAGGTTTTTCAGTGCATTAATAACACTTGTAAATATGCATTTTAGTTTTACACCAATCAGGTCGCTGTTTGTGGAGAAAAGTTGACAAATATGTTGAAAATTGCAGGAAGTAAACAAACTGATGACATCACACTGGGGAGTCAAAGTTTAAGCATAATTTACACAAAAGAAACTACTTTTTAGACCCTTTAAACATTGATTCAACAAATGTGTTGTAAAGGTGTTATTTGTCAAATGGAAAAAAATCTGACATTAGATGAGTTTTGGCCCAGTGTACAGGATGGTTTCTTGGAAATTTCCCAGTGTGATGTCATCATTTACAACCAGGAAGTAAAATTAAAAACCTGAAAGAACAGCTAAATTGGGGTTAAATTTGTAAAGATTTCAACAGAATTTGAAATATATTTATCTTAACTGCATTTTAGTTAAATGAGTAGTTAAATGAGTAGTCCAAAGTGAACAAAAGCAACGTAAAAAAAAAAAAAAAAAAGGTAACCTCTCATAAAGGTCACAATTATTTCAAGTTTGACAGATAGAATGTAATGAACACGATTATATTTAAGACTTTACTAAACATTTTGTCTGTTTATCCCCAGTTTTACGATTTTTCTGAAGTTTAAAATTGCAAATGTGACACAGTTAGAGGTCATTCTACAACTGTTACCTAGCAACCATTTTGAAAACAAGGGCCAAAATCCAATAAATTACACAAAAGTTATGATTTGACAAGTAATAATACCTGATAACACGTTTATTTTGTTGAATGACCGTTTAAACTGTCAAACAATTGTGTCAGTTGTCTGTAAATTGTCTTTATATTTTCAATGGTACGTCACTTTTTGATGACATCACAGAGGGATTCCGTTTTAGAACTCAGCACTACTTCCTGTAATTTTAAACCTTTATTTTTCAAAGTTTCTTCACAAACTGCAACTTCACTGATGCAAAACTATAATAAATATTTACCACAGGTGCCCTCCTACTAAACTGAGTCACAATTAGAACATTGTGAGAACCTATCATTTAGACTTTAAAGCTTTTAAGACAAACACGTGCTTTATTTAACCATCTGTCATTTGGTAATACAGCTCTTTTCGCGTGCCACAGTTTGAAGAGCACCAAAAAGGAACAGTTTTACGTCGTCTGCACACATCCAAGGAGCCTCCAGCTAAAATCCCACGCTAAACTATTTGTGTTGAACCGAGGAGACGGACCTGCAGACGAGGAGGTGCGTCACAGCGGTGCGTTTGACCGGCCCGTTCCTGCTGAAGGCGAAGCCCGGCTGATTGTGCACGTCCTGAGGGTTCCCGGCGTAGGAGCCGTCGTAACAGTCGTTTATGGACACTTCGATCCGCGCTCCTTTGGGATGAGGCTGAGGGACAAACACAGCAGTGAGGAAGTCGTCTGGAGTTTTAATACAAAGGTAAGGAATCATCACAATATCACGATACTGCGATACATGTGATCATCGATATACTGCTCATGATATTCTACAATGCATCACTATTTTTTTAAAGAACACAATACATTTTAACAATGTTTTTTTCTTTATTAAACTACAACCTGCACAAACTTAAAATGAAATTAGGGATGCACTGATCCAGCTTTTTCAGATCCGATACCAGTTTCAATACATGGGCTTATTGTAAATTGTTCATATCGGGGGTTGTTCATATCGGGGGTCTGGTGGATTAATAAAGACACTTTATAAGTTAAATTAAATGGGGTTGATCATTATAGAGCTATTGTACTTTATTCTTATTCTATATATATCTTATTTTGTTTATAATACTTTACTGTCTCTACTGGTCGGTTGCACATGTAACAAAAAGAATTTCCCCTTGGGGATAAATAAAAGTAATTCTGATTAAGTTTCTGCCGATATACGATATCGACCGATACTTCTGCAGAGACTAAAAATAGCGATTATTTTCTTAAAACAAGAATTGATTGATTGATATGACCAAACTGATCCAAATGGTGCAACTATTCTTTATCCTTCAACTAACGACAGAACACCTTCATGTAAGAAAACCTCATGAGATGTGCTGGACCAACAAGGGACTGTAAATAGTCTTATTAAATCAATCTAAAGGCCTATCCAGGATATCGGCTGAACAGATATTCTGAAGACAATATCCAGTACAACACATTTTTCTGCACTGACACCGATATCTGATATCAGTATCGGTGCATCCCTAAATGAAATACACACATTTTAATTCCAAAACAGTGAATATGTGAAACATTTTTCTTTTTCTAAACAAACAACCAATTGTAGTCCCATCAAAAATATTTTTGTAAATTATACCAAAAAGGTGATGTATCGATATAGCAGCCCAAGCTATCGATACTCAAATTTATTATCTCAATATATCGATATTTTGGCACACTTCTATTTTCTATGTTTTAATCTGTTTTTATTGTAGTAAAATACATTGCGGTTGAGAAAAGTCTGAGACTAAAAACAATTACACGGGAGATCTGAGGACCCCATTACTCTTTTACAAAACAGAAAAATCATTGTTCACAAATTTGCCAAGTTGTTAACAAATTTAAATGAGTGTATTTTCTCATGGTAACAATGCATTTTGAGATATTTGTGAAATTGTTCTTGTAATTATTGCAAAAACAAACCATGAGCTGCACAGGATGTCTATAAATTAGAGAGTTACTGTTGTGTCTGTACAAACCTTGTATATTGTCGCAAAAGTGAATGAAAAAATAACAACAATAACCACCTTTGCTGGGATAAATCATATACAAATAATAGATTAGGGGCCCATGAGAAGGTTTGTACCTGGGACCCAGAATTTGGTGCTACTCCCTGTTCCTTAGTATCGAAATGAGTTTTAAATGTTAGTAAGTAGCAAGTAAGCAGGACAGAGGCACTCATGGGATTTTAGAAAATTAAAAAAGCCTTTAATAAATTATGGCTGAAAATATTTAATATATATTTATTTAATCCCATGAGTGCCTCTGTCCTGCTTACTTGGTACAAGAATGATCCTCAACCAGAAGAGCACCTGGGTAAAACATCTACATCTACTATTGAAAAGATACTCGTGCAGCATTCCAGCAACCAAGTTTTAAATGTTAGTATCGCGACAACGGCATTAAAAAGCTGTATCGCCCAGCACTACTTCTCGTGCTCAGTGTGATAATATATAAACTCACCACGTAGTTGAAGATGAAGCGTGAGTGCGACAGCTTCAGGTGCTTGAGGAGGCTGTAGAGTTTCCTGCAGTTGATGGTGCACCAGGGGCAGTGCAGGTCGTCCCTGGCCTCGGTCTGCTGACGGGTGTTGTGGTTGTACTGGAACTGAACACAAACAGAATTTAGATTGAGGGCGTTTTCACACGTGTGTAACAGCACTCTGGAGCGGCCCCAGTGCGCACTAGATTTAGTTCTGTTCACTTCAACTGTCAGTGCAGTCTGCGTTCAAATGCCCTTCTCCCATTTCGCCCCAAACGCTGCACTAAAAGCAACGACACAAAAGTCAGCTGACCGGTGAAGTTATTGTCATGACAACAGAAGCCTTTACTACGAAGCTGGATTAGTGGGTTAGTGGTAACTTCGGGGTTAAACCTTGTGTACTACGAATCAGGTTCACTTCATCCCAGAGTAAATCTCGATGGCAACAAGCCGCAAACTCCTAACCTGCTCCGGACTAATCAGATCTCACCATCGCTGTGACGTCACCTTCCTCCAGAATTCTGTCGATTTGGGCGCGTGGATTGTACAAGGAGCGCTCCGCAGAGAGAGCGTTTTCAGTGATCAAAACACACTGGATTTCCCTGAGGATTATCTTTTTGAGAGGACCCGATTCTCTTGTGAAGAAATCAAGTTGAGAAATCTGGAGCAAATGATGAACACGCAGCTTGCCATAGTCTCATTACCTTCCACTTTGAACAATATTCTTGTACTTATTGCGCTTATTCCAAACGCTTTACTCCCCTAGGGTTATAACTGCAGTAAAGACGACAGTGCTTGGTTCTAATGCCTCGACTCATCAAACTTACGCATTGAGTGAATCAACGATACTTTCCCAACCCTTCCCTTTCTGTACGCTACTCCTCCCTTCTCCATTGTTCTAATTGGCCAGCGGGCGCTAACCTTTAGGTGAATGTGCATGGTCTCATTCAGAAAATCTTGGGTTGACAGAACGAGATGTGAACCCGCTTTGTAGTACGACTTATCCAGAGACGCTCATGTCTCGGTCAATCCTGGTTAGAGCAACTTATCCAGGATCAGTTCAGCCAGCTTCGTAGAACAGGCCTCTGGGTTGTTTTTTGAAGTGTGGTCCTAAACTTTTGATCAACCTATTTCAATTGTTGTTTTCGACAGAATGTTTACGCAAACTTTTTTTTTGTCTCACTCTATCTCTATTTGTATCTCTACTTGGAACCTTGTTAAGATCCAACCTGAAAATGTGACTTTTGCTATATAATGAAACTGGTATTAAACGTTTGAACGGGACTGTATTAATAATAATAATACATTTTATTTATAAGCGCCTTTCAAAACACCCAAGGACACTGTACATGACAACAAGAAATAAAAACAACAGAATAAAACCCACAAACAGAACTGGATGATGGTGTTGGAGTGACTGAGTTCTGTGGTGTAGGATTGTCTGAACACATGAGTTTTGAGTCTGGATTTGAAAAGTGGAAGGGTGTCTATGTTGCGGAGGTCAGGAGGGAGAGAGTTCCAGAGCTGAGGAGCAGAGCGGCTGAAGGCTCTGCCCCCCATTGAAACAAGACGGAAAGAGGGGACAGAGAGCTGGAGAGAGGAGGAGGACCGGAGGGAGCGAGAGGGAGTGGAGATGTGGGGGAGGTCAGAGATGTACAGTGGAGCCAGGTTATGGATAGCTTTGAAAGTGGTTAGGAGAATTTTGAAGTTAATCCGTTGTTATATGGGGAGCCAGTGAAGTTGTTGGAGGATGGGTGTGATGTGATGGTGGGAGGGCATCCTGGTGATGAGTTTTGAATTAGTATTAGAATCAACAGATGGCTTATAAACTCTGCTGGTATTTTTGCACCATGTAGGGTCGATTTTGATATTTCCCCCCCAAAATATATGACCTGAAATTACTACTAACTTAAATAACGTCAATTCTTGTACTGCCCTGCATAATAAAAGTATAATAAGGAAAACAAAATCTACTCAGCCCTGTTTAGGACTGACTCATAAGGGATGTACAAAATGTGTTTAAATCAAAGTTAACGTCTTCCCTTTAAGCAACTGGTCGGCTCAAACCAAAAATCTTAGACGAGAAAAGCTAGAGTCTGCACACAGAGGATCCATGTGCTGTTTGTAAAGAGCTAAAAAAAAAACAACAGATAACCGAGCTGAAGTCTTACCTGATAGAAGATGCGTAGTTTCTGTCGGGGTTCAGATGAGACCAGCTCTTTTTTCATTTGTACGTCTGGGTTCAGGGGCTCTTTAACAGCTTCAAAAAAGAGAAAAGAACAATTATTTTAGGATTCACGTGCTATTGAAACATTGTCATTTAAGGATTATTATCATGATTAACACAATAGATGAATAATTTGTGATTTGTTTCATTTTTACTTGTCAGTCCACATTTCTGTCACAGTCTGTGTTTATGTTTTGACCGCACATGTTATGTTGACAAAAAAATCCCCAACAGAAAATCAACACAGATAGCAATGAAAGTTTGTAGAATCACTGCATCCAGAAATTAATGGTAGACGATATACTGAAATGTAGATGATGAATGTTGTTTTAAAGACATGCACAATTTAAATCTGATTATTGCCATTAATTGTTTAGTGTAAAAATGTTACAAAAAGAGCTAATTAAATAATGAAGAATAAAAATTTAATAAAGTTTTGTTGTAAACTTTCAAACAACGTGATATTTCTGCACTTTTGTAATTGATGCGAGACACTACAGGTTTTTTGTTCATTTTTTGGTCAGTTTTCTCTCTCAACATATCAGTTTTCATGTAGAAACAACAAACGTGTCCAATCTGCTCCTAAAAACGTTTTATTATTATTTTATTTAATCCACTTTATCCATAGATTTCTCTGGGACATTGTAATTTCAAAGACCTTTTTTTTTAATGCATTTTTCTCCCGCAGAGACATAAAGATCAGCCTTAAAGTAGATCCCACACCAAACTGTACAATCTGGACTCAACAAGATTTTGACGAAACGTACAGAAGGATTTGTTGATATACAATACAATTTATTAAAGTTTTGAGTCTAAAAAATAGGCAAAATTAGAATTTTTTAAGCCAATTTTCAGTCAGATTTAGTTTACTCAAAAACTAAATAAGAAATCCAAAATCCTCTCTGTACATTTGTTTTTGTAACTAATGTGTATAAAATGAACCATGAAATTTAAACCTGGTTCTGTCCATTTCTCAGATTTAAATGCCCCAAATATGTATTTTGGCCCATTTTTACACATAAAATGCCTTATTTCTACATGAAAACATGACATGATGAAAAACCCTTTGTATGTGTATTACTTTAAATTTAATATTTTTTCCTATTCACCTGCAGTGTCTCACCTTAAATGTTATGGTTGAGGTTTAACACATTTCTCTTGGATTGTCTGAATATCTTACACAAAAAAGTATCGATATATTCCCTTTTGTCGCCCAGCCTTTTACCCTGTGTCGGCGCCGCTATCGTTCTGGTTTCCTGGTTGGTTTCCGCCGGGTTGACTTCCTGGTTGACTTCCTGGTTGGTGTCAGTGTTCCTGGTGGACAGAGGTTTGGCGGCGGGCGCAGCGGGAGCGTCGGAGCTGTCGTTCGACCAGCGCAGCGTGAACTGGAGCGTCGGGCCCTGAGAGAAGTTCTCGAACGGAGGCAAACGCTGGAGGGAAGAAGAAATCAGCATCAGGGTCGACGAGAAGTAAGAATAATCGTGATGAGTCGACTGTTGAAAATCATCGGAGTCGTGTTTTTGTAATTGTTATCTGGACTAAACAAACTCACACGCATGAAGGGAGATGTTTTATGACAAAGACAGGAGTTATTAAAGGAAACATATTCAGCTACAGTGACTTTTTTGAGCTTTGAATCATGTTCTAACAATGTTACGTCTTAAATCATCGCCAGACTCTGAGTGTTTCTGCCTCTGAACACATGAGCTGCTGCTGCTCGGCTGAACCTTGTGTTTTGAACAGCGCTGGTAAGAGTTTATTGCTGTGCAGCCACTTGATGAGGCTGGATGCACTGTTCACTGACACGTAGTACAATCAATTCCTTATTCACCTTATGCCGAAAGTTGCCGTACGCGCCGCCGTCTTGTTTCCGTTGTAGTTCACATGGAGCAGACGAGCTCAACAGAAAATAAGTTCTACATGGACTAAAAAGACATTTTCAGACTCCAGGAAATCGTTGCGTTGTTGACTTGTGTTCATTAAACATTTTACACAAATCAATCTACTTTATGTAACATTTTAGCGGCGAGACTTTTCCCTCGTTCCTCATTAGCTTTAACGGAGTTCTCATCAAACTGATGTACGTTCACAACAAAAGTGCGTATCTGTGGCAAAAAGCGGCAAAAGTGGGCGGGGCAGAATAATGTGAATAGTAAGAACTTTTTTTTTCTTTCAGAACATGAGATGGCAAATTTAAGGTACTGAAGAGCATGATTAAAGGCTAATAACAATATGAAAAAAGCAGATTATTTTCCCTTTCAATCACATTTCCAAAACTAAATATTACACTTTATTTGTAACTATTCTCTTTCCAGAATCTTTCAGTCACCATTTTTCAACTTTTATTTGGTTATTTGTAACTTTAAGTAGCAACAAATAAGTTAACATTTTAATCACAACCAGGAGATTTGATAAAAAGAACTATATGAATAATAACAAAATATGAACTGACAAACAAAATTTAAAAGTCATGTGTTTCAAAACGTTGTTGTAGCTTTGTGGCACATTTTTGTCTCTTTAAATGTTGTTTTTGTTGCTTGAAGTGTTTGTTTTTGTCACTTTTGGTCGCTGGTTTAGTCCAGGTTTAGGTCCCAGTTCAGGTGAGGTTTGTGTAGAAGAGTGAAAGTGCCCTAAACACAGGACTTTTTATCTATCATTTTTGTCTATATCACAAAAGTCTGAGCTTTTTTGTGTAATTACGCGTCCACAAACCTTCCCGTCCACCGTCGTCTCCCACGTTGCCCTCTTTTTGCCGACGGGACTCTCCTCCACCTCCTGCAGCGACACCTCGTACTCGCCGTCCAGAAGCTGCAGCCGCCTTCAAGACACGGATTTCAAAAACATATGTCACTCGTCTAATAAATATGCTTCTCAAACAAGACATTTAACCTTTTATCGTGTCAAAATACAGGCTTCTAAACATTCCACTGGGCAGCAGATAATAACAAACTGTAAAATATTCATAAAGCAAATTTACATGAAATTTAAACCATGGAAATATACGTTTTGAACCCCATCCTGTACTTTTCAGAGGATTAGATCTCAACTGTTAAAGCAGAACTTTTATTGAAATAAGGAAGTTTAATCACATATTAAAACATTTAATGTCGCTAAATATAAAAAGGAGAATCATCGTTTTTCAGGTGAGTTGTCTTCAGGTCGGCGTCAGGAAAGTTGCAGCTGGTTTTCTGCTCAGAGACAGCAGGGGGCGACAGTGGAGGCTTCAAACTCCCGAAAATACATTTACAACCACCACACAGACTTACAAAGACGTTAAATAAGGGAAAAATGTTCCATAGTTCTCCTTTAACATCTAGAATTTCAATGTAAAAACTACCCGCACTTCTGAGCTTTGGGGAAACGATCGTTATTTGCTTTTATTTTTACTATGTTTACATTTATTTTTCTGATGGATAAATCATTTTGTCAAACTGGTTTTTAGATTTAATGCATGTGGAGATTGAATTTAAAGCTTGTTAATGTATTTCAAGGCCTTATTTTTGCCAAATCCATTTAATGTTTTTTAATGACCCACGGAAACCCTGTAGAGACGTTTTTGTGTGTAATACGATAGATATTTTGAACAGACTTTTTCAAAATCACACATATTCTGCTTTATTTTATTGTTGTTGGCCTTTAAAAATGCTCTTGAGTAGATTTATTTTGGCATCTCGTTGTAGAACTTAAAATACTGTCTGTGTCAAAAATCCCACATGACTAGCGCTCCTTCTACTGGCAGCAGCGGGAATTACCATTGAGATACACAAAAGCTAGCTTGCCCCGACACGCTAATGTAAGCATGAACGCGATTTGTGGGCAAAAATGCTGAGAATGAGTCTGGCGATGATTTATGGACGTAAAACCAGCACGAGAGAACTCTAATCTCAATTTAAAACATAAACAATCTGGAAAATTTGGCTGAGAAGGAGAAATAGTAAATAGTATTAACAAAACTAGCGTGAAGGAAGCTAAATACAACTCAAGGTTTTTGAGTCAAAGCTTAAAAGGGAACATATTCTGCTACAGTTAGTTTTTTTTTAGCGTTTATCTATGTTCTAACAATGTTCCGTCATCAAAAACACACCTACAGTTGTATTTAGCTTCATTCCCGCTATTTTAAGGAATGTTGGTTAGAAAATCCTCTCCCTCCGACCGTCAAAAACCCTTCCCGTTGAACTCCCTCCAGCAAAGTTTTTTTCAGATTTTTAGATGTCATCTGAGAAACTTTTGTGGCTTTAAGTCCTTAAATCATCGCCAGACTCGTTCTGAGCATTTCTTCCGGCTAGCTCACTCGCAGAACACATTTTTTTTAGTTCTAAAACATGAAATGCCAAACTTAAGGTACTCAAGAGCATGTAAAAAGCTAATAACAGTATGAAAATGCATAATACTTTTCCTTTAGGGCTGCAACTCACGATTATTTTGGTAATCGATCCTTCAATTAATCAATTAGTTGTTTGGAGCGCGAAAGACCCTTGAATATGAGAATATTTCTCAATTTTACCCAAACAAAGCTGAAGTGAAGGCGTTTGACGACGTCCTGGTGGAGAATATTTCATCAAAAACACAGAGTTTACATGTTTCCTGTGTGTTTTTTGTGTCATTCCTGCTGTATCTGAGTGATAAATCCTCTTCTTTCAGCTCATACAATGTTTTACTCGATTATTTAATTATTTGACAACCATTTCTATAATTAATTAGTTGCGATTAATCAATTAACTTGTTGCAAACCTATTTTCCTTTTAAGTACGTTTTGTATAATGTGTGTCCTTTAAGATATACCTGTTTTTATCAAAGACCGTCATCTGAGCCACAAAAGTCGTCTCAGCCTCGTCTTTGAGAGAAGAGCTCCT
Organism: Rhinogobius similis; assembly: GCA_019453435.1. Lineage (NCBI taxonomy): Eukaryota > Metazoa > Chordata > Actinopteri > Gobiiformes > Gobiidae > Rhinogobius > Rhinogobius similis. The sequence goes on along the minus strand of CM033631.1, from coordinate 8,476,416 downwards.
CCGCTTCCTGTTCACAGCTTCCTCTGAGAAATCTGAAACACAAATCAAACTTTACTACTCAACTGTAAGTGTAACTGTATTATTACTTAAAAGTCCTATATTTGGAGGTAAACAGTGACTTAAAAGATCTTGCCTAATGAACGTTGCCTAATATTAATCTGAGTAACACAAGTGTGAATGTGATCATGGTTCAGACACAGTTGGTCAAGCTTGGGTCATGAGGTTTCGCTGTACTTTAAACTGTAAATTGAACTGAAATGAAAACGCAATTTATATGGACACAATTAGCATATTACACAACACATCCTGTTTTGTTCTGCATGAAAACTACTAACCTTGGCTTATACTTTAGATTTGTTAAAGCTGTTCTGAAACAAGTGACAAAAATGTGACTAAAAGGGACAAAAATGCGACTAAAAGTGACAATAGTGTGCCTAAAAAAGTAAAATAATGTCTCAAAGTGACAAAAACATGACATAATGGAAAAAAACACAACTAAAAGTGACAAAAATGGGACAATAACGTGACTCGAAGAAACAAACACGTGTCTAAAGTGACAAAAATGAAAGAATCCCATTATTAAAACAAATCACAAATCTAAGCACAACTGATCAGAAAAATTGCAATTTATATCAAGTCGATATATTTTCCCAAATTGTGCAGCTCTATTGCTTGTTTATGTGGTTGTTTTTAATGTTTTATTATGCACTCTGAGCTTTTTGCACAAGTTTTTCATGGTTTTCAGACTACAAAAGGCAATGAAACGAAACTAATGTGATTTTAAGTTTGAAAATCTTTGTTAATTTAGTGTAATTGCTGTATTTCAAAACACTGCTGCTTATAGATGCATTATACAACCCTGTGGAGACAGAATATTTAGTGGTTTGCAGAGAATGTTGAGTAGAGTGGCTCTCAAAATTTCCACATCAAGTATCGCCAGTCGCTCAAGAAATTACCCAAAGGAGAACAAAAATGTGGCCAAAAAAATGAGGAAGTCTAGAAATATAAGGCTGCAGGGTTTATCACATAAAAATAATACAATTTGAATGGTTGCCATAAAAAATGCAAATACTGCAAATATTTAAGTATCATAAATCTGCAAAGTACAAAATATTATCTCAGAAATGCATGTGATTCTAGTATAGGTTTATCAGTGCATATTTCAGACCTGCTTCTGCGTCTTTAAAATGTGAAAATGTAAACCACGATCTATCATATCCTGTTTTATTTAGCATAGAAACTGCAAACCCTGCTGCTTTGATTTGTTCAAACTTGTTCTGAACACTTTTAGTCCCGCGTTTGTCACTTCTAGTCACTTTTAGTCCCGCGTTTGTCTTTTTTAGTCCCTTTTAGTCCCGCGTTTGTCACTTTTAGTCCCGCGTTTCACACATTTAGTCACTTTTAGTCCCTTTTAGTCTCGTGTTTGTCACTTTTAGTCCCTTTTAGTCTCATGTTTGTCACTTTTAGTCCCTTTTAGTCTCATGTTTGTCACTTTTAGTCCCTTTTAGTCTCATGTTTGTCACTTTTAGTCCCTTTTAGTCTCATGTTTGTCACTTTTAGTCCCTTTTAGTCTCATGTTTGTCACTTTTAGTCCCTTTTAGTCTCATGTTTGTCACTTTTAGTTCCGCAATTGTCACTTTTAGCCCCGCGTTTGTCACTTTTAGTCCCTTTAGTCCCGCGTTTGTCACTTTTAGTCCCTTTAGTCCTGCGTTTCACACATTTAGTCACTTTTAGTACCTTTTAGTCTCATGTTTGTCACTTTTAGTCCCGCATTTGTCACTTTTTGTCCTGCGTTTGCCAACTTTAGCCCCACGTTTGCCACTTTCAGCCCCAAGTTTGCCGTCACTTCTAGTCCCACATTTGTCTTTCTTAATCCCTTTTAGCCCCGCGTTTGTCACTTTTAGTCCCTTTAGTCCCACGTTTCTCACTTTTAGTCCCTTTTAGTCTCATGTTTGTCACTTTTAGTCCCGCATTTGTCACTTTTAGTCCCGTGTTTGCCACTTTTAGTCTCTTTTAGTCCCATGTTTATCCCTTTAGGTCATGCTTTTGCCGCTTTTAGTTGCGTTTTTATCACCGGTTTCAGACAATGTTTTGACAAATCAAAACTACAGGGTTGGCAGGTTTGATGCAGAATAAAAACAGGACATTTTGTTGTTTGGAGGAAATGATTTTCGTGTAGTTTTCTATTCCGTTTGTATTTCCGTCCCCACATTGACCCCGTGCTGACCTCTGCTGTGGAGCGCGTCTCCGTTGGTCAGGCCGTGGTTCTGAGTCGGTCTGAAGCCGGGGCAGCAGACTCTGAAGAGCAGGGAGTAGGACTTGACCGTGTGCTGGTTCGTGGGCTCAAACTCGGAGCTGGGGACCGTGAGGGAGGCCCCGGTCTGACGGCCCTGCACCCCACAGTCCGGGTTCAGGGGGACGGACTTCTTACCGGCCGGAAACTGCTTCACCGGACAACTCACATCCTGAAACGAGACGGAACAAGACCACGGTAAAGAAGTGGATTTATGTTCGAAGTGAATCCTCTGCTTTAGGGATGCATGTTTCTTTTTCCTTTGACCGATCGTTGGAGCCCTTCATGATCAATAAGTGGTTAACCGGCACATTAACGCGATGCCTTTTTGTTTTTACTGTACGAATCATAATAGATCACAGTGCACACGTCGATAAACGCAGAGCAGTGACAGCAACAAGCCTTTGAACTGTGCACATCACGCACTAATGACCAGCCCTATCGACCGATTAGTCGACTGAAAGAGTGTGTGGTAAAAATATAACAAAACTGTAAAATATTTCCATTTATCTAAACCAAAATGCACGAAAAAGAACGCAACTGTGAGGGAATTCATGCAAAAGCAACTCTTTATACAGAAAAGTACCAGGAGATGGTGTATTTATACGTTTAGACAAAATCTTCATCTAACTCACTTCATTTCTTCTTGTTTTTGCCAAATAAAATTTAATATGAATAAAATGATTAGTCGAGTAATAAAAATCTTGGTCAACTACGATAATATCAACCGATTAATCGACTAAAAGACTACAGCCCTAAAGCTGAGTGAAAGCTCCTGTAACCGCTGTTTTGACGCACTGCTGTAGCGATTATGAAGCAAGCATTCTTTTTTAAGGTTTATGTTGTAAACTCGCTAACGTTAGCCGTTTACCTCAACCTTGTGCAGGTAAAAGATCAATAGTTTTTCATCTGAAGCAAAAAGCTGTCTGTTTTCTCCACCAACGTGAAATCCAAGTTAAATAAACCATGTAAGATTAATATTAGTTCATATTTTTGTGGCGTCCGTCAGGTTTGCTCAGTCTTTTTGGGATAAATCCACTCAGACATCACAGGTGCTCACTCAGGTGAGTTTTAATGCTATTATGGCTCCAATGATCGGTTAAAAAAAATTAAAACCGTCCATCCCTACACTGTACAATTGGCAATCTTCTCCAACAACACAGCAACAACGGTGTGATGTGGGCGGGGCTTAGCAGAACCTCTGATAAAGTATGAAATGTCAGAGCTCTGACACAAGCTCGTCTTTTTTCACTACATCCATAAATCTTCTCTTCTGTCCACCAGGCTGGCAGCTTCTCTGTCCTTCACCTCATATCACTAACTAATAAATGTTTACTCCCAACGTTTTGTATCTAAAAAGCGCTCTTAAGAGTATCACCTTTCTCTTTTTGTGGCAGACTTTAACAAGAAGAACCTCCAGCGACACAGAGTTTTGTTCATTTTCGCTGTCTTGACACGACCGTCCTGCAAGAAACAGCAAGAAACACATTTTGATTTCAACTTTAAATAACAAAACTGCTTTTTTATGGCATACAATTCTCTCCCTCTTGTAGAATTAAAAACCTGGTACAACAAAAAATACTACAATGACTGAAATGAAATTAACGAAACAATGGCAATATGTTGAATGATTACTTCACACATTTTACAGATTTAAAATATTCAAATGTATGTGTCAGGTTGTTTTGTAGCTCCATCAAATTTTATCCAGTGGTTTTATTTATTACCGTAAAATGCGGACTATTGAGCGCTCCTGAGTATAAGCCGCACCAGCCATATTTACAAAGAAAAACAACTTTGTACATATATAAGCCGCACCTGACTATAAGCCGCAGGTGTCCACGTTGTAACATGAGACATTTACGTTGCCGGGCCGGGCCGGTTCGGGCCCGGGGGGCAGAGGCGCGCACGTGTTTTGTAACATGCGCTCCACGGCGAAAGAGTGCGTTGTGCAGCCAATGCTGTGTTGTTTTCCTCCTCATCCTCGAATAAAGTGGTCAAAATATGTGACGTGAGAAAAGACGCCTTAATGAAAGTGCACGGCTGCTACACGAGCAGAGGAGAGAGAAAAAGAGAGAGCAACGGAGGAGAAAGAGCAGGAGGAGAGAGAGAGAGACATGCCTTCCCAAAAAGCTGAAGAAAGGAGCGAGGGAGAGAGCTCATGTGGGCCGGCGTCAGCGGAGGAACAGGCCCGTCTGGGACAGGAGGCGTCCCGTTGGTGCAGGTAGAACACTAAACACATAGTTAGTTACTTATTCTGCCTATAAACCTCTGCACGGAACTCAGTTTACGTTACTCCGGTTCTACACGTGCGCGGGCTCGGTTCGGTCATACGTGCGCGGCCCGGTCAGGTCGAATCATGCAGCAAATGCCTCAATTTTTTACCCTACAATACATAAATTAGCCGCATCGCTGTATAAGCCGCAGGGTTGAAATCAAGAGACAAAAGTAGCGGCTTATAGCGTGCATTTTACGCTAATATGTTTTGCACTTCATTTCAAACAGTTATTGTGGCATATTGTGTCAGTAAAATGGTAAATTCTCACCCGTTTTGTGGAAGAACCCGGTGAAAGTGAGCTGCAGGTTGGAGTTTAGACTGTGGATGAAATGAAACAGAAAAAAACTATTATTTTTATTATTTACAAAAGATCCTAAAGCTAAAGAAACTATAAGTGGCTGAGTTTTACCTCAAAGACTCCTGTTCTCCTCGAGTCTTCTCCACTTTGCACAAAAATTCATTCACCTTCCAGTTTTTCCTAAAAGCAAAAGGGATTAAATGCTATTTTCGTGTTTGCTGGATCCAGTTGCAGATGTACAAGAACATTTTTACTTTTAATTCAACTCGTTTCATTTCTTCTGAAGCGCTTTTGCACACAACGGTTTATCCAAACAAACACATGGAAATACAGTAACGTGGATGTTTGCTTCTACTTTTACACTTTACAAACAAAAGCAGTGTTCAAAGTGAAATACAATCAACAATTTAACGCAAAAAATAGTACAGAAAATAAAGCAGAATCAAAACAGCATCATTAATTAAAGAGAATAAAACAGACAAATGTGTTAAAAGTGTATCATTCATTCAGTGAGAGATTTCATTCATGTTAAAACTCAGAAAAATTCCCCACAAAAGTCTGAACCTCCAGCAGCACGTGCTCTGAGTCATTTATGCAAAACAGCTCAACCGAAATCTGCACCTTCAGTCACAAACTCCAGCCAACACAACTGTGAATCAACGGTGTTGATACTTCTTGAACTTCCATTACAAATACGAGGAGTTTTCTCTTAACACCGAGAATTAGGGCTGGGCGATGAGGCAAAAGATTATCATCATGATTTTCTTGGGGCCAGATCATGATTTCCATTTTATCACGATTCATGTTCACTTTGTATTTTTCTGTTGCCTTTAATCAAGCTGCACGATTTAGGAAAAATATCTAAGTGTGGTGTTCGTGACCCGTGCAATTGTGATTAGATTTGTGATTTATGTTTTAATAATAGGATTCTGTTCCAATTCACATTTTAAACACAATTTTGTCGCTTTTAGGCGCGTTTTTGTCACGTTCAGTTTTGTTTGTCATATTTAAACGCATCTTTGTCACTTTGAGTCACGTCTTTGTCGTTTTTGTCGTGTTTTTGTCACTTTTAGTCACATTTTGCTGCATTTAGTCGCGTTTGTTGTTTGTTGGTGAGTTTTTGTCACTTTTGAACGCATTTTTATCGTTTTTGGTCGCGCTTTTGCCGCTTGTTTCCGAACATGTTTGAACAAATCCAAACTACAGTGTTAGCAGTTTGAATTCAAATCAAAGCAAGACATTTTTTAAAGAAATTTTTGCACTTCAAACACTGCAGTCTTTGTGATTTGCTAATTGCATCCATTAAAATAGCAATTTCATGTCGATTTGGTTTAATTGTGCAGCCCTGGTCTTTAAGAGGTGAATAAAGTCATCTGCTCAGAGGCTTCAGAGGCTAAACAACAGGAGAACGCGATTCAATTTTTACTGCCAGATCACCCAGATCTACCGAGAAGTTCATACAAAAGTCAACTCAATGCGCCGTAAAGAGAAAAACAGCAAGATAAAACTAAACAAATTAGAAATTTAGATTTTTTGTTTACATAGTGAGGCTGTCACTATTGATTATTTTAGTAATGGACTACAGTCAAACGATTATTTCTACTGGATATTTAGACATTTAAAATACATTATCAGCCAATTAAAGGTTGAAATATGTCGATTAAAGAGTTCTAGATTGAGAATATTTATGAATAAAGTGTATTACTTATGAAAATCAGCAAGAATCTGTTCTTTTTTTGACATTTTGACTCAATAACGCCAGTGTCTCTGTTTAAAGTCTATTTAAGTCTAATTATTATAGTTTTTTACAGTCAACTAGTCACAAAGTCGCAGCCCTACATAGAATAGAAATATTTTGTTTTCATCTTATTTAAAATATTAATGTTCGGTCTGTAGTTCAAAAGGCAGTCTTTTGTCATTAATAACATAACACAATATAATGAGCTTCCTTTTTGTTTTCATTAGACATTTACCAGACCATTACCTCCCGAGGAAAAGGAACAGTTATATCTTTGGTCAAATTATTAGTTCTGTTATTTTCATTTCACACTGGGGGGGATCTGGCCAGAAAAGCTTGGGAAGTTAGATCTTTCTCGTCATCAAAAAGCAACGTAACATTGAAAACACAATTTACACAGTTTAAACAGTCGTTCAAAAATAAAGGTGTGAGCAGGTATTATCATTTGTCAAATCATAACCATTGTGTAATTTGTATGGATTTTGTCCCTTGTTTTCAGAATGGTTGCTAGGTAAAAGAACTGGGGACAAATAGACCCTTTGAAAGTTTGTAAATAAAATCATTTTAAATTCCAGAATGGAGGCAAAAGTGATGTGATTTCACTAGAGAAACTGGGATTTCACCTCAGAATGTCACAAAATATGAAAAATGTACATGATTTTGTAAAAGTAAAAGCCTCAGACACATGTGAGTGACATCAGAGCTGCTTTAAACACATTTATTATTGTATTTTACATTATGTTTTAGGAAATTATGATAAACTCTTTGCACTTTTGATGAAGGAACAATCCATTATGGGGTACTGTTCATACTGTAAATGAACAGAAATGTTGAGCTCACAATCATTTTTCATTTTATCTAGAGATATATTAGATACTATTCCATAAATTAGATTCTTTTGAAGCTAAAATACAATTTTACGGCTGGAAAATTTTGTTTTCTCCATCGTTTGTTACAGAAAAGCAAATTAACTGACCTTTCTACTGTGGAAATTAAAATGTGTTGCTTTTTTCCAACACAAACACTTGAAACCAGTAGAATTTAGATCTAATGTAAGAAAATTTACAGTCAACTTCATTTTGCCTCCAGAAATTTTGATGACATCACATTTTGAAGGGTCTATAGCCAAAATGTTCATTCACTAAGTTTTCGTAAAATGTGTAGTCTAACCTGTCATAGTAGTAATAGCTTTATCCATTTCTACCATTACTACTACTTCTACACATCTTCAGACCTAATATTCGTTAAAACAGCCCAAGCTACAGAGACAGTTTTCACTCAACCTGTTTCTCACGTTTGCCAAATGTCAAACCTGCATTTTACCTTTTGGCGTTGTTCCTGGAGTTTCTGTGGGACATGTAAGTCAAAGTCCTGTGCAAGAAAATGGGCTGCAAAGAAACATAAAGAACACGTTATTTTCTGCACACGTTCCTTTCGTAAATAAATAAATCCAAAAGCAAACACTCACGGCGATCAAGTTCCTGGTGCGAAGGAATCTGTAGATCTGCGTCGGCTCTGGAAAAAATATGACAGAAATATAATGAATTAACGTCAGAAAAATCCTGTCTAAATGTTACTTATCAGATTATTAACAGGAACTAGAGGAAGAGAGCACATTACGCTGAATAAATTGTAGTGAAATTGAAGTTTGGACAGAAAAGAACAACTAAAACGACAAAAAACGACTGCCTTTTTGAGCGAATAAAAGAATGGACAATGAAATCAAATCACAACTGTTTAATAATCCTTCATGTAACTACATCTGCCGATTATGAAAACGGCAATTTTGTCAAATATAATCTTCAAAATCTTGCACAACTTTAAATTTGTGCACACTATATCAAAAATGGGTTGGTCTAGTTTCAGAATTAGTCTGGTTTAGTTAGTCTGGTTGAATTATCGAGTGCCAGGCCTTTTTTTTCCCGTCTCTTCTTTGAATGAAGTGACTCTGGGGAAAGTTGACACAAGACAAATTGAAGAATGACAAGAATTCACAGTGAAAAAGGGACCAGAGTCAGCAGAAACAGAGCTACAGCTTCAAAAAGGAAAAAATAAGCAGCTAAAATAAGGAATCTACAAAGATAAGACTATTTTACATTTAAAAAAAATTGGTTTGTTAAGAGTTTCTTTGATCACATTTTGTACTTTTTGTTTGTACAATTAGAGAAAAATCTGATAGTGTGGCAAATGTTGTTTTGGAGTGCATCAACTGTATTAAGAACTATTTTTAAAAAAACTCCAAAATAAGAAGTTTAAGAGTAGAAATATTACAAACTTGTCATGAACTCTTTAAAATACAAAGAATAAGGTCATATTTCTGTACTTTTAGGTTAAATTTACTCATCCAATCACGTTTTATGCAACCTTTCAACCTAAAAAAAAAAGACATTCACAAGCACATTTTAGCACATTTCTGATGGATAACAACAAGAATAACAATAATACTTCATTCTATGTGGAAGATGTTTTTTATGAAGAAAGAAAACTAAGCTACCTATAGACTATATGACTTATTTAATCTCCAAGTGAGTATTTTTTAGTTCAGTACATGCAGAAAGTATCAAAACATTTACTGTCAATAGATTGTATTAAATAAAATGATTCAAAATGGATCACTTGTGTCATAGTCTCAGTGTAAACCTGTGGGAAGTGGAATGGATTTGACATTGATATTTAGAAGTAATTATTAAATAAATAAAAGCATGTCTAATAGGACAGCTGTCTGTAATTAACAACAGTTGTAATATACACCGGTCTTAAATTAATTACACACCGCAGCCTTTTTACACAAAGGTAACGGGGATGTTTTACAGTGCAGTGTCTAGACTAGAGGCAAAAGTGGAACAGAATGGGATTACTGGCATTAACTGAGATCAAATCTAAATGCTAATTATTTTCAATGTTCATAACAGGATAAAAGCGACATTTTTGAATTTCCAGAGTAGAAATGCAAGTTAGTTTGCTTTTCTATGACAAAGAATAGAAACAAAGCTCAAGTATAGCCTTAAATTTGTATTTGAGTTTCACAAAAAGCATGATTTGCAAGTATAATAAGTATAATAAATAAGTGATGACAGAGACGTTTGCAATTGTATTTTACGACATTTAAGATTATTATAGCTAGCCAAATCTGAATTTTTAAGTTTACCTGGACAAATACTTAGATAAATGTTGACCCTGAATAGTTTTTCATATTTTAAGTATATTATAGTATAGTAAATTGTATTGTTTCCAACTTTTGTAATAGAAAAGCAAACTAACTTACATATCTACCCTGGGAAGTCAACGCTGTTCCTTATTTTTGTAATAAAGCTTTAAAACCATAACCATTTACATCGGAAGTAAATTTATTACTGCAAATGTATTATGGTTTACTTCATTTTGTCTCCATTCTAAAACTTTGAGCATTCTGATGTCACTGTATTGCAATTAAATGGTCTAGATAAGTATAAAGAGAATAGATATTTTGCAAAACTGCTCGTTGTTTAGATGATAAAGTGTAAAAAGAGAAAAAGCGGGTCTCACTCTCGAAGGCCTGCAGGAAGAGCTCGTGGTCCGCTTGAATCTGCTGCACGCTCGGCTTCTTGTTTGTTGAAGACGGCGCGTACAAACCGTTCGTCTTTCCCCCAGAACCGTAGCCCATCGTGGACCCGGAGTGTCTGTGTGGAGCCATGGACCGCTTACCCGAATAAATAATGCAAAATAATAAAAGAAAAACCACCACGAAACAAAAAAAAAAACTCCGCTTCCTTTGTCAAAACAAAAGAGCGACGCTTCCACAATCGCGTCTGCTCGAGAGAAATGTCTTCATTGTACAAAGAAGTGCTTGTATTTTAATTGTTCATCTGTTTTAACTGATCCAAATGCGTGTCCGGTGGATTTTAATCCCGTGAAAGGAGGATCAACGCGGGGAGCAGCGGGAGAAAGTGTTTGAAATGCGGGAAATTGAAACCATCCTCCGGCGAACCATCCTCCGGTTCGCTAACACACACACACATGCTAACTTCCTGATGAGGTAAAATAAAGCTAGAGTGGCTGGGGATTCGGTTGCCGTGGCAAATGTGGCGGCCATCTTGTGAATGAACGAAGAACAAAATAGTGCTGAAAAGAGGACATAATATGCTAAATCAACCTTGTTATAAAGGTTTTCCTCATCGTCCATTTACCCACAGATCCATGCAGTGGATGTTTGAGTTATCCTGTTTAATGGGTTTCATCTTCCTGATTTATGGTTGGCTTTATGACTTGGCGGTACAGGGTTTCCGCTGGGCATTAAAAGTTATTAAATTAATTTAGGCCTTAAAATGCATTAGAAAGCTTTACATTCAATCCCCACAGGCATTACATTAAAAAACCATTTTGAAAAAAGATTTTACCCATCAGAACAATAACTACAAACGAAATAAAAACCCTAGGTGTGTACTGGATTTGTTGAATCTAGTTTTGATCAAATCATCTAAAAAGTCAAAGGGTCCATTTCCATGGTTTAACTTTCATGTAAATTAGCTTTTTGGATATTATGAAGTCGTTTATTATATTCTGGTCATTCTGATGGTGCAGATTGGCCCTAATTTCTCATTATTCTGCTCGAGTGCTCACCTACCATGTTCCTGTGGGGAACTTTACCTGTGTCATTTAGAACATATTTTCTTTGATCTATATTTTTGATGCATTATGTAACTACTGTATGCTCACATACAGAGCTCGGGATAGAACATCAAAAAACAGCCGTTACCATGGAAATCCGCCATGTTTTCTGTTGGTGTGCTAAACTTACATAGAAAACATTAGCCAAAACAATGTTTAAATAAAAAAAAAGTGAACAAAACACCCATGGAAGGAGCTGATAAACTGCTGGGTCACTTCTGGTAAATACATTTATCAATATATAGTGTTAGAATACTATCACCATATGGAGGTATTAGATAAATATTTTTAAAAGTCCAATTATCAAACTATTTCAGTGGAAATTGCAATTAATTCTGTATTATATAATTATATTTTGAATGAGTAAAAGTCCACATAATGCTTCATACAGGAAGGTGAATGAGTCATTTAGAATTCTCCAGTCAAAACATGTCGGCTGGAACTGGATGTCGGTTACAAAAGGTACGAAGGCGATGTTCTCTCTAGTGTTCTATCTACCACGTTGAACTTCCGTAGCAAACCGCTAGCTTAGACGCTGCTCTTTGCTAACCGGTTTCCGATATTCAGCTCTTCGACTCTCTAAATATGAAGTAAACATCTCAATTCACAGCAACAACGCGTATGATATGTATTGAAGAAAGCCGTCAGGAGATGTTAAAGTGAACAGATAACTACAAGAGGTGTTTTAGTCACAAGCCGCCTGTTAGCACATTGTGTTTTGTAAAGTTACGTAATATTACAGCTGCGTTTCCGGTCGAGACGTTTATTTCAAACATCTCTAAAAACTCACTTTAAAAGCAGATTTTTCCCACACAGGAAAGATAAACATTTCAATATATAAATAATTTATTGTTTCTTGTTCTGTTATATGTCATTAAACGTGCACAAATCCGATTAAATTATAAATATGCAAACAGCACGCTTTTATTTTGAAGCTATTTTATCCACTTTTATCGCTTTGTTTCGGTGTCTTGACGTGATTTGTTGAAAGTTTGTGATTTCTGTTGAAAGATCCCGCCTCCGTCCACCACAACCAATCACAACGCTTGTTTGTGAGTCTCTGTTCTCTCATTGGTGGAAATAACAAATTCATGGCGTTGAAAACAGAAGACGTATTCCTTTTCTTTTATTTGCCAAATAAATAAAATAAGTTTATTATGTTCTGATTTTGATTGTTACAAATATTTTCTACGATTTGATGTACATATTGAAATGTCTCATGTTGTGATGAACAATAATAGACTATATACAGGGCTCTCAAGTCTCACGCATTGACCGTGAGACACACTCAATTCACCTCCATCACACGCACACACGCCACACCTCGCATTTCTCACGATGAAAAATCAGTCACAATTTTGACCTTAATATAGTGCCAAATGTATGTGATTAAAATAGGGTTTTGGGGTGTTTTAACCACTCCAATCAGTCAGTAGCATCTGAAATGTTCCACCTCCCTTCACAGCAAAGTAACATCGCCAAATATACATATATTTTTCAGTCGGCTGAAGCATGGATGTATTAAATGACTTAAAACAATGATGTCTTATTAGCCTATGTAAAATTAAAGTTTGAGATATAAAGTCGATGTAGTCCCTCATTCATCCAGGCGTGTTTCACCGTAGAAAAGGTTTCAGGGGTTTTCATTCGGATGCTGTTTAAAGATCGAGACGTTTCGACTTCTATCCAGAAGTCATTTGACAACCCTTGAAACCTTTTCTACGTTTGAGATATAATATTATATTCTAACTGTCCCTGTTAGAGGAACCTGTTTAAATTTCACAAAGCACCCAAAAGGTGTGAACTGAACAGTTTGCATAACATGGAGCTTATTATTTTTCCCTTGTATCCCTTGTTCAAATTGTGGCTTGTCATTATAAACACAATGCACTCTTAAAATCTATATTATACTTGTGAATAATTACAGTATAATAAATCTTGACTATAATGACCAAAATTACACTAAATGTGGATTACTGAAATTTGGTTTATATATATATATATATATATATATATATATATATATATATATATATATATATATATATATATATATATATATATAAAATCTCACACACACACACAAATCTCACTCCAAACCATGATCAAAACTTGAGAGCCCTGACTATATAATACTTTATGCCTCTAATATTTTGAAGTCTGAAGTCTGAAGAAAAATAAGACATGAGCTACAATAAATACAAACTACAATGTGTAAAAGCAGCTTGATATTTACAGTGAGTCATAGATATGTCAAATTATCCAACCCTACCGCTCAAAAGTGACCTACTTCAAAAAAAGGAAAAGGTCACTCACTGCTAGTGCAATAAAAGATCCCTAAATACCATAAATGCTCATTATTGAACAGTCATTTATTGAACAATAAGTCAATACACAATATAGTAGCCAAATGATTGTGACAAAAGTTTCAATTTAGTTCTGACAAGACTTTGAGCTATTCCTATTTCATGTCCTTGTGTTCTTTTTGACGCAAGGCTTAATTTAAAACAGAGATGATGGCGTATAAAACACATTAAACACCTCATTACAATCAAATAACAATAAACATTGAATTTTAATTGAGCAGCTATAAAAATAAAAATAAAAGTACAATATTATATCATTATATAGCTAAATGTAGATCAGACAAAATGTATAGATTAAGTAAATTCAATCTCATAGTAATATAGGCTTGAATTGACTTCTGTAGCTTCACTGCTGCAAGATTGAATCCGGGTTGTGAAAAAATATTGTATGTATTTCTCCACTCATGCTCCCATTTTATGCTCTAAAGGCCAACATTATGGGAAGTTGTGTCGTCTAAATAAAAAATAAATAAAAAACAATAACATGACAACAAGGCCTCCGCAGAGAACAGCGATCACACACTGGTGAAGGTTCACGGCGCTTTCGAGTTTGTGGACCCGCTTCTCCATGGTGCTGGTCTGGTAGCCACTGTAGAGCTCAGCCAGTTCCTTAAACACTGTGAACGCTGTACTTATCGCTTTAGTCATGATGGGAGCAGAGGCTGGAGGAGAAGATGGAAACAAAATTATGATTAAGAAAGATTATCTGCCTTTCATGGGGTTTAGCTTCCTTTATGCAAAGTTTTGAGGCCTTTTTTCCATTCAAACGATACAGTAGTTTTGTTTTACATTATTAATCTCAGGCAATGGTCATGTAATCCATTGATTTTCAACCAGTGCGCCGGGGAACACTAGTGTGCCGTCAGGTATTGTCAGGTGTGCCTTGAAAAAATGTTAAATTAGTCAAACGGATTCACGCATATTTAATTTACCATTTTGGAGAAAGGAAGCGGAGAAAAAAAGCAAAACAAATCACCGTTGCCAAACTTAAAGAACTAGACCGTGCCACAGACATTATTTGTCACATTATTTCCCAATTATTTTTACTTGTTGTGTTTGTGGTGTAGGGTTTTAGTAGATTGTGTGCCATGGTGTCTTTTCAAATGAAAAAGTGTGCCCCGACTCAAAAAAGGTTGAAAAACAGTGATGTAATCTATAAAACAGGTCAGAATTAAATGGTGGAATTTACTGATTAACTGTCAATTTCATATTTGTTGAAATTAATAAAAAGATTAATCTATGGCTTTCATGAATGATAGGAAACTTGGACTGTTGCTATAACAAATTACATTTTAAACAAAGCTATAATTCCAGTTAAATGATGAGAAGGTCCTCAAAAATGTTGCACACACATGAAGCTGAAGCATGAACAGGTGAGCCGATAGCCTGTGATGGTCCATAATTGTCTTTTTTGGCGTATTGACTATGGCCTTAATTCTCCAGCAGAGGTCAATTTTGTTTATGCCGAGCAGCTGCTTCAAGAACTCACATAAAGTTTTATTTGAACAGTTTTTTTTCAGTTTGCTCTCTCATCATATTGGCTTTCATGTGGAAACAAATTAATTTAATCCACTTCATCCATAACGTGCTATCAGACATTGTAAATTCAGAGACTGTTTTCTTAAAATGCCTTTTTCTCCCCCAGAGACGTAAGGATCTACTTCAAACTGTACAATCTTGGACTCAATAAGATTTTGACAAAACGTACAGAAGGATTTTTTGATATCTAATTCTAAAATGGATTTATTGAAGTTTTAAGTCAAAAAAGTGAGGCAAATTTTGAATTTTTAGAACAATCTATTTTACTTAAAGACTAAATGAGAAATCCAAAATCCCCTCTGTAAATTTTTTTAACTAATATGTGTAAAAAATGAACCAAGAAATTTAAACCTGGTCCTGTCCATTTTTCAGATTAAATTTTTTTCTTACATTTATGTGAGTAAACCACAGGAGAAGTTTCAAATTTAAGATTTTTTCCTATTCACCTGTAGTGCCTCGTCTTAATGCGAACACAGCATTGCAAAAAGCACTGCTCTCTGTGTGGGAGAGTTTGTTGTATATTTAAAGTCTATATGACAGGTTCTCTTGATATTATAAGTATGGATTTCTGCAGGATCAGCATCTGTGGTAAACATTTACTATAGTTTTGCATTTGTGAAGTTGCAGCTTGTGATGAATTTTTGAAACATAAAAAATTAAAATGACAGGAAGTAGTGCAGAGTTCTAAAACTCAATCCAAAGTGCAATAAGAGGGTGTGTGCGACAGGGATCAGTGCAATGTAAGGGTGTGTGCAATAGGACTCTGCAGTAGAAGGGCTTGTGCAATACAGATCTGTGTCTTAACTGTTGTCTGTGACTTTCTGTTGAATGTTTGTGGTTGTACTAACATGATGAAACCTTGTTTTCCTGTCTCTGTCCAACTGAAGTGTACTGTGTGTTCTTATCTTTCTGTGACCTGCAGGGGGTCTGCAGATGGAAATTAGCCTTGAGCTATAATCTGACATATTTACATTTGTGTAAATGTTCATTAATATGCATTGTTCCCCCTTTTCTTTAAATAAAAAAATAAAAATAAAAAAATAAAATCCCTCTGTGATGTCATCAAAAAGTGACATACCATTGTAAATACACAGGCAATTGACACATTTTTCTGACATTTTAAACAGTCCTTCAACTAAATAAAGTTGTTATCAGGAATTGTTGTTTGTCAAATCATAACAGTGTTATCGTGTGTAATTTAGATTTTTGGCCCTTGTTTTCAAAATGGTTGTGGAATTACCTCTAACTGTGTCATATTTGCTGCTCATGTCCAACCAGGAAGTGACATTATAAACATTACCAAACCTGTCAAACTGGGCACAAATTGGCAAAATGTTTAGTAAAACCTTAAATATAATCGTATTCACTACGTTTTAGTGAAATGTGTAGACTGACATATATACTTTAACGTAAAGTCTATAAGACGGGTCAGACGTCACATTTCACTAAAATGTGGTGAAGATGATTATATTTAAGATTTGACTAAGCATTTTGCCAATTTGTGCCCAGTTTCACAGGTTTGGTAATGTTTATAATGTCACTTCCTGGTTGAACATGAGCAGCAAATATGACACAGTTAGAGCTAATTCCACAACTGTTACCTAGCAACCGTTTTGAAAACGAGGGCCAAAATCCATATAAATTACACAATGGTTATGATTTGACAAATAATAATACCTGAGAACACCTTTATTTTTTTGAATGACTATTTAAAATGTCAGGAAGATGTTTCAGTTAAATGTTAATTGTCTATTTATTTTCACATGTATGTCTATTTTTGATGACATAGTTGGAGGAATTCCATTTTAGAACTCAGCACCACTTCCTGTAATTTAAACTGAAAATTTTCTTAACAAACTGTAACTTCATAGATGTAAAACTATGATAAATATTTAACACAGGTGCCCTCCCACCAAATTACGTCAGTATTAGAGAAACATGACAACCTGTCATATAGACTTTAATTTTATATATATTTTGTCTTTATATGGAGGGGCCTTGAGAGCAAGTTCTCATTTGTAAGAGTGCCCTGTTAACAGTTCTATTTATACAAGAAATAAACAACAATTTATACAAAACGTTTCTTACATTAAAACGATAAATGTCTGTTTGGGAACCAGTCGCGCCTGAGGGTGTCCTGAAGCCTGTCCCGCTTGTTCGGAGCATAAAACCAGAAGGAACGCTTTCCAAGCTCAGACGTCACCTGAAGAACACACAATCAATTGGGGAAGTTTTCCACATATGGCCTTTTAAATAAACAAAAAGCAACGTTACTCCTGCAAACAAGAGAATCAAGAGGCTTCAAAGTAATAGAGGTACCTTGTAAATAATGTCACAATAATAAAACAATCTGGGCCAATTTTACACCTCAGCTTCTTAGTAAGGTATTCAGGATAAACATTAAAGGAAAGTCAATCCAAATACTCAAAATACATCTGATGATTCTAGTGTCATTTCCTTCAAGAGTGTGAATAACAAGCTGTAAAAGTATTCGACCTTGAGGCAGAAGAGCCAACACTGAACACTATTGTATCATCTGCATAAGAACGAACTTTGTGAGATGTGGGAGGATCAAAAATATTGTTTAGTTTAGAAATAAAATAGGTCACAAAATGAACCCCTGTGGGACTCCCTCAGTAATGTTACAGTCTACATGACAGATTAGACAACACATGTCACTAAAACGCAGTGAACATGATTATATTTAAGATTTTACTAAACATTTTGCCAATTTGTCTCCAGTTTGACAGTTTTTGGGAAGTTTATAATGTTACTTCCTGGTTGGTCATGAGCAGCAAATATGACACAGTTAGAGGTAATTCCACAACTGTTACCTAGCAACCATTTTGAAAACAAGGGCCAAAATAAATAAAAAATTACACAACAGTCAGGAATTGACGATAAATAATACTTAATAATACCTTTATTTTATTGAACGATGGTTTAAACTGTTTAAACTGTCCTGTCAGTTACGTTTAAATTGTCTGTGTGTTTTTGATGGCACGTCGCGCTCTGATGACATCACAGAGGGGTTCCATTTTAGAACTCAGCTCTACTTCCTGTCATTTTAAACGTTTATTCTTCTAAATTTCCTCACAAACTGCATCTTGACTGACGTAAAACTACAATAACTATTTGCCACACGTGCCCTCCATCCAAACCAAGTTATAATTAGACAAAAATGAGAGCCTTTAAGCAGCTCTGAATGTTTGCAATAACTGTTTTTCTCCTGACAGGTAATTAATCATAAATGATCCAAATTGGCCCTGCATATTGTCTGCAAACGTGTCATCTTTGGATTCTGAACAATCGGTATCAGCATCAACCATAAAGGAAAAAGAAAACGAAAATCTCTGCACTTTATCTCCACGACACAAACACAGGCACAAAGTTCACCCTTTTCTCTGTCAGCATCAAACAAACCCAGTTTACTTTTCACAATACGTCTGAAGCTGTGCTGTGAAACTGAGGCCATCGAACAACCTCAAGGATACTGCTGTCAACTAAAAGCCATAAGATTTATACAGTTCATATTGTTGAACACGCTTGGACTGTATAAAAATCTAAAATACTGTCCACTTGCACGTTAGAACGTTAGAAAAAGTGTCCTTGGATTAAAATAATGTATTTACTTTCTGATATTCCTACTATAACATTATACACATTAAAGTAATAATACAACACTTATTTCAGGTATATAGCACTTTTCAGGACACCCAAAGAGTCACAGAACAATATATAATATAATATATATATATATATATATATATATATATATATATATATATATATATATATATGTATGTATGTATGCATGTATATATAAGATATATATATATCTTATATATATATATATATATCTTATATATATCATATATATATAATATATATATAATCTAAGATATAAATATATATATATATATATATATATATATATATATATATATATATATATATATATATATATATATATATATATATATAAGATATATAAGAAATGATAAAAATGGTAAATCGAATTAAAAAAAATATTCAAAGAAGTTCAAAAGAATTTCCTCAGGTACAGGCAACAACAAGGATTTGGTTTAAATGTAGATTATTATTTTCTTCCATCAATCTTGATTTTTAGTTAAACAAAAACTGTCTGGAACTTGTTAAAGCACATAAATGAAAAAAGAAGTTGATTTCTCAAAAGAAACTTAAAAACATCTTACAACTCGACGTCGACGAGATTTCAGGGTTGAAATTGCACGAACAGCGAAAGCAAAAGCATCACTGAGTGTGCGCAGTATTATTTATTACATGTGTAGCTGTGTAGGCATGCACTCACACCCTTTAGCCAGCAGATGGCGCCATATTATTTGAACACACAAAATAGGCCTATCATTTAAATACAGTGCGACAAAAGGAAGGAGACAAAACAGAAAGACAGAGATAATGTGCAGCCAATGACCAGTGGCTTCACTCTGTCACTGCATCCAACAGATCAGTGATGGATGAAACCTTCTCCAGCTAAACTCAGACAAGACTGAAATCAGTGTGTCAGTGTCAGCAGTCACCTCATCAAGTTAGAAATCTGGGGGTAATAATGGACTCAGACTTGAACTTTGACAACCACATCAAATCAATAACATCAACAGCCTTTTACCGTCTAAAAAACATTGTCAAAATTAAAGATATTGTGTCTAAACCAGACTTGGAGAGACTTATCTGTGCATTTGTCTCCAGTTAGACCCTGATTTTCAACCAGTGCGCCGGGGAACACTAATGTGCCTTGAGGTATTGCCAGGTGTGCCTTTAAAAAATTTCCAATTTGAGTTTACGGTTTCAGACATTGTTAAGTTATTTTCCATTTGGGAAACGTACCTCTATACCAAAAAAAGAGCAAAACAATGACCATTTCATAACCATTTTGAACCAGTTGAAAGCTTTTTCTAGAGCTTTTAGGACACGCTGCAAGCAGAGCGTAATAATAGTCTAATCTGAATGTGACAAATGCATGGATGAGTTTTTCAGTGTCACTTTTGGGTAGGATTTTTCTCATTTTGACTTTGTTACACAGATGAAAGTCGGCTTTTATCTGGACAATAACTGACACTGTGAAGACATCATTTTGCTTAGTTAGTTTATCTTAACGTAGGAGACTTTTCCTATTTCAAACAAATCCACACAAGAAATGCGACAAATCATGATTTATTAATCAAATGGTTTCCCTTTTGATATAAGGCTTCATTTGAAACAGATGATAGTGCATTAAATGAAACACCAAACCGTATTAGTACGGATAGAAGTAAATAAACTGAGACATAGGGATTTCACAGAGCAGCTCTATGTTCAATTACAAAATACAATAATCAATCAGGATATAAATGTAGAGCAGACTAAACGTACACAATTAAGTTAACTATATTGTTAATAGTAAACACTGAAGTCTTTCCAGTGAAGTGAGACAGGGCAATCAAGGTTTTAATAAAGAACGAACGCAAAACAACATTATCACCTTAGTTCTAAGATTCCATCTGATCAGTGTTCACGTCTTGTGCTTGTAATCAATCATTTCCATTGACTTTCAGTACCTTACTGTCCGTATTAAGAAGTTCTGTAGTATTAGGCAGTCAAATGTAAAGTTTAAAAGAATGAGAAAACATACATGTTTTGTCTGCCTGGAACAAAGTTTACAGTGAATGTAAGACAAATAATGTTTTATTGCACCCAGTATACCTATTCAAATAAAAATCAATTCAGCTTTAAAATGATGTTAAATATTCTCAAGTTTCATCAGTAAGGTTTGGGACAAGATGTTAGACAAAGATAAACTTTATAGATCCACAAGTAGAGCTGTGCATTTAATCAAATTTGTATCAAAATGGAGATTTTAAGTCATTTATAATCATCGTTGATCAGCTTGGGTATTTTTAATCGAGTCCTCAACCAATCCTCTGTCAGTAAAAGCTTATAGTTTGAGGTGGAGTTTAAAGAAATTTGACTGTTTGTAATGTCCAGTGGCAATGAAATAAAACATTTTGCTTGTTTTTTTGGGCCTATCACGCAGCTCTTTTACTTGGATGTCAACAACAAGTGTTAGCATTATATTTCAACATCTAGACTGGATTTTCTTCACGTTTAGAAACAGTCAATGTGCAAAGTTATCGTCACGGCTTTACATGATGGGAAAAACAGGAAAAGGTTCGTCTCATGTCGGCAGATAAAGAGCTGAACCGCAGGATGGCCGAGGTGTTAGGCAAATGCACCACAACTTTCAGCTTTGGCATCGCAAGATCGAATCCAGACCGTGAGAAACGGCGGCACGCAGTTCCCCAACCTCGCTCCCACTTCACGCTCGAAAGGCCAAAAGTACGGAAGGCGCGTCTGTTCAGTGTTTTCTAAATAGAATATACGTCATGAGGAGGATAAGGCCTGCGGAGAGACCGGCGATGACGAACTGGTGGATGGACAGGACGTTCTCGAGCGTGTGGATGCGCTCCTCCATGGCGCTGGTGTGGAAGTAGTCGTAGACCCCGGCCACGATGCTCCACACGGCCCACACGGCGTCCACCACGATGTGCATGATGGAGGGAGACGGGGGGTCAGAGACTGGAGGGGAAGACGGAAAGACGGAGGTCAGAGAAAAGACTATCTGCACTGCAAAACTGAATTTCTAGACGAGTTAAAATGTCTTGATTTTAGGATATTTATCTGAATTTCAGACGTTTTGACTCGTTAAGATCAGTGGAGACTATTTATTTGATGGAACTAGATTATTTTACTTGTTTCAAACCATTTCTGACGTGATTCAATACATTATTTCTTATTTCAATCCAATCCGAGCTTAAAATGGCTTGAATTTATCATTTTTATCTGGATTTGAGTAGTTTTGTCTCGATGAGATTTAATTGCTGATGTAATTAACACTGACTCCTTTAAACTCAAGAGAAAAAAAAGTATTGTAAGTTTTTGTTTATTACAGACCAAACAAGTCATTGCATTGAACTGGAAAGAAATCGAGAGACCCAAAGTAAATCAGTGGATTAAACTAATGTCCAGTAATCTGGCACTGGAGAAATTGACCTATATAACCAAAGGAAAGCTTGAAGACTTTAAATACATTTGGTTGCCCTTTTTGCGCATTGTAAAGAATAAGAAATGTAGAAACTAATATGCCAGTTGAGTCTTTTTCTTTTTAGGATGGAGGGAGGGTTTTTCTTATTCATATTATTTTTCTGTTTTTCTTTTTCTTATAATTGTTTTTTGTTGTATTGTGATGTAATTCTGTGAAAAAAAAATCAGTAATTGAGAGATCGAGAATCAGTCATGTGTCATTGTCAATTATAAGGTTGTAGTTTTTGAGTTGAGAAGTCCACAGCCGATCCTCTGTCAGTAAAAACATGTGGCGTGGAGCAGAGGTAAGATTTTGGAGCCACTATTATTTTGTTTTTGAAAAAAAACAAACAGATAAAATCAGATTGAAAATTGAGATCGATCAGCATCAAGAAAAAAAGCATGATTTGTGATATTTGTGATATTTGTTTTCCATATCGCCCAACACAACCACAAATATCATTTTAAAATGCTCTATTTTTAGACAATAGATTGCATTTTTTCAGCACAAAATAATCGGTGCAATCCCTCATTCATCCAGGAGTGCTCCATCGTTGAAAAGGTTTCAAGGGTTGTCATCTGGACACTGTTTTGAAAATCAAGACGTTTCGACTTCCATCTGTCATTCTCAATCATTGATTGAAACATCTTGATTTTCAAAACAGTGTCCAGATCACAACCTCTGAAACCTTTTCTACAACACAAAATAAGTTCTTGATGTTACTATGTGGTATACACTAGGCATGATAAAGCTCAAGATTATTCTAAAATGGATCAACATCTTTCAAATTCTGTCTTGTGTATTTGATTTTTCAGTACCAACACTAGCTTTAGTATCGAGTATCAGATTTCCAATACTCTATTAAATATGAATGTGTAATATATGATTTATATAAATATATGAGCATTTTTTTTCTTATTAAATTATAAAATCTATGATAACTGAAAAAAGATTCCTCAAAATGTTTTGCCGAAGTTGAGGAAAAGGTTTATCAATATAACTTAACTTCAAGACACTACAAGGACTACGGATCCATTTAAAAGGTTAAATTGTACAATTGTGTTTTGTGCTGTTTGAACCTAAAATACAATATCACCATCTGAAGTGTCCAACAGGACGTTCAAGCTGCCAGCAAACGCTACAAAACAAAATAAAGAATGAGGTGTGTCCCTGGATTTCCCGTTTTCTATTTTCAATTTCCTACATTACTATAACAATAAGGACGTTAAAATGGATTGACCATATAATCACGTAAGTAGTAAAGGATTTGGTTAATTTATACTATATATACTATACCAAAATCAGAAAAACACGTTTGAACACATCCGACACCAAAACAACATATTCTTATAAACACGACTGAGTCCAAATGAAAGAGATTTAAATATAGATTGCAAACAATATGACCAAATTTGGTGTTACTGAAGCTAGCACTTTCACCATCGGCCATTTAATTTAACTCTCGGGGCTAATTTCTCTCTTTCGTAGTTACTTACACCATTAGGTTAGATAACTCTTGTCGTCCGAAGTGCCTAAATGATCTTGATAATCGTTGATAGTGAAATAAATGGCTTTATTTTCATGTTGTCATTGAAGAACGAGCAGCTGTTCTGAGCGCTTCCGCTGTTCTGCGTCTACTTCCGGGTCTCGCAGACGGCGTGACAGCGTGCGAACGGAGCTGTAAAAATAAACGATCGAACCAAAGTAAGCCTTTTTCTGGTAAAACGGTTCAAGCTGACATTTATACCAGCTATTTTATAAACATTTGCAAAGGTTTCTAGCTGCAATGAGGAAATGACCTGCTAAAGAAACGCGTTTTGTTGTGTCGCTGACGTAGTTTTCTCGAAACGGCAAAATTATAAAACCATACCTCTATCATATGTGCATAGAACACGCATGCACATAAAATTATTATTGTCAAGCATATGTAAACTGACATTATGGATATTTCCTGCAAAAAAAATACAGAAATACGATGTTTTTAATTTTTTACAGTGTCCCGTACGCAATACCAGGCGCGGTGGCCAAGTGGTAAGGCGTCGGTCTCGTAAACCGAAGATCGCGGGTTCGAACCCCGTCCGTGCCTACTACGTGGAGAAGGACATTTTTAGTGAATAAATTCTAGAAATCGTTTATTTATGCCAGCTATACTATGGTGTGTGGACTATTGTTGTGTATAGATTTAGACAATAGAATGTAATTTTCAAAACAAATAAACTGAAAACTATTCAGGAAAAAATAAACTATGTCCTATTTATACATTTTTTTCCATCGTCTGTTTTTGTTCATTTCTGTGTATTGATTTGTGGACAACTTTAATGTACAACGTCTTACTATTCTATGCTTTAATCCCACCGCCATTACAATAAAATGTAGAATCAATCTAGAACCTTATCAGAATCAGAAAAAGGTGAACATTGTCAGTGAACAAATTTACAAACTAAGAACTTGTTTTGGCGGTAAGGTGCAACATATATGTTTTTACTTTAAAATTTTCAGTATTAAATTATTTTCTCTGTGTTCTGTTTTAAACTTGTGCATCATTTTGGGGCAGTGTGTCTGTTTGCAAATGTGCTATATAAATAAATTTGACCTTTGAACATATAACAATTAATAAAATATATAAATATATCAAAGACGGCATGCATAAAATTAACAATGAGCTAATAAAATAAAATAGACTTAGACTATATACAGAAAATTTACAGTTTAGCTAAATCAGGGGTTCCCAAACTTTTCTGGCTGGGACCCCCAAAATAGCCATGCAACCGACTTGGGACCCCCAAAGTGAAATTAAAAAAAAGTGTCAAAGCGTGTGAAATCAGGTTTAATATTGGTTATTTATTTATTAGACTATTTCTTATTAGACCCTGTTTTTAACTCTCTTACTAGACCCTATTTCACTAAAAGATGCTGTTTTTAATTTGAAAAATAGACCAAATACAGTGTCATATTTATTCAAATTAGATCCTGAAATCATCTCGTGACCCTCAGCTCACCCCCACCCCCCCACCCCACTTTGGGAACCACTGGGCTAGATTTTCTTAAATGTTCCAACCTAAGCTGTATTATTTCTTCCAGGAAATGTGAGTACAATTTAAAGCACTATTTGGGAGGACTTGGTTCAGCAGAAGAGACAAAAACGAGTGAGGTGCAGGCAAATATACCTGGGGCAGATAAGAAAATATCATCCTACTTTTTCTTTAGACCTTTGCAGACATTTTGTATAGGGATGTAAACCCAATGTGTTAGTCAAACAATTAATAATTCAAATAGAAAAAAAAAATTGCAGTCTTTCAGAAAAATATCAATTACACATCTCGAAAAACAACATCAACTTGTCCAGTAACATCTGCATTGGCCACACTCCAGTCTATAACATCTCCGTTTGGGATAGTTCTGCCCGTGTTTGCCATTTCCTTTATAATATTGTCAGGAACCACTGTGCTCCACAAATTAATGTCCAATATTTCTCCTACAAAACTCTGACTGGCGTCAAAACCGCCCAGGTACTCGTCTGGGTCCTGTCCGATGATGATTTTGCCCCCGCTGTGAACATTATGGCCTTTCTTGTAGATTTTGGTCAGACTCTTCTTGCCGTCCATGAAGACCGTTGTGGCGCCGCTGCTGGAGTCCCAGGTGATGCACAGATGTGTCTGCAGGGGGCCCAGGGGAGGCATCTGGAATAACACCCCGCCTCCGCTCAGGTACAAGCCGATTCTGAGGGAGAGATTTCACAACCATAACCGTAATGTGATGGTGTAATAATGAATGGCCTGAAATTTAATATTGGAGTAGATGGGAGTACTGTACCTAAGTATGTTTTTAAACGATCTGTACTTGTACAAGGAATACTATGTTATGAGTACTTCATTACATTTGAGCCATCTGTACTTTATACTGCGCTACATTTTGAATTGGACTGAAAAGTAAAGTATTTTGTTTCGTTTGAAAGAGACCGCCTGAAATTTTGATTTCATGATCGAGTTTTGACAAAAATGTATAAATAGAAATGACTTTTGCTGCTTCTTTTGACCAAAAATCACAACATTTGACGTTTTAATTGTTTTCAAAATCTACTTTTTTACTTTACACAGTATGTTTTTTAAGTTTTTGAAAAGTACATGATTTTGACTTCTGGCGATGATTTATGAACATTAAAACAAGCAGAGGAGACCGCCACCACTTATGACATAACACATTTGAAATGGAGTGTGTTGTGAGGCTCAGAGAAGAAGATGACCTCATAAACAGATTAATGAAACAAGAGTGAATGAAGCTGAATACAAATCCAGGTGTGTTTGTGATGAGGGAACACTGTTACAACATGATTTAAAACACAAAAAAACATTTTGATTTGAGTAAACTGTTAGATTCAAGGGCTAGAAGCATGAGTCACCCCACTTATCATGATATTTGGATATTATCTCGTACCTTCCGTCCAGCTCCCTCCACAGGTTGAGCTCGTCGTAGGACTGAGTCCTGTAGGCGAACAGGATGATCTCTCTCTGCTCTGTGGTCAGTTCGGTGGCGAGGCGCAGACACAGCGTGAAGGCACTCAGTGCCAGCGTCTTCTGAGGCCTGACAGTCACATAGTTTGAGGCAGATTCAGAGCTAAAGACCAAGGAGCGCACACTGACGCCTCCTGCAGGACAGAATGAAGGCTTACACACAGTCTATTGAAATACAGCTTCTACTTTTCTACGACAATTCTACTTTACACAGTATTCCTAGAGCCTATAGAGCACCATTTAAATTCATATATTGCTTTTAATAAATTCAGAAAATAACATATAGTGACCAATAAGGAGGAGTAGGTGGGGAAAAGTGCAGAACATGTGTAGGGCTCCGGCAAGTTAATCGTCAAATCCCAACTAAGTGACTATTCAAATAATAGTCATCATATTTCTTAATTTAGTAATGACATAAATGACCATTAACT
Source organism: Rhinogobius similis (assembly GCA_019453435.1). Classification (NCBI taxonomy): domain Eukaryota; kingdom Metazoa; phylum Chordata; class Actinopteri; order Gobiiformes; family Gobiidae; genus Rhinogobius; species Rhinogobius similis. The sequence continues at coordinate 8,449,216 of CM033631.1, read as the reverse complement.
GGTCTATATAACACATGACATGCTTTGGAGTCCAAGAGAAGAGGTTTTACAGCATCATTTTGGGAAATTCATATTCACGGCCAAACAACTGATCGAGTAATCAAAATAATAATTTCTAATTAATTAGCAAAAATAATTGTTAGTTGCAGCCCCAAATATACCATATGACAAAAAGACACTTTATACACACTACAGACCCTTTAAAAGTTTGTGAACAAAAACATCAGAATGGAGGCAAAAGTGAAGAGCAACATAATGTGATTTCAGTGAGAAACTGGGATTAACCTCAGAATATCACAAAATATGAGTTTGGAAAAGTAAAAGCCTCAGACACATGTGAGTGACATCAGAGCTGCTTCAAACACATTTATTATTGTATTTTACATTATGTTTTAGGAAATTATTATCAATTCTTTGGATTTTTGATGAAGGAACAATCCAGATTTATGGGTTTTACTGAAAAATACTCACAGAAATGATGAGCAAACAACAATTTTTCATTTCATCTAGAGATATATTAGATACTATACAATAAATTAGATTCTTTTGATGTTTTGTCCATCATTTGTTATAGAAAAGCAAACTAACTGACCTTTCTATCCTGGAAATTCAAATGTGTTGCTTTTTTCCAACACAAACACTTAAAACCAGTAGAATTTAGATCTAATGTGAGAGAATCATTGAGAAATTTACAGTCGACATTTTGCCTCCAGTCGCCGCCATTCCAGAATTTTGATGACATCACACCATAAAGGGTCTCTTGCGCTCGGGATAGAACATCAAAAAACAGCCTTTACCATGGAAATCCGCCATGTTTGCAGCCAGTGTGTTAAACTTACATAGAGACACATTAATCAAAACATTGTTACAAAAAAAAAAAGAGAAACTGCAGGGTTACTTACCCTTACTTACTGGGAAATGCATTTATCAAGATATAGTGTTAGAATACTTTTAACGTAAGTTTAGTGCTAGCATTTAAAAAGTCCATCGATTTAACATTGGACTACCTGAAAATTCTGTTATTTGTGACGTCACGATCCTGAGCTCCATAAATTAGCAAATTATTGTTAAGAGTATGTAGAAATTATAGACCCTTTAAAATGTCAAAGGTGGTTAGGAATATACATGACATATACAGTCCTAGGAATAAGGTGAATTAAAATCACCAATGTCATTTCACGCTGACATCATAAGACATATCTGTGAGTAACATAGATACAAATACTAGGCCCACCATCTCAATGTGTGCAGTCTTTTTATATTATTATTTAAGTGTTTTACCAGCCAGAGTCAGAGATGCAGCACAGACGAACAGCACAGCCGACCACCTCATTTTGTCTGAAACACAAAAACAAAATGTACAACAAAAAACCCAAAGATATTTAGATAATATTGAAAACAACTGACATAAACAAGCTCAGACTTCTTTATAAATTGTTGATAAAAAGTTAAGAAGACGACTTGATTGAACTATTGTCTCAGAACTTAATTGTTGCCACAAAATGAGGATATTTTATTTTTTGCATTGTTCTGTATTTCACTCGGCTGTTGTGGGCTTACCTTCAGTCCAAAGCGTAGTTCTGGATGATGTCTGGGAGCATTTGTTTTTATGCATGAAGACATAACCCTTGATCGGTTTGTTATCTAAGTAAACTTTTTGTGGACTATGGACCAACGATAGGAATTTGTTCTTTTTAAACTTATTTCTGTGGTTTATTGTATTTTCGCTCCGGAGATCAATCAAAAAATGAAGAAGAAAAAAACATACATAAGACACACTGGACTATAAGTCGCATTTTAGGTAATGTTTACCCCTTGGTCGTGTCAGTCAGTGTGAGACAACATTTAAGAACATGTGAAATTATATATTTTAATATGTATAAGTCGCACCTGAGTATAGTAAGTCGTAGGACCAGCTATGAAAAAAAGTGCACCTAATAGTCTGAAAAATACGGTACTGACACAAATGAGAAGCTTTTCATGTTTAGTTTTCATGTAATGTTAAGGTATTGTGTGTGTAAAAATGTGCAAAAATTACACACATGAGGCACATGATTCTGAAAAATGAATAGACATCGACATATTAGACACAAAAATGTACACAACAGAAGTGATTTTGTATATCTTATTAAGTATTTGAGTAAACTAGATGAAATTGTATGTAAATATTCAAATTTCACATTTTTTGCCTGCACACACCAAACTTTACAATCACGGACTTAACAAGATTTAGTACAGAATGATTTGCTCATATAAAATTCTCAGCCTGATGTAGTTAATAAATAAAGTTTGGTGTGTTTAGGAGCTGATCTTTATGTCTATTGTAAATCTATTAATGCAACTGATTAAAGGAAATAATAAAAACATTTAAGTGCAGAATAAGCAGTTGTTGTTTCCACATGCCTGCCTTAAATACTTCAACATTGTTACAGCAAACATAAAAGTAGGTCTCAAATAACCTTTCCCCCTCATACCCTATCCAAAAAAAACAAACAAACAAACTAACAGATTTGCACAGGGGCCCACAGTGATAACCCATTGACATTGACCGTTGCTCTAAACTACAAAATGAAATGTTATCTCTCACAAATGCTGCAGAAGTTTTAAAGTAGTTGTATAATTTTTTTTATTATTACAATAATTAATCAGAAATGTACAAAGTGTATTGTATTGAAACATACAGTGCCCTCCATTAATATGAGCACCTTTTACAAATATAAGTAAATAAACGTACGTTTTTTTTCCTAGAATTTTTTGGTCTGGTTTGACATCATCTAATATTTTTTTCTGCATACCTTTAAAACAGTAATTTTTATATTAAAGGGCCTGCACCTGGTTTTGATTTACTCAAGTTAAGATAAATTCTCTTTACATTATAGACAGTTTGAAAGAGGTAACTTCATGGAAAGACATTGGGTTTGTAATGTATAATCTGTGCACATTATAAATGGATTTTGTTGTGAAAGATCTAGTGCAGAAGTGTTTGGCAAGGTCTCCTCTTTTCAGCCAATTAGGCACATTGTACACTATGAATCATGGGAAAAATAACTGCTTGACACTATCCCAGACTGTGATTCTCTGTCATGGTGCAGTTTCAAAAGAGCTAAAAGCGAACTGTAAGGAGAATTAGTGAAACTACATCTTCTCTTCTCTTCTCTACACATTCTCTTCTGCTTGTTTTTTAGTTTGCTTAACAGCCTCGGCATATGAAATCATTTTGGCACTTCTAAGTTCACAAATTTTAACCTCCACAAGTTTCCTTGGACAATCATTTGCACCAGCACAATGTGTTTTGGCTCCACACCTAGATTAACACATATCCCAGTACATCCTTCACTGCCACAGTTTCGACATATTTTGGTGCAAACAGAGGTCATACTGCTGACAAGCAAAACACCTCAAAGGACTTTTTTCAAATGGCCTGACGCAATAACAAACACGATCAGGTAACTCTCCATTAAATGACAAGACCAGAGAAGTACTCTTGTCTTTCCCCGTTACAAAACCTCAAGAGTCTCCTTGAAGCACACACTCCAACAATTTTCAAAAAGTTGTTTACATCGAAAGAAAGCGGAACGCCTGTGATGACACCTTTCACTTGTTTCTTGGACTCCAGTGGAAAACTTTACAGTCTGCCTTTTAAAACTCTCAAGGCCTTCTCTTTGCTCTCTAGACAGTCAACCACAACAACACCACTTCTCAACACCTTTACAACACGCACAGTACCCAACACTTTTGTGATCGTTTGTCCAACATCATGAGGGTCTTTAAATAACCCAGTCTCTCGAGCAGACGCCACCACTCCAACAGAGAACGACCCTTTGTCCACTGAAACACTTGAATCAGTAGAGTAACTTTCTTTCTTTTTCCTCTTCTTTGTGTGTTCCTTTTTCTTTGATAGTCCAGATTGGTTTTCATTCTCAGTTTCCCTCCTGACTCCATCCTTCTTTTTTCAATTTTCAATTCAACTGACAACAAGACTATTCCAGACAGTCGTTTCTGAGTCATGGTGCAATATTGAGTATAAGGAAGGACTATGTGGGCGGAGCTAACGGTTCAAACAAAAACATGTTCCTGTCACACAGTTCCAAACTGTTGTAACTCAGGTACAAGCCCTTTAACTGAGAGTCAATGTGGGACAACAAATTGAAATCAGCCCACAATCCAGTGTGTTTACAGCCTGTGTATCATGTATGTTCATTAAAGGGCCTATGACAGGTTGAAATACACATTTAACTAAAATGCAGTTAAGATGAATATATTCAAATTTCTTCTAAAATCTTTACAAATTTAACCCCAGTTTAGCTGTTTTTTAGGTTTTAAATTTTACTTCCTGGTTGTAAAGTATGACATCACACTAGGAAATTACCATAACAACCACACTGTACACTGAGCCAAAACTCCTCTAACGTCACAGATTTTGTTCATTTGACAAAGAAAAACACATGTGAACACCTTTATTTTGTTGAATCAAAATTTAAAGGGTCAAAAAAGTAGTTTATTTGGTGTAAATTATGCATGACCTTTGTCTCCCCAGTGTGATGTCATCAATTAATTTACTTCCTGTAACTGTCAACAGATTTTTCAACTTTTCTCCACAAATAGCAACTTGATTGGTGTAAAACTATAATCTGTATTTACACAAAGTATTGATACACTGAATGAAGTCAAAATTAGAAAATCATAAAAACCCGTCATACGCACTTTAACATGCACCAAGAAAATAAATTAACAAAAATGATAAACAAAATTTCAGCCACCACCAATTAATGCCCATAGACTTTATTTGAGAGTGCAATGTTAATCAAGGGCACTGTAAGCGTAAAAAAACTTCCCTGAGTGCCAGAGTGGTGATTTCTAGATAACTTTGTGGTGAATTTCAAGGGTCATTGTCGTTGTTGTCAGGGGAACACATCTTTGGGGATGTGGAAGTCCTTAAAAGTGTAAAAGGAAATGTCTCCGTGATCGACAGCAGCGAAGACCAGCGCCACCTCTGGACTCTGAAAGTACAGCTGCTTCAGAACGTTCAAATCTGGGACCGGGCCGCTGAAGCTGGAGAAAAGACAAAAGAGAGAGTCTTAAAAGTGCTCCTCTGTGTTCTAAGGGTGCACTAGAAGCAATATAGTGGCAGGTCGCAAATAATGATTGTTGTTTAGGTGCTAAGAAAAAGTGTATATTGTCAAAAAACAATCTCAAAGGTGCAAAAAGAGCTGATTAATAATAAAACAAACTTGTAGTGTAATCTTCCCCCCAAAAAGCGTATTCCGTGCCATAATTGCATTTCTGTGGTTAATTTTATGTGATGCTTAAACATATTTTAGCATGTTTCAGATGCCGTCGATGTAAACCCTCATTCGTCCAGGTGTGGTCCATCGTAGAAAGGGGTTCAGAGGTTGTCATCCGGACGCCGTTTAAAGATCGAAACGTTTCGACTTTTATCCAAAAGTCATTGTCAATCCGATTGACAATGACTTTTGGATAAAAGTCGAAACGTTTCGATCTTTAAACGGCGTCCGGATGACAACCTCTGAACCCCTTTCTACGATGTTTCAGATGAATTATCATAAAATTGTCTGAATATTTTCGTGATAATCAACACTCAACTGTACAATTAATCAAAATCGAATTGAAATCGCAATTTGAATGGGCACAATTTGCAACACACACATGCTGCAATTTTTGAAGTGCGATAATTTCCTCCTGAAACCACAAAATATCCAGTTTTTTTCTGCACAAAAACAGCCAACCCTGCTGTTTAGATTTGTCGAAATATGCTCTGAAACAAGCGACAAAAATGTGACAAAAGCGTAACTATAAGCGACAAAAACGAAAAAGAAAAAAAAAGAAAAAATACGCAACAAAAACACAACTAAACCAAACTTGACTGAAAGTGAAATGTGTCTAAAAGCATAAAAACTTGATGAAAGTGACAAAAATGAAACAAACACATTTAAAAGTGACAAAAACACATCTAAAAAAGTGACAAAATGCAACTAAAAGCGTAAAAACATGACAAAAGTGAAACAAAAACACATCTAAAAGCGACAAGAATGTGACTAAAAGTGACAAAGTGTAAAAAAAAACGCTACTAAAAAGACAAAAATGTACCAAAATGCGACTAAAACGTTCTGAAATGCGCAATTCTTTTATAAGAAAAGGGAAAAAATACAAAACACAACACGTAGTTTGAATAACGCATTATATAAGACGTTTAAATACTACTTCGAACAAAACAGGCTATTATCTACCATCTATTCAAATGTATTTCCTGTTTGAACTCTCACAGAGATTACATTACACCGACCGCCTCTTCACTAAACGCACCATTCAATTCATTATGTCCCTTCTGTGTCTGATGTAAATGGATGTTAAACAAACACCGGCCGAGTGTTTTTTCTTCACCTGCACACCACCATCCGTGCATACGGCCTCCCCGGGCTGCTCTTCTTGAAACTGGACGCAGAGTCGGGCTGAAAAACACTGAAGCTGATCCTCCAGTTGTCCAGAGTCTTCAAACTAAAACACAAAAACATGTATGAATGAATAGATAACACAAAACTATCATAATATACACTAAAGCCGTGCTCAAAATATCAGATACAGCAATATATCGTGACAGACTTGTTGGTAATTTTGTGATACTTATAATCAAGTTAATTTATTACAATTTGTTGAGTTATACACTTGAGCTTATTAAAAAAAACAATTGTGATCGGATATAACGGATTATAAAACACTGCAGGTAAACGCTAGCTACATGTAGCAACAGCCAAATGTTTTTGGGTATGTTACATTTGATTTTTTTGTTGAACATCAAACACTGAAACAGGACCATGGACACAGGCTCCTGAAAATGTGTTGTTGAAATCTATTTTGTATTTCATTTTTGATTCAGACCATTTTATACATTTTTCTGTCTGTGTTTGCAAATGTGTGCCTTGTGTCATTCATTATGGTACAATAGAACTATCCTCCACAGAAGTACATGCAGTACCTTAAGTTTGCCATTTCATGTTTTGAAACAAGAAAAAAAGTTTATTATGAACTAAATAAATATTTGGTTCTCTGCTGTTTGCACTTACTGAGTGTATGCAGCCGGTAGATGACGCCTAGTGTGTAAAATTTGCGGTCATTGTGTATTTAGTGACTGATTTTGGTGATTCTGCCATTTTAGTGCTTTTAGACTTGACTGCTGCCTTTGACACAGTTGACCACACAACTCTTTTAAATCGTTTGGAAAACTGTGTTGGTGTCAGGGGGACTGCCCTTCAGTGGTTCAGGTCCTTCCTCAGTGGGAGATGCTGCTCGGTCAGACTGGGGGACTCCACCTCATCCACCGTCCCTCTGACCTGCGGAGTCCCCCAGGGGTCAATCCTCGCCCCCCTTCTCTTTGCACTGTACCTTCTCCCTCTGAGTGAAATCTTTAAAAAACATGGCATACAATATCACTTCTACGCGGATGATTGCCAAATCTACCTGCCACTCAAAAAACATAGCTCCTGCCCCCTGACACCTCTCTTGGAATGTCTTAGTGACGTCAAGGTTTGGTTGGCTCACACATTTTTAAGTTTAAATGAGGGCAAAACAGAGGTCATTGTGTTTGGGAACAATGACCCCCTCATGGGCCTGGGCCCCTCACAGCAGGTAAAACATTCTGTCACCAACCTTGGCGTCACTATTGACAGTGATTTTAAACTTAACAAACACGTGAACGCTGTCGTCAAATCTGGCTTTTATCATTTGAGGCTTTTATCTAAAGTCAAAACTTTTTTATCTTTTAAATCCTTTGAACAAGTCGTACACGCTTTTATCCTCTCGTTTAGACCACTGTAATGCACTTTTTTTACGGCATTAGCCACCATGCACTTTCCTGCTTACAGTTGTTCCAAAATTCTGCAGCGCGCCTTTTAACTGGAACCAGAAAACGAGAGCACATAACTCTGATTTTAGTGTCTTTGCACTGGCTTCCTGTTCATTTTAGAGTTGATTTTAAAATTTTATTGTTCGTTTTTAAAGCTTTGAATAGACTGGCCCCACAGTACATCTCGGACCTCATCCAAATGTATCGCCCCCCGTGCTCTGAGGTCCGAGGGCCGGCTCCAGCTCGTGGGGCCTAAGACCAGACTTAGAACCAGGGGGCGGGGCTTTCTCTGCGGTCGGCCCCAAACTCTGGAACGCTCTGCCTCCCCAGGTCCGAGCGGCCCCCACAGTGGAGGGTTTTAAGTCTCGTCTTAAGACCCACTTTTATTCTCTGGCTTTTAACACCGTGTGAGTTTTATCATTTTTAAAATTTATTTATTCTATTAATTTATTTCTATTTTATAGTTTTATGATTTTGCTTGGATTTGATTTTACTGGTTTTATAAGCAGTAAGATCAAATTGAGTTGTTATTATATACTTTGTTTTGCAGTTTTATGTTTGTGTCTGTGCAGCACTTTGGAAACAGGTCTGTTTATAAAATGTGCTACAAATAAAGTGGATTTGGATTTATGTTTGTAAAACACAGATTCATCTCATTGTTCACTTCCAAATCTCCAGCTAGCTCACTCCATGCTTCTCCCTTTTGCTGTTGTCCTACAAAAACCCTTACTATCTAAATAAATGAATTAGTCGACTAAGACACCATCAACCGATTAATCGCCTAAACTAAAGACATACAGCCCCACAAGTTACAGGTCAGATCTGTGAAGAGGCGACAGTAAGACTTACAGTAAGAATGCATGTTGTTAAGGGATTTTAAGCCATAAAAAGACACGTAACTGAATAAATACAAGACAGGTTTAATGCCATCCTCTAGAACAGTGGTCCCCAACCTTTTTATCACCGCGGACCGGTCAACGCTTGACAATTTTACTGTGGCCCGGTAGGGGAGGGGCGTTTATCATAATAAACGTGAATCCACTGTGTACCTGTTTTTTTCTTTCAAAATAGTCCAGGGGCTTGTCTTTTAATCCAGAGTGTTTGGTCTCTAAGTGGCGAAGCAGCTTTGAAGGCTTCATTGCCTCATTAGAGCCGTAGGATTCACGTAGGATCCCTGGTGTTGTCTTGTTTCTTACTCATGTTGTTGCTTGTGGGTTAAATTTGAGCTCAAATGACCGAGATGTAACCATCATCGGGCCCAAAAATTCAAGCCCGACCCGCCGAGCCCCAGCGCGTACTGTCCGAGCCCGAGTCATTTGCTGCAAGATTCGACCCGAACCCGACCCGGGACCACACAGATACTGTCCGAACCCGACCCGGGACCGCGCGGATACTGTCCGAACCCGACCCGGGTCCGCGCACGTGTAGAACCGGAGTTACGTAAACTGAGTTTCTGCAGAGTTTTATTGTGGATTAAGCGCCTGACAGGGCTTCAAGTGTTTAGTGTTCTACCTGCACCAACGGGACGCCTCCTGTACCACACGTGCCTGTTCCTCCGCTGACATGAGCTCTCTCCCTCGCTCCTTTCGTCTCTCTCTCTCCTCCGCTGCTCTTTCTCTCTTTTTTCTCCTCCGCTCTGTGTAGCAGCCGCGCTTTCATTAACGTCTTTTCTCACGTCACATATTTTGACCACTTTATTCGAGGATGAGGAGGAAAACAACACAGCACTGGCTGCTCACGCGCTCTTTCTCTGTGGAGCGCATGTTACGCACGTGTGCGCCTCTGCCCCCGGGGCCGCCCGACTCAGCGCCACAGCAGAGCGGAAACTGTGGACCCGAACCCGGCCCGAATTGCGGGTCGGGTTCCGGCTAAGAATCTAAGCTCTTATGTATCCTAGACTAGAGAATCCGGTCCTTTTTCAAAATAAATGATCGCTCAGAATCTGACAATAAATTAATTATTTGTTGTGCGGACCAGTCCAAATTGATCCACGGACCGGCCCGGGGGTTGGGGACCACTGCTCTAGAACATTCCAGACAAAGCTATAACATCTTCATGGAGACTAACAGGTAACGGAAAAGTTACATAGTGCAGCTTTAAGTTGAGTCTCATGACTCAACTTAAAGAAGCAAAGACAAGTTGACAACTAAATAAGTTATTTAATTATTTACCTTGAAGCTCCTTCCAGTATGTTAGTTGATTTTATGATGCTGATTTTATCCAAAAGCTCCTCTGGAAAAACACAAAAAGCATGATTAGAGTTTATTTTTAGTTTCAGTCTGAGAAAAAACAACACTCCAGGTATGTTTTACAAAAAAGGGAACAACATTAAAACACAATTAAAAGCTGTAAAAGTTCAGTTCAGCAGAATGTGGCATGTTTAAGTTTAAATACTGCCTCTCTCTCGTGTCTCACCGTGGCTTATGGCTTGTCTGGGGTCGTGTAAAGGCGTGACCTCTCTGTCCCAAAGATGACCCGGGCGCCCTCTGACCTCTGACCCCCGTCTGGCCATCAGTGCACGATACTCCGACCAACTCCTGCAGCGCCGCACCTACACACAGCACACAGAAGAGTATAATTCATTTATTTACCTCAGTGCATTGTTTTACAATATGAAATGTTTTAAATACAGTCAATCACAATGGATCGTTGATGATACTTAAAGATTACAGTCAAAACATGTATGTATGTTCGAAAGAGAGAAGGAAGAAGTCAAAACTTACAAATTTTTTTTTAAATCCTTCCTCTACCAAAGTTGTTATTAAAGTCATAACCCATACTTCTGTGTTGCAGACTTCAAAAGACACATTTAATTAAAGTCTATATGACAGGTTCTCATGATATTCTAATTATGACTTAATTTGTTAGGAGGGCACCTGTGGTAAATATATATCATAGTTTTACATTTGCACAGTCGCAGTGTTGAGGTCCGAGGTCCTGGACCTGGTACCTGGACCACTGTGGTCATCCAAAGGGTGTATGGTTTTCCTAACACGTATTCCTGGTCAAAGAAGTCCTAATACTTAATTTTTATGACTGACAATCTCCTTTATTTGCTATAGCTCCATAAAGACACGATCAAAAGACAGTATCTCCACACTCTGTAACACCTGATGCTCCTAATTAGCTGACTTAAATAGTGGGAGGTATCATCCAGGCTGAACCACATTGTCACATAGTGGCAGGGGGTATATATGGCGGCTACGCACAGTTCGAGAAGACATTTGGATGACTAAAAGTAAAAAATTACAGGAAGAAAAGCTGAGTTCTAAAACGGAATCCCTCAGTGATGTCATCAAAAAGAGACAACTGACACATTTTTCTGACACTTTAAACAGTCACTCAGCAAAATAAAGGCGTTACGGGTATAATTATTTGTCGAATCATAACTATTGTGTAATTTATGTGGGTTTTGGCCCTTGTTTTCAAAATGGTTGCTAGGTAACAGTTGTGGAATTACCTCTAACTATGTCATATTTGGTGCTCATGTTCAATCAGGAAGTGACATTACAAACATTATAAAAAACGGTCAAGCTGGGGACAAATAGGCAAAATGCTTAGTAAAATCTCAAATATAATCATCATCACTACGTTTTAGTGAAATGTGTATTTTAACCTGTCATATAGACTTTTAATGCAGATTATGAGACCAGTTTATGTATTAAATGTTTTAATTTTGGTAAACAATTTAGCGCAATTTTGGTCAACAAAGGTGAATTCGAATTAATTTCTTAATTTTTGGTTTATAGTTTATAGTTTACTGTAGCACTAACTTATCACCACAGAGTAGAAGTTTTAGTGTTTGGAAAAGCGTGATACAAGATGAATGCATTATGACTGTAAAAATACTCCACCTCTGGATCTCTGTTGACATCCAGCCATCGTCTGTTTGCGTTTTCCTCTCTCTGTCGATCCTTAGGCGACATGTAGACCTCTTTCAGGTTTATCCTTCGCCTCCAGGGGCCGACGTCACACGGACCGACAGTGACGGCGCTGGGAAGAAGAGACGGATCTGGAGCGGCCAAAGAAACGGCCTCATCGGACCGAGAGCGAAGGGCTGAGCAAAAAGCAGAAAACAAATAGCAATAGTGTGCATTAAAGCTTTGTAGTGTGATAATTATGTATGTGTAGTGTTTCCCATTAATATAGAAGAGTACGGTGGCCCCCCACAGTCTAATTTTATCCCCCGTAGTCTAAAAACATGCTAAATAATAAAGTGGTATAGCAAATAATACTTTTTGTCTGTTACATTATTGGGAAAACATAAAAAAGAAACTATACTACCAAAAAGGAACTGTTTAGAGATTTAATAGAGGCAACAAGTGACATTTATACTCCAACATTTGTATAAAATTGAAATGAAATCGCATGTGCCACCATCGTCTCAACAGAATCTATAGGAAACACTGATGTGAGTAAGTCAAAAGTATCAAAAACAAATGCCAATCGATACTAAAACTAGTGTCAAAACTAGATTTGAACAAGTGTTGATACAAAACAAAATCACATAAACAGGACAGAATAGTTTTGTGGTATCAAAATAGGTATAGACCCTTTAAAATGTGATGTGATTGTCATTAAAATTCTGGAATGGAGGCAAGTGGAGGCAAAATGAAGTGGACTGTAAATCTTTCCAATTCTACTGTTTTAAGTGAGCAAGAAATTTGAATTTCCAGGGTAGAAAGGTCAGTTAGTTTGCTTTTCTATAAAAACGATGAACAAAATACAATTTTCTAGCCTTAAAATTGTATTTTAGCTTCAAAAGAATCTAATATATGGAATAATCTTTAGATAAAATGAAAATCTGTTGTGGGCTCAACATTCCTGTTAGTATTTTTCCAGTAAAACCCATAAATCTGGATTGTTCTTTCATAAAAAATGCAAAGAGTTTAGACAATAAGAAGAGACAATAATAAATGTGTTTAAAGCAGCTCTGATGTCACTCACATGTGTCTGAGGCTTTTCATTTTTCAAAATCATCTCAATTTTTCATATTTTGTGAAATTCTGAGGTTAAATCCCAGTTTCTCCAGCGAAATAACATTATGTTGCACTTCACTTTTGCCTCCATTCTGGATTTAGAATGTTTTTGTTACAAACTTTTAAAGGGTCTATAGAGTGTATTGTATTGTGAAAACACAAATTGTGAGTTTTTTTTAAATTCATTTTAGTTTTAGTTTAAACATTCACACACTTGCTGGAAATCATCTTCTAGGAGTTTTCCAGGATGGTTTTAGTTTTATAATAGTTATAAGTTATATTTTATAATATAACATTATTATATTATACGCATTCTTTTTTTTCTTTTTCTTTTTTTACGCAATATCTGAAGTTCACAATGATTACAAATTATGGACAAACAAGGCAAAACACATTATATTTAGATGTCCAGTATAGAGCACCAATAATATATATTTGAATGGTACTGTGCATCCAATGTTGCATTTCTAACACTGGAAAATAAGGGATGCATGAATGTGAAACAGAGGTCATGTCTAGCAGGTAAAATAAACAAATGAAGGGGTGTTTGAGGGTCCTCCCCCAAGAAATTTTGTTTAAAAAAAATGTGTACGGTTTGATGTGATTTAGGGTGCATTCACTCTTCACAACTAAAATCATTATGACTACAATTTAATGTTGAGTTTTGTCTTAGATTTATTTACTTTAGACCTGATTTAATCCTGGTTTAGACACAGTTTAGTCCTGGCTTGGTCCTAGTTCAGATGTGACCATTAGTAATGATTTATTAAAAAGAAGATTCAAATTTTCATGACCTGTATTTGCTTTACTTCTAGTTTGGACACAGTTTTAGTACTGGTTTCGTCCTGGTTTCGTCCTGGTTTAGCCCTGGTTAGGCCCAGGTTTAGCCCTGGTTTAGTCCTGGTTTAGCCCTGGCTAAGCCCTGGTTTAGCCCTAATTAAGCCCTGGTTTAGTCTTGGTTTCGTCCTGGTTTAGCCCTGGTTTAGTCCTGGTTTAGTCCTGGTTTAGTCCTGGTTTAGTCCTGGTTTAGCCCTGGTTTAGCCCTGGTTTAGCCCTGGTTTAGCCCTGGTTCAGATTTGACTTGTAGCAGTGATTGCGATGGAACATTTTGGTCCATACCGGAGCCCACATCAGGGAAGTGTATCGAGCTGAAGTCCCACTGTCGGGGTCCAGATGTGGAGCAGGATCCTGAGGTTTTTTCGGGAGTCCACCATGACCCCTGTTTGACCTCTGACCTCCGGATCACTTCCTGTTTACAGTCAGGCTCCTCCACCATCAACTTCACTTCAGTCTGACAGCTTAAGACACAAAAACAACACATACATTTAGGGTTGGGTGATATGGCAAAAAATTATTATCTTGGCGCTAGATCATGATTTTATCACGATTCATGTTCACTTTGTATTTTGATATTACCTTTAATAGAGCTGCACGATTTAGGAAAAAATATTTAATTGTGATTTTTGTGACCAGTGCGATTGTGATTAGATTTACAATTTATGTGTTAATAATGGGATTCTGTTCAAATTCACATTTTTAACACAATTTTGTCTCTTTTAGTTGCGTCTTTGTCGTTCTAGGTCGCGTTTTTGTCGCTTTTAGTTGCGTTTGGTGCATCGAGTCACGTTTGTTGTTTGTAGGCGCGTTTCTATTCAAATCAAAGCAAGACATTTAGGGTTTTTTTTTGTGGCAGAAATTATTGAACTTCAAAAATTGCAGCTTTTGCTAATTGCGTCCATTAAAATTGTGAAAAGATTGTGTGGATTTGGTTTAATTGTGCAGCCCTGACCTTTAGGTAAATAAGATAAATAAAGTCGTCTGCTCAGAGGCTTCAGAGGCTAAACAACAGGAAAAAAGGTGTGTTTGAACAGACAGCTGCAATAAAGACACAAACAGTCAATCACGATACGAAGATTTCACAAAAATAGCAGATTGTCACAGGGACCAGCTCAACATTCCGTTTTTATCACCACATCGTCCAGCCGTACATACATTTCAACACTATGCACTTTGTTCTTCGGTGTCCTAAACAGTTTAATTACTCAAACTCTTTATGTATTAATTTGATTAGATTTTTCTAAGATTAATTCTATGTCTAGATTATTTGACTTGACAAGTAAGTTAAAGCCCGTTCCAAGATTTTATTGTAATTTAAAGCCAAATTATCTTGAGATAAGAGAAGAAAAATATTAAAGCAGTCAGAAATAGGTTGAACCAACAAGTCAAATACATTATATGAACTGAATTTGAACCTTTTCACTTTAAACAGTCCATAAACAAACTTTAAAGCATGAAGCTAAGAATAAAACTACTATTTTAAATTCTTTTGGTGAAACTTGCCGTGGTGTCTCAGACTGTCCTCCTTCGGGATCCTGCTCCATTTGCACTGATGTGGTTTCATCATTGGTGTTACTTGAACTGCACGAAACAGAAAATATTACAAAACAATAAGATGTATTAAAGAATTAAAGATTACAAATGAATCAACATAAGATACCAAAACCAAGGTGCACAAAACTACTGATCAAAGAGCATGAGAATAATATATATGACCTTTAAGAAGAAGTTATGATGGTATGAGTTTATTTATACCGTTTTACTATATCAACTTATTGTTCAATATTTAATGGAATTTGTCTTTGCACTTTTTCTTTGTTTTTTGATAAGATGTTAGCTGTAGAGAGTATATTTGTAACCTATATAACTCATGATCGACAAACAAAAAACAAAAACAAAAGTGTTTCATTTGTTGCAATAAATAAATAGCGCAATGTTAAAAAAAAAAAAAAAAAAAAATTGCAGTTTTTTGGAGGGAATTCAGCTGCTGTCAGTGGCATAAAGTAGTTTCAATATTGTCGTTTATTGTGATATTTTCTGTAACATTATATTGCAGTTAAGTAAGTAGTGGGCCAAGAAATTAAACAGTAAACAATTATTTGATGAAACTATTACTCAAGTAAGAGTCGTTTTAAGAGAACTGTCTGGACTTAACACCTGATTATTCATTTGAAGTTTATACGAAACATTAAATAATACACAGAATCTAGTATTTTCAAAAGAGCAATATAAGATCAGAAAAATAAATCATATCAGAAGGAGTGGTGCAAGAATCACAAATGTTCAAATAATTTCACACTCAACATAAACCTTTTGTCACTTATAGATTTACTCACGACGGGAAGAGGAACCAACACATTTTTTCAAGTAAGAATGCTGTTACTTCAATACAAATATTACGCAAGTTGGAGTAAAAATACAGGATTTACTTCATGTTACAGAAGAGAGCAGACACTTCCCTTGCTGCTCCTGCTTGATACAGCTTATTTGTTATTTATTTTGCTTTTAAACCAATATTTATCTTCCATATGTTTTGAATTATGGGATTTTAAGATCATTTTTATCTGATGAGCCAGCGACATGTCCGGGACAAGAGGGCAAACAAACTCTTATAAACGCTGTTGGAAATATCAGGGCTCCAACTAACGATTAGTCTAGCGATTATTCCGTCGATTAGTTGTTTAGAACGCGAAAGACACTTGAATAAGAGAATTTTACAAAATTTTACCCAGACAAAGCTGAAGTGAAGGCGTTTGACGACATCCTGGAGGAGAATATTTATGGATAAACAAGGGTTAATCAAAAACACACAATTTACATTGTCTGAGGAATTAAACCTCGTCTTTCAGCTCATACAATGTTTTGGAGTCAGTGTATTGACTAGTTAACGATTACTCAACTATTTAATTAGTTAACAACCATTTCTATAATCGATTATTTGCGATAAATCGATTAACTTGTCGCAGCCCTCGCAACAAGCACGGATATCGGCTTTAGAATCTGAAAAAGGACAATTCCAGTGTCATCGAGTGGCAAGAAGCTCACATGTTTTTCAAGAAAAGCTGCTATTTTTAACTTAAACCGGAGTGATTCTGCATCTTTCCTAAAACTAACCCTGTTGTGTAAAGCACTTTGAATTGCCTTATGTACGATTTGTGCTCTACAAATATACTTGCCTTGCCTTAGTAGAATTTCTTGAAAAAGTTACTCAGGTAAATGTAACCGACAGGGCTGCAATGAATGATTATTTTGGTAATCAGTTAGTCTAGAGATTATTTTTTCGATAAAGCGATTCGTTGTTTAGAACGTAAAAGGCCTGAAAATAGAGATTTTTACTCAATTTGCTTTTTGATGATGGAGAATATTCAAAGATGAACAAGTATTTTAATCGAAATAACAAAATTTACATGTTTTCCGTGTCATTTTTGTGTGATTCCTGCTCTGTCTGAGACCACAGAATGAATTGGAATCTGTGTATAGACCTGTTAACGATTATTTGATTATTTAATTTGTTGACAAGCATTTCCAAAATCAATTAGCTGCGATTAATCGATTAACTTGTTGCAGACCTAGAAACTGAGCACTACCTCTGTTTATATGTGGCTTAAAATAATGAAAACACGGCGATTCCACCTGGCAAAGGCTTCTACGCTACAATGAGAACTACAATTTTCCATAAAGTTAAAAATCGATCTATTTTTGTATCAATGAGACACACAGACGATGAGGGCGTGTTACCGTGCTGGACTGGGGCTGCGTTTCCTCTTGCTGCCTCTCGCTGCTCTGTCTTTGGACACAGGGAGGTTCAGCTGTCGAGCATACGCAGACGGCTCTGACCTGGTGGGAGGAAATACAGGTTTCATGATGATTATAAAGTAGGCAGTAGAATATTCATGACACTACAGTAAATGAAAAGGATATGCCGATTTAGATACAGTATGCGCTCCCGTTTATATTTTAGGGCTGTAGTCCTTTAGTCGATTAATCGGTCGATGGGGTCTTAGTTGACCAAGATGTTTATTAGTCGACTAATCATTTTTATTAAGATTAAAATTATATATGTGGCAAAAACGAGAAGATACGAAGGGAGTTTGCTGAAGATTTTGGGGTCTAACATATAAATACTCTGTTTCCTGGTACTTTTCTGGATAAATAGTGCATGAACATCTGTGCAATTGTGTATTTTTAAGTGCAGTTTGGGCCAGATACATGGAGATACTTCATAGTTTTCAAATATTTTTGCCACACCCCTTTTAGTCTATTAGTTTATTGTTCGATAGGGCAGGTCTTTAGTCGACCAAGAATTCCTTTAGTCAACTACAGCCGTAGTATATTTCCTGTATCGTTTGCGCGTTCCACACTGTATGTTTTATAGTAAAGGGAAGAACGTTATATGGCTTTTGACTGATATCCAAAAACTGGCAGATATTTGGCGCCAATATTTTTGTCTGAGTGTCAGTGCATCAGAGCAGGGCTGTAATCCTTTAGTTGTTTAGTCGATTAATCAGTCGATGGAGTCTTAGTCGATCAACATTTATATTATTATTATTTTTTTTTTTTATTAAATGGATCTATAAAAAAGATATGGAGTGAGTTAGCTGAAGATTTTGGAGTTTTTTACCACACCTCTTTTAGTCGACTAAAGTTGATGGGGCATGTCTTTAGTCGACCAAGAATTTCTTTAGTTGACTACAGCCCTACCTCAAGGTATGCTTTTTGAACAAAGCAACAGGTAAAAATGGGTAAATATGTTCCAGAGTAGCATCCAGCTCTACTGTAAGAAACCATGGAGTCTTATTTGACCAAGTGCCTCGTTCAAAGCTCATATAAATCAAGCCTGTAAAACCGCATATTTTCATCTGCGTAACATAGACAAAATCAGAAAAATCCTGCCAAAAAGTGACGCATGCATTTGTCACATCCAGATTAGACTACTGTAACGCCCTGTTTGCGGCGTGTCCCAAAAGCTTTATAAAAAGAAAAGCTTTTAATAGAAAAACAAAACAAAACACATAAGCTCACCCCAAATAATAAAGTATGTATGACAGGTTTTTATGATTTTCTAATTTTGACTTTATTCAGTGTATTAATACCTCTTATATATATATATAAACAATAATTTTACTCCAATCAGGTCGCTGTTTGTGGAGAAAAGTTGAAAATTACAGCAAATTAATGACATCATACTAGGGAGCCAAAAGGTTATGCATAATTTACACTATATTATATATATATATATATATATATATATATATATATATATATATATATATATATTTACCCTTTAAACATTTATTCAACAAAAGTAACAAACCACATAACATAAAAAAAAGAACCTAATATCACAACTTTTGAGTGTCACGTGTCTAATATAACATCACATTCAGTTAAACCAATCATTATAAATGTTTACAGTTTTGCAAGAGGTTTGGTCCTATCCTGTATTGAGTGAACTAATGTACTAATGTTTAATTCTGTTATATATTTTCTAGATATTTCATTTTATGTATATGGTATTTATCTAAGAGGATTAGTAAGCACTGTACAGGTAGGTTTCTTGGTAATTTCGAGTGTGACGTCATCATTTACAACCAGGAAATGAAATTTAACCTAAAACTGGGGTAAAATTTCTAAAGAATTTAGCAGAATTTGAATTATATTTATCTTCACTGCAGTTCAGTTAAATGAGTAGTCCAACCTGTCATAGGCACTTTAATGTTGATTCATCACTGTATATTAATGTATTGCTACAACCCCTAGTTTAGAGTTGAAAACCTTCTCTTTAGACAAGAACCTTAATGAATTCTGATCGTTACACAAAAAAAACAATGCTTTAATTAATTACCTGGGATCAAACCGGAGCACCACGTATCCCAGCCTCTTCAGGTGTCCATAAACCTGAACGAGCAGAAACAGTCTTAAGTCTTCAGTGCCGTTCAAATTCATTTTTAACACTCTCCATCATTCCTGACCAGATTCAATGCCAACCTTCATGAACGTCTTACCAGATATTGTTGGAAAGTGATTGATTTTGAAGACAGGAAGTTCTCGTATCCGTCCTGAATTGAAAAAGGCAGGCCCTGGAAAAACACCTGGACGTTCCCCTGTCAGAAACAACTATTTAAGTAATTTTCTACAGTATTTTCAATGTCACCACGCAGGATCCAGTCAGTTCTCTGCTTATTACTTTAAACTGAATTTATTTAATCCCCTATTTTCATTATCATTTTCATCTGACTAGGATCTTGGTCAGTAGTTTCTATGGCAAACCAGAACTGTGCTAAAAATGTATTTCAAATAGGGCTGCTAATCGTGAAACAGTCAACTAACCGTGACTAGTCAACAGTACAATATAACCGTAGTTGTTATCTGGACAATATACAGTGATCCCTCGCTATATCGCGTTTCATCTTTCACGGCTTCGCTGCTTCACGGATTTTTTTTACAGTGCGGATATTTTTACAGTGCATCCACTGAACTTCAGCGCACGCACAAGAACGGGACCCTTTGATGAGTCGTTCATTGCAGTTCTCAAATATAATCGAAGGTGGCATATCCGTTTATAAAAATCTTCTTGCTCAGAAAAAGAAAGAGCGCCAACAACTAAAGAAAGAGTCGTGCGTCTTCAGTAGAAACAGACGCTACAGGGGGCGGAGTCAGGATGAACTGGGACTGTGAAATACACCAGTGACAATGTTTACAACCTTGTATTACTATATTAAAATTATTGTTTTAAACAAAATTTGGGCTTTAAAACAGGTTTTGATTTTTGGTTTCATTCCATAGTTCAGTATTGCATTGTAAAATAATAAAAAATAAAGCTGTGACTACTTCACGGATTTCACTTTTCGCGTGTTATTTTTGGAACGCAACTCCCGCGGTAAACGAGGGATCACTGTAGACACTATAACACATGAGAAAAGACCGTTTTAATAACAAAAACAGTGGCATCATTAAACTGAAATGTCAAAAAAGAATAAACAATTTCTAGTTTTCATTAATACCACACTTCATTCATAAATATTCTGTATCTAGTAGACTTCAGTCACCATTATTTCAACTTTTATTTAGTTAAAATGTAATAAAAAAGTCTCATTGTTCAATAGAAATAAGCCATTATTTAAAAGTTTGGGAAAAATGTATTATTTATTGATTAAATATTTAATAAATATTACCATACTTTATTTTAAGCCTCAAAATGTTAAATGCCAAAATATAAAAAAATCAGAACCATAATATTTGGATGTAATGTAGTATTTGAGTGAAAAAAAGGTTAATAAAAGAATTAACTGTCACTCACACATTCCATCAGGAACAAAGCCTCTTCTGGGAGCAGATACTGTTTCCCATTAGCTGAAAACCCCATTGTCTGCCAAAACTTTCCCTAAAAACACAACATTAAAAATTAATAAAGTATGTTTGGATTCGTCTCGGAATAGCTGTTAACCATTCCATCAAAAACATCAGAATACATTTTCTTAGACTTACGGCCGGAGTTTGGAGCTCAACAATCTGCTCTTCAGGAATCCACACACCTTTCACTAAACTTCCTCTGGAGCAACACAGTCAAAGATAAATGTAAATTATTAGTAATACAAATATTGGCACAAAGCCTCTTGTTTCCTGGCAGCTCTGAGTAAAAACTTTATTGTTTTAATTTAACCGTATACTACTGTTTCAATAATAGGATTCTGTTCAAATTCACATTTCACAATTTTATTGCTTTTGTGACGTTCAGTTTTGTTTGTCATATTTATACGCGTCTTTGTCACTTTTATCCACTTCTTTGTCACTTTTAGTCGTGTTTAGTTGCATTGATTTGCGTTTGTTGTTTGTAGGCGCCGCTTTTTTGTCTCTTTTGAACACATTTTTATCCCTTTTGCTTTTTGCTAATTGCATCCACAAAAATTTAGATTTTGTGTCATTTCCATTTAAATGTGCAGCCCTGGTCTATAAGAGGTAAATAAAGTCATCTGCTCAGAGGCGTCAGAGGCTAAACAACAGGAGAAAAAGTGTGTTTGAACAGACAGCTGCATTAAAGAGACAAACAGTGATACCACGATTTCACAAAAATAGATTGTCACAGGGACAAGCTCAACTTTCGGTTTTTATCACCAGATCACCCAGACCTATTTCTGAATCAAATTGTCATCCTCGGTTCAAAATTGAAATATTGAGTATATTGTCACTTATAGGAAAACTAGATGAAGTCAATTAGAAATAAAAAAGAACAAATGCTTGTAGTTAAAATAATAAGGATGAATCTCAGCAACAACAAAAATTGCTGCACTAATACAGAAAACAATTACCAAAAGGTAGAAATTTGATCGTATGACTCCCAAAACAACCAGTTGAATCAAATCAAAATCATAAAACCGTAAAGTAAATTAGTCCAATAAATTGAATTAATTAAAAGATAGAGAATATAATCACTATCACTTTAAGCACATGTCCAAAACATGTCAATCTGGAGACATCAGACTTTAACTACAAAACATTATGTACTTTTTGCTGCTCAGTTTATAATCTGTTTTTAGCTCGGCTCCTGTCAGTGTAGATACAATTTATTTTCCTACTCACAGTCGTTCAACCCTCTCCTCTGAGATTAAACTCCAGTGCTCGTTTAGGGCCTGCTCCAGTTTCTGCTTCTGCTCCTCTGAACCGTCTGGGATAAAGTCCTTTTGGCCTCTCACTGGGATCTTGTGACTCCGCGAACGAGCTGCAAAGAGCTCAGACGGACTGAAATATAAAGAACAACAGTTACTATTTTGGAACTAATAGTCCTACAGCAGGTACAGTCTCCTCCACTTCTGGTAACTTTCTGACCCCAAAACACAACAAAATTGGTCACTCGTCCAGCAGCGAGTCAGATTTTTAAGCCACTGGAACATCATTTCCAGGTTGATATTGTCCTGATTTTATATATATTTATTATATATAGAATTACTATTCTTTTCTTAAAAGATTGCATTTGTAAGTTAGCATATTCCTCACAAATTTTACACCAGTATCCAGCAAAGGACGATTAAATAATCATAGTCGTATTTTAATATTCATAATAATTATCTGGGCAATACAGACAAAAATAAATTTTAATAACAAAGACAGTGGCATTATTAAATATGGAGACTGAAGACTTCTTTTTGAAATTGCATATTTATCCCTGCTTGAGTTGAACGTGTATTTTAAAATGATCAATGTACAAACATAACTTAGTTGCTGTTATTGGACAGACTGATGCCACGCTGTCATTCCAGTTTCACTTTTAGTTTCTCCTCAACACAAAGACAGGCGACATAAAATCACATCAAAACAAACATCAAATTCGGGGATTTGTTGTAACTCATTTCCAAACGCGACAAATGAACGTGTAATTTGTGTGACTTTATATGTATTCGTAAAGTTACACTAAAAGGGTTAGCTACATCCGTGCTAAAAACAACACAGCTAACGTTAGCTCCATATGAGCAATTTTTCAAATACTATAATTTTAGCAAAGTTCTAAGGGCGAAAATTAACACAATAATATCTAAACTCGTGCAGAACGTGTGCGTCAAATAAGTTGGGTGGTTAGAGTAATAAAAAGTCCAGATCTTACGTGAGAACCTCACTGTAGAAGTTTGGTTTAGAGCTGCTTGTGTTTTGGTCCGCCATCTTGGAACGGTCTGAAGAGTAACTTCTTCCGGGTCCTAGAGCCAGACGAGTTCAGTTCAGTTCAGTTCACTCTTGCAGAGGCGCGCGCACATGTACTCAACACAAGAGAGGTAAGTTGGTGAACGTCGCAAAGTTGGCCCCCCATCAAACGCACGTCCACACAAAAACGACGTCAGTCGTTTGTGCTGCAAAAAGTTTCGTTTGTGCTGCTTTAGTTTTTGAGATTTTAACGATATTAACGGATATAGGTCAATTTAGGGTCACCCAGCCCCCCAGGAAGCTTAAAAATGCTCCAAAACAGCCCGAAAGGTTGTCAATCGTTAGTGCCTCGTTTGTGCTGTGAAGAGTTTCGCTTGTGCTGTTATGGTTTTATCATTATTGACCATTTTATTTTCGGCCGATGACGTCATTCAGCCCCCACAGGCAAGGCAAGTTTATTTGTAGAGCACAATTCATACACAAGGCAATTCAAAGTGCTTTACGTAACAGGAAAATTTGCATTAAAATCACAAAAAGACACACAGAATCATTTTAAAATAAAGCGTTTTAAAATAGAAGAGTGCATATAGATCTTTCAGTCGTTTGCACATCTAAACAGAACTGTTTTTAGCCTGGATTTAAACATTGTCAGAATGGAGGCCTGTCTCACATCTTCAGGGAGACTGTCCCAGATTTTAGCTGCAAAAAACTGAAATGCTGATTCCCCAAAGGGTTGAATAGTGCTCGAAAACAGCAAACGGTAACATGAATAGATTGTGCTTTCTTTGTGCTGTTTGGTGCCATGGATTATTTCGTTTCTACAATCATATATATATTAAAAAAAAAACGTTAATAATTATTTTGCAACAAGCGGCGTGAGTAAAACTTTGCTGCCTATCATCTACGTTGCAAACTGAAGATAGTTAACAAATGCAAAACTTGTCCTGCCAAGACAGGGGTCAGGACTCTTTTCAAAAGGGAGATATTGATCCATTATGCCATGACAAATTTATGAAGTACATATTTTTTTCCATCGCATGTCTGTACAATAGTGAATATGGTTTGCTTCTGACAATGATCTGAGTCAGACTCTTAATGATTAGAGTCTTTTATTCATATCAAATAGCTGGTTTTCCCAATCAGAATCAGAATTGGTTTATTGCCGTTGTCAGTGATCAAAATTCACAAACATAGGAACTTGCTTCGGCGTAAGGTGCAACATAAAACAATGAATAAAATATATAATATATATAATATATAAATTGACCATTAATGTTAATCAGGCCAACCCCTAAAACGTCTGAGATGAATTTAGAGATTATCATATGGTCATATCATGGCATCAGAGGCCTAAAGTGGTCCTTACTATTTTTGTTTATTTCATGATATGATAAAGAAACTTTTCTTTTAAAACATACTATTGATTAATTTGAGCCTGGCTTAATTACAGCGGTGAACCTACTGAATGTTATGATATAATCTGAAACCCATCCACTTAAACGTGTTTGCCTTTTGTCCAGGTGATGATGGAGGACAATGGTTTTCCCTCTTGTCTGCTGGAGCCTCATGTTTGCTCACTGACTCAACCCATACACCACACAGACAACACAAAAGACATGCCAGGTAATTGATATTTTAGAGAAACTGGGAGCTTTGCACCGTCCATTTGAGGTGTCCATCTTGTTTTTTGTTCATATTGTTGCAGGGGATATGAAGACGGCTGGTTTAAAAGTGTCTGGTGTGAGAGAGAAGAGGACCAGTCATGGCTCGGCTCAGGATCATAGCTCTGCTGCCCTTAATAGGTACGTTTTTGAATCTATACTGCTTTATAAGTTATTTTACTAGATTATTAAAAAAAAAGATGAACATTTTTAATTAGAATTTCATTTACTATTTATGACTACTTCACTGTGCACATGTCCAGGATCATTGATCTGCAAAAGAAAACTGAAATATAAAAAATAAAATCATGGTTAGTTAAGATTTGTCAAAAATATAGAAATCCAGATACAAATCGAAGCTAAAACTTAACTAATCACTCATTTGAACATGTATTGACACTGAAAACATCGCTTAAACAAGAAGAAACTGAACTTTTCTGGAATAGTTGACCACATAATGAAAGCACTTTTTTGTGTTGAAAATGACATTATATTGTGACAAAGAAATTTTTTATTTTATTTTAAAAACATTATCCAGATATTATCTTTTCTACAATTACTTCCACAATCATAAAGTATCATTTGTATTCTAATTTTTGTTCAGCTTTTTAGGCTCTTTTAATGGGAAACAATACTTACGTTGTATTTACATTTGTATGCGTATTTTATTTGTCCTTATGGGAAATGTTTCTAGTATGTACATTTGAACTGTATATGGTTAAATGAAAACAATAAAGTTTTTACTACTTACTTTTCATTACGTTTCATTGCTATGATTCAATCACTATGAGGCTTATTTAAAGGGATTCAGATGCTGTTATTGTGGTTATAGACCAGAGTCTGTGGTTAAGACAGAACATGCTCTTCATATTATTGTGCTCTTGTGACGTGCTTCTGTGTGCTCTGTGCTCTTCAGGCCTGTGCCACTCACAGCCTCCTCAGTGCTCATACTGGAAGCTCTGGGACTACCTGAACCTCACCACCTCCAACAGTTTTGTGGCAAATGTCCGTCCAGTCAAGTCCTGGACCACGCCCACTTCAGTCCACATTGAGATGATCCTGTACGGCATTTTAAAAGTGGTCAGTGATTGTTTCCAATCATGGTCTTTTTTAATTGAACTCTATGGTCCAACATTAAAACTCTTAAGCAGCAGCTCCTCCCAGTGACTGAGGGATTAGCACGTGCTTCACAGCAAGAAGGTCATGGGGTCACATCCCATGGCGTGGCGCCTTCGTGTGTGTTTGTGATGTTCATGTGAGTTTCCTCTGGAAGAAGAACAGCAGTTTGCACTAAAGCCGCTGCTGCCCCACTGCAGCGCCTGGTTTTCCCAGTGGTCTCTGATCCAAACACTACCCAGGCCCCGTCTTGCTTAACTTTGGAAATCAGATGAGATCAGCATTGACAGATTTGTATAGTCACCTTTTGGTATGGAGTGTGTGTTAAGGGCGTGTTATATCGAATTTTAGACGATATCATGGATGTTGTTTTGAAGATATGCAGTATTTGAATATCAAATATCTACGAAAAGAGCTGATGAAAAACCTAAAGGTTTGTAGCCCAAGCCACGGGGTTTAGGTAAAGGCCAGTGGCTTTTCACCGGCCAGTCCCTTAAGGTTGATGCCCTGCAGTTTGCAAAAATAGGAAGATATTTTGACACTGAGGCAAGGATCACTGTAAAATTAGATGTTTTATTTTGTAGGATTTGAATGAGCAGAAGGATGTTTTTGAGGACTGTTGCCCATTTTGTGTATGTTTAGTTGAGATCTTTTCGACATGTCCCCTTCCTGTCCAGTGCGTGGTCCAGAGTGTGCCGCGATGGCCCCTGGTTTAAAACCGGTTGCACATCTTTAGAACATGTATTGAACTCCTTGTCCTTCTTCTGGATCACTCAAAATGTCTACATTGTATGTTGGACTTTAGAGAGCGTTTCGATCAGTACTTTTTCTGTGCATGAAGGTGTGGAGATGTTCATCCGGTTTCTTTATGCATTTCTTCATTTTTCAGGATGAGAAGTCTCAGACTCTTCAAGCGCACACCTGGACCACTACGGTGAGTTGAGCAAGATCATACAGAGGATTCAGATGACAAAAACACAATAAAAACAAATATCAAATCAAATCAAATCAATTTATTTTTATAATGCCCAAAATCACAACAACAGTTGCCTCGATGGGCCACAGGTAAAAGCAGTTCAGATAACTGTCCCAGAATGCCCCTGTCCTTTGACCCTCCTTCGCGGCGAGGAAAAACTACAAAAAACCCCATGGGAAAAAGTAGAAACCTCGGGGAGAACCACAGTGAAGGAGAGATCCTACTCCCACGGACGGACAGGCTGCAGATGAACTAGGACTGACGCATCCACTTGGACTGTGGAGCCAGAACCACTCAAGAGGGAGGTGGCTTTAAAGAGTTCCTCCAGGCGGACAAGGAGCAGTCCACCAGTGTAGAGAGATCCTCCAGCAGGAGATGAGGAACAGTTCATCTAAAGTAGAAGGAGTTCGTCCAGGCAGACGAGGTGTGGCTAATCCAGCTGTCCAGGCGGGTGGCGCATAGATCGTCCAGACAGGTGGGGGTGGGGGGGTCGTCACTGGAGCAGCCGCCGCAGTGTCTGAAACAGTCTCCACTCCCCGGGGGAAGTGGAGAGAAAGAGAAACATGTGAACAGCAATGAACAGACTACAGTTGAAGTAATATTAAATATTGTTGATAGATAAAGTAGGAAGAGCCAGAGGATAGTGTTCAAGCTGCCATACTTCCCAGCAGAATTGCTCCAAGGGCAGCGTAGCTAAAACTGTAGGTTTTTATTTCTGTTCCTAACTGGCCTGACCATAAGCTATTTCAAAGAGGAACGTTTTGAGCCTGGTCTTAAATGTAGAGACTGTGTCGGCCTCTTTTACATGAACAGGGAGCTGGTTCCATAACATAGGAGCTTGGTAGCTAAATGCTCGACCTCCTACTGTGCTTTTAGAGACTCTGGGGACTAACAATAGTCCAGCATTTTGAGAACGAAGAGCTCTGTTTGGATGGTACGCTACTATTGCATCTTTGAGGTAGGATGGGGCCATATTGTTTAAAGCTTTATAAGTCAGGAGGAGGATTTTAAATTTGATTCTAAACTCAACAGGAAGCCAGTGAAGAGACTCCAACACTGGTGAAATATGATCTCTTTTTCTAGTACCTGTTAATAATCTTGCTGCTGCATTTTGAACCAGTTGAAAGCTTCTTATAGAGCTTTTAGGACACGCTGTAAGCAGAGCGTTACAATAGTCTAATCTGGATGTGACAAATGCATGGATGAGTTTTTCAGCATCGTCTCTGGGCAGGATTTTTCTCATTTTGGCTATGTTACGCAAATGAAAGTAGGCTGTTTTACAGGCTTGATTTATATGAGCTTTGAACGAGAGATCTTGGTCAAATAGGACCCCAAGGTTTCTTACAGTAGAGCTGGGGGCTACAGTGATATTGTCCAGAGAAACTATCTGGTCAGATAAGGAGTCTCGCAGGTGCTTAGGGCCCAGCAGAATGACCTCGGTTTTTTCAGGGTTAAGGAGCAGATAATTGCTTAATACAGCAAACATTTAAAAAGTAACCCAAAGATTAATCTTCAAGGATTTAAAATGATCAATATATGTTCTGGTTGGTCACTGTAGAGTTTGAGACACCATTTGTTTTAAGGAGGACGGTGTGACCTGAGCAGCGGTGGAGAAAATACTCCATTTTGTTTCTGAAGTAAAAGTACAGAAAATTCTCTAGTAGATTTAAAAATGTGATACTTTTACTTAAGTAAAGGTATTAAAGTTCTCCTTTAAAAATGTACTTTAAGAGTAAAAAGTAAAAGTAATTAGTTTTGCACTGGAGAACTATTAAATCATCAAATTGTAATCTTGTTTGATTTATTCTGTTGAATTTTGGTCCTTAAAGGTAACTTTCCAGGGTATTTTTTCTCTTCAGAGGCTTTTTGTTTGCTCAAAGGGAACTAGAAAAACAAAAACAAAAAAAACAGGTAAGATGTCACCATAAATGTGCTATAAAATAAACCCCTCAGCAGATCTAAAACCTCAAGAAAATATACTTTTACTTTTCATTCAAGTTAAAAAATGTAGTGGAGTAGAAAGTATCTACTGTAAAATGTACTTAAGTAAAGTACAGATACATAACAAATTTACTCAAGTACAATACTACTTTTCTACTTTGTTACTTTCCACCACTGGAACTGAGAATAAGTGGACTATAATAGGGATATTTTGTAAAGCACAGGATGAACTTATGACAAACGTAATGACAATGCGGCATTTCACTAAAACACTGTTATTATTTCAAATTTAGGAAAAACTTTAAACATATTTACCCAGTTTGCCCATTTTTTAAATTGTACTTCCTGGTTGTAAATCATGACGTCACACCAGGGAATGCTGTGACTGTTACCTAGCAACCACGTATTACACTGGGCAAAAACTCCTCTAATGACACAGAAATTATTTTTGACAAATATATGAAAGAACAGCTTTATTTTGTTCAATTAATGTTAAAAGGGTCAGAAAATGTTTTTTTCTCTACTGTGACGTCATCGTGTTTCATAACTCTGCTTTACTTCCTGTCAATTTCAACATGTTTTTCAACGTGATTGGTGTAAAACTAGAAAAGAAAGACAAATATGTATGTATACTGTATATATACACACAAACAAACTATGACAAAATAAAATTTACATTTCATGCTCTTAAATGAAACGACATATTCTCATTCTCCTTGTATGTCCGAAAAAGGGAGTGGGAGGAAGTAAACACTTATTTATCTCCACAATACAATAAAACAAAATCATTTCAAACTTCTCAATTCCGGCTTCTTACAAATAAGAATATCATTAATAAGCTTCACTGACTTCTCTAATCTGGTTTTAATCACACTTCATCATCATCACTCCACAGTCTCATCCTGTTTCTTCAGCTTGATATTGCATGAAAATATATTTTTTAATAATAAATATTTAAATTGCTTTAAAGTAAAAACAAGGACAAAAAAATAAACCTATCATATACACTTTAAGGATTTGACCACTAACCAGGGGAGCAGGCTGTAAGTCACATACCGTTGTGGTGTTCCTGAAAAACCCTTATTTTCTTTGTTTTGCTTGTTGTTTTGTTGTTTCTGTGCAGTACTGGTCCAATGAGTACCTGAAGTGGGATCCTTCAGATTTCTGTGACATCAAACTCATCACTGTGCCTCGCTCTTTGGTCTGGATCCCCGACATAAACATTCAAGAGGAGTAGGTCTCTCTCAGTGCTTTTTTTTCTTTTCTTTTCTTTTTTTTTTTTTTTTTTTTTAGAAAGGAGAAAAATAGGGTTGAGAGTAAGGTCATATACCAATTCTCATTTCTACCCCTACTCCTTCCCCTTTGCCCTCCCCCTACCCCTTATTGAGTATGTCTTATTAATTACACTTTTATCATAATAAGCCCTAAAGCACACATATTCTGCTACAGTGACTTTTTTTTTTACTTTTAACCCTGTTCTGACAATGTTCCGTCGTCAAAAACACACCTGGAGTAGCATTCAGTTGCAGTCACGCTGTTTTAAGAAATGTTTATTCGAAAATCCTCTCCCTCCAAGCGTCAAACACTTCCTGCTGAACTTCTGGTGTTTTCGGATACATTTTCAGATCATCTATGTCACTTATCAGAGAATCTTCTGCTGTTTTTAGTCCTTTAATCATCGCTAAACTCGTTTTCAGCATTTCTGCCTCTAAACACAATAACTGCTGCAGCAAATCCGCACAATGATGTCTTTTCAGCGCTAACTTCACTAGATTGTATATAGCGCTGGCGCCATCTGCTGGATGCACTCAGTGTCACTTCATAGTGACTGATAACACAGGTCATAAATACATTTTTTTTAATATGAGATGGCAAATTTAAGACACTAAAGAGCATGTTTAAAGGCTAATAATATAAAAAATGCAGAATATTTTTACTTTAATATAAAAGAATATATTTTATCTTATTATAATTTAATAATGATATATAATGCAGGGCTATTCAATTTAAAATTTCACGGAGGGCCAGATTTTTCTGATGGTTTTGTGCTTGGGGCCAGAAACATGACTTTCGAAATATGAAAAACAAGTAACGCAAAAGGCTTTGACAACATCTGCAGAACTGAACCAGGACTAAAGGCCCAGGGGAGGGCGATAAACAGATCATTTGTAAACTTGGTGAGGCTCAGAGGAGGTTCAGAGCGCTGCCGAGTACTGAGAATTCTCAAGTTGTTATTATCCATCCACCCATTTTACTTAAAGAGCACATTTTATAAACAAGACCGTTTCCAAACTGCTGCACAAGGTTGATTTAAGAACACAGATCAGCTAAATTAGCAATGAACTAAAATGTACTTAAATAAGATAAATAACAAGAAAATACATAAAACACTAAAACTAAATAATAATAATAATATTAAATCAATTTAGACATAGACATAATCACATACAACATACAAGCAGAATAAACTCTAGGCAATATATTATATGTTACAAAATAATGTTTCACTGATACTAACTGATAATAAAACTAGTATTGAAACAGGTATTAATAAAAGAAAAAGAGGACAAAACGGGTCTAGACCAGGACTAAACCAGGTCTAAACCTGGACTAAACCAGGACTAAACCAGGTTTAAACAAGGTCTAAACAAGGTCTAAACCAGGACTAAACCAGGACTAAACTAGGACTAAACCAGGTCTAAACCTGGACTAGACCAGGTCTAAACCAGGTCTAAACCAGGTCTAACCCAGGTCTAATCCAGGACTAGACCAGATCTAAACCAGGTCTAAACCTGGACTAGACCAAGTTTAAACCAGGTCTAAACAAGGTAAAAATCAGGACTAAACCAGGACTAAACCAGGTCTAAACCTGGACTAGACCAGGTCTAATCCAGGACTAAACCAGGTCTAAACCAGGACTACACCAGGTCTAAGCCAACAACAAGAGATAAAATATTTTGTATATTTTTTGAAGATGGGTTGAGGCCCGGATCATAACCCTTGGAGGGCCTGATTTGGTCCCCAGGCCTTAAATTGAATAGCCCTAGCCTGTTGTGTAAAAAGGTGTGTTCATTGTGTATCGAAATCCAGTTTGAAATTTCTGTATCGAGACAACACTTCAGAGTAAAACATACTGTGGCCACCTTCAGTTGTTTTCATACGGCTGGTTCTGTCCTCTGCAGCGCCTCGGACAGCGGCAGCTCTCACGACAGCCCCTACGTGAACCTGTTCATGAACGGGTGGGTCTCCAGCACCTCCAGGCAGCTCCTGACCTTCACCTGTCAGCTCGACCTCAACATGTTCCCCTTCGACGACCAGAAGTGCAACATCACCTTCACATCCATGACTTCAGACGGTAAAAAACATGAAAACAATCACGGCTTTTGTGTTTGATATTAGTGGCACGCGTAGACTTCAAATGTGCTCGCATTACCAGCAGGGGGCATCACAAATACTTTGAGTGTTAGATCCAAACAATGTCGTCAACTGAAAATCCCCATTATATGAAATTTGGGGTCGTAAGATAATTTAAACATATGATTTTAAAATAATAACACTGCATTTGAGCTCTTTTCCAAAAACTGTATGTTTTAGTGAAATTTAGTCAGATAACACAATAAACTACTAAAATAAATACAATAAAATACTTGTTTTATTTTAGTTTTTTTGGGCCTATTTATAATGCTAACTTTCATGTAAATTTTTATGTTGTGATTGACACATTTCAGGATTAGCATGTAATATTATCTCCTGCCAACTAAACCCATCTTTAATTAATCTGAAGCCACAATTAAACTTACATTTTAAATTACGTCCTTTTTTTTAAATTTAAATTGACGTCTGTTTCATTTTGTAGTGGGGGTCCTGAGTTTATGTCATGATTATTACTTTTTATTTATTTATTATTATTTTTTTTATCTATTTGGATCCCCTTAATGCCAGCAAAGCCAGTGGTATTCTACCTGGGGTGCATAAAAATACAATGAACACATTACATTATTGACAAATTCAACACATTAGAGTATATAAAAGAAAACATACATTGCAGCATACAAGAGTAGTCATTTTCTTTTGTTGTTTTCTAAAGTCTTTTATTAACCCTTTTAAATTATTTTCTATTATTGTTAAACGCTTAGGATTTCATTCATACGTTCCTCTGAAATTTAAAGTTCTGTTTATATAATTATAGTCTTGTAGGTAACATAAATGTATGTCTCTAGTTAGTTTGTATGCATTTCTGCAAGCAGTGAATATAAACGTGTGTCATGCTCCAATAATCAGTCTAAGATCAGATGCGTGGACTTCATGCTGCTATAATAATATTCAGGGGGGCCTGGACTGGAACGTTTGGGGGCTTTTCTACTTTACAGATGATTGATGAGGTTGGATGTAACAACTAAGGACACATCCAGTACATCACAAGGCCTTACACACATTACGCTCATTCATCCTGCCATAGTGAACCCACAGAGGTGTGAAGTAACACATACAAAACAATCACCCTGTAACCATCCTGCTGAAAAAACTTCATAAGAAAGGTAAATAACAAAAGTTACCAAGACCAAATAAAGCTTCAATTCTGTCAATCAGCACTAGTTTGTATAGAAAAATGATTTGTGTTGTTTTATCATAGAAAGATTCCAAAGATTTAAAAATGAATCAATGTTTTATCTGTTGATTAAATCTGATCAAAACCATATATTTGTCTTCCAGCTCAGGCCATAGTTCTGGGTTCTCAGGGCAACGGCACACAGCTGACCAACGCCTCCAAATCTGTCATCATCACTCAGGGCGAATGGGACCTGGAGAACATCGTGATCCAGGCGTCTTTGAAAACAAACAGAGAGAATGTGACAATCAGTCAACTCGTATACAAGGTATGAGCAGGGCAAAAAGTCATTCGTCCTTCAAACAAGTGGTTTGTTGCTTTTTGGTTTTGTTTGGTGCATCTGCACCTGAAAGCAACAAACCACTCGTTTGAAGACAGTCAAGGGAAGATTTTGAGCAGAAGAAGTTTGAAATAGAGTAAAGGAAGCTATTTTTGTGAAGAGAGAATCCCTCTCTAAATATAAATGGGGGTTTAAGATTCAATTTAGCTAAAATCTATGACAGCTTTCTAACCCCCTGGTCCAGGTCTTTAGACCAGTCACATCAGACACTCAGCAGTGATGAGGAGCTACAGCTAACAATAAGATTTGAACTAAAGGCTAATATAATATATATTAGTTTCAGGTGAAACTAAGCAGGGCTAATTAATATCTTAACAAAGACAGGCCATTATCAGGGACTCCTCCCAGTGGGCGGGGCTTTCACAGATCAGAGTAGCACATATGCCAGATGATGACCCTTGAAACCCTATCTACGATCAGAGAATAGGTTCAATACAAATGTAATAC
The DNA here is from genome assembly GCA_019453435.1 of Rhinogobius similis. NCBI lineage: Eukaryota > Metazoa > Chordata > Actinopteri > Gobiiformes > Gobiidae > Rhinogobius > Rhinogobius similis. The sequence goes on along the minus strand of CM033631.1, from coordinate 8,414,816 downwards.
CTTTCTTGTGCCAGATTTGATAAGTAGCATCTAAAGAAGCTGGTGTAAAATACTTATTTCTCCAGATGGGGGCTAATAAATCTAATAAATAGGTGTGTCTTTTAAGCCAAAATGATTTCTAAACTATGTCCATATCTTAATAATCTGATTAACAATTAAGTTTGGTAGTTACGCTTACACATGAGCGCCTAGACGTGAGTGACAAATTGAGAGACAGCCGTGATTCAGGTTGCTTAGTATCGAAATGAACCCAATGCAGATTTTCGTTGGAGTTCAAGTGGTGTACAGGTCATGTGTCTGGCATGATTTATTTAATTATTTTTACCTGTCTGGCGTGTCTGTCTTATTTTAAAGACAATTTCTTTCACCTTATTAATTATTAGATATCTATTGGTCATAAGCCAGACCTTCATCCATGGAATATCACACATTCCAATACGAAACAACACTGGGTATTGTTCTAACATCTTTTTGGAATGTGACACGAACCGATTGGCTTTTTATACATCGTTTTCACGTGTGTCTCTGTGCGTTTCTGTTTTCACATGTGTCTCTGTGTCTTTCTATTTTCTTGTGTGTCTCTGTGCGTTTCTGTTTTCTTGTGTCTCTGTGTGTTTCTGTTTTCACGTGTGTTTCTATTTTCTTGTGTGTCTCTGTGTGTTTCTGTTTTCTTGTGTCTCTGTGTGTTTGTGTTTTCATGTGCGTTTCTGTTTTCTTGTGTCTCTGTGCGTTTGTTTTCACGTGTCTCAGTGCGTTTCTGTTCTCTTGTGTCTCTGTGTGTTTCTGTTTTCATGTGCGTTTCTGTTTTCTTGTGTCTCTGTGTGTTTCTGTTTTCATGTGCGTTTCTGTTTTCACGTGTGTCTCTGTGCGTTTGTTTTCTTGTGTGTCTCTGTGCGTTGAAGGTCAGCGTGAGGCGCAGACCGATGCTGTACGTGATAAACTTCATCGTGCCCCTCTTCTACTTCCTGGTCCTGGATTTGGCTTCTTTCTTCATTAACGAGGCACGAGGAGAAAAGCTGAGTTTCAAAATAACCATCCTCCTGTCCATCTCTGTGCTGCTGCTCATTCTGAAGGACATGCTGCCCTCTACTGAGAAGATGATGCCAAATATCGGTAAGTCAAACAATTTACACAAACTACACAAGTGGTATTTATTTTTACTAATGAGAGAGAGACTACAAACAACTGAAATGTTTAAATAGTATTTTTAAAATGACAACAAAGCCAAGCTCGGCTGTATTTATAAAAGGAGAGGAGTTTCAAAGTGTAGATTAATTTAAACATGTAAAAACACTGTACTAAAATAGTACAATTTTATATTCGTAATTTTATCTCATTATTGCCAGAAAAGGCTGCTGAAATGTTTCTTCTCTGTATGATTTTTTGCATTCATTTGATTTTTTTGTTGAATATTGCATTACAAATTGGTCAACGACAAACCAGGCTTCCTTTAAACCAGGGGTTCCAAAACTTTTCTGACCGGGACCCCCAAAATAACCATGCAACCGACTCGGGACCCCCAAAGCGAAATGAAAATGACAGTAGTGTCAAAGCATGTTAAATCGGGTTAATATTGGTTATCTGAATAATATAATAAATATAATATAATTATAATGTGCAACAATTATACAAAATAGTTGTGCTCAAGAGGCTACAATACCTCACACGGCCACTAATCAAACTGGCTCGCAACAGAGGGGGCGTGTCTTATTCAGATAGTTTAATAGATCCATGGTACAGAGACAATTTACAGACAACTGACACATTTTTTTGACAATTTAAACTGTCATTCAACAAAATAAAGGTCTTATCCAGTATTATTATTTGTCAGTTCATAATTATTGTGTAATTTATATGGATTTTAGACCTTGTTTTCAAAATGGTTGCTAAGTAACAGTTGTGGAATTGCCTCTAACTATGTCAACCAGGAAGTACAAGTTTAAACTTCACAAAAAAAATGTCAAACTGGGGACAAATAGGCAAAAATGTTAAGTAAAATCTTAAATATAATCATGTTCGTTTCATTTTAGTGAAACATGTCATCTAATCTGTCATATATATAGACTTTAAGAGATTCAAATTTTCTTGGGGGACGACCATCAAACCTCCCTTTTCATGTGCCTATTTTTTTTAAGTCTGACAAATGTGACCTGTTCCACTAAATCTGGAATCACTTTCTCTCCAGTCCACTCATGATTCCTTGTCTTTATTTTATTATATTCCATTGTCGTTTAGTGGGCCACATACTGTCTTTTTTAATGCCAAGTGCCCTGCTCAGCTTTTAATACAAAAATGACTGCATAATGAGCTAAAACTGCTAATATCGTGTGGTTTCTAGCAAATTACTGCATCGGGATCTTCGCTCTGGTGGGTATCAGCGTGCTGGAGGCCATGACGCTAAGTTTCCTGCTCAGTTTCCAAGAAAAAGTCAAGAAGGATCCACGTCGTTGTACGAACTGCGCGGAGGAGATTCACCTGGAGAGAGCCAACTCCAAAGGTGCGTTCATAAAATTACACGATAAGTAAGCCTATGCCCTACTACTACTGCTATTACTGCTACGGAGGGATGTCAAGATCATTTAATTACGACAATTGGGATTATTCAGCGTACAATATAATGGTACAAACTAAAAACGAATAATTGTGAGAATGGTAAGGAGCAACAATGTGTTTTTTGAGTTCAATCTATCTAAGTCAATATACATTTAAAGAACATTTTTATCTGGCTGTTTATGTGATAGTGTAGTTATTTTACATTCAGCGCTTGATTTTATAAAGCTAGACTTGTGAAAGAAAACAAGTTAAAGGGGCGGTTCCTGATTTTAAAGAGAAGTCAGCCTCTACCTTTGCCTTCGTATTAATAGAAACGTGTATATGTGTATCTTTGTATATTGTAAATTTAATTTGTAAATGTTAATTTCATGATCCGTTCACGTTGTTTTATACTTGAAACTTAAGCAAGCCATTTACAGACACATTAGTTTTGGTACCTTCCTGCTTTGTCAAAATATTGTCTGAACATCATCATCATGAGATATTTGTTTTTGCCAATGTTGCCCACTCCGAACCTCAGCAAATATAAAGGTGTACTGTGTACTTGTATCATGAAAACGTTGTTACTTTGCTAGCAATGATTTGTAGACCGGACTTACCATTAGGCAACAGGCCACAATTGCCTTGGGCCCCCAACCTGAAGGGGGCCCCAATAAGATGCCCTTCTTGATCATCATAGACGCAAGGAGACTGTTGCTTTTCTCTCAATATCACAGGACAGTTAGTGCAGTGTACTTTTAAACAAGAAAAGACCAACAAAATAGTCTTGGATTTGTCAAATGTTACTATTTAGTACATATAAAGCTAAATAGTAAATAAAATGTAACATTATAAAATTACAAATGACAACTATGTATTTAAAGTAGAAGTAAGTAACATTTTTATCTTATTAAACGTCTTTGTAAGTCCGTGTACTGGTAGTAAATGTATTTTCGGGGCGTTTTAAGCCGTTGCACCCTGCTGTCTCTGTGCAGAAATCCAGCCTTGCAACTTTCCTGACACCGAAGACAATTCTATTAAGAAACTGTCTCTCTTTTTTATATGTGATTAAACTTCCTTATTTCAGTAAAAAGGAAGGGGAAAAAAGAAAAAAAGCTTTTGCCCTCATTTTACTGGGAGTGTACTTCACAAGAGACCTGCAGGGGGAGCTCTATCACTGAAGTTACTGAGTTCTGCTTTGAATCAGCTAGAACAAATGTTAAATCTTTCTTAAACATTTTTTCTGGGTAAGGACCTCAAACCCCCTTTTTAAAGCTGTTTAGAACATGAGCAATTCACCTTATTCCGGAAGTTGTCGTGGGCGCCGCCATGTTTCTCTGTTGTATTAGTTTACATGGAGCAGACGAGCTCAACAGAAAATAAGTTCTACACTAAAAAGCCGTTTTCAAGCTGCTAGGAAATCGGTGCAGTGTGACTTGTTTTTTCTTGCGTTCATTAAACATTTTACACAAATCAGTCTACTTTATACAATATTTTAGCGTTTACAACAGAAGTGCAGATCTGTGGCAAAAAGAGGCAAAAGTGGGCGATTATTAATAGTGTGATTAAACTTAAAAAGGAAAAAAAAAGTTATGTCAAAATAAAGATTAAAGGTGATATCAGACAAATGTGAAATGCCTGTAAAATTAAAAACAAATAATACATTTCTGTTGAATTCAGACTATCATCAAGATACAAAAAAAAAAATCAATTTACATTTTTGTCAATTAAGCGCATCTCTGACAGAAAATTCTTAAAACTTGCATAAAATCCTTATAATAGCAATAGTCAAAAATCTATTATAAACAGCCAGTAAAGAGAGAATGCTTTTGTTTAAATGAGTCTTTTAGTACAGTACAGTTTATTTGTTTATTTAAATGGATCCCATTAGCTGAAAGCGAAGCAATCAGCTAGTCTTCCTGGGTCCATTGCAATCATATCAAAACATACAACCAACACAATAATAAATTATCATTGCAATATTAAAATTTCCTTACAAGGCATAAAAATTCATTACACATTTTTCAATGGAGGACAAAATACACATACAAATAACATTTCTGTCCATGTGGCAAAATTTATATCCCGTTTAACACGTGGAACTTAAGACTATTTTTGAATGATTTCTTATTTTTGAGTTGGCGAATTTCAAAAGGAACACTGTTCCAAATGAATATAGCTCTGTACAACATAAAATTGGATTTTGGACATGATGGCAAGAGATTACCATTAGTTGCAGTTCTAGTGTTGTGCTTGTGGACAGAATCACAGTATACGATTTGATTTAATATACAAGCCGGCATTTTTAGGGTTAATGTATTATATAATAAAGTTGCCAAAGTAACTTGTATTCTTTGATATAAATTGAGCCACACGAGAGTGGAATACATTTGTTTTCTGCTTGTTCTAATTGAACAGCCTAGAACAAGTCTTGCTGCTTTATTTTGAGCAACTTGTAATTTTGCCAAATCTTTTTGAGATGCAGATGACCACACTTCGGAGCAGTATGACAAGTGACATAATGTTAAAGACTTTGTAATTAGATTTAAAGTGTCACGTTTGACATAATGACAACATTTTTTAGTAACAGCAATACTGTGACCCATTTTATTAACAATAGTATTTATATGCTCAGTCCAAGACAGGTTACTATCACTGACCACACCCAACAGTCTGGCCTTGACTACCTGCTGTATATTCTCCCCAGCCATGTTTAATTTTAAGTCAGATCCACGTGCCAACTTTTGTTTTGACCCAATCATCATAGCTTTAGTTTTTTTAATGTTCAAAATTAGCTTGTTACCTTTAACCCATTCATACAGCAAGTCCAGCTCCTTAGACAATACAGAGTTAATTTTTTCACGGGACTCTGCGGCGTAATAAATAGTTGAATCATCTGCATAAATAGTCATGGAAGCTTTTTTCGTAATTAAAGGTAAATCGTTAATAAAGACTGAAAACAAAAGAGGTCCTAGACAGCTGCCTTGAGGAAGGCCACATTCTAAATGTTTACTGTTAGAGGAATGACCATTATAAAAAACTCTGAGTTCTGTTTGAGAGATAACTTTGCATTAATGCAACAGCAGGAGCAATAAAGCCATAGGTTTTCAGTTTTTCTAATAAAATGTGATGATCTATTACATCAAAAGCAGCACTAAAGTCCAACATCACTACACCAACTAATTCAGAATGGTCCATACTTCTGAGCCATCCATCTGTCATTTGCATAAGAGCTGTACATGTAGAGTGTGCCTTCCTGTAAGCATGCTGAAACATTGTCATCAAATCATTCAATTGAAAAGTCAGTCTGGGACTGAACAAGATTTTGACGAAACATACTGTAGGATTTTTTGACATCTAATTCTAAAACTGATTTATTCAAGCCATAAGTTTAAAGAAATTAGATGAAATTAGGCCAGATTTCAAGCAGATGAAGTTTACACGAAAACTAATTAATGCAAAATCCCTTCTGCACATTTTTTTCTTTATAACTGACATGTGTACAAAATTATCGAAGAAATTTAAACTTGGTTCTGTCTGTTTTTCAGTTTGAAATGTCCGAAATATGTGAAATTTTGGTCATTTTTACAATAAAATGCCTTATTTTTATATGAAAACCTTACACAATGAAAAACATGTAATACATTTTCTGCTTACATTTATGTGCGGAAACTACCGGAGAAGTTTCAAATTGATATCTTTATATTTAAGATTATCCTATTCACCTGCATCTCACCTCAAAAAGTAACTAAAAAACTAATTTGTGCTTGTTTGTTTTTTTCAGACCCTCTCATTCTGACCGTGGCCGGTGAACTGACCGACCCCAGTCCTCCTCCAGTGAGCGGCTCGACCGAGTCTGGACTACTTCGCCACATTCTCCACGAAATCAAATGCGCTCGAGAGGAACTGGAGCTCTCCAAAAGCCCGGAGACCAGACCACGTTTTAGGAAACTCGCCCTTTTCCTCGACGTCGTATTTTTTGTGTTGTACTTCATAACGGTTTGTACTTTCCTCATTTATATGTACAGTGCGTGGGCAAAACGATATTTCGATAGTCCCTAATGTTACAGCTGTACATTTGTTATGCTTCTGATAATATGGTTTTATTTAATGGTTAGATAGAGACACAGTCGAGGCAGATAAAAACAGATAAATTGTAAAAAACTAGGCATGTAGACAGCGTTAAAGCACGTGTTATTTTATCTATATCAATTATGCCACTGCAAAAAAGGAATTTCTAGATGAGTTAAAATTACTCTAAATTTTGTATGTTTTGTCGAGTTAAAGGACAAATTTTCTGCATTTTTCATATTGTTATTATCCTTTAAACATACTCTTGAGTGCCTTAAATTTGCCATCTCATGTTTTAAAACAAAAAAAAAAAGTTTTTTAATCATCCAGTATGAATTTACACTTACTGACTGCATCCAGCCAGCAGATGGCGCCAGCGCTACATACAATCTAGTGAAGTTAGCGCTGAAAAGACGTCATGATGCGGATTTGCTGCAGCAGTGATCGTGTTTAGAGGCAGAAATGCACAGAACGAGTTTGGCGATGATTTAAGGACTTAAAACTGCGGAAGATTCTTGGATAAGTGACGTAGATGATCTGAAAATATGTCCCGGATCGAAGGACTTCAGCAGCGTGAATGCAACTTCAGGTGTGTTTTTGATGACGGAACATTGTTAGAACATGGATAAAAGCTCAAAAAAAGTCACTGTAGCAGAATATGTGTCCTTTAAAGTAGAAATAAGTAAAATTTTTACCTTATTGAACGTCTTTGTAAGTCTGTGTGGTAGTGGCAAATGTATTTTCGGGGCATTTGAAGCCCCTGCTGTCTCTGCATGGAAAACCAGCCTCGCAACTCGAGAAACCCTGGCTCTCTTTTTTATATTTGGTGACATTTGGTGTTTTTTGGTTTTTTTATGTGATTGTACTTATTTATTTCAATAAAAAGGAAGAAAGGAAATGCTTTTGCGTCTGGGGGAGCGCTGTCGCTGAAGTTACTGATATTTTTTTTGATGGAACTAGATTTTACTTGTTTCAAATTGTTTGACTTGTTTCAATACATTATTTACTTCAAGCCACATTACATGGCACTGGGTTAAGATAATTTTACTTACCTCATTATTTTAAGATAAATTATCGCATAATCCGTCAGAAATATCTTGAAACCAGTGAAATATTCTGCATCACATGAGCAATTAAATCTGGAGTCTGGACTCAAATACAGATAAAAAAAGAAATTAAAGTAATTTTAAAATAATCTAGATTTCCATTTTTTTTTGCGACGCCGTTTTCCTCATACTGTACAGGCACTTTTGTCTGATTTTAAATGCAACTTTAGCTGTTCTTTCCTTCCGATGTTGTTGTGTTTTTTTGTTGAAACTACAGTTGCTGTTACAACATAACATATACAATTACATTTATAAACAATAAACAGACAACACCCGTTCACAACAAATATACAATAAACAAAACATAGCAGGTAGCTGTATTCTGTAAGTAATCCATACAAAAGATGCAAGTAGCTGTTTAGAAATGAAAAGGAGGAAAAAAGTTCAGGCTGATGTTAAAAATGGCAGACGGCGGGTTTGTTGGAAAGGCATCTTAAAATGTTTTGGTGAAACTGTTACTGATGTTTATTACCTCCCCTCCTTTATCCAGGACTGCAGATGGAAATTAGCTTGCATAGCTACAATCTGGTGCAATAATTTTTGCCCCCGAGCATAATGTCATTGCATGTGGTCCTGTTCAAATAAATAAATTAAAAATGAGTTCCGTGGCCTTGTCCTTGGGGCAGGGAGTGAGGATAAGATAAGGGCACAGCTGCTGGCAAGACTTCTAGTCGGGAAGGAGAAAATTTATAATAATCAATTTTTGATCTTCGGCAATTTGTCCAAATCGTAATCAATCAATTCTGGTTCTCAGCGTCACTTATGAGCCTCCGTTTCATAAAGGAACATTGGTTTTGGTAGAAAAGCACTGGTACACTGGGAGCAAGATCAATGACTATAATAAAAATATGTTCTAATGTGTTTGTCCACACAGGCCAGTCACAGTCATTAGTAATAACCAGTGTTGGGAAGCATGTATTTAGCTACAGAACACTGAATATTCAGAGTACTGTATTCTGAATGCTTAGAACACTTTCACATTGAGTCGCATTATATTATAGGGAAAAGTGTGCGTCTTACGTGGAGATGGAGGTCTCTGCTGTAGCTTGTCGTTGCGAGGGCGAAAATGACCACTCCTTTGCGGTCAGCCGTGAGGTTTTGGAGGTGATGGGCGGCAGTAGCTCAGTTGGCAGAGATTGTCTTCTGATCCGAAGGTCAGCGGTTCGAATCCCGCTCCTGACATAAACATCATCGGTTGAGCGGTCAGATCCACTGACCCACAGGTTGGCGGTGCAATTGCTCCCGCAGGTGAATACTGCCGGTGTGTCCTTGGGCAAGACACTTAAACCACCTTGCCCCCAGTGTCTGCGTACTCTGGTGAGTGAATGAGTGAATGGTTCCTTGATGTAAAGCCCTTTGAGTGCCTCGAAGGTGGAAAAGTGCTATATAAATATGTGACCATTTACCATGCGATGACCAGCGCTCTCCCTCAAACAGGTACAAGTTCGCCAAGAGCTGGTCATCGTATCTCACAGCTTTAACCTAAAACAGTTCATTTGTTAATTAGAAAGGTGATTTCAGTGAGACTTTCCCACATAAAAAGTCAATTGTGAATATTCAGGTCACAATATAATTGTTATAAAAATTAATTTATTTTCTTTTTTCAAATTTTTTCAATTACTGAACCCTGAGGACTGTAGACCAGAGTGGAGTAAAGAGCCAGGGACTGCAGCGCCACCACCGTGTCCTGGAAGAGAAAAAAACAGTTTAGGAGGAAGAATTATTTTCTGTTTATTTCCTTCTCTCTGCATGTCATGCTCTGTGTTTTGTTTTGCTGTTGAGATAAAAAGATAAAAAGTTTAATTTAATTTTATTGTAACGTCGGTATGGAATAAAGCCTCCCAAGTTGCACAGATCCTGATCTGGAACGTGAGGACAGTGGACCGGTCCTGGTGGTTTGTCATACGATTGCAACTTCACAAAATCCTGGAGGGACGGCCCACCACTGGCCCCCCACTGGCACAACACGGACCCGCCCCGTTGCCCTTGGAGCCGGTGAGTACTATAGCTTGAACCAGGGATGCCGGCTCAGCTGCTCGGTTTTCGTGCTTCGCGTCCACGGCCAAACAGGTCTGAAGAGAGTCAAAGCATTCTGCAAAAGAACAAGAAAAAAGAAGTGAGATTCATACAAATGGCTACTCTTCCCACTGGGAGTACAAATATCATCAGTAATAAAAACATTTTAGATTCCATTTACATTTCCCTGTGTTTACGGTCTGTTCTTTGGAAATACAGTATGAGAAATAGTGCATTGTTTAAAGGTGGACTATATATGTGATTCTTACACATTTTAATCTGCATGTCCATATTTTAGCATAGTTTCTATATTTTTTAACTATTATTATTGTTTATTGTTTTATGCTGCATCTTACTGATGGAGAAAGTTTGTGTTTAGTCCATTGACATTGGTAATACAGCTTTTCTGATTTGCCTGAAATTTTCCTCAGTTTGGATTAAATAAACTTATCTCACTTGCATTATTGAATGACAGGTGATTTTGCGCCGTTACTGTGAGCTGGGTTGCCCCTCCATAGAGCTGACCTGTCCCTTGGTTTGGTGATGTCATGCCGTAGAAAAGTTACACAGTGCACCTTTAGCGTTTTGTCTGTCTGATTTCATTAGCGCTAAATCATATCTAGCTCCTACAACCAAACAGTTCATGTATGTTTTTCTTGTACCTTGTGACACGCCGCTCGGGGCAGAGACTTCTTTCCACATCAAGTCCCTAACTGTAAAGTTGGCGTCGTCGAAGAGCAGGTCATAAAGGACCTTCCCCACCTGAATCGTGGAGGTCTCACCACCACAGTAACTCTTGGCTCTTGGTGAGAGTCTCTGAAACAAAGAAGAAACACAGAAATAAGTTGGTGGGTTGATGGGAAAAAAAAATAAAAAAAATTGATGATGAGCATAAGCATGTGAGCATAATGTTTACACTGAAAGAATAAAAACGTATTAGACTGAAGTATTTGAACTCAACACAATACAATTAACACAATGGGCTTTGATCATAGCTACGACCAGTACAGCCATAAATACAAGTACTACGATTGCAACTATTACTACTACTAATTCTATTATTACAACTACTACTACAGTAACTACGTTGGTTGAGGACATTTACCAGAGTCTGTATCTCTCTGGATCAGGAGATTGTCCAGTTTGATGTCATCGTGGAAAACGCCTTTGGAGTGAAGGTGAAGGTGGATGCAGTGCATCCACGACCTGCTTCAGGAGCACTTGCAGGACAAAAACAGAAAAGACAAAGAACATTACAATAAAATCATTCAAAATTAAACAAATACAAGAACAACAGAAGAACTTGTTGTTTTGATGAAGAATATTTAAGCTTCACAAATGTATGAAACATCATAATAACAATATTTAAGAGTGTAACACCAAAGGCTTATTTTGCAGTGTTTAAGCTTAAGTTTTAGACAAAGCAAAGGCCTTTATTAAGGTTATTATTTGGTTTACAATGTTTCTTCTACTTTCACTTATTATAAAAAAGTCACTACAAAGCAACATGTGCACTGGAGGCTCATTTAGGACAGTACTGGAGGCTGCCACTAGTTTGCGTGGTCTGCGAACCACCCAGATCTGACATTTTACCAAGCATGTAGTCATTTTTTGGACAATAAAGACTCTATTGCATTGAATTTCGTCGAGTTTGTCTTCTTCATTGTATCAAACATGCAAGTGTTATCCCGAAGAAATTGTGACAACAGTTTAAAAACCTGCTAACCCCAACACTTTGACCACAAACATGTTCTGAAATCTGCAGGAGATTCTTGTATTCATTTAAACTGTTCATGTTTCATTGCTTTAAATTTTTATAAATGAAGGTTGATTTTTATAAAATATGTTCAGCAAATGTTGTCACGATTGCAAAAAATGAACAAATAAAAATCAAATAGAAAAATGTTACGTACCACTGGAACAAACATGAAAAACTTAATGGCCACCTGAAAAAAAAAGCAGATCATCATTAAATGCCATGGAAAATGTACTTTTAAGGACATACAAATGATAAAATGATATCTTTTGGTTTGTTTGTTTTGTTTGGATTGGATTTCACTCTGACTCCTTTTAATGGATTTAATTTACTTAATCTAAGAAAAAAAAGTTGAACGTATGAAACAGTCAGAAACCATTTTTAAAAAGTAAAAAAAAATACTCACTAAATGAATAAAAATGTCTAGTCCAAAATTTCTAGCTAAACTAATAAATAAATTATAGAAACTGTCCCCGTGCAGGCGACAGCATGCAGGCGACAGCATGCAGCCTCCAGCGCGAAGAGGGTGCAGGCGACAGCCTGCCTTAGAGGGGTTCTGTTCTGTTCTGATAGTGTCCCTGTGTTGTAGTGCGTACCCTATCTTATGACGTTGGACGATGTAACAGAGGCTCCTTTCAGTCCGCAGCTGCATGATGCCCACACACGACCAAGAGAAGAGTCCTGGAAAGATGTCTCGCCATGTCTTTTCAGACTTGGGTGATTGTAGAGGCTAATCTTAATTTCGTTCAGTTTCGTTCAGTTCCTTGTTTCTTAATTTAACCTCTTCAATAAAGATGACTAACAGAGCCTGTTTTACGCGTAGAACAACACTGATGTCGTCGCAGCACGGTAAAACCACCGTGTTGCTCCAGCCATCTTTCTTTATTTTCTAAGTTCAAGAACAGAACACTTCTTCACGTGTAATAATTACATGACAAACAAGAAGGAAAACAGTAGTGCGCCCCCCAATGTCCAAATCATGTATCCCATTTCTAAATTAACATATAATCATGTACATTAACATTGCTTTTAAACAATAATACAAATCAATTATTATGAATTGCAAATAAATCATGTGAATATGTAAACAATATGTAAACAATATGAAATGGCGCTTACATTCCGGCCCCTAATTGTTATTGCTGGGGCATAACAATTACCAAAATAAATACAGAGCGACATTCAAAACACATCTCTGTGGCTTAACTTAAACTGTTGAACTTGTACCATATAACATATTTAAACAAACTCAAAGATACAGCATATTACTCATCCATTTCAAGCAAAAGACACAATTTGTCCACTGGTCTTTCCAAAACACTTCTCTTAGTTTTAACCAAAACCCTTCTCACATGACCTTTAGAATCACAGATAGATTTTTCAACTTTTCCCATTAACCATGAACCTCTTGGTGCACTATCATCTACTATAAGAACAACATCACCGGGTTTCAGGTTTCTCTTTGCATTAAACCATTTCTGTCTCTCTTGTAAAAGTGGGAGATACTCTTTGGTCCAACGTTTCCAAAAAATATCTGACAGGTATTGAACCTGACGCCATCGTCTCTTTGAATACAAGTCCTCTTTTTGAAACACACCAGGTGGCAATACTGGTTTTCTTTTCATGAGAAGCAAGTGGTTTGGTGTTAACGCTTCAATGTCGTTTGGATCATTAGATACTCTTGTAATCGGTCTATCATTGACTATGGACTCTACTTCACAAAACAAAGTGTAGAGATGCTCATCATCAAGAGTCTGTTGTCTCAATAACTGGGTAAGGATTCTCCTAACAGAGCGTATTTGTCTTTCCCAAATCCCACCAAAGTGAGACCCAGCTGGTGGATTGAATGTCCATGTGATACCTTTTTGACTCAATGACTCAGCTATTTTTGACTGATTCCAACTTTTGAGTGATTCACGCATTTCTTTTTCCGCACCCACCAGATTTGTACCATTATCTGATCTCATTACAGAAACCTGACCTCTCCTTGCAACAAACCTCCTGAATGCATTAATACAAGAGTCAGTTTCAAGTGAATGCTAACCTCTATATGAATAGCTCTCGTGGTAAGGCATGTAAACAGAACACCATATCTCTTAACATTACTTCTGCCACATTTAACCATAAAAGGTCCAAAATAGTCTATCCCTACGTTTGTGAAAGGGGGATTGTCCGGAATAAGTCTGTCATGTGGCAAGTTAGCCATTCTCTGTTCACCAGGTTTACCTGATAACATTTTGCATTGTACACATTTTGACAATATTTTTCTTAGAGCTGCATCAGCTTTGGGAATCCAATATTTTTCTCTCAGTTTAGACAACATTATGTTTCTACCACTGTGTCCCGTTTGTTTGTGAACATGTCTGAGAATCAAAGTGGACACATAGTGGTCCGGATGAAGTATTACAGGATGTTTCACACTGGATGGTAAGGCAGAGTGGTGTAACCTTCCACCAACTCTCAAAACACCATTGTCCATAATAGGATCTAGTTTGACAATATGACTCGTTCTTTTAACCTTTTCTCCCTTTTGTAAAGTTTGTATCTCATCCTTGTAGCTTTGACTTTGACAAAACTTGACAATCTCAATCTCAGCATTTTCTATCTCTGCAACTGTCAAATGACTTTCAACATTGTTTGACTTAGACCTTTTGTTTTTGACATTTTTCCTTTGACACTGATTATTACTGACTTGTGACAAAGCTTTTCTCTCTTGAGATTTTTCCTTAAGAAACTGTTTTAATCTAAGCATCCAGGCAATAGCCTTTTTTAGTCTGTACCAGTCTGAGTAGTGATTAATAAGTTTACAGATCGGATCAAATTGCACAATGTCAACATTAACACTCATAACCTTTACCTCAGCATCATTATGAATCTCCTTTGACATCATTGGTGACACTGGCCAAAGTTTACTGTCCATATTCAGAAAGTCCGGTCCATGAATCCAAGATTTGTTTGAGAGGAACTCACTTGCTTTCATTCCCCTTGAAGCATGGTCAGCAGGGTTCAACTCCGAGTTCACATATCTCCACTGACTAACATTGGAGTGATCTCTGATAAGTGACACTCGGTTTGCAACAAAAGTCTTAAATCTGACACTGTCATTTGCAATGTACCTTAACACTGTGGTACTATCAGTCCAAAATGTTGATTCTTTCAGTGGCATTTGTAGCTCATTTCTCATTAGTTTGTCCATTTTCACAGCCACCGCAGCCGCTGTAAGCTCTAACCTAGGAATGGTTGTTTGTTTCAAAGGTGATACTCTTGACTTGCCTATTACAAATGAACAGTGAGCTGCTCCATTCTCATTTGTGAGGTGGAGATACGTGACCACACCATAGCCACGTTCACTCGCGTCTGCGAAATGATGCAGTTGTGCAGATGTCACAGTTCCAAATCCAACTGGTTTAAAACACCTGTCAACTGTAAATCCTTGCAGTTTTGTAAAGTCTGATATCCACGCCTGTGACTTCCGAGCAAGTTCTGCTGGTATGTCCTCATCCCAAGAGAATTTCTTTCCACATAGTTCTTGCAAGATCATTTTTGCAGGGAGAATAACTGGGGACAGAAAACCTAGTGGATCATAGATTGAACTCACAAATGACAAAATGCCACGCCTAGTTTGTGCCATTGGCTTTGCATTGATTTTGACTTTAAAGGAGTCTGTTTCAATGCACCAGTTCACTCCTAAGACACGTTCATCTGGTAGATTGTCATGACAGAGATCTAAAGCCTTGACCTCTGAAGCTCTTTCTGTTTCAGGTATGGAGGCCAAAACAACTCTGCTGTTGCTATTCCACTTCGTAAGATGAAAGCCTCCATTTGCACAAAGTTCTGTCAGTTCTTTTACTATGGCACAGGCTTCACTTTCATCTGACACAGAGAAGAGACAATCGTCTACATAAAAGTTATTCTGCACTGCACTCACAGCCATAGGTGCCACTTCATCTGTGGCGCCTTCTGCGGTTTTCTTTAAGGCAAAGTTAGCGCAACTGGGTGAAGATGTTGCACCAAACAAATGTACAGTCATTTTGAACTCCTGCAAAGGTTCATCCAAGTTTCCTTCTGGCCACCAGAGAAAGCGCAGCATGTCGGTGTCCTCTGGTGGTACCTTCACCTGATGATACATCGCCTCTATGTCTGACATTAAGGCAATATGGTTGAGTCTGAAACGAGTTAAGACTCCGACTAGAGTGTTTGTCAAATCAGGACCTTG
The DNA here is from genome assembly GCA_019453435.1 of Rhinogobius similis. NCBI lineage: Eukaryota > Metazoa > Chordata > Actinopteri > Gobiiformes > Gobiidae > Rhinogobius > Rhinogobius similis. The sequence continues at coordinate 8,399,119 of CM033631.1, read as the reverse complement.
TAAGAGTTCCTGGTTTAGCGATCTGCCCTGGTATGAGACTGTACAATCGAAAACAACACGGAGCTTTCTTTTTTGTGGGTGGTACACCCCGTGATGAGGTATGTACCATACTCGTCCGTCATCACGATCAAGTTGTTCTTGTGGTACAGGTACTGCATATCTTTTGTCTATTAGATCAGACATGAATGCCTTGTACTCTTTGTGTAAGTCAGTGTCTTTAAGCATTTTTCTTTTAAGGCTTTCTGCTCTCTGCACAACTAACGAGCGGTTGTTTGGTAGTTTGACAGATTTGTTCTTTAGAGGAAGGCCTATGGAATAATGGCCGTCAACCTTCTTAACAGTCTCGTTGACAGAGTCCATGAATTGTAAGCCCTCGCGAGACATCTCGTGCCTCTCCTCAGAGGCCCTTTCTGGAAAGTCATGGTTGATCTGTTTCAAACACAGAGTTTCTATTTCTGACATTGAAATGCGATTTACAGAAGCACTTTGGTCAGTTTCAGAGTCATTTCTTTTCAATGGGCCATTTATTACCCAGCCTAGGATTGTTCGGACTGCATAAGGACCATCATCTATGCTGTGGATGATTTCCCAAGGTTCCATTGCCTTGTGAGCGCTTTGCTCTATCAAAAGTCCAACATCTGCATCTATTTCTGGCAGTTCTACACCATGCAAATGTGGCCACATTTTTAAGTCTGGTTGCATAGGAATGCTCTCTTTAGATACTGGAATGTCCTTGTGTGTGTATGTGTCAGGTAAATCAATATACACATTCTCTTTTACACCACAAACCTCTAAGCCTGAAACAATATAACTAGGCTCTAACTTCTTCTGACCCATAGTGCGAAGAAGGATTTGCGTTTTCTTGCCTTCTATGCCTAGCTGTCTCATAAGTTTCTCTGAGCAGAAAGTTGCTTCACTGCCATTGTCCAAGAATGCATAAGTGTCGATAGTTTTGCTGTTCTTCTTAAGCTTGACCTGAACTGGCACAATTGCCAAAACTCTACTGCTATTACCGGCCCCGGTAGCACCACATGTACCACCTATGATCGGGATGGGGCTTGTGACTTCAGTGTTATTGTTTTCAATGTCATTGTTGGGTTTCCTATCTACTGCTACATCCTCTGTTTTTTCATAGTGAAGCATGTTTGGATGTCTCTTGGAACAATAGTCACATTGGATTCGTTTCTTACAGTCTTTACTCAAATGTCCTTGTGTCAAACATGAAAAGCAGAGTCCTTTTCCCTTAAGAAAATCAACTCTTTCTTTCTGAGGAAGTTTTCTAATTTTCTGACAATCTGCAAGTGTGTGGTTTTTCTCACAGAACATGCATGGTTTCTGAAAAGCATCAGTTGTCTGACGCAAGTTATCTTTAGTAGTATCTGACTTCTCTTCTGTTGCAGGTGCTACACTGGTAGCAAAATGCACTGCCTCTAGGTCTAAATGGCTTGTTTGGTTTTGAGTTTTGCTTGACTTTATCATCAGCATTTTTAATGTTACCAAATAAAGGGTCTGAAGCTATTTTAGCTTGTCTGTTCACAAATCTAACCAGATCTGAAAACTTTGCTCTCCTACCAGATCTTTCCTGGATGTCAAAGGCAGCAACCCTCCACATTTCTCTCATCTTGTAAGGTAACTTGGAAACTATGACTCTAAGGTTGGTTGGGTTGTCTAGTTCCTCGAGATGATTAATGTCCTGCATTGCGTTGTTACAACCAGTAAGAAAAAGAGAGTAACTGTGAAGCGCTTTGGCATCATCTGTCTTCACCTGAGGCCAGTTTACAGCTCTATTCAGGTAAGCAGTTGCAATTTTGATCTCGTTGCCATAATGATAATGTAGAAGTTTCATTGCCTCTTTGTACCCAAGCTGAGGGCTCATGTGCTGGCAACTTCTGACTAGGTCTCTCGGTTCACCTCTTGTGAACTGTTCAAGATAGTAAATCCTGTCGCTGTCATTGTCAGTTTTGCTACCAATTGTGTGCTCAAAAGCTCTAAGAAAGGGTTTGAACTCTAAAGGATCACCACTGAAAATAGGCACATCTCTCTGAGGTAAGTTTGTGAGTCTTTGTTGTTTAACCAACATTTCAGTAATATAGTTTTGCTTTAGCATTACCTCACACAAGTTCAAAGTATTGTCCATTTCAACCTGTTGAGTAGGGATTTCCTGTTTGACCATTTGAGGTCTATTAAAACTGTAAGCATTGGGCTGTTCATTAGTTACAACAGGGGAAACTCTGATCTTCTGGTAACCCCTAACTGAGTTTGCACATTGGATAGTTACACTTTTATTCTCATTTCCCTCATGCTCACACTCCTCTAATACCTTTATCTTTGCGGTAGAAGCAGCGATCTGGGTTTCCATTTCCAGCTGCTCTTTCTTGGCCTTTAACTTAAGCTCCTCAAACTCAAGAGCTTGTTTTTCCTTGAGCTTCTCTGCTTGAGCAATTAGAGCAGCTCGTTCTGCTTGTTCCTTGTGACGTGCAGATGATGTAGATGATGCAGATGACCCACACTGGCTGGCCCTGGTCCCAGACACGCAAGATCCTGGTCGCCGTTTCCATGGTCCGCTGGTCATCGATGCGCTGTCATCTGGACCCACGTCGTCCTGTCTCTGCAGCCTTGTAGAACTAGTCCATTTTTCAGTTTCCATTATGAAACTGTTGTACTGGTCCTTTTTAGGAAGAAACCAGTATGTCTGATCAGCTTCCTTTTCTTCTTCACACAATAGCTGAAGTACACTTTCATTTGACTTGTCAAAGTCTCTCATAAGTTTTGAAAACTCATTTAAATGTTCATCAACTATATCAGGATCTTCATTATTTTTCATCATAGTACTTATCTTGTTCAATTTTGCAGTCAACTGGGCAAGCTTTGCTCTTCTTGCGTTCATTTGTCTGTGCAGTTGGTCTTCCAGCCATTTTTCTGTGTACTTTGGCACCCTCTTGTGGTCGTCCTCGAAACTGCACCCATTTTCTTTCTCTTTAGTTTCTTGCGTCACATCGTCCGCCATTTTGTTCAATTTGCCTCGTTATTTTCGATGAGAATTACAACACAACAGTTCAAATAAAGCAGTCCATGACACAAAGCGTGCATTGCTTTCTTCTCGAGTGCCATCTAGCAAAGACCACAACTTTCCTGTTGTCTTATATTTCTTTTCTTGGTTCGTTTAGCAAGTTACCAGTTCGTAGTTTCTTTTTCTTTCTTGGAGTTCCTTTTGCCGCGTTGTCGGGCTCCTCCCAGGCTCGTTCTTTAGTCGAGCCAGGTGGTTTTACTTGATGTAGAGGCTAATCTTAATTTCGTTCAGTTTCGTTCAGTTCCTTGTTTCTTAATTTAACCTCTTCAATAAAGATGACTAACAGAGCCTGGTTTACGCGTAGAACAACACTGATGTCGTCGCAGCACGGTAAAACCACCGTGTTGCTCCAGCCATCTTTCTTTATTTTCTAAGTTCAAGAACAGAACACTTCTTCACGTGTAATAATTACATGACAAACAAGAAGGAAAACAGTAGTGCGCCCCCCAATGTCCAAATCATGTATCCCATTTCTAAATTAACATATAATCATGTACATTAACATTGCTTTTAAACAATAATACAAATCAATTATTATGAATTGCAAATAAATCATGTGAATATGTAAACAATATGTAAACAATATGAAATGGCGCTTACAGTGATGATTCGGAGACGTCTGCCGGAGGAGCTCAGGGTCATGAGGAGCTGTAAAGTAAAAGCAGTTCTGAAAGACAAGAAAGTCTAATAAGGCCTTGTAAAAACCAGTCACACGTTTCAGTACACGTCTGCTGTGGGTCGTGGCATGCGTAACAAAATGAACAGAAGAATTATTATGGCCTGCGCTCATTGACAGCCACTTATTTAGTGACACTGTGACTGCCCGTCTCCGAAAGCGGCTGACCGGTCCGAGGCCGCTGTTCCTAGACGCCCAGTGTTACGGGAGAACTGCTCTTGTGGATTTCTAAAAGAAGTTAGCCATCAAAATGCAAAGAGAAGGAGTCTGATTTATTTAAGAGTTAAAGGACGTCACAGAAGGATTAGATGCCCCTTCTCTAACTTTGTGACCAGGAGCTAATAAAAGAAGTGACTATGTTAAAGTTGAAGCTAACCTTAGCAATCCAGAATGGACAAGTCAGAATGGTAATGCAAAACTAATAACTGCAATTACAAACCTTCTAAGGTCTCCAAAAACTCCTTGTTCTTAAGGCCCACAGTCACCGACGCCTCCTCAGGATTCGGTGGCTCCTCCACATCTAGCTCTGCCACGGCTGAAGAGGAAACAGACAGACACTGAGGGTGACCTTTAGCCAGTTTCAGCACCACCTCATCTGCCACCGAGTCAGATAACTTTTCCACCACCGAATATGGACCTGAAAACTTTGCTTGAAATGGAGACGTGACCGATGGTAACGGGGCTAGCGCCTGGTCACCGAGGAGAAATTCTCTACGAGCAGAATGGCAATCGGACATTTGTTTCATTTTACGCTGCACGCCGGCCGACCTCTTTTTAGCCACCTTCGGGGCTGTACACAACCTGTACCAAAAACCGTTTACGAAGTCAAAGTGTGGCTGACCGGGTACTCTCCTGGACCCCCTCCCGTGCAGACGGCGGCATCCGTGGTAAGGCCTCTTCCCAGTCGCCCTGCACCTGGACACAAAAAGAACGCAACATGGACTTCAGAGTCTGATGGAGGATAACGTCAAAAAGGTTCTTGAAGTGGACGGTGACTTTGTGTACTTATAATCTTAACAACCGTGTTGTCGGTCGTCACAGCAACAGCACCGCAGCGCGCTCCGTGTGAGCGGTACGCTGCGACCGGACAGCTCCCGCACAGCGTGCCGTGTGAGCCCGGGTTGACTCTGTGCACGATAAGCAGACGACAGGTTATGTTTTATCCGGAGCAAATTCAAATCAAAGATCACATATGAATGTCATGCGTTACATGTCTTCTTGGTCCCAAGCTGTTTCTTGTTCATAGGAAACATCACAAATAACACACACACAGCCCCCGTTTCGGGCTCAGGCCCTCAGTGCGTCAAATCAAATCAAATCAATTTATTTTTATAATGCCCAAAATCACAACAACTGTTGCCTCGATGGGCCACAGGTAGAAAGCAGTTCAGATAACTGTCCCAGAATGCCCCTGTCCTTTGACCCTCCTTCGCGGCGAGGAAAAACTACTAATAGTCTAACCTGGATGTCACAAATGCATGGATGAGTTTTTCGGCATCATCTCTGGGCAGGATTTTTCTAATTTTGGCTATGTTACGCAGATGAAAGTAGGCCGTTTTACAGGCTTGATTTATATGTGCTTTGAACGAGAGATCTTGGTCAAATAGGACCCCAAGGTTTCTTACAGTAGAGCTGGGGGCGACAGTGATATTGTCAGAATGCCACCTGCACTGTGTCAGTCTCTGCAAAAAAAATTATCATTACCAGCCTGAGAGGAAAAAGAATCAAATTAGACACACATTGAAAGTATTAGATGTACTTCATAATTGTTTGTTCCGCTGTACGCACAGATCCACTCTATTTGGACGTCCCCCCGCTGCTCCTTTGACCTCCTCATCCCTCCAAGCCGCTGTGACCTGGAGCGGCAGGAAGGCGAAGTACAGGTGCGCAGGCCACGACACCTGCACAAACAAGAGGCAGCGACACAGACCCCACCCTAAGGGCATGGCCCGTAACAGTGTTGTGACTGCTAAAAGTGTCTTATTTTGAAAGGCCAGAGAGCAGCACAGCATTAAATACATTAAGTACTGACAGGAGAGGAAGCAGGTAATATTCCCCTCATATAAGTCTTATTAAGTTCAAACTAAAACAGAAGTAAAATAATTATATTCTTGAGTAATTAAGTGTTTTAGAAGTAGATTATGAGGAATACGTTCTGGGGAGTAAACATGCAGCTGAGAACATTAAATGTAAGCAAAACAGCACCAGAATACAAGGATTTACTTCAAAATTTCTTTGGGGTTTGTGTGAGGTTGGGTAACAATTTGATAACATTTAGAATGGAATGGTGAATGAATGAGCTTCTTTATAAAAGAACAACATAAAAGCTAGTGGTGCCACACTCCAAGGCACGGCACCCCAAGCCAAAAGGTTTGTCGACCCCCTGCTGTAGACCCCGGCTTGCGCTGTAGACCAGGGGTGCCCACGCTGTTGGACACGCTGACTTTTCGCCGCTATTACTGGCAGCTAAATAAATGCAGTAACTTGCTGGAAATTTGTTGCCAGTAACTTACCGTAAGCCGTAATTGCGGTGATTTTGCCAGTAAGTTACCGCAGTGACTGCTTACAGTAGCTGTACTACGTATGCAATTGCGATAGCCGAGGCTTACCGACTTTTTAAATTACATTAACAAGCCAGTGCAATTTATTTTGTGGTTACATTTTAGCTTTTTGCAATGCTATGGAATGCAAACTTGGCTTTACATGGTTACGGTTGTTTAAAATCCCTTTAAAAAAGGTCAAACATAAAAAAGGTATCAAATTAACACGTTTATTTTTAAAAATACAGATTTTTTACAAATATATATAAACTTAAAATAACATGTATTCCTGACACTCCCCTGTTTTAAGAGTGGCCTGCCAAGCCAACCCCGCCTTCCGTCTTTTCAGCTGCAGGAGTCTCATCATCAAGTTCTTTGCTGTGGGGGAAAAAAAAAAAAGAGTCACTTTACAGCAGACATATAGTGTGTCTTGTGACACTTTATACGGTGAACAGCAGTAGTTCTATGATTGGTCCTGCAATTACCTGCCCTATATAAAGGGGGAGAAAGGTGCTCTCAGGTGTTGCAGTGTGGAGGCAAACAGTCTTTTGACCGTGTCCGACCGTGTCCGACCGTGTCCGACCGTGTTCTATCGTGTTCTATCGTGTCATGAGTTCTGGATTTCTGTGTATTTGTGGATGGCTGAAGGTAATGCCAATAAACCAGTGGAACACAGCTTTTTCTGAGCTTTATTCTGTGGAAGACACGCGTCCGAGACGCCACACACGCTGCATCCATAGCGGACCTTGCACAGGGCAAGTTTTGGCCGCTACATTGTCAAAAGATTGCCTCAGGTGCCGTCTGGGCGTAAAGATTGCGTCGGCTGTGTTTGGCACAGCGCGGTTTCCTGGAGTGGAGTGGGCCCTCCAACTACCGTAGCGGTGACTCGTCACAACAGGTGTGCGGCGAACCGGCGGACTGTTGGCGGGAGAAAGGAGGAAGGGGACAGAAGGCACCGGAGAGCACCGGGCGCCCTTCTTGATCAAATCAGCGGGCGAGACGGCTCTGCGCGGGAACTTTGTCTGCAGCGGAGGCCGAGCAGCGCGAGCGATCGCCCGTGGAGCCACGCCACTCGTTTGGAGAAGGCTACACGTGGAAAGGCAGACCATCCACCTGGTATGCTAAAAGTATCCACGCGCAATCAAATGGCGCACGGACAAAACTGTGACATTTGGGCAGGCAGCGCTCATGGATGTGGGTACACTGTAAATATGAACACTGTAAAAAATGTGCACCATGGGTATGAACAGAAAACTGATAAAAATGGAAAAACAAGCTGTGAAAGGACACATAAAGCTTGTATGATAATACAGGACATGCGTTACTTATGCCGGGTGAAAAGACAAAAGCCTCTTCAGTGTTGACCGAAGCTCAGAGTTGTACCACTCGGTCTGCTGAACCAGAGCGTGAACTCACTGGTGGGGACAGAAGAGAAATGGTCAAGTTTAAAAACAACACTTCAGACAGCGGCGAGGATCCACGTGCCGGGGATGCAGGTCAAGTGTATTTCAAACATTACGAGTTGACAAAATGTGCCAAACATATTGCATAATCACAATTTACGCAGGAGCTATGTTCAACGCTTCCTACTCCATGTTTCGCCTAGCCGGAAGTAAGAAATGGTCACCTTTAAAAGAATGAGAATGAGAGATCCTTTAATTGTCCCACAATGGGGAAATTCCAGAAGAAGCAGCCGTTTCCAGCGCCTACAAAACTCTCAGAAAAGAAAAACAAGAACAGTATAGCAAGCAAACATTAATACACAAAAGACATCTTATTTATGAACATTTCTACTAGCACGTGTGAAAAATCGGAAACAAATCAGATTACATACATCAGATGTAAATGAATAATCTGATATTCCAGAAATGGGTCTATTAATACAAATTAACTGGAGATTAAACCTGCAGTGCCATTAAGACAATGAAAAGGATATAACTGTCCTGAAACATACATGTACAAAAAAAAAAAAAAAGTTAGCTTCAGACTAGCAGTAGGTTAGCCCTTAGCTGATAGCCAGCAACCTCCGCAAACCGGAGCCCCTGAACAACTCTAGTGCTCACCTGTGTCCTCGTTATATTTCACAATTAAATCTATGAAAATGTAAAATCAGGCACAGAGACAGAAAAGCAGATCGCGCGTTGCTAACGCGCTAATGCTAATGCGCTAATGCTAACGCGCGTTTTTTGTTTTTGCTTTTTTTATTTACTTTTTTCAAATTCCCAGAGCTTACCACGGACTTTCTGTCAATTCTGGGCCTTTAGATATAATATCAAAGGCAAAAGTAAACATTGAAAGTACACGCTGTATAGATTTTATGACTATTTAGGCTAACTCTGTTGACACACACACACAAGCACACACAACTCAGCACCAAACCATTTTTTTTCCCATGTAATGTTAAGTTAAAATTTAAACACAGCGCTTGTGCACAGATTAGAACAGCAAGCCAGGCTAAAGCACAGACACAAACATACCTTCTAGTTATCCTGGCCTGCAGCAGACAGAGCAGAGGTGTGTCGCACGGCGCTCGGTGTTCTCCGGAAGGCCTGTGTCCACGGTGTCCCGCGGCAGCAGCGGCTGAAGTGCAGAGCTGGCACTAACTACAGCGCCGCCTACGGCGCGGAGGGAACAAGGACGCAGACGCTGGAGCGGAGCGGCGAGTTTTTGTGCAAACAGTGTTGTTGTTTGGAACCAAACGTAACTTTTAATACAATCTCAGGCGAACACCGCGCTCTTTCGGCGTGGAGCGCGTGTTACGCACGTGCGCGCCTCTGCCCCGGCCGAGCCCGACTCAGCCCGACAGCAGAGCGGACGGGTCGGTTTCGGGTCGGCTCCGGCTCGAGACAAGAATTTAAGCTCTAAGCGGCACACACAGCGCCTAGGAATGCGAAAACAGCAGCTGTGAATTTGTATATATATATATATATGTTGGAGCCACATTGTCTATTGTTCCTCCTGCCACTGGGTGGCGCACTGTATTTTTGTCCTGCAATTACCTGCCCTATATAAAGGGGGAGAAAGGTGCTCTCAGGTGTTGCAGTGTGGAGGCAAACAGTCTTTTGACCGTGTCCGACCGTGTTCTATCGTGTTCTATCGTGTCATGAGTTCTGGATTTCTGTGTATTTGTGGATGGCTGAAGGTAATGCCAATAAACCAGTGGAACACAGCTTTTTCTGAGCTTTATTCTGTGGAAGACACGCGTCCGAGACGCCACACACGCTGCATCCATAGCGGACCTTGCACAGGGCAAGTTTTGGCCGCTACATTGTCAAAAGATTGCCTCAGGTGCCGTCTGGGCGTAAAGATTGCGTCGGCTGTGTTTGGCACAGCGCGGTTTCCTGGAGTGGAGTGGGCCCTCCAACTACCGTAGCGGTGACTCGTCACAACAGGTGTGCGGCGAACCGGCGGACTGTTGGCGGGAGAAAGGAGGAAGGGGACAGAAGGCACCGGAGAGCACCGGCGTCCTCTTGATCGTCAGCGGGGCGAGAGACGGCTCTGCGCGGGAACTTTGTCTGCAGCGGAGGCCGAGCAGCGCGGAGCGGTCGCCGTGGAGCCACGCCACGCGTTTGGAGAAGGCTACACGTGGAAAGGCAGACCATCCACCTGGTATGCTAAAAGTATCCACGCGCAATCAAATGGCGCACGGACAAAACTGTGGGCAGGCAGCGCTCATGGATGTGGGTACACTGTAAATATGAACACTGTAAAAAATGTGCACCATGGGTATGAACAGAAAACTGATAAAAATGGAAAAACAAGCTGTGAAAGGACACATAAAGCCAGTCAGGGTAGTGTGAGGAATACAAAGGCTTCTGTTGCGTCATCTCTGATTAAAATTAAAGCAGAAAAGGCTGCACTTTTGGTTAAAGCTTCATATTTGGAGGAGATGCATGTGCTTGAAGCGAAGCAGAGTGCTATCAGAAGAAAATTAGAAGAACTGGAACTTAAAGCTAAGCTAGCTGAGGTAAATGCAAAGCTAGCAGTATTGAATGCCTCAAAGAAACATAAGCATAAAACTGATAAGTCCAAGTTACAGCCAGAGGAGCCCAAATCAAGCACACTTTCATTGACACCGGTTTCCAGATTGTGTTCTTTGAATCAGACTGAAACTGTTCCTGTTTTGCTTAAAGAGGAAACGGGGTCAAATGATTATTGGGACGAAATTAACTGGGAGGAGCCGAAGATATGTGCCACATTGGTGGGTCCTTTCAACCCAACAGGGGCCGGTACCGCCACTGAAACGGGTTCTTCACACATTGAATCTCCACCTGTTCTCTCAGCTGAATCCCAGGAACTTCAGCAGGACACTGAGGTCCCTGCCATTGAGACACAAGAAGCACCCCTGAAGATCAAACAGGACAGTACTTTGCAAGGAGCAAGTGCGTGATGTGCTGACCAGCCTCTGACTGAGAAGGTCTGTGGCACAGAGGAGCAGGAGAAGACTGTGGTTCCTGTTCCTGAGGGCGTTGAGTGGCCTGTTGAGGAAATGCTTCAGCTGCTGGAGCCGGTGAGCGGCGGCTCATCAAAGGATACATCAGGCATGAGTGACTTCTCCTTTGCAGTGAACAGAGTAAGGGACATTGTTGTGCAGCCTCCTCTGTGGTTTGACGAGCCCATGAACTTTAATGGTGTCTTGACTGACTCTCATTTTGAAGAATGTTCTATTGCCATTGTGTCGTTTGTTTTGTATCTGCTTGTTTGTCAAGCCCAAAAGCTGTTTCAACTCAAACAGTACAAGGCCTTCAAAAGAAAAAGGTGGAAAATGTTTTACTGCTTAACAGGATGGAATTAAATATTGAATTGTTTTGAATAATGAATATTGATTTTTGGATATGCGGATTTGATAAATGTGTAAACTGTTCCTAGCAAAATATGTTGAAATGTTTATAGACCAGCTAAGTTAATTTATGGCTCCAAATATAAATTGTATTTCATGTAATTGTTTCGCTCCTGGCTTTCACAATTAAGGGGCCGGTGTGTTGGAGCCATATTGTCTATTGTTCCTCCTGCCACTGGGTGGCGCACTGTATTTTTGTCCTGCAATTACCTGCCCTATATAAAGGGGGAGAAAGGTGCTCTCAGGTGTTGCAGTGTGGAGGCAAACAGTCTTTTGACCGTGTCTGACCGTGTCCGACCGTGTTCTATCGTGTTCTATCGTGTTCTATCGTGTCATGAGTTCTGGATTTCTGTGTATTTGTGGATGGCTGAAGGTAATGCCAATAAACCAGTGGAACACAGCATTTTCTGAACTTTATTCTGTGAGAAGATACTACTGCGTCCGAGGCATACACACGCTGCATCCATAGCGGACCTTGCACAGGGCAAGTTTTGGCGCATATATATATATATATATATATATATATATATATATATATATATATATATATATATATATATATATATATATATATATATATATATATATATATATATATATATATATATATATATATATATATATATATATATATTTTTTTTTTTTTCATAGTTTCACCTCACAAAATAGCACGTTAATTCCCGACGATAGCGTGAGCACAACTGCAGGAGCTCTGTAGACTTGATTTAGTCCTGGTCTAGTCTCAGTTTAGTCCTAGTTGAGGCCTTAGCTTTGGTTCTTGTCTAGTTGTTTTTTCTCTGGTCTGGAGCCCGGTTTAGTTTTTGTACAATATTTTTTTCAGTTCAGTTTCTATAATAAATGTCTCAATCAGGTTTTGTGTCCTTACATTTTATTTTTGAGGTGCTAATTAAAATGCTTTAATATAAACAAACTCATTTTGATTTTGAGAATATTAAATGGTTAAAATGCCTCTGTGTTTTTTGCATCTTTCCAAAGTCACTCTCCTCGTCGTAAAGTCGTTTCACTGACGGGACTTGTGTTTGCAAATGAACAAATGACTTTCTGCAAATGTCCGTGCGTCGGAAAGTGTGTAACGTTTGAGAAAATAAATTAAAATTGTCATTACTGTCGAGGAAACGTGGAAGGTGATTTCCTCTCGACGCAATGGAAAACAACAAGGATTTACATACACTTGCGCATAATTTCATTCTTTGATTTACATGAATATTGGCTCATGATGAATTCTCCGCACATTTTGTAGAGGAAACGGCCCATAAATCTTAAATTGCTGCAGAAATCATGTGTTTCGTCTGACATGTCTGACGTTGTCCACATTGTGTTTAGTCTATAACTTTGGTTTGTTTGTTTTGTATTGTTTGAAGCAAGCATTTCACTCTGACTCTTTTGAATGGATTTAATTTACTTAATCTAAGAAAAAAAAGCTGAACGTATGAAACAGTCAGAAGTCATTTTTAAAAAGTAAAAAAATACTCACTAAATGACTAAAAATGTCTAGTCCAAAATTTCTAGCTAAACTAATAAATTATAGCAACTGTCCCCGTTTCTGGTCATTCTTTAAACCCACGGAATGCTTTACTTTTAATGTTCCACCGTATGGCATTAACCCTTTCCCAGTCACACATGTTTTTCAAGGTTTGTTTGAGCACTAAATACAACTGCAACTAAAAAATAAAATAAAAGTAGAGTCATATAAAAAGGAAAAAGTGCAAGAAAAAGTTAAAAAGTCGCCTGACCCCAACCCCTAGCTCCAGCTCCAACCCTAACCCTAACCCTAGCTCCAGCTCCAACCCTAACCCTAACCCTAGCTCCAACCCTAACCCTAACCCTAGCTCCAGCTCCAACCCTAACCCTAACCCCAGCTCCAACCCTAACCCTAACCCTAGCTCCAGCTCCAACCCTAACCCTAACCCTAACCCTAACCCTAGCTCCAACCCTAACCCTAACCCTAGCTCCAGCTCCAACCCTAACCCTAACCCTAGCTCCAGCTCCAACCCTAACCCTGACCCTAGATCTAGCTCCAACCCTAACACTAGCTCCAGCTCCAACCCTAACCCTAACCCTAACCCTAGCTCCAGCTCCAACCCTAACCCTGACCCTAGATCTAGCTCCAACCCTAACACTAGCTCCAGCTCCAACCCTAACCCTAACCCTAGCTCCAGCTCCAACCCTAACCCTGACCCTAGATCTAGCTCCAACCCTAACCCTAACTCCAGCTCCAACCCTAACTCCAGCTCCAACCCTAACCCTAACCCTAACCCTAACACTAAAAAAAAGTTTAGGGTTAGGAAACACGCAAAGAGGGTGCAGGCGACAGCCTGCCTTCGAAGGGGTTCTGTTCTGTTCTGTTCTGTTCTGTTCTGGGCCATGGGTTTATTATATAAAGGCAAAAGTAAACATTGAAAGTACACGCTGTATAGATTTTATGACTATTTAGGCAAACTCTGTTGACACACACACACACACACACACACACACACAACTCAGCACCAAACCATTTTTTCCCATGTAATGTTAATGTTAAGTTAAAATTTAAACACAGTGCTTGTGCACAGATTAGAACAGCAAGCCAGGCTAAAGCACAAACATACCTTCTAGTTATCCTGGCCTGCAGCAGACAGAGCAGAGGTGTGTCGCACGGCGCTCGGTGTTCTCCGGAAGGCCTGTGTCCACGGTGTCCCCATAGAATTATTGACCTTATTCTGCCCCGCCCACTTTTGCCGGCTTTTTATTGCATGTGACTGACGCACAGAACGACCCGTTTGATAAACCTCGGGAGACCATAGAAAGTTAAAACCGCAGTCAAAATCTAAATAGAGAGCCGCGGAAAAAAGCGAAACTACCGCTGACCTGCACCAGGAGCTCGCGGTGCGCAATGGCAACTGTGTGTCCAGGACACGTAGCACGGGAAGGACACGCACATCGGCCTCACAACAGTGTTGTGTTCACAAATAAATATCACTGCATTGAGAAGTTCTCACAGAGCCTTTTTATTAACCGACTGCTCCAAAAACCACCTGTAACATTTAGACTGTATTCCAGTAACATACAAACACGGCCTGCCCCCTAGTGGTTGCATGCATATAGCCTTGTAATAACATTGGATTATACCGTACAGGGCTCTCAAGTTTTGATCAGAGATTAGAGTGAGATTTTGGCCGGAGGCGGGGTAAAGTGAGTTGAAAAGTATCTTGGAGCATAGAACAGACTCTTTGTTTTTTCTGCATGATCTAACTTACCCGAACAATAGGGTAATAAGTCAAAAAGAACACTGAAAGACAAAACAAATGTAATGAATTAATTCAAACCTTTATTTGTGTTAAGATAAGGCAGAGCACCAATTAGTTCCTCAAAACACATAAAAATCACATCTTTTAAAACTTAGGTAAAAGCAAACTTTAAGTCCATGACAGGTTCTCATGTTTTTCTAATTCTGACTTAGTTTGGTGGGAGGGCATCTGTGGTCAATATTTATCATTTTACATCCGTGAAGCTGCATTTTGTGAAAAAGTAAAAAAAAACAACCTAAAAGCTCTAAGTGCTTAGTTCTATGGAATCCCTCTGTGATGTCATCAAAAAGCGACGTACCATTGAAAATACAGAGACAATTAACACTCAACTGACACATTTTTCTGACAGTTTAAACTGACCTTTAAAATAAAGGTGTTATCAGGTATTATTTTTCAAATCATAACAAATGTGTGATGTATATGGATGTTGGCCTTATTTCCAGTCTGGTTGCTATGGTAACAGTTATGGAATTACCTCATATTACCATCATCAGTCATATTTGTCTCATGTTCAACCAGGAAGTAACATTATAAACTTTACACAAACTGTCAAACTGGGGACAAATAGGCAAAATCTTTAGTCAAATCAGACACTACAGGCAAAACCAATCTAGTTTACTCAAAAACTAAATAAGAAATCCAAAATCCCCTCTGTCAATTTTTTGTAACTAATATGTGTAAAAATGATCCATGAAATGTAAACCTTGTCCCAAAAATTTGCAATTTTAGCCATTTTACACCTAAAATATCTTATTTCTACATGAAAACATTACAATGAAAAACTTGTAATACATTTTTTCTTACGTTTATGTGGACTACTACAGTTTACAAGTTTACAATTGATATCTTTAAATGTAAGTTTTTTTCCAATTCACCTGTAGTGTCCCACCATAAATATAATAATGTTCACTACATTTTAGTGAAATATGTAGTCTAACCTGTCATATATATTTTAATCATTTAACATGACTAATTTACTAATAACTACTAAATAGGTTTAAATTGAACTTAAAACATGTAAATGTACCTGGTGGTTATTTGTAGGGCTGCAACTAACGATTATTTTGGTAATCAAGTAGTCTAGCTTGATTACCTTCCTTCGATTAATAGATTAGTTGTTTAGAACGCAAAAGAGCCTTGAATAGGAGAATTGTATTAAATTTTCCCCAGACAAAGCTAAAGTGAAGGGGTTTGACAACGTCCTGGTGGAGATAGATGATAGATAGATGATTTTAATTAGTTGACAACCATTTCTATAATTGATTAGTTGCGATTAATCGATTAACTTGTTGCAGCCCTAGTTATTTGTTTTAAACATGTTTATGTGGCTGTTGTAGCTGTTGGTTGCAGATTTGGCCTCTTTAATGATAGCTTTAGCATTCATGTTTTCAAAACGTAAGAAAGACCACAATTATTACCATTTTGGAGTAATCAAAAGTCTTGCCTTACTTACCGTAGTTATTGTGTGTCCATATCACTGCAGAAAGTTTTGGCAGTTATTTGTTTGAGATTCACTGGCCAGTGTTTACATTTAGAGGAGCTGGAGCGTGACGAGAGAGACAGAGAGAGAGTTTCTTACTAGATCTAATTTGCCTTTAAAAAAAACATGCAAATGTCTCATGATCATGATCAGAAGTGTGATTGGGAACAAACAACACAGAACATTTGGCAAGTCAAATATACAGCCTAGACCAGTGGTTCTTAAACTTTTTCAGTTGCGACCCCAAAAATAACAATAGTTCACATTCACGACCCCCAAACACAAAAAATAGGCGACACACAAAGTGATAAATTAGCCGTATGTCTAATGTTTGACTTTATTTTCAGAATATAGACCTAGAAAAATTACTTTGATAGGCCGACAAATAGGAATCTACATTTACCACGGCATTTGAATAGTGTCAAGCCTTGTTTAACACCATTGTATACATTTTTCTCCATCATCTGGGGACCCCCGGAAATCATTTCGCGACCCCATTTGGGGTCCCGACCCCTAGTTTGAGAACCACTGGCCTAGAGAATACAGAAAGTGAAAGTAAAACTAAAAAGCATCCGAGGACGTGACATGTGCTTATCTCACACATACATTATCAGGCAATGACACTATGACAGATCTGCTGAACCTGTCAAAGAAAAGTCATAAAAGTATTACACTGTTAACAAGTCTAGTCTTTACTTTCTTAATATTGATTTTCTGTTGTATTATTTGTATTATCATGAGCCGTCCATTTGAAGAAATAAAGGTCACACTCTAAAACAATGACCCTGGTCAAGCTGCTCAAAAAGCACTGGAGTTTATGGAGAGTTTAAACAATGTTCCACTCACCATCGCAGTCACAGACTGGCTCAGGCAAATCCACTCTCAGGGGCCTGAACTCTGACGAAGGAGCTGCTTCTTGACTTCTGTAATGTTGAGGCACAAATAGACACCTGGTGTTTTCTGAAAATGGAGCCAAATAGCAGAAAATCGAGAAAACAATTCTTTTATTTTGTGTATGATGTTCACATTAAAAAATATATATATAGGAAAATACCTATAAATAAATGCAAAGTAGTCCAAAAATAAATTGTCTGTCACATCCAGCACTTCAGTTTGAGTTATGTTTGTACTTCCTGTCTTACTTTGGTTCTACATGTCTCATTCCAGGTTTCTTTTCCTGTATTCAGTTGCCCGCCTTATGTGATGTGATGTTATTAGACGCGTTCAGGTTGAGCAAGACCTCCAGATCTGATCAGTGCCGATCAACGTTTATCAGAATGTGGTGCACCCTGTTTGTGTCTGACTTTACCCCTCTCTCTGACTCTCTGTGGCTGCGGACGACTCTCTGCTCCTGGTGCAGATGGCTCCTCTGATGGTGCTTCTTCAACTGGTGTATCTGTACTCAGCCTCATGTATCTTAGAGCCTGTGTGTGTGTGTGGGGGGGGGTTGGTCGAGTGGGTCGGGTGACTGTGGGGGAGGTTGAGTGAGAAACGGCATGTGGGAATGTTTTTAATGCACTGTAAAGCACTTTGTGTTACATTTTATGTATGAAAAGCGCTTTATAAATAGAGTTTGATTGATCGATAAATAGATCATCTTAAACAACAAATCTACTTGAAATGTATGATGAATCAGACCCTAATTCTCTCATTTAACAGATACGGTATGTGGTATAGTATCCAGCTCTTCACTCATATTAATAATTATACATTTTTAAGCACTTTTTAAATGATGAGTTATAGTGCATTATTTGTTACTTCTTTTGTAAAACTTATCTTCCTATGGTTGAACTTGTCCAGATGACTGTGCAAAGTTTATGCTTTAAAACTGTGTATTATGCATAAGAGAAAAGTACCCATGAATGCTTGCTGATTCAGTGGTTTGTGTGGTTACTACCACCGCATTATGGCTTTGCTTCCTGGCCCCGATTAGCATGTCTTTACCCACTTTCTCACCATTGTCTTGTCTGCCCCAGAGCAGCGGTGACTCCAGTAGTAGCTTACCACCATCGAGTGAATGAATAATGCAATGTGAAGCATCTTTGAGCCTCAACCTTAAAAGAGAAAAATACATAAGAAAAAGATGCTCTGTGGTGGAGCAGGGCCACATCGGTAATGCTGCTTATTTTTTCTATCATAGGTGGGATTGGAGTCCGACCTCACCGGTGACGCTCACCGGTGAGGTCGGACACCCCTTGGTGTTTTTATTTAAAATGTGTTTCTGAAATGTTTTAAACAGCTAAGTTATTAAACATTTTGCAGAACTGTAAGTTTTGTGTGTGCTTTCTCGTTATAGATATTTATTACCACAGAGCTGGTTAGCCTCCATCATGCTTCTTAACTCATATTTGATTGTTTTGAAATCCCTATTGCCAAAATCAATGAGAAATTGACACCCGGACCTGTGGCTTACATGTGGGTGTGAAGGACTGGTGAGCTCCCTGTGTGTATTTATGTTACCTGGAAAATCAAGGATTATATCTTTTTGTATTTTTATACACGTCAATAAGTTTGGTCACCATTATAATGTTCAGATGGACATGATTGACAGGTGGATTAGACAATCATTGACAGGGTCCATTCGTATCAAAACAAAACAGAAAAGCAAAAAAATATCACAGGAGACTGAAGGAGACTTTTTAGAGGATCAATTAGCACAGTTTAAAACGCTGTTAATCTGACGTGAGGAAAGTTAGATTTTGTTCCAAATGTTAGATAACCAATGAACAGAAATGAACAAATCTGCACGGTTTGAGTTTGACTCAAGAGGGACTGGTGACCAGACTCACAGTGAAGAATTGAAGAACTGTAACTTCTGGATACCAGGCAATACACACAGGCATATATCATTAACATGTTACATAATCAATAAATCTCTCAACAAAATACAAGACTTTATATTTTATGAAAATTTCAAACATTTAAACAACAACTGCTACACCCCTCATACGATTTCAGTTTAGTCTGCTTAAAAAAAAATCAGTTTTGTTTTATTTTTCAATTTAGTTGAATTTTTACTTTCATTTTTTCACACATTGGGTAACCTTTATTCCACAGTTGTTCGGACGACTTACTGACGCATTCACTTAATAGTTCCTGGTGGGTGTGGTTTAACCAATGTTACATTTAAAGGATGGCAGCATTTCATTTCACAAAAAACTGGGTCATCTTGAGCTTCTCCTGAAAGGTAACACACATTCTTAAACTCTGTCACCATATTTTGAAGTTATGTTTTTGATCAGGGACAAAACTTTAAGCTGGGTTTACACCGTGCAATCTTTGGGCTGATTTTGCCACTAATTTTAGTCGCACGACAATTTCAAAATCGCTACTCCGTGCGTCTGGGTCGCGTCGGGGCTGCGAGCTATGATCATCTGCCCTAACCCTAACCCATGATGAGCTCATGACTGCTGATCGTACGGATGGCTGCAGAGATTTCAGACATTTTTGAGTTTTTTGTCGTGAGTCGATGGGTCTGAGCATCGCTGAAGCTGAGTGAGAGCGGCGCGCACACGGTAATATACAGCTGCAGGCGCACTCAACTTTCACCTCCGTGTATGTGACAGAAGAGTATGTGTGGCCAGAGCGTCCAACTATCGGTGCCCCGTTCCCAACACGCGTAGAAAGCGACGCATGGATGCGCGTAAAAAGCGCCTTCCCCGTTCCCCTTTTCAATGCTCTGTCACATAAACAGCGCGCGTCTTAAGCCTATATTATATTTATTACATGTACACGTGTTTTACATGTAAATAAATGTCACATTTCTCGCCCTCCACAGGTTGACTGATCCACATAAACTCCAAATATACTAAATAAAGCATTATGTTTTTGCCAGATATGTTGATCTGCCAAATGCAAATCCAGACTCAGTCTGGTTGGAAAAAAAGCATCTAGTTGAGGAATTAACTTATTTAACGTATTTTTATGCATTTTGTCAACTTTTGTTTCTTTTATACGACTGTGAAAAATGTCCTTTCTACTTAGACCTTTGATAGATTTCTTGAGTGGCTGGTTATGGACAGTAGATATGAATATTTTAACTTTTAACTACTTAGTTTGAAACCCATCATCAAGCTAAATGTTTTGAATATTCGATTTTATCATATGTATCATATAATTGACCAAAGTACTATTAGGTTCAATTAGAGACAACTGCAATGCAGTGAAATATTTCAATAATAAATAATAGTGATCAGAAGGTCATGACCGTCCAACTATTATGTTGTGCAAATCTTCTGACTCAATGGTATACACAACTTAAAATCTTGAAATACATGCACCTGATATGCACTGATGAGTTTCAAAAGATAAGGTTGGTGTGTCTTTGTTTTTATAAAATGCCTGTGGGGTTGTTTTTAATGTAAGAACACGTACTTTCCAATGTACGATACTAGCACAAACCAAACCAGTTTGGACGTCTGGGCACTAGTATTTATTAATTAAACATTTAAATGTATTGCAGTTGGCTCTTATTGAATGTGATAATACTTTGGTCATTATATGATGATTTTAAAAAGCATAAAATTCATGTTGCTAAAACATTTAGGCATAGCCGCGGGAACGTCATTTTGAGAGGGGGTGCAGTTTTTTTTTTCCTTTTTTTTTTTTTTTTTCATGCAGTTACACACGTTTATTTAGGGTCAACTAAGAGTACTCACACAAAAATAGCGTCAGGACCCATGGAACGCTTGTAGAATGATCAAGATACACCAGAAAAAAGGCACAAAGAGTAAATTATTAGACGCTGCTCCTGACTCTCTGCTACAGGACGGCGTCAGCGCCCAGCCTCACTTCACGCACACACAAACACACGCACACACAAACACACACGCACACACACACGCACAAACAAACACACACGCACACACAAACACACACGCACAAACAAACACACACGCACACACAAACACACACGCACAAGCAGGTGTCTGTATGAAATCATGAGACTCGACTTCTACGCGTGAAAATGTCATTTGGCGATGGTCCACAGGACATGTGCCAAAGTAAATAATATCAATGTTTAACACAGTAGGACACTGTACAGAGTTAACAACAGGGACACGGTGCAACAACCGGCTGTTTACTTCACTTCAGTTCAGTTTCCCCGCGACGTACGGCGACTTCATCAGTTCACTCACCGCTCAGACGCTCAGATGAAGCAAAGTCCCACGGTCCCACCTCTGTGAGACGAGGAAACGTGGATTTGTGCTGCTGTCTTTCCGCGTAAACTCCCTTTGGTCTTTATGCGTCGCGTCAGATTCAAACACGAGTTGTTGCACACGGCGCCTGTAAATCCAGCAAAGTCCACACATTTATGCGTCCGCGGTGTAGTTTCACCTCAATCCAGCCTGGGGGTGTCATTTCCTCGTTTATTTTTTCATACTTAGGAGAATAATATGCAAACAGCGGTAAACAGCGGTTTGCGCGCTCAGGTCAGTGCGCCGCGCACCATCACAGGTTTAGTTTTCCCTGACTTTAACCTGCAGGCACATAGTTGACTGCAAAAACATTTGAAAAAAGTAAAAATATCATATGTATTAGAACAGACACTGTGTCGTTTTATAATGTTACCTAGAAAAGATAAAGTTTTGCTCAGGGCAAAACCAGCAATGAGCTTGTTCCCACAGTTCCCATTGAGTTTACCATCCAGCAGGGGGTGCTATTGCACCCTCTGCACCCCTAGTTCCCACGGCTATGCATTTAGGTCAGACAATGGAAGTGACTGGGATTTGAACTTGCTGCGAAAAGTTAAATTAGTCTTGTCTTAACATAAAAAAGCAAAACAAAAAATTGAATAAAAAAGAAAATTTGACATAATTTCACACAAAGCTCCAAAAAAGGGCCGGACAAAATTGTGGATAAATAATTTCGTTTAAGCATATGGTGCTTGTTTCAACCCACCTGGAGCAAGTAACAGGTGTGTGGGAAATATAAAAGTCCCACCTGAAAAGTAGATAAAATGGAGAGAAGTTGACTCTTCACATTGTATGTGTGTGCAACACTAAGCATGGAAAACAAAAAGAGGAGAAGAGATCTGTCTGAGGACTTGAGAACCACAATTGTGTTAAAACAACAATCTCAAGTTTAAGTCCATCTCCAGAGATCTTGACGTTCCTTTGTCCACAGTGCACTACATAATCAAGAAGTTTGCGACCTATGACACTGCAGCTTAATCTACCTGGACGTGGACGGAAGAGAAAAACTGATGAAAGGTTCCAATGCAGGATATCCCGGATGTTGGATAAGCAGCCCCAGACAACTTCTAAAGAAATTCAAGCTGTCCTGCAAGCTCAGGGTGCATCAGTATCAGCACCAACTGTCTGTCGAAATTTGAATTAAATTAAATACTATGGCAGGAGACCCAGACATACCTCATGTAACGCGCTAGGGGCTAAGGATTTGACTGCAGCCCAGGGGGCGACCAGAAGTAGGAACGACAGGGAGCCAAGGTGTGTGAATAAAACACAACAACAAAACTTTTCATTCAAATAAAGTTGTATTGAAAATGATAGGATCAAATATTGTTTATAGTTAGTTTAGGTATGGAATAATACGTGTAGCTATGAATTTATAATATTTGTATTATAATATAGTGAGATATTATTAATAACACAATAGAAATAGAAATGCAACAAAACAAAAAAACAACAGACAACGTTCAAGTGTGTCCAGTTCGGTTTTCAGTTTTAAAGTTTCAAAGTTATAGTTCGAGGTTGTAATCCAGTGTTTTTGTAATCCGAGTGTGTGTGTAAAGGTTCGTTTGTCCTACCGCATTGATGCAGTGATTGGGTGATTGGTTTAGCTCACCATCCAGTTGTGTTTCGGGGTTCAGAGCAGTGCAGAGTAGGGCAGAAGGTGTATAGGTGGTGGGAAAAAAAAAACCTGACCGATGAGCGGGTTGTTACTTAAGGTCAAAGCGAAGGTATCTGTCGAGTTGTTCGGGTGTGAGACTGCAGTTGGAGCAATGCCATCAAAGGAGTCACCGGAAGTGCTACTCGATTATGTGGGTTACACTCATTACTGACATAAAAAAGCAAGACTGCAGTTTTCCAAAATGTATGTGAGTAAGCCAGAATAATTCTGGGAAAATATCTTGAGACCAAGATAGAACTATTTGGCAAATCACATCATTCTACTGTTCACCAAAAAACGGAATAAGGCAAAAAAGTACAGTACACCATTACATGTAATTGCAGTATTTTTCTGGGAGATATTGTATTTTCTAGAAAAAATCCAGGGTTGCCAACACTTTTGGCCATGTCTGACATGACTTTGTTGAGAAAACACGTTATTAACACACAAATGTGTTGTGGAAAGGACGTTATTTAACCCTTTTAGCCGTCCATAGCCAGAGAGGCAGAGGTGACTGGGCACAACACGCTTTCTGAAGAAATCATCACACACAAGAAAGCCTGAAAGTTTACCTGAAATTTTAAGGGAAACGTTTCTGTTATGGTGCCAAGATACAGAAACAGAATGTAAATTTAACGTTATGTATTACATAAAGAAGGGGCCGTATTCCTAACATTTACTGCACCAACTAGAGTCATGAACGGGTTAAAGAAGTTAGACCAAAACTAGAAAAAGTGTCAGAGGTTGTCATCCAGACAATGTTTGAAGATCGAGACGTTTCGACTTCTATCCAAAAGTCATTGTCAGTCATAGAGCTGGTCTGGGAACTCTGGCTTATATGCTACTAGTAGTGAGAGGCCTCCCTACAGGGAGGAGTCACTGAACGCCTGATTTTGTTTTGGTAATCGTTTGCCCTGCCTAGTATCACCTGACCCTGATAACGTCCTGTTTTTTGTCAGGTTAATAGTTTGCCCTGCCCATGTCACTTATCAGAGAATTTTCCACTGCGTTAAGTCCTAAACTCGTTCTGAGCATTTCTGGCGTCTAAACACGCTATAGCAAATCTGCACTATAGCGTCCTTTCAGCCTCTAATGTCACTAGATTTTATATATAGTGCTGGCGCCATCTGCTGGCTGGATGCACTCAGTACAGGGCAGTAAGTGTAATCTCATAGTGGCTGACAACTCCATGTCCCACAATGAATTAGAAACATTTATTTTCTTTGAGAGATGAGGTGAGATGGCAAATTAAAAGGTACTCATAAGCATGTTTAAAGGTTTATAACAAAACAAAAATTGCATAATATTTTCCCTTTAATTATTGTAATCAATGCTAAAAACGGTAAAAAAAAACAAAACATTTTTGTGTGTGTGACATATTGGTTTTAATTTGATACTGTTTTTTTCCAGAGACCAAGATGGACAACTTCTCTAAAAACATAAAAGCTGCTCTTCAAAACAATGACCAGGCCATTGCTGCTAAACTGGCAAAAGAGCATTTAGAAAAGGTGAACAATGTTCCACTCACCATCGCAGTCACAGGAGAATCGGGCGCTGGCAAATCCAGTTTGGTCAACGCCCTCAGAGGCCTGAACAACTCTGACGAAGGAGCTGCTCCAACTGGTGCTGTGGAGACCACTGTGGAGCTGAATGAGTACCTCCATCCAGACCATCCCAATGTTAAGATATGGGACCTGCCTGGGATTGGGACCAAAAGGTTTAGAGCTGACGAATACCTGAAGAAAGTTGGGTTTGAGAAGTTTGATTTCTTCATCATCATCTCTGACACTCGATTCAGAGAAAATGATGCAAAACTGGCCAAAGAAATTCAAAAGATGAAGAAAAAGTTCTACTTTGTTCGATCCAAGATTGACCACAATATCCAAGATGAAAAAAGAAGCAAGAAAGAGTTTAATGAGGAAGAAACTCTTAAACGTATCAGAGACGACTGTATCAAAGGTAATTATACTTTCTACACTTTTTAATATTCTTCACTTGTTTTATTTTTTGTTCATTTTAGTGGATCATAATGTACCTTTATTAAAATGCAGGACTTGAGGAGTTGGGGATTGAGTCTCCAAAAGTCTTCCTGGTCTCCAGCTTTGATCTTAAACTGTACGACTTTGATGCTTTATGGAAAATTCTGGAGATGGAACTGCCTGAACATAAAAGAGATGCTCTGCTGTTGGCTTTGCCCAACATCAAGTCTGGACGTCATCAACAAGAAGAAAGAGGTTTTAAAGGCAAAAATAAAATGGCTTGATTTAAGTGAGCGGCCTGCCTACAGGGAGGAGTCACTGAACGCCTGATTTTGTTTTGTTAATCGTTTGCCCTGCCTAGTATCACCTGACCCTGATAACGTCCTATTTCTTGTCAGGTTAATAGTTTGCCCTGCCCATGTCACTTATCAGAGAATTTTCCACTGCGTTAAGTCCTAAACTCGTTCTGAGCATTTCTGGCGTCTAAACACGATAACTGCTGCAGCAAATCTGCACTATAGCGTCCTTTCAGCCTCTAATGTCACTAGATTTTATATATAGTGCTGGCGCCATCTGCTGGCTGGATGCACTCAGTACAGTGCAGTAAGTGTAATCTCATAGTGGCTGACAACTCCATGTCCCACAATGAATTAGAAACATTTATTTTCTTTGAGAGATGAGATGAGATGGCAAATTAAAAGGTACTCATAAGCATGTTTAAAGGTTTATAACAAAACAAAAATTGCATAATATTTTCCCTTTAATTATTGTAATCAATGCTAAAAACGGTAAAAAAAAACAAAACATTTTTGTGTGTGTGACATATTGGTTTTAATTTGATACTGTTTTTTTCCAGAGACCAAGATGGACAACTTCTTTAAAAACATAAAAGCTGCTCTTCAAAACAATGACCAGGCCACTGCTGCTAAACTGGCAAAAGAGCATTTAGAAAACCTGGACAATGTTCCACTCACCATCGCAGTCACAGGAGAATCGGGCTCTGGCAAATCCAGTTTGGTCAACGCCCTCAGAGGCCTGAACAACTCTGACGAAGGAGCTGCTCCAACTGGTGCTGTGGAGACGACTCTGGAGCTGACTGAGTACGTCCATCCAGACCATCCCAACGTTAAGATATGGGACCTGCCTGGGATTGGGAGCCCCAGGTTTAGAGCTGACGAATACCTGAAGAAAGTTGAGTTTGACAAGTTTGATTTCTTCATCATCGTCTCTGACACTCGATTCAGAGAAAATGATGCAAAACTGGCTGAAGAAATTCAGAAGATGAAGAAAAAGTTCTACTTTGTTCGATCCAAGATTGACCACAATATCCAAGATGAAAAAAGAAGCAAGAAAGAGTTTAATGAGGAAGAAACTCTTAAACGTATCAGAGACAACTGTATCAAAGGTAATTATACTTTCTACACTTTTTAATATTCTTCACTTGTTTT
Organism: Rhinogobius similis; assembly: GCA_019453435.1. Classification (NCBI taxonomy): domain Eukaryota; kingdom Metazoa; phylum Chordata; class Actinopteri; order Gobiiformes; family Gobiidae; genus Rhinogobius; species Rhinogobius similis. Next base: position 8,372,926 of record CM033631.1, on the reverse strand, counting down.
ATTTTTTGTTCATTTTAGTGGATCATAATGTACCTTTATTAAAATGCAGGACTTGAGGAGCTGGGGATTGAGTCTCCAAAAGTCTTCCTGGTCTCCAGCTTTGATCTTAAACTGTACGACTTTGATGCTTTATGGAAAATTCTTGAGAAGAAACTGCCTGAACACAAAAGACATGCTCTGCTGTTGGCTTTGCCCAACATCAGTCTGGACGTCATCAACAAGAAGAAAGAGGTTTTAAAGGCAAAAATAAAATGGCTTGCTTTGGCATCTGCTGCAGGGGCTGCTGTGCCGATTCCAGGTAGTTCTATCGTTGTTGATCTTGTCATCATTATGAAATTTGTGATTGAATGTCAGAAATCTCTAGGTCTTAGAGCTGAGTCTTTGCAGAGTCTTTCTGAGGCCACAGGGGTCCCGATGGAGGAGCTCAAGAAAGAGATAAAGTCCCCACTGACAGGGGTCAAAATAACTACAGAGCTCCTGATGGGAGTCCTGAGAGGGTATATTACTGTGGCCGGGGCAGTGGCACTAGAGGAGGGATCCAGATTTGTCCCAATTGTTGGAATACCTGTTGCAATGGGTCTCTCAGGTTTTTCAACATACCTAGCGCTCAAATACTTATTGAAAACATTGGGTGAGGATGCACAAAGCGTTTTCATAAAAGCCATGTCTTCATCTGTGTAACATGAATTTATGGCAAGTATTTCTCTGGTCATACAGTCGTCCATTTACTTAATGTTCAAAGTCAGTGCTTTAAATTTCAAACAACAATAAAGATAAAGCTTTAATTTCACTTTACATATATTTTATCTAATAAACAAATTGATACATATACACAAATGAAGTGTGTATCTGTTGCTGGTTCACTTGCAAAGAACTAATAAAGAGTCAAACTATTCAACCTGTTATTATTATATGAGGTAAATCTTAAATCTTAATAAAAACTTCTAAACAACAAATATGATTTCCTTTTTTAATAAACAATAATTGCAGTCATTTATGGTTTCACTATGCCAGGTATGGGCAAATGGGCATCTTTTGTGCTTGAGTTGAACATCTCCTTTAACCACTGGTTATTATTTGTGAAAAGTCAGTACTTGGCTCTTGGCCATTGTTTTTAGACTGCGCCCTCATAAGTAAGGATAATACGGAGATCACAGGTTCAAATCCCGGACCAGATCACCATCACACGATCTCTCTGGGTGGAGTCTGCATGTCCTCCCCGTGTTACCGTGGGTTCTCTCCAGGTCTTTCTTCCTCCCACCGTCCAAACACATGCAGGTAGGGTTGGTGGGTTGGTAACTCTACATTGTCCAGAGTGAATGAACGTGAGAGTGAATGGTTGTCTGTCTCTGTGTCTGCGGCGTGTTGGCCCCTGTCCAGGGTGTACCCCGCCTAAGGCCCTAAGTCACTGGGACAGGCTCCAGTCACCCGCGACCCCTAACGGGAACAAGCGGTAGAAAATGGATGAATTATTAGAAGACTCACAAGTTAATAATTACAAGAAGACAGAATGAACTTTCCAAATATAGAAGTAGAATATCACTTCATGACATGAGAACCGCTGTATGAACTTAAACAGCAATGATGTCATAGACCCCTCTGCAGAGAAATGGACTCAACCAGAGCAGAGTAAGTCCTGTCATCTGAGTTTGACGAGTGAGTCTGACTAATTCTTTTACTGCTGGACAACTTCATGAAATCCTAAGTTAATGAATGAACTACTTTTTAAGATTAAGCTTTAAATTTGTATTTTAATTTATAAAGCACTTTTCATACAGAAATGTCACACAAAGTGCTTTACAGTGAATTAAAAACATTCCCACATCCCACCCAACCACCCCACAACCACCAGACCCCACCCACCAAACACCTGCACACACTCTCACACACATGCACGCACACTCCCACACACACACACACATACGCTTTAGGTAAGATATGGGAGGCTGAGTACAGATAAACCTGTTGAGGAGGCACCATCGAAGGAGCCGTCTGCACCAGGAGCAGAGCGTCGCCTGCAGCCCCAGGACACAGACTCAGGGCCCAGAGGAGAGATGTGGCTCACACCAAACCTCCACCAGGGGCCCATGAGCCAGGGCCCAGCAGCCACAGCCGAACACCGCTCCTAGTGCAGAGGGGCCCTCAGAGGAAACACTGGAGAGTCTAAGATAAATTGAAGGATTCAAGTAAATGAGTACAAAGATCAATAAAAACTAAGACCTAAGGTTTAAAGTAGAAACATCAAGATTAAAACCTAAAATAAATAATAATAACAAATAGATTAAATAAATATAATAAACACAGACTATATAATAAATATTAATCAAAAGCTAATCTAAAAAGGTGGGTCTTGAGCCTGCTCTTAAAAACCTGAACGTTCTCTGCGGCCCTGAGGTTCTCCGGCAGGCCGTTCCACAGACGAGGGCCGTAGTACTGGAAGGATGCCTCGCCGTGAGTGTGTGTCCTGACTTTGAAAATGACCAGGAGCCGGCTGCCGGAGGAGCGCAGGGGCCCGAGGAGGAGCGCAGGGGCCGCGAGGGTTCGTATGGTAAAAGCAGTTCTGAAAGATAAGAAGGCCCAAGACCATTAAGACATTTATAAACCAGTAAAAGAACCTTAAAATCGGTCCTGAAACACACGGGGAGCCAATGCAGTGATTTTAAAACCGGTGTAATGTGGTCCCGCCCCCTGGTCTTAGTCAGGACACGTGCTGCGTTTTGTAATAATTGTAAACCTGAAATACTCTTTTTGGGAAGACCAGAGAGCAGGGCATTACAGTCGTCTGTGTAATGTATATTTTATTATTAATTGTACACCTTTGATTAATGAATTAATGGCATATAATTCATTTTGGCACAGTACTTGCTCCATATGAATAGACTAAAATCTTAAGTATTTAAATAAATGAATGATCATTTTATTTACAGGGTAACAGTGCACAGTTACATAGTGCCAGAGGTGCAAAGATGATTGTACCAGATTATAACTATGAAAACCCATTTTCATTTGCAGTCCTTAAAAATGAAGAGGGGCAAAGGGCATTATTTTTAGTGCAACAGTTCTCAGTCAAACCCTCAGTGAGTCATTCACTCACACATTTTTATCATACATTATATTCCAGAACAGATATAGCAGCAGCCGCTTTGTGTTAAAATTACAGCACAATTATCTATGAAGCACAAATTGAAAATTCAAGAACAATTCCACATGGGTTCAATTGGGGCTGTGACATACATTGCTACAGAGGCCCATTCAATTCCAGCAATCAATAAAGTGCATAGATTATTAAGTAGTATTTAATAAATTATTCTAACTTAATTTCATTTAGTGTGAAAGAATCTGTGCACTCTGTGTACTGCATAAGGTGGGTGTGTTGTTTGTGTTGTGTTATCCTTGCGTTGTTGGATTCTTTATACAACTTTTACATTTCAGCAACCACTTGATATTCCACTTCCAGAAATATTGAACCTGATCATTTAAAAAAAACAAAAAAAAACGTATATCACAAAACTTTTATGTGGAAATGTCAAGGCATTTCCAGGAGCCCAGATGAAGAAAATAAAATAAAAAATTGTCAAACATAACACTGTCCCCAGTGTTTCTTACTATACCAAATGTACTTTAAAAAAAAAACAGGTGAATAATGTCTCATGATCATGAACAAAAGTGTGATTGGGAACAAACAAAGCAAAACACTTATATATACAGTGTAAAATATGGAGAGTTTAAACAATGTTCCACTCACCATCGCAGTCACAGACTGGCTCAGGCAAATCCACTTTGGTCAACGCTCACCAGGGGCCTGAACTCTGATGAAGGAGCTGCTTCTTGACTTCTTGAAGAGATTTCTGGAAAGAACGTTGAGGCACAAATAGACACCTGGTGTTTGAAAATGGAACCAATAGCAGCAAATCAAGAGAGCAATTCTTAACAAATACAATTATGTGCATATTAACAAAAAAAGATGATTTTATTGGGAAATATCTATAAATAAATAGAATGATGTCTAAAAACAAATTGTGTGTCACATCCAGCACTTCAGTTTGTTTGTACTTCCTGTCTTACTTTGGTTCTACATGTCTCATTCCAGGTGTCTTTTCCTGTATTCGGTTGCCCGCCTTATGTGATGTGATGTTATTAGACGCGTTCAGGTTAAGCAAGACCTCCAGATCCGATCAGTGCCGATCAACGTTGATCGGAATGTGGGTCACCCTGTTTGTGTCAGACTTTACCCCGACTCTCTCTGACTTCACAAGTCATTTTTTGTTTTACTCCGACTTTTTCTGTGGCTCAAACACCTTACCTCCAGAGCTCATGATTATTGTCATTAAGTTGCCAGTTGACTATTTTGTCAACTTTGATGTCATCGACCGGTGCGTGCGCAAACACGGTTTCAGACATTTGGGAAGTGTCTCCACTCCCCAAATTATTGAAGCCCAGTTTAGTTTTTTATCCAGGTTGAAGCCTCATTTACTTGTTTTTCTCAATGGTTTTGCATTTCCTTTGTTTTTCAGATCGAGTTTATTTTGTTAAATTTTTGATAAATTCTGTTCAAGTTGTGCATTTTGGGTCCACGTTCTTGAACCCCTGTTACATTGTGATCTTTGACATTTGATTGACCCCTAAAAACCACAAAAAGCAGACTTGTCAAATTTGGTTCCTTTATGTACAAGTTTACTTTCTGTGGTTTCTTGCCTCACTTTTTGTTTTCACTTTACATAAACATGTCAGTCCTTATGAAATGGTCAAGGTTGGGTTAGACGCACTCACAGTTGCAGATAGTCTTGCCACATCCTCTCAGGCCTCCAAAACAGCTCTCAGAATTGGTTTTATGTGTATTTTATGCTGATGAAGCAAATTTCCCACGAGACTGATGTTGAACTAGGATCTGTCTGAACTACATTTACACACAAATATTGCTGCAAAAGACAAATAAATAATAAAACTTTTGAACCTCTTACAAATGTTTCAGGCAAATCTTATCTTTTTAACACATTAAACAGAACAAACAAAACAAAACTTGACCTGAGAGAAAAAGATACATGTCTCATTTTCCCCTTTATAATTAACCCATCTGTCCCAGTGATTTATACATTTGTCTATGTTTGAGTTCAATGTAAAGGTAAGTTTTTCCATTTTATAAACATCCAAAGTTATATCAGTCCAATCCTTAAGAGTCGCTTTTGTCCCAGTCATCCATTTTCTCATTATTGTCTTTTTTGCTGCGGCCAAGAGTATGTTCCACAGGTATCCATCCATCCTCTCCATCGCTGGACCCCAACAACCAAAGTACATTGTTTTTAGAAATCAGAAAGCGGTTTATTGCCATTGTCAGTGAAATTCACAAACGTAGGATCTTGCTTCGGCGTAGGTGCAACATAAAGCAATGGATAAAATATAAAAAATATATAAAAAGGCATGCATAAAATTAAGAATAAAATAGACTAAGATAGACTAACGCTATATACAGAATGTACAGTTGGCAAATGAGTAGTGCAAATAGACAGTTCTTATATAATATTATTGTTAAAGTGGCAGGTGTTACAGAGTGTTCATGAGTCCAACGGCAGAGGGAAAGAAACTGTTCTTGTGGCGGGAGGTTCTGGTCCGGATGGCCCGTAGCCTCCTGCCCGAGGGGAGTGGTTCAAATAGTCTGTGTCCAGGTGAGAAGGGTCAGCTGTGATCCGACCTGCTCGTCCCCGAGTCCTGGAGACGTACAGGTCCTGGACCGATGGAAGGCTGCAGCCGATCACCTTCTCAGCAGAGCGCACAATGCGCTGTAGTCTCTGTTAGTCCCTGGCTGTGGCTCCAGCGTACCACACGGTGATGGAGGAGGTGAGGATGGACTCGATGATGGCCGTGTAGAACTGCACCATCATCTGCGCCGGCAGCTTGGCTTTCCTCAGCTGCCGCAGGAAGTACATCCTCTGCTGGGCCTTCTTGATGATGGAGCTGATGGTCGGCTCCCACTTGAGGTCCTGAGTGATGGTGGTGCCAAGGAAGCGGAAAGAGTCCAGGAAGCGGAATATCGGTGTTGAAGTTGGACCGTAGTGCCTCGTTGATCTCAGTCCAGTATTTATGCACAACAGGACAGTCCCAAAAAACATGGTAGCGGTGAGCCTCCTGACAGCCACAGTTCCTCCCTGTGAATAGTGTGCACTTTGACACGGTGTAATGAAAAAACAGGGTATGCTTTTCCAACAAAATTCTTTCCATGCATGTGATTTGTGTTTCTCCATTTGCTACACATACACTTTCCCATTCCTCAACAGCCAAAACAAAATTGCAATCCTTATCCTATATTTTTTGATATATTTAGTTGAATGACTGTCCAAATTGTTAATACATTTATATAGTTTTTTTAATTGCAAACTTCTAATTATCTAAATGTTTCCCTTCTCTTTCAAACGTTTATTACAGTCATTTAGAGTCACGCACCATTTACATTAGAGCGTTGTAGACAACATGAGGTTGTGAGGTCCAAAGTCCAGCTCTCTGTGAGTCGTGGGATCTTTTCAGAGCTTTCTGTTTGACTTCACGTTTCAAAATGGAGCAGATCTCGGAGCACTTGCTTCGGTACAAAGGTTATAACTTCGCCGCCGGATGGGCGACCCCAGAGTACCTCGATTCACTTCAGAGTTTTCAGATCCGAGACAGCGACTTGTTCCTGGTCACTTACCCCAAATCAGGTCAGTAAATCCCATTCACAGATCATCTTAAACAACAAATCTACAAGAAATGATAAGTCAGACCCTAATTCTCTCAAGTTACAAGTATGTAGTACAATCTGTTCCAACCCAGCTCAGCTAAGGATAGGGGAAGTAACAAAAACAAAGATGTAAAGGTTTAAATAGAGTAATGTAATTTAATGAACAGGGAAGTAATGGTAAATGAACAGAATCAACACAAAATAATAAGGAAAACAAGCAACAAATGACAAAATACTTATGCGTCTCCAAAATGTCACACAGGCGAAGGCCCATGAACGGAATCGAGTGACAAATAAAAAGAAGACACATGAAAAAAAAACAAAATCACAAGTGCCTCAACACACACAAGTTTAGCGCTGGCAATGCAGCCCTGACAAAGAAAGAGACGCACACACAGGCAGCAGCCGACACAAAGTCAGGTGCACCGGGGCACAAGACACACACAAGACACACACAAAACACACACAAAACACACACAAAACACACACAAGACACACATAAACACACACAAGACACACACATGAACACACAAGGATGCACACGTGGACACACGTGGACACACGTGGACACACGTGTGCACATGTGCATCTGTGCTTTTACTTCAGTGACAAAAGTGCGCCCTTCTTCCGCCCCCTCTGTATGAATTACTTTTCCATTTGCCGTGTTCCTTTAAGGCACAGTGTGGACGCAGCAGATCCTGATCTCCATCTGTGAGTTATCTGGAGGTGTGAATGAGTATCCCAACAACCTGGAGCAGATGCCGTGGCTGGAGTACACAGAGGGACGCCCGGACTATGCCCTCAGACCCTCTCCTCGACTGTTCGCCTCTCACCTGCCCCCGGCCCTGATGCCCGCGGGGCTCAGAGACAAGAAGGCTCAGGTTAGACGAGAGCTGTGGTCGTTTAGTCGATGAAGACGAGGCACTTGGTCTCTCTGTCCAATCTGCTCCTAAATTTGAATTTATTTATGGAAAGCCCCTTGAGATGCATCATCTCGTTTTCAAGGGGGACCAAACACATGCAACAGCAACATTATAACAAAAGGACAATAAAACACCTCACAACAAAAGACATGACATAACACACAAAATCAGACATTACAGGACAATTCTGCTCACATAATCCCCTCCCCCCAAAACCATCTCAATGTACTTTTTTTTTTTTTTTTTTCTTTTTTTTCTCCCAGTTAACCATTGCCATTAAAAACAGTGACATTCAGTTTTCAAATGCATAAACAAGGCATTTCTAAAGGCGCCAAAGGAAGTGAGTGATCTCAGAGATGGAGGAAGATTGTTCCAGTCCAAAGGAGCCTTAAAATGGAAGGATCTCCACCAACTTCTTGCGTAATGTGAGGAACAGTAAAGACAGACATTGGCAATGTCGAAGGGAATAAACTGGAGTATATTGAACAAAAAGCATTTCAGATATGGTGGTAAATTGAAATGAATACATTTGAAAATAAATTGAAACCAGTGATACTGTCGTCTTTGTTCAGGCTGTAGCCAGTTCAGCTGATTATATAATTGGCAATGATGAGTTCTATAGGGACATTTTAAGATGAATCTGCACAAAGTATTAAATACAACAGTTAATGATTTTAAATGCACATTATATGTATTTTGATAAACTATGTCTGCATAATCAATAATTGGCAAAATTAGTTGAGTTATTATCTTCTCTTGTAATGTAGAACAATTCGATGCTCTGTACAGAGGCATTAAGCAAGAGTATGTTCGTTTTATTATGTAATCGAAGTGGCTTAAAATTTAGCTCTGAGTCAAGCCAAATTCCCAAGTATTTAACAACGGTCTCCTTTGTCATTTGACTACCATCATCATAATGCACACTCAGACTGAAGAGAATGACGAGTACCAAAGAGCACGCATACAGATTTTTCATATTAAGTTTTAAGAGGTTACTTCTGAGCCAGTTTTGAACCGAATTAAAGTCTAACTGTAATTTGTTGTGAAGCTGAGAGAAATCAGAGCTTGATGAACAGACGACAGTATCATCTGCATTTAGATGCACAAGACAATTTTTACACACTTGGTGAAGATCATTTATAAAAATAGAAAATAAAAGAGGGCCAAGAGTTGAACCTGTGGTACACCTTTTCCATAATGCATTCATCAGACTGTGCATCTTTAAAAACCACAAACTGACGTCTGTTATGAAGATAAGCATTAAACCATAAGAGAGCATTTCTGTTGAGGCCTATAGATTTAAGCTTGTCCAAGAGTAAATAATGGTCAACCAAATCAAAAGCCTTGGAGAGGTCAAGAAATATCGCACCTGTGCATTGGCTCTGATCAAAGGAGGAAAATACATCATTAGTGAATTTAACTAGAGCTGTTGTGGTGGAGTAACCAGCACGAAAACCTGATTGATAAGGTGATAAAATATTATATTGATTAAGATATTTATATAATTGTTGATAAATAATCTTTTTCAAATATTTTGGTAACCGTACAAATAATAGAAATTGGGCGATAATTGCTTAAATTTTTGTTGTCTCCTCCCTTGAATATTGGAGTTACTCTTGCAGTTTTCCAAGCAATTGGGATGAAGCTGGTATCTAAAGACATATTGTACAGATCAGAAAGTGGGTTTATTAATATACTTGATCCAAGCTTTAGGAACTTGGCTTCCAACCCGTCAGGGCCAACACTGCCATTTTTTAATTCTGAAATTGCTTGAAGTACTTCAGATGGTTGTATTCTAGTAAAAGAAAATGAGCCATCAGTTTGATTTGATGAACTTGGTGAAGCTAAATAGTCAGACTGTAATGAACTACCAATTTGAGAAAAGTGTGCATTGAATGCCTGAGCAATCATGGGGGGATCAGTGATTACATTTTCATTAACAAAAACCCGATCAGTAAAATCACTATTTGATTTATTGAGAAAGTGGTCTAGATGTTTCCAAAACTGTTTAGGATTATTCCAATTTTGTGTAAAGGCATCCTTATAGTAATTAGATTTTAAATTCCGGGTTTGTGTTTTGCAATGGTTCCTAAGTTGTCGATATACTTCCCAATCAGTAGGGTTTTTAGATAATTTAGCTTTTTCCCAAGCTTGATCACGTTTTTTGAAAAGGCTTATTAAATCAGGACTAATCCATGGGAGGTGTCTACCCTTCACACGAATTGTTTTTATGGAGCATGTCGATTGATTACGCTGTTGACTTCTGAGGAGAAAAATCCCATGCGTTGTCAACAGAAGGAATCAAACGAAATCTAGTCCAATTGATTTTGGCCAGGTCATTTATAAATTGTTCAGTATTAATGTTTTTGGTCTGTCTGACTTTGATGGTTTGGGTGGAAGTTTAGGTATTTTAATTTTCCAAATACAGAAAACAATTGAGTGGTCACTAAAGCTGTCGGACAGTACGCCAGATGTGGTGATCCTGTCTGGATTCGTGACAAGTATCCAGTCAAGCAGAGATGAGGAACAGCGGTCAACTCTGGTTGGTTCTTTTATTAACTGAGTTAAGTTGGCACTTGCGACCAAATTTCTGTCACTTGAGGAAGAGCGGTGAAGCCAATTGCTATTAAAGTCACCGAGACTATAATTTCACTGTTTTCCTGAGGGAATTAATTGTATTAATAATTGATTTCATTGAGTCTAATGGGGCAGATGGTGATTTGTAAATATTAGAAATAATTATATGTTTATTGTCATGAAAAATTATTTTTACAAAAAGTGATTCAAAATTAATAGGTTGAACAGTTGGGATCAGAAGTTCTCCTGTGAGATTAGTGGAGACATATGTTGTTAACCCACCTCCCCTAGAACCTCTGTCAGCTCTATAAAGGGCATAACCATCAATTTTTATTTCAGCATCTGATATTTTACTGTTTAGCCATGTTTCTGAAATGGTTATAATATGGGGCTTATGATAAGAAACCCAAACTCTCAAGAGATCAATTTTAGGCATTAGACTCCTTATGTTGAGGTGAATTATTTTTAGACCCTTAAGTGATTCCATTCTTTAGTTTAGATGTGTAAATATGAGATAGGAGTTGGGGGAAAAGGAGGACATGGAGCGATACACATACACAGACAAACGAACAAACAGACAAGTAGACAAACAAACAACAAGACAAAACATACATAGTGAAAAAAAAAAAAAAAAAAAGGCTTGCTGCAATTACAGGTAATAGGTTTAGCCTGCTGCTTCTCTACTGCTTTTAGTTATTAAGCTGTAGGACTACAGATTTAATAAAGGAGTGTTAATAGACCCATAACAATCTATGCTGAACCATACAAAACAGAATCACCTCAGAGTATCATGCACTGAAGTTTTTCTGTCAAGAGCGTCTTACGTCATTGACAAGATGATGTGCGACAGAACCTCGCAGAATACGGCAAACAAAGACATGCTCGAGGAATTAACTTCAAGAGGAATTCGCACAGTTACAGTACTTAGATGAAATGTCTGAGGTAATTCCTTCATGTATATTGTCTTTTGTAAAGTCAGACGTCACTCAGCAGTCGAGAGCTTGGCCAAGACATTAATTTACTCACTTTATGGAGAGTCAATGGTATCCCAGAAAAAGACGCGTGCTTCCTCGGGAGAACGAAAATGCTTGGATTTGCCTTCGACGGTGACTCTCAAAGTGGCGGGATATAATAACGAGTAGCTTTTCCCTTCTTCACGGAGCTTTTTCTTGATTTGGTCATATTGGCGGCGTCTTTTAACAAGATCTGCGCTGAAGTCGGCATTGATGTAAATGCGGCTGCCTTCGAAGGTGAGCTCTTTCTTCTCTCTGGCCAAGCGTAGGATTTTAACTTTGTCCGGAAAGTGCAGGAACTTTACGAGGATGGGCCGGGGAGATCTTGCATTACTTTTTATGTTGTATGTAGGAGAACGATGAGCATTTTCAATGACTGGCGGTGTGGCGAAACTCTCATTGCCAAAGAGGTGACGTAGAAGCCGGATTATGAAGCTGGCCATGTCGGTCCCTTCACAGTGCTCTGGGACACCAACGAAGCGAAGATTGTTGGCCCTACTCCGATTCTCCGCATCATCAGCTTTGTCCCTCAGGTATTTGTTTTCCTTCTCAAGCACTGCGACTCGTTTTGTCAAATCTTCAACGTTGCATTCATTAGCGCTGACACGTTGTTCCAACTCCGTGATTTGGTCACATAGAGTAGAAAGTGATCCTTGTATGTTGTTCAAAGTAGTCTGTACAGGTACAATCAAGTTGTCAATGTGGGCAGCCGTTTCAGTTTTACTTTGTTGTATGGCCTCCAGAATTGTTTGGAGAGAAAACTCACGCTGGTCCATATGCTCCATTGGAATGATGTTTGGCAGAAATTCTTTCAAATATTGGTAGAAGAACCTTTGAAGTTTTGCTAGAGTCAATATTATTGTAGTACCTACTCGGAAAGTTGAGTTTTTTATGCAGCAGGGAGAGACCTTTGTGGCACACTCAGTCAGTAGCGGCCATCTTGCATGATTTAAAAATATGTTTTATTGTTTCATTTAATCCACTTCATCCATAGATTTCTCTGGGGCATTGTAACTTTAAAGGCTGTTTTCTTCAAATTCATTTTTCTCCCCTTGGTACATAAAGATCAGCCTTAAAGTAGCTCCTACACAAACCACACTTTACAATCTGGACTCAACAAGATTGACGAAATGTACAGAAGAATTTTTGATATCTAATTCTAAAACAGATTTATTGTTTTAAGTTTTAAAGGTCCCATAACATGCAAAATGGACTTTTCAGAGGTTTTAACCTTCCTACAGTGCTATTTGGGCCTCGTATGTTGTGCCCAAAGTGGTTTTTTGATTGATTCCCTCATGTTTTCACTAGAGAACTGTCTTTTCCGTCCCCCTCGGCTGAGCAGCAGACGGGGGCTCCTCACTAAGATGACGCGGTGTTTAAGCCACGCCTCCAGGAAGCACGCAGCCGCAAGAATAAAAACAGCTAATGCTAATGCTACACAGTAATTACACGATGGATACGACAGATAGAAGAGTTAGCTTGTTATTTACCAAACAGCAACGTCTGTCGTCGAGGCCCTGGAGCACGTCAAACTCCAGGTCAGATCCAGGACGTAGGACTCAGCACGACGCACCGTCAGGAGGAGAAAAGGTTTATTCCCGTGTTTGTGTATCGCTGTTTACCGGAGCACACGGCGCATGCACCATCTCCACTCTAGGCTTCGGCACGGGTTGGGAGGGGGAGGCGCGCGGGTTGGGCGGGGGAGGCGTGCGGGTTGGGCGGGGGAGGCAGCCTGCTCTCTGTTCGGGGGGGTCAGATCTCAGAGTGAGCCGTTTGCTTTTACAAGGAGGGGGGCCAGTCCAAGAAATGGGTGTTTTTTGGAAACTGTTATGTTATGGATATTGCACAACGAGAAAATGTATCAACAAAGCCCTTAGAATAGACTGTGTAAAGGGGAAAATAGCAGAATATGGGACCTTTAAACCTGGTTTTGTTCTTTTTTTCAGATTTAAATGTCCCAGATATGTGCAATTTTGGACGTTTTTACACATAAAATGCCTAATTTCTACATGAAAACATAACATGATGAAATGATTTATGTGAGTAAACTACAGAGAAAATTGAAAATTGATATCTTTAAATTTACCATTTTTTTGCTATTCCCCTGTACTGTCTTCCATAATCGGTCGATGAAGTTTAACATTTAACATTTATAACATTTTTAGAAATCGACAAATTATTTTATTTTGATAAGGGATTTATATCTAAAAACAGTAAAAAATATGGAATGAGGAGTGAATCATGAGTTTAATCTAACTTTTATAGATCTAACATAAATACACTGTTTCCCAGTAATTTTCTGTATACATAGTTTGTTTTTGCATGAACTCCAGTGCAGTGGTGGTCGTTTGAGTGCAGTTTGGGTCAGATATATACACATACTTCATAGTTTTGATACATTTTTGCCACACCCCCTTTTAGTTGACTCACCGGTTGATTGGGCAGGTCTTTAGCCGACCAAGAATTCCTCTAGTCGACTTCAGCCTTATGTTAGACGCTTCTCAATGGAAAAACTGCAACGTAAAATAAAGTAGATTAGGAATGAAAACAGCTTTAGTAAATGCATGGATAATGACATTTGTAATTTGACTTTTCTATTGAAGTCTCTAACCGGCTTTTTAAAATACTTGAGGAACAAAAATAGATAAATGCCATTTTAAAAAGTGTTTGTAGTTTACGGTTTGTAAAGTAATTTATTTTACTGCAATCGAAATAGCGTCAACACAACGTTATATTCTTTGATAATATCTGTAGAAGATGGTAACAAAAAACAACAACAAACAGTTTGACAGAAAAAAAAAAGTTTTGGTTCATGCACAAAGTAGGCCTAGAATTCATTTTTGACTGTTCAGTGGAGAATGGATTTAGTTGTCGAAAGCGGCATTTTCTAATTTAATTCTTTGACTTGGAGAAACACACTTTGAAAACACTTTGAAAGGAAAGAATAATTAACTACTACAATAAAGTTGTGAAACAGTATCAATAGACTATTTAGATGATAAAAGTAATGATTAGAGGATGCACTTTAAATCATTTCTGAACAATTGCTTAATCAGTTTGACGTAGAGCTCATTAAAACATAATAAAATAGGGCTAGAAGTGGTCTGAGCTCAGCACAGACTGTGCCTCGAGCCACAGACAGGTGCAGACAGGTGCAGACAGGTGCAGGAGTCTCGTGGTGATCTTCAACTTATTTAAACTGCATCTTCTAATCATCACTTTTATCATCGAAGTAGTCTTTTAATAATATTTCACAACTTTATTCCTTTAATTAATTATCTTTGAGCTTTTATTTTGAAGGCCAGTGAACTTTGTTTATGTTCGTCATCTTCCTTTTTCAAAGTGTGTTTCTCCAAGTCGAAGAATTAAGTTTATGATGAGTATTTCCATTCTGAACTTGAACAAGAAAAAATTGAATTATACTTTGTACAAGGACCAGGTCAACAGTTTATTAAAAGGGGAGAGCTCTGTTTTTGCAATTGAACGCTTCACTAATTCTTCATAAAAATGTTAAAATACCACAGAACAGATTGTGTTACAATAAGAGCACATCATTTGTTTTGACTCAACGGAAATTATATTCTTTAATCAAATTGAGGTGGGACATTTTCTTAATTTATTCTTTTTTGTCCCCAACCCCCTGATAAAAGGAAACTATCCACTGGACACACAACAATAAAGCTGAAACCCTCTTATTTTCAGTCAAATCAACCATTCTGATATAAATCTGGTTCAGTTTTGAACTCCTAACATACAAAAAATAAAGAATCCTAACATTTTAATAAAAATGAAAAGGACTTATATGAATTCCGCCTAGACTGAATCCTAAATCGGTGCGTTGTGACTTATTTTTGCACGTGTACATTAACATTTTATACAACGCAATCTACTTTATATAATGTTTTAGCGAGAGACTTTTCCCTCGTTGACCATTAGCGCAAACACCATTAGCGTCAAACTGGAAGTCCCTTTACTACAAGAGTGCAGATCATAGACATAAAAAGAGACAAAAGTGGGCGGGGCAGAATAAGGTGAATAGAATATTTAAAATCTTATATTCCTTTTTCCCACTTATAATTGTAGTAAATCAGACACCAGAGGCCAAAACAAGAAAGTCTCAGCTTGACGAAGAGTCAAAGCCATTTCTTTAAACTGCAAAGGGAACATAAACAGCTTTAGTTTGAATCAGAGCTCATTTTAGTTTTAGGCGTTTCAGGAAAAATAGTTCCTCATTTCAAAGAAGCTGAGGTTGTTAGTGCCTCTTGTGGCCTAAATCCATATTGCACAGATCATTTAGATACAGATTTTGACATTAAAACAAAGGATAAATTATAGGCAAAATACAATACAATTAATATTCTTCTGTACATTTTTGTCTTTCCAGATTATTTATGTGATGAGAAACCCAAAGGACAACATCGTGTCTTACTATCACTTCAGCAAAGTTTTCAATGCGCTGGACATTCCAAACAGCTTTGAGGAATTCTTGGAACAGTATTTAGCAGGAAATGGTAAGATACTTTTTGTAAATTTGATTCCCATTTTACCGAGTTCTTTAAAAAGTATTGTAATAAACACAACAAAAAAAGAAAGAAATGTCCACCTTAAATAAACGTGCTACACCACTGTACGATCCCCTCCTTGAACCGCCTCCTTAACGTGGCGGGGAGGTTTGAGTACCTGAATGATCCTGGGAGCTATGTTGTCCGGGGCTTCATGCCCCTGGGAGGGTCACCCTTGGCAAACAGGTCCTGGGTGAGCGGTTCTGAAGCCCATTATGAATAGTTTACCAACAAGGTCGATTACGTCGCCCGGATTGGTGTCACCGGGGCCCCACCCTGGAGCCAGGCCTGGGGTCGGTGCTCGACGGCGAGCGCCTGGAGGCCAGACCTTTCCCCACGGGGCCCGGTCGGGCACAGCCCGAAGGAGCGACGTGGGGCCGTCCTCCCGTGGACCCACCACCTGCAGGAGGATCCATAAGGGGCAAAGAGATCTGGGCGGCAATCGAAGACGGGGGCCTCGACGATTGGATCTCCAGACACAGAAACTAGCTCTAGGGACATGGACACCTCGCTGGGGGGGAGGAGCCTGAGTTTGTGTGGGAGGTCGAGCGTTACCGACTAGATATAGTCGGCCTCACCTCCACGCACAGCCTGGGCTCTGGATCCCGTCTCCTTGAGAGGGGCTGGACTCCATTTCTCTGGCGTTGCCCGCGGGGAGAGGCGGCGGGCTGGTGTGGGCTCATAGTCCCTCAGCTCAGCTGCCACGTGTTGGAGTTCACCCCAGTGAACGTGAGAACGCGACCCTGTTCACCCCGCTCTGGGAAATGTCCCAGGTGCAAATCGGAAGCATATTGGAAAAAATATATAAATATAACACCTTGTCAAACTTCTACAAAAAGAAATCACAACTGACAGGGTGGGGTTTGTGAAGGAATGGGTTGTTCGGTTGTTTTAAAAAACTCTATTCACCTTATTCCGGAAGTTTCCGTACGCGCCGCCATCTTTTTCCGTTGTAGTTTACATGGAGCAGACGAGCTCAACAGAAAATAAATTGAGCGGATTAAAAAACGGATTAAAAAACAGTTTTCAGGCCTCAGGAAATCGTTGCGTTGTGACTTGTTGTTGCTCGTGTTCATTAAACATTTTACACAAATCAATCTACTTTATGTAACATTTTAGCGACAAGACTTTTCCCTCGATCGGCATTTGTGCGAACACCGTTTACGTCAAACCGGAAGTCCACGAGTGTGGATCGTAGACATAAAAAGAGGCAAAAGTGGGCGGGCAGAATAAGGTGAATAAATCTATGAAATGATACAGGACTTCTTTTTAAAGAAAAGAAAAATGATGAACTAAGTAATAATTTATTGCACAGTGTTTGGCCCTATACATATTCAGTGTATCGTAGTGAATTTAACTGAGAAATAAATACATAAGTAAATTTGTAAAAGAAAAGAAAACAATAAACATTAACATACTAACGGTGCACTTCCTGCTTCTCGTAGAATTGGTTCCTGCCAGACATGTGACCTGTACACCTTCAGCAGCCATCTTGATTCTGGCCGCTAATGTAAACAGTCCTGATCTTTACTGTCAGCTGTGGTTCTGACATTTATACAACAACAAATGACATTGTACTAAAGTATAGCTCCATTTTAAAACACAATGTGGCTTTGCTGCAGCGCGTTATGGAGAAAACGCTAATAAATGATTAGCATTAGTGATTAGCTACAGGTCAAACATAATTAACTCAAAGAACAACAGAAACATGGCGTGTAAGTGTCGGAAACCTTACTTGTGTGCGACAAAAGTGCTGCACTAAATATTAAACATGCTTTTTATAAATGATTTTGAGCTTTTAGTGCTTGCTCTGATGTCTGAGGTCTTTGCCAGTTATAAGTCTGTGTGACGTCGTGAAAAAACGCTCAAAAGGTCTGATATCTGCACTGACTGCTATATGAGAAGTTTGAGGCAAAAACAAATTTCAGGCAACATTTGTGACTTTATTTTGCGTTTATAAAGTACATAAAGTAAACACTCGTCACTTCCCGTGTGAATATTATACTCCAACCAGCTGCAATTTAACTCAGTTCTTGATGTGTGACGTCCGCTGGCATGAACCGGTGCAGTAGAAGCTCCCTGATCTCATTTTCATCCAAATAGATGCTTTTACAACAAAATATATCTGTACTGGAGCAAAACAGAGCAAAAAAATCAGGTGCATGGACTAGTTCTGTTTTTCATGTTTCAAAACATTAAAAATAAGGTACAGCACCATTAAAGGAAAAAAATATTCATCATTTTTCATTCTCATCAGTCACTATGAAATTACACTTACTGAGTGCATCCAGCCAGCAGATGGCGCCAGCGCATTGGACAGTCTAGTAAAGGGAGCGCTGAAAATAGGTTCAGACGCAGATGTGCTGCAGTGATTGTGTTTAGGCGGCAGAAATGCTCAAAACGAGTTCAGTGATGATTTAAGGACTTAAAGTGCGTATGACAGGTTTTCACTCTTTTCTAATTTTGTCTTTATTTGGTGTATTAATAGCTGTTGTAAATATAAATGATAGTTTCACGACAATCAAGTGGCTGTTTGTGAAGAAAAGTTGAAAATTCTGTAGAAAGTTACAGGAAGCAAACAAATTGATGACATCACACTAGGGAGACAAAGATTATGCATAATTTACACAAAAGAGACTTATTTTTTTGACCCTTATTCATTAATTCAACCAAAAACGTGTTCACGTGTATTTTTATTTGAAAAAAGAAAAAATCTGTGACATTAGATGAATTTGGCCCAGTTTACAGTGTGGTTGCTATGGTAATTTCCTTGTGTGATGTCATCATTTACAACCAGGAAGTAAAGCAAAAGACCTAAAAAATTGCTAAAGCGGAAGAAAATTTGTAAAGTATTTTAGCAAAATTTGAAATCTATTTATCTGAACTGCATTTAAGTGAAATGAGTCGTCCAACCTGTCATAGGCCCTTTAAAAGAGCAGAAGATTCACTGATATGTGACGTATGAAGTCGGAAAATACGTCCGGGATAAATGGCACGACGTGTGGCTGACGCTCGGAGGGGGAAGGATTTTTGAATAAACATTCCTCAAAACAGCGTGAATGCCACAGAATGCTACTTCAGGGATGTTTTTGATGGCAGAACATTGTTAGAACAGGGTTAAAAGCTCAAAAAAGTCACTGCAGCAGAATACGTTCCCTTTAATAAAACTTTAATAATTTAGAATATTTGTTCTTCCCAGTTGGGGCTTCGTCCTGGTTTGATCACATCCGTCTGTGGCGTTCAGTCTGTGACCAGTACAACATCCTCTATCTGACCTATGAAGACATGATACTGGTGAGACATCTGTGAAAACACCAGAACAATGAGACTTTTCTCATGTAATCACTTCACTTTTGTCTCTAGGACTTGAGAGGGGCAGTGGTGAAAATCTGTCATTTCTTGGGTAAAAAGCTCAGTGATGCAGACATTGACAAAGTTGTCGAAAAATCCACCTTTGAAACGATGAAGAAGGACTCGAAAGCCAACTATAAGTTTTTACCAGAAGACAGACTGAGAGGAGACTTCCTGCGCAAAGGTAACAGTTAACAAAGTACTTTATGTTGGATGAATTCACGGGTTCGGTCAGGTGACCCATTTTGCTCATTTTTTATGAAGGGGTTAAACTACAACGGAAAGCAATGGTAGACTTCACTCACATTCTCCACAATAACGGCCACAACTGAGCCCAAACAGCACACAACCTTAGAATAAACACCAGAGACTGCTTTGAAGCTAAGGACGACTCACCTGGCCATGTTTTTTTTTTTTAACCTTTATTTAACCAGGAAGACACCCATTGAGATCAAGATCTCTTTTTCAAGGGGGACCTGGCCAAGTCGTCAGCAGCACACGTCAGGAGTATTACAAGTTTAAAAATACATAAACAACAAAACAATTTGTCTAAAAAACTGAAACAAAGTGCAACAGTCATAAGATAAAGTGCCATAATTAGAAAGTGCTATAGTTTCACAGCAAATTAAGTTCACAATAACAGATTAAAAGCACAAGCCTGAGAAGCTGAGACCCTTTGTCTTTTTTGTAGAAAGGAACGAAATGTGTTTAAGGAAACAAGATCAGACTATTTGGTTTCTGTCTGTAAAGTGTTCCAAGAAGAAGGAGCAGGTCCATATGCCACTCTCCTGAAGTCTTTAGGTTGTATCTTATGAGCAGACTTTTTATTTTTCTCTCTAAAGGACTCACTTGTGGCTGTGGGAAGCCCATTCACAGAAATCATGGTGAGGATTCAGGTTGTGGACTTTGACATCTGCTCCTCCTCCTCTGCCCCTCTCTCCTCTGCTCCTCCTCCTCTGCCCCTCTCTCCTCTGCTCCTCCTCCTCTGCCCCTCTCTCCTCTGCTCCTCCTCCTATGCCCCTCTCTCCTCTGCTCCTCCTCCTCTGCCCCTCTCTCCTCTGCTCCTCCTCCTCTGCTTTTCTCTCCTCCTCTCCCAAGCTCCTCTCTCCTCTGCTCCTCCTCCTATGCCCCTCTCTCCTCTGCTCCTCCTCCTCTGCCCCTCTCTCCTCTGCTCCTCCTCCTCTGTCCCTCTCTCCTCTGCTCCTCCTCCTCTGCCCCTCTCTTCTCTGCTCCTCCTCCTCAGCTCCTCTGCTCTTCCTCCTCTGCTCCTCTCTCCTCTGCTCCTCCTCCTCTGCCCCTCCCTTCTCCTCCTCGGCTCCTCCTCCTTGGCTCCTCCTCCTCTGCTCCTCCTCCTCTGCTTTTCTCTCCTCCTCGGCTCCTCCTCTCCTCTGCTCTTCCTCCTCTGCTCCTCACTCCTCCTCCTCTGCTCCTCTCTCCTCTGTTCCTCTCTCCTTGGCTCCTCACCCTCGGCTCCTCCTCCTCTGCTGCTCTCCCCTCGGCTCTTCCTCCTCTGCTCCTTTCTCCTCCTCCTTTGCTTTTCTCTCCTCCTCTCCTCTGCTCCTCGCTCCTCCTCCTCTACTCCTCTACTCCTCCTCCTCTGCTCCTCTCTCCTCGGCTCCTCCTCCTCTGCTGCTCTCCCCTCGGCTCTTCTTCCTCAGCTCCTTTCTCCTCCTCCTTTGCTCCTCCTCCTCTACTCCTCCTCCTCTGTTTCTCTCTCCTTGGCTCCTCACCCTCGGCTCCTCCTCTTCTGCTGCTCTCCCCTCGGCTCTTCCTCCTCTGCTCCTTTCTCCTCCTCCTTTGCTCCTCCTCCTTTGCTCCTCCTCCTCTGCTCCTCCTCCTCTTCTCCTCCTCCCCTGCTCCTCTCGCCTCTGTTCCTCTCTCCTCGGCTCCTCACCCTCGGCTCCTCACCCTCGGCTCCTCCTCCTCTGCTGCTCTCCCCTCGGCTCTTCCTCCTCTGCTCCTTTCTCCTCCTCCTTTGCTCCTCCTCCTCTGCTCCTCTCTCCTCTTCTCCTCCTCCCCTGCTCCTCTCTCATCTGTTCCTCTCTCCTCGGCTCTTCACCCTCGGCTCCTCCTCCTCTGCTGCTCTCCCCTCGGCTCTTCCTCCTCTGCTCCTTTCTCCTCCTCCTTTGCTCCTCCTCCTCTGCTCCTCTCTCCTCGGCTCCTCCTCCTCACTGTGTCTCTTCTGTGGCTGGGACTTCCTCATCCCTCATTTCCAGATAGAAACTGAGGCACAGGAGGAGTCAGGAAAAAGACTGAGACAGTTTTATGTGTTCCAACAGCCCCCTCTGGTGGTTAGAAACAGAACACTCCAGTCTGACCCCGTGACTCGAGTGAACATGGAGGGATTCGTTTTGACTCCTGAAGTGCTGTGGCTGTGATGTGTCCTTGTTTTCAGAGCCACAAATTAATTTACTGTCGGCTTTGTGTTGATGAAGGACAAGAGAACATTATGTTTTCCAGGTCGCATTGGAGACTGGAAGAACACATTCACTGTTGCTCAGAGTGAAAGAGTGGACCAAATCCTGCAGGAGAGACTTGGAGACATGAATCTGCCGTTTATTTGGGAATAACAGCCAATTCAGACTTTTGTGAAGATTATACTCCAAACAAATAATAAAAAGTGGATGTTGAGGGATATTTGGAGAATACATATTTTTGAACAAACAATAAAATCAGATACTTGTGCATAAACTTGGGTGCTGTTTTTGTGTCTGGCTCTAGAGGGCAGTGTTGATTAGGGTTATACAGTAATTATCCTCTACTATTGTCTACAATAAAAAACACATAAACAATGTACTGTAAATGTTTGAAGATGTATTTTCTTAATCTCCTCACACCAAACATGTGGTGCTCTCATGTCCTCCCAATTTGAGATAGAATGAGAGGAAATGTTGACATTTATGTATTTTTATTTGTTCAGGGCACCATAGTCAATTATCAAAATCACACTCATTAATAAACAGTTGTACATTTATTATTATTAATCATTTATGTTGGTCAGTCGGAAGGTTTGTAAGAAAGTAACCAAATGCAAATTGCAAATTTGTCATTAACAGGTATAAAACTAGACAAGGTTGTTCTGGATCTGTCTAGTTATGTGCTGGAGTTAACAATGTGTTAAAGCCAGTTTGTGTCTGTGAAATCTGAGTTTCTCCAGCCATGGGTCCCATGTGTGACCTGAAGTTAGGATGCTGCGTCGGATCTGCGACTGACGACACGTCGCTGGTCTGGAAGATATTCATTTAAAGATGCTTCCTGTGAAAGGAAGGCAGAGGAAGAGAGGGACGCTTCTCTGTTGAGCGTCTTGGTTTTTCAGAATGGTCACAGCCGGGATCTGACCCCCAAGACTGGACATTAGCCAGGCCTCCATTGTTTGAACATTGGGACTTCCTGTGTCATCCCTTCCTGGTGAGTGTATTCTGTTTTGCGAGTTGATCGATCTCTATCTTTTATTGTTAATCCAATTATACACAAACTATCTCTGCACATAATTGAAAGTTTGATTGCTCCATAAACAACAAATATCAACAATCCCAGATATGTCCTGATTATACTGACTAAGTTTGGAGTCCGTCAGATAATAAACACTATGACAAGTTTGTTAAAATACGAGGGCTAGATTTCGTAAATCTTTTTAAATTCAAAATAGCCGCCTTCCCGTTGATGGTAGGTTGTGGTCCCAAGACTTTTTTGCTCAGGGCCACGTACATGTACCAAATTTCATTGGATTCTGACAAACTACATTTTTTCTACATTTTTTACATTTCCCATTGACTTTTTGAGGCGTGGCAATTCAAATGTGGGTGGAGCTAGGGTGTGGTTGTCCTACGAGCAGTGCCTTATGGCAGCGCTGACTGCAGAGACGGCCTTTATGTTTCATAAAGCCTCATTTGCTTCACTTGAATTGGCCTGTAATACGGCATAGAAACTTGAAACTGTTCAAGTGACAAATGTAGAACACCTCTCACAGCACACATGTACACGCCGCGGTCACACCCACCTCTCACAGCACACATGTACACGCCGCGGTCACACCCACCTCTCACAGCACACATGTACACGCCGCGGTCACACCCACCTCTCACAGCACACATGTACACGCCGCGGTCACACCCACCTCTCACAGCGCTCATGTACACGCCGCGGTCACACCCACCTCTCACAGCACACATGTACACGCCGCGGTCACACCCACCTCTCACAGCGCTCATGTACACGCCGTCACACCCACCTCTCACAGCACACATGTACACGCCGAGGTCACACCCACCTCTCACAGAGCTCATGTACACGCCGCGGTCACACCCACCTCTCACAGCACACATGTACACGCCGCGGTCACACCCACCTCTCACAGCACACATGTACACGCCGCGGTCACACCCACCTCTCACAGCACACATGTACACGCCGCGGTCACACCCACCTCTCACAGCACACATGTACACGCCGCGGTCACACCCACCTCTCACAGAGCTCATGTACACGCCGCGGTCACACCCACCTCTCACAGCACACACGTACACGCATGTTGTAATACGCATGTAATACGGCATAGCAACTTAAAATTGTTCAGAGGGACAAATGTAGAACACCAAACACAGCACTCATGTACACGTCGCGGTCACACCCACCTCTCACAGCGCTCATGTACACGCCCCGGTCACAGCACTCATGCACACGCCGCGGTCACACCCACCTCTCACAGCGCTCATGCACACGCCGCGGTCACACCCACCTCTCACAGCGCTCATGTACACGCCGCGGTCACACTCACCTCTCACAGCGCTCATGCACACGCCGCGGTCACACCCACCTCTCACAGCACACATGTACACGCCGCGGTCACACCCACCTCTCACAGCACACATGTACACGCCGCGGTCACACCCACCTCTCACAGAGCTCATGTACACGCCGCGGTCACACCCACCTCTCACAGCACACATGTACACGCCGCGGTCACACCCACCTCTCACAGAGCTCATGTACACGCCGCGGTCACACCCACCTCTCACAGCACACATGTACACGCCGCGGTCACACCCACCTCTCACAGCACACATGTACACGCCGCTGTCACACCCACCTCTCACAGCACACATGTACACGCCGCGGTCACACCCACCTCTCACAGAGCTCATGTACACGCCGCGGTCACACCCACCTCTCACAGCACACATGTACACGCCGCGGTCACACCCACCTCTCACAGAGCTCATGTACACGCCGCGGTCACACCCACCTCTCACAGCACACACGTACACGCATGTTGTAATACGCATGTAATACGGCATAGCAACTTAAAATTGTTCAGAGGGACAAATGTAGAACACCAAACACAGCACTCATGTACACGTCGCGGTCACACCCACCTCTCACAGCGCTCATGTACACGCCCCGGTCACAGCACTCATGCACACGCCGCGGTCACACCCACCTCTCACAGCGCTCATGCACACGCCGCGGTCACACCCACCTCTCACAGCGCTCATGCACACGCCGCGGTCACACCCACCTCTCACAGCGCTCATGTACACGCCGCGGTCACACCCACCTCTCACAGCGCTCATGCACACGCCGCGGTCACACCCACCTCTCACAGCGCTCACGCACACACCGCGGTCACACCCACCTCTCACAGAGCTCATGTACACGCCGCGGTCACACCCACCTCTCACAGAGCTCATGTACACGCCGCGGTCACACCCACCTCTCACAGCACACATGTGCGCACGCCGGTCACACCCACCTCTCACAGAGCTCATGTACAGAGCTCATGTACGCGGTCACACGCACCTATCACAGCACTCATGTACACGCCGCGGTCACACCCACCTCTCACAGCACACATGTACACGCCGCGGTCACACCCACTCTCACAGCACACATGTACACGCCGGTCACACCCACCTCTCACAGCACACATGTACACGCCGAGGTCACACCCACCTCTCACAGCGCTCATGCACACGCCGCGGTCACACCCACCTCTCACAGCACTCATGCACACGCCGCGGTCACACCCACCTCTCACAGCACACACGTACACGCATGTTGTAATACGCATGTAATACGGCATAGCAACTTAAAATTGTTCAGAGGGACAAATGTAGAACACCAAACACAGCCCTCATGTACACGTCGCGGTCACACCCACCTCTCACAGCGCTCATGTACACGCCCCGGTCACAGCACTCATGCACGCCCGCGGTCACACCCACCTCTCACAGCGCTCATGCACACGCCGCGGTCACACCCACCTCTCACAGCGCTCATGCACGCCGCGGTCACACCCACCTCTCTGGCGCCACGCACACACCGTAGTCACACCCACCTCTCACAGCACACATGTACTCGCCGCGGTCACACCCACCTCTCACAGATCTCATGTACACGCCGCGGTCACACCCACCTCTCACAGCACACATGTACATGCCGCGGTCACACCCACCTCTCACAGCACACATGTACACGCCGCGGTCACACCCACCTCTCACAGCGCTCATGCACACGCCGCGGCGGTCACACCCACCTCTCACAGCGCCATGTACACGCCATGTCACACCCACCTCTCACAGCACACATGTACGCGCGGTCACACCCACCTCTCACAGCGCTCATGCACACGCCGCGGTCACACCCACCTTCACAGCACACGCATACGCATGTTGTAATACGCATGTAATACGGCATAGCAACTTAAAATTGTTCAGAGGGACAAATGTAGAACACCAAACACAGCACTCATGTACACGTCGCGGTCACACCCACCTCTCACAGCACTCATGTACACGTCACAGCACTCGCGGTCACACCCACCTCTCACAGCGCTCATGCACACGCCGCGGTCACACCCACCTCTCACAGCGCTCATGCACACGCCGCGGTCACACCCACCTCTCACAGCGCTCACGCACACACCGCGGTCACACCCACCTCTCACAGCGCTCATGTACACGCCGCGGTCACACCCACCTCAGCGCTCATGTGCGCTTGGCGGTCACACCCACCTCTCACTGCGCTCTTGTACACGCCGCGGTCACACCCACCTCTCACAGCGCTCATGTACACGCCGCGGTCACACCCACCTCTCACAGCGCTCATGTACACGCCGCGGTCACACCCACCTCTCACAGCGCTCATGTACACGCCGCGGTCACACCCACCTCTCACAGCACTCATGTACACGCCGTGGTCACACCCACCTCTCACAGCATTCATTCATAAAGTTAGTTTATTGATCCATTCACCAGTGTATACACACACACACACACACACACACCCACACACACACACACACACACACACACATGCACTGTAAAGCACGTTGTGTTATATTATATGTATGAAAAGCGCTATATAAATAAAGTTTGATTTGATTTGATTTGATACTATGCAGTACAGCTGAAGAATCTATCTGAGTGGGTTGTTCAAGATACTGGAAATTTTAATCTAGAACTGGAGTCATTAGGACATAATCCACAGCTCCTCTCAAAAGTACCTTTTGAAAATAAAAAAGTACCACGTCTGAAACGACAATTAGTAGTAGAAAATAATAGCTCATAGCTTCATAGCTAACAATATTCTAAATACATGGAGTACAATAAAGAAGGAGTTTTCAATCTGCCCAAAATATTCATTCTTAGCTCCCATAGTAGACAATCCCAATTTCAGTCCATCCTGTATAAACACCATTCACGATTTATATAAAGGTAATATTATATGTTCATTTAGTGAGTTACAAGAAGAATGTAACCTGTCAAACAATAACTTCTTCAGATATTTGCAAATTAGAAATTTTCTAAACTCAACCCCACAATACAAACATGGTTTAGGGCCCCACTGTCTAGAAAAAATGCTTTGTCAAATCAGTTTACAGAAAGCTAAAAAAAAAAAAAATCATATATTTATAGTCAGTTGATCATGTTAAATGGTGTAACTACCCAGAGCAAGAGATCTTGGGAACATGATCTTGACACTAAAATAACAAATGAACAACGGTCTACAATTATGCTCAGTTAAAAAAAATATGCTGTAGCTATAAATCACAAGGAATTCAATTCAAGATAATACATGAATTACAAACTACTCCTTATCAACGTAGTAAGTATGACAAGAACTGCTCATTCGTATGTGAACAATGCAAGCATCAAGTGGTACATGTGTCCATCTAATGTGGGCGTGTCCAAAGACAAAGCAGTACTGGGCAGAAGTATGTGATATTATTTCTAAAATTGTAAATCAATCTGTAAAGCCCTGTCCTCTCCAATGCATCTTGGGGTTACCAACTAGAGATCCAAAATTAAGACATTACACAAAATGATTCTCATTATTGCTATACTGTGCAAGATTAACAATTGTACAGCATTGGTTGGATGACACTGAACCACAAATTCATGATTGGCTCAATTACATTTTTCAACTGTTTCCGATGGAAAGATTAACTTATATTTTGAAAGGAAATGTCAATGTGTTTTTTCAAATATGGAACCCAGAGCTCAGTTATATTGGAGAAGACTCAGCTACAACAATTAGGAAAGGATTTGCCATTATATGAAGAGCTGTATGTATGTGTTTACATGTACACACTTGTGTGTGTGTAGGCATATATATATGTACAAATACACAGGTATAAGTTATATAAGTGCATGTATAAATGCATCTATATACAACAACTGAAACCAGTGAAGATCCCGGAGTGAGTGTGTGAGAGTGTGAGCTTGTTTGTGGGTGAAAGGGTCTGATTGTAAATGTTAACTGTTCATGACTGAATGTTGAGAATGCATATGGGGGATGGGGTTATTATGTTGTATTTTTTGTACATTTAATTTGTGTTACTTAAGTCTTGATATTCCAAAAATGTGTACAGTGAGAAGTAACACATCTGTAATGGAGTAATGATTTAAATGGAAAATAAATAAAATGAAAAGAAAGGAAGGAGAACTCTGCCTGGCGGTGTAAGTATTGTAGCAACACTCTACCATCGTAGCCTAAGGCTCAGATGTGCTGTACTCCCGGGCTGGCCTGTGTGTTCTGCACTTTGCAGGTGACCTGGTGCGTGTGACCAAAGGAGATCCAAAGAGGGGAACTGTTCACCTGCAAGAAGCACATAGCACTTTAACTTGCCTGACTTTTAGTCTGTTTTTATTCATTTTTAGTCCACCTGATTTTATTGGACTTTTTGTATTTTAGTGTTGGACTTTTACCTTTTTTATTGTGGGAATTTTATCTAGTCTTATCTTGTTTTAACACATCGTTCTTGTAAAAAAAAAAAAAAGTATTAAAACGATCCTGCTCTTGTCCTTCTTGGCAATCCCAATGTGTACTCTCACCCAGTCATGAATCATTTGTTGCAATAGTTTTCCTCCACTCCATTATTCAACCCATTTCCATAACACGTCACAAAACAACAACAAAATAGTCTGGGATTTTCAAATGTTACTATTTATTACATATAAAGCTAAATTCATAATGTGACATTCCTCTGAGTAGAGCTTGTTTCCAAGTGTGATTAGAGTAAATCAGACACCAGAGCCTCAGCTTCACAAAGAGTCCAGACAATAGTTTGTGCTCCAAAGGGTTCAGAAATAACTCCTATTTGAACTGGGGCTCATTTTAGTCAGACGTTTTAGGAAATATAGCTCTGAAGTTTAAACATATACAAATAAGAAAAACAGCCACAATCATATAATAATATGTTTAAACAATAATCAACAAAACAAATAATTATTAACTAAGAATAGCAAGTGTGTTGTCTTACTTACTATAGATACTTTATTGATCCCAAATGAAATTCACATTCAGCATCTTAAACATTTCCGCTGCACTTCTCAGTCGCCTTTCTGTCTCAGTCAAAGGTGTTAATGCAGATTTAGCAGGGGGATTGTCTGGTAGAGTCAGAAGATCATGTGTCAGGGCCGTTTGAGGAGAATAACAGCCCTCAGGATAAAACAGGCCCTACTCAGTGTCCGGCAGCTCGCTCTGTTGTTTCAGTCGGTGATGAGATGGTCATTTCCTTCGAGTGTTTCCTCTTGAGGGTCATCTGCTGCATTTGGTGTAAAGTCTGGAGCATTTCAGAGGCCCATAGCTAGCTCCTTGCACGGTCTCTGTGGTTAAGAAAAAACAGCTCATTTCAATGTGTCAGTAATGTCTGTCCTTTGAGCTGCATAAGCCACACTTCTTAGTTGGTTAAAACCCCAAAATGTTATGTTAAAAACTGAGCACAAAGCTCAAAAGGTTTCAAAACTGCTGAGTGTGCCATAGATACACACAGGAGTTGCCAACTAAATAACACCAAGTCGATCTTTAACCAAGAGCATTAGAGGGTGATGATCACTTACTCAATTCAGACGAACTGCTTCTCTTGGAAATTCGCAGGATTGTTTTTTATTTGGTTTTCAAATCCAGGAAGAGGTCAAACTAAAACTTGCCATTTGATTGTGACACAAGTTGAGCTTCTTCCCTGTCACAATGTCAGACCTCCAGCTTTACAAAGGCTTCCATTTTCCCAGCAATGTTTCGTCAGCTGAACACCTTGAATCTCTGCAGAGCCTCGAGATCCGAGAGGATGATGTGTTTTTGGTCACTTATCCCAAATCAGGTCAGTAGTTTTGTAGATTTTTATATGTGTAATTAGCGACATACCTAGGAGTTACTGAGTCCTTAATCATCCCAAATCACAGTCACTACTGTATGTGCACCTCTCTGTTAAATGAATCAGGTTTTTTATTGAAGACTGAAATGCCACTGAAACTGTGTTTCATGCTACGTCATGTACCAGGTGACTGTGTGCCAGTGCACTTTGGACATGAGTGTTGAGTTTAATCTGCACTCAAACAGCCATCTCGAGCCCTGTAAACCTCGCTGATCCTATCATTTATGCAGTTTGGTTTATAGCAGATTTTTCGGCACATGCAGGTACAATCTGGGCCCAGCAGATCAGATTCAGATTCAGAAAACTTTATTGATCCCAGAGGGCAATTCATTTGCAGCATTTCCCAGAGCAGTTCATACACATACACACAAAACACACACTGCGTGAGTCCATTTCACAGTTACAACAATATTAAATACAATAAAATTAGCAAATACTGCCATTCAAATTCAACAGTTTAATCGCGGAGGGCACGAAGGAGTGGGAAAAACGATTTGTTTTCCTCACTGGCGCATAAAAACGGCGCCCTGAAGGCATAATGACAAACTCAGGAGTCAGAGGGTGTTGAGGCTGTCCCAGGATGCTCTTTGCTTTATTCAGCACCTGCTCCTCCCACAGAGAGTGAAGGTCCCTCAATTTGATGCCTGTAATTTTTGAGCAGGTTTTAACAATTGCCTGCAATGTATTTTTGTCTTTCAAGGACAATCCGTGGAACCAGCAGATAAAAGAAAAAGTAAGAAGGCTTTCAATAAAAGAACAATAAAAATTATTAAGAATGGTTCTGTTTACATTAAAAGAGTTTAGTCTCCTCAGCAAGTACATTCTCTGCTGTCCTCATTTAACAATGGACTCTGCATTCAGGTCAAATCTCAGTTTGTTGTCAATTAAAGTTCCAAGGTATTTATAACTCTCGACGACTTCCACCTCCTCGCCATGGATGACACTAACACTGTGTGAAGGGGCACGTCTGAAGTCTATTTCCATGTCCTTTGTTTTAGAAACATTTAAATCAAGAAAATTGTCCTCACACCATTTTACAAATTGTACCAGAGCAGGCCCAAGGTTGGCCTCAGATCCTGACAATAGAGTCACCAGAACTGTGTCATCGGAAAATTTTATGAGAAAACTGTTCTCTTCAGAGGATCTGCAGCTGTCTGTGTACAGGATGAAAAGTAGAGGTGAAAGGACGCAGCCTTGGGGAGATCCTGTGTTAGATATGGAGGGAGGAGACATTTTTCCATTCACAAACACACGCTGAACCCGGTCAGTAAGAAAATTTAAAATCAATAAGAGCAGCTGGTCTGGAAGGTTAAAATCTGAAGCCAGTCTTTGGATCAAAATATGAGGCTGCAGTTTATTAAAGGCAGAGGAAAAGTCCGCAAATAAAAGTCTCACATGTGCCCCAGTGTTTTCAAGGTGCTTGTAAACAGTGTTCAGTAAGTATAACTTGGCATCTTCCACTCCTTTTTTAGGCTGATAGGCAAATTGCAGTGGATCGAGTTTCCCTTCAGTTAAAAGCAAAATATTAGACTTTAAAATATGTTCAAAGCATTTCATGACAAGTGATGTCAGTGCCACTGGTCTGAAATCTCTCAATTCCTTAGAGTTGTTTGTTTTGGGAAGCGGTATCACCGTCGATGTCTTCCACAAAATGGGAATTTCACAAATATCAACACACTTTTGAAACAATCTACTAAAAACAACACTGAGCTGAGTGGCACAGTGGTGAAGGGTGCGCCCACAGATGGCGTCAGGGCCCTTTGCCTTCCCTTCCTCTACTTTTTTAAATAAGGCACAAACCTGATTTTGCGAAATCACAACTTCATTAACAGGTTTAAGAGAATTCCTACATTCAGACAATTTTTCTAGTAGATGTGTTCTTTCAAAACGAGAGAAAAAGGAGTTAAATGCACTTGGCAACTCAAAGTCAGGCAACCCGTCAACAGTAACTGGTTTTCGGTCCTCTTTTTGAAGGCTACTTGAGGCCATGTTCTTAATACCCCTCCAAGCTGCTCTCAGGTCACCACTACTGTACTGGGCTTCCACTTTTTCCTTGTATTTTAGTCTGGCCTTTCTTAAATCCCTTTTTACCTCCCTGGAGACTTCCTTTTTCTCCAGTTGGTCACCAGTGCAGTAGACCACTTTCTTTTTATTTATTGTTGATTTAAGCTCCTTTGTTACCCATGGTTTGTTATTTGGATAAATAACAACCTTTTTAGATGGGACAATGGAATCAACACAAAAAGTGATGTATGAAGAAACAGATTCGCATAAGTCATTGATATCATCACATGCGTCAAAGAAGCAGTCCCAGTCTGTACATTCAAACGAAGCTTGGAGAGTAGAAATGCTGTCCTCTGACCAACATTTCACTGATTTTTCCACCCGTGGCAGACGCCTGAATACAGGGGTATACCGTGGCATAAGGTACACGCAGTTATGATATGATGATCCCAGAGGAGGGAACGGAAGGGACTTGTACGCACCACTCACGGTGCCGTAACATAAGTCCAGGGTCGTATTCCTCTGTGTTGTGGTACAAGTGACATACTGTTCATATGTTTTAAGAGTCACACCAAGTCTGCAGTGATTTAAGTCCCCTAGAATGAATTTCGGGGCATCGGGACAGATAGTGTCAAGACGGTGCGTGACGTCACCAATCAGCTGTGCAGCGGCTGCAGCGTCAGCACGGGGATGCACGTAAACAACCGTAAAAAAGAGCTGTTTGAACTCTCGCGGCAGGTAAAAAGGTCGAAGAGAGATCGATAATAGTTCGACATCAGGAGTACAGATCCTTTCTCTCACTATAACAGTGTTACAGTACCTTTTGTTTACGTAGCAACAAACTCCTCCTCCACGCGTCTTGTTGGTGATTTCCTTGTTTCGGTCCAGTCTGAGAGGAGCCCCAAAGCCCCTCAGGGATAAATCCTCATCTTTATCCGAGTCGGTGAGCCAGGTTTCGGTGAAGACGAGTAAGCAGGCATTCTTGACTTCTTGCCTGACCGTGGCCCAAGATTCCAGCTCATCGATCTTGTTTCGGATTGACTGTGCGTTCCCCAGAAGGATGGAGGGGAGCGCAGGTAGTTTGCGGCGATCCTGCAGGCTCATCTGTTTTAATCTTCGGTGTATTCCACCTCGTTTTCCCCTTTTACGCCGCCCAGTTTTAGCAGCCGTGCGGTGAAGCTCCGGTGGGATGTCCGGCGGTGGCACGACAGTTTTCGGGGAGAACTGGAGCTGGATTAAGGACTCTCGGCTAAAGGTAATGCGCGGTAGAGCACCTTCCCAGAGCGCGCTCGGTTCGTTCGTCCCATGACTCGAACAAAACATGATAAACAGTGCGCATAAGAGCAACAAGTAGTCCAGTTTGAGAATCCACATTGTTGATCAATTTGAAACGGTGACACGCCAATCACACAGACAAAAGTTCATAGAAATCAATCACTGCTCGAGGTAGCTACCCGGGTCGCACGCTGCGGAGCGTCCCCGGAAGTTAGTCATCATCATCTCCATCTATAGGTTTGCTGGAGGTTTGGAGGAGTGCCCCAATAACTTGATACAGATGCCATGGCTGGAGGTGAAAGAGCTCAAGATGGATCATTCAAAACGTCCATCCCCTCGTCTGTTCAGCTCTCACCTCCCTCCCGACCTCATGCCTCTTGGGGTGAAGGACAAAAGAGCAAAGGTAACTCAGACGTGGTAAACACAAAAGAACTAGGCTTGTCACAAAAATGCATTTTGAAGGGGTCTTTCTCATGTGCACGAGTTTGTAAGTCGTGCTCCTGAGTTTGTACGTTGTGCACATGTTCGTGAATAAGTATAACGAGAAAGTGCATGTACACATGCAACCTCTCTATCTCTATCAGAGCGTCTGATTTGAAGCAGGAATTTCATGTATGAGATAAAATGTCTTACCCCAAAATGGTGTCGACAAGAGCGTTTATGCACACTTTAGTTGATCAGTGATTTATTGACACACAGATGCACCATTTTGGTGTCTCTTATATATTTTAGGGTCTGGCTGACTTTACACTTCAAACACCGTACACTCAATAATTAATTTATAAAAACCAGAGCATGCATAAATCTTGATTATGTGTCCAAAATGATTCAGAAACACGGGTAAATGCAGCATTGTTTCATGTTAATTACATGTCCAGTGCACTGCATGTTCTGGTCTTACAAAACTTCAAAAGTTCACTTTCAAATGTATACATTAACATGTAAATATATATTTGAGGGTTGTTCATTTATGCAGTTTATGCTGAGGAATTTGTTAATAAAACACATATTTATTGTCAATAAATTTATATTGTAAAAATATTCTTATTAGATACAGATATTGAATTTTGTAGTTTATTTTTGATGACTTTTGTCCTACTGGTCGGCTGTTTGTAACAAAAAGCTTTTTCCCTTCAAAAAGTAATTCTGATTTGAATTCAAACCTTTCTCTGTATTTCCTGGTTAGATCATTCACGTGATGAGGAATCCAAAGGACAACATTGTGTCTTATTATCACTTCAGCTTTGTTTTTAAAGACCTGAAAACTCATAAAAGTTTTGAGGAGTTCTTAGAGGACTACTTGGCTGGAAATGTGAGTAAGTGAACATCTTTACTTGATGAATGTTCCACAGGGCAGTAAACATGTCAGCCTTCATGTCATTACAGGGGTATTAC
This sequence comes from Rhinogobius similis, assembly GCA_019453435.1. Taxonomy (NCBI): domain Eukaryota; kingdom Metazoa; phylum Chordata; class Actinopteri; order Gobiiformes; family Gobiidae; genus Rhinogobius; species Rhinogobius similis. The sequence continues at coordinate 8,338,460 of CM033631.1, read as the reverse complement.
ACCCACCACCACAAAAATTACACAGTGCATTTTTAACATAAAAGAAACAGAAAACATGTATTTATGTTTTTGAATGTGGTATTGCCCAAGCTATTAGTCCAACCCTACAGTTCTCAGTTTACCAGCAGGTGGCACTGCATGTATAGGGATGGGGACGCAGCCAAAACTAATGCCTTTTTAAAATGTTATGATCAACTTTTATCATTATTTTCTGGTTAGAACAGATATAAACAGGATATAGGAAATAAAAAATACATAAGACTAAGACCAGGGGGCGGGACCACATTACACCGGTTTTAAAATCACTGCATTGGCTCCCTGTGTGTTTCAGGATCGATTTTAAGGTTCTTTTACTGGTTTATAAATGTCTTAATGGTCTTGGGCCTTCTTATCTTTCAGAACTGCTTTTATCATATGAACCCTCGGGCCCCTGAGCTCCTCCGGCAGTCGGCTCCCAAAGTCAGGACACACACTCAGGCGAGGCGTCCTTCCAGTACTACGGCCCTCGTCTGTGGAACGGCCTGAGGAGGAGCTCAGGGCAGAGAACGTTCAGGTTTTTAAGAGCAGGCTCAAGACCCACCTTTTTAGTCTAGCTTTTGATTAATATTTATTTATTTTATTATTTATTTATTATTTACATCAGTATTTAAAATAATGTATTATTTTATTTATAATTGAGGCTAGTTTTTATGTATTTTACCTTCAACCTTAGGTCTTAGTTTTTACTCTACTATATATTTTATCTTTATCCTCCTTTATCTGAATCCCTTTATTCATTTTAGACTCTCCAGTGTTTCCTCTGAGAGGCCCTCTGTACCGGGAGGGGTGGTCGGCTGTGGCCCCTGGGCACTGGCTCATGGGCCCCCTCTCCTCTGGGTCTTGAGTCTGTGTCCTTTGGCTGCAGGCGACTCTCTGCTCCTGGTACAGACGGCTCCTCTGATGGTGCTCTCACAGCTGGTTCACCTGCATTCAGCCTCATGCCCATTATCTTAATGTATGTATGTATGTGTGTGTGAATGTGTGCGTGTATCTGTGCATGAATGTGTGCATGTGTGTGTGCGTACGTGTATGTGTCTGCGTGGAAGTTTTAATGTAGGGATGGTGGGGCCGGGGTGGGGGTGGGTTCGGGGAATTGTTTTTAATATGTAAATTGGAAAGCACTTTGTGTTAAAATTTTTGGGTGAAAAGCGCTTTATAAATAAAGTTTGATTTGATAAAATATTATAATAAAATGCATTATAATCATCCATCCATCTTCTTTCACTTATCTGTGGCCGGGTCGCAGGGACAGCAGGGATTCCCAGACTTCCTTCACCCCAGACACTTCCTCCAGCTCCTCCGGGGGGATCCCAAGGCGACCCCAGGCCAGCAGAGAGACATAGTCCCTCCAGCGTGTCCTGGGTCTACCCCGGGGCCGCCTCCCGGTGGGACATGCCCAGAACACCTCCCGAGGGAGGCGTCCAGGAGGCATCCACCTCAGCTGGCTCCTCTCGATGTGGAGGAGCATCGGCTCTACTCTGAGCTCCTCCCGTGTGACTGAGCTCCTCTCTAGCTCCTCTCTTCCTGGTTTGAAGAAGCCATTAGGACGACATCATCTGCAAACAGCAGAGATGAGATCCTGAGGTCCCCAAACCGGATGCCCTCTGGGCCCTGACTTAATCAAGAATTTTTGTCCATAAAAATGATGAACAGAACCGCTGACAAAGGACAGCCCTGGCTGAGTCCAACATGCACTGGGAACAGGTCTGACTTACTGCTGGCAATGCGAACACAGCTCCTGCTCCAGTCATACAGGGACTGGACAGCTCTTAGCAAAGGGCCCTCGGACCCCATACTCCCGGAGCACTCCCCACAAGGCGCCCCAGAGCACACAATCCACAAAGCACATGTGGACTGGTTGGGCAAACTCCCATGAACCCTCCAGCACCGGATGGAGAGTATAGAGCTGGTCCAGTGTTCCACGACCGAGATGAAAACTACACTGCTCCTCCTGAATACGAGGTTTGACTATCGGTTGTATTCTCCTCTCCAGTACCCTGGAATAGACCTTACTGGGGAGGCTGAGGAGTGTGATCCCCCTGTGATTTGAACACACCCTCCGGTCCCCCTTCTTGAACAGAGGGACCACCACCCCGGTCTGCCAGTCCAGAGGTACCGTCCCAGACCGCCACGCGATGTTGTGACCGCACAGGCCGCAGTACGCTTGGCCTGCCGATACCTGTCAGCTTCCTCTGGAGTACCACAAGCCAACAAGGCCCAATAGGTCTACTTCTTCAGCCTGACGGCATCCCTTACGTCCGGTGTCCGCCGCGACAGGCAGAGACAGCTACGAGCCGCCGCATCAACAATGGAGGTGGAGAACATGGTCCATTTGGACTCAATGTCTCCAGCCTCCCCCGGGATCTGGGAGAAGTTCTCCTGGAGGTGTGAGTTGAAGACGCTGCTGACAGAGGGCTCCACAGGATGTTGCTAGCAGACCCTCACAATACGCTTGGGCCTGCCAAGTCTGTCTGACTTCCTTCCCCTCCAGCGGATCCAACTCACCACCAGGTGGTGATCGGTTGACAGCTCCGCCCCTCTCTTTACCCGAGTGTCCAAGACACGCGGCTGAAGGTCAGATGACACCACAAAAAAGTCGATAATCGACCTCCGGCCTAGAGTGTCCTGGTGCCACGTGCACTGATGGACACCCTTGTACTTGAACATGGTGTTAGTTTTGGACAAACTGTGACTAGAACAGAAGTCTGATAACTGAACACCGCTCGGGTTCAGTTATTGGGGGGGGGGGGGGCGTAGCTCCTGATTACCCTCTCCAGGTGTCAGTGTCGTTGCTCAAGTGGGCGTTGAAGTCCCCAAGTAGAACAATGGAGTCCCCGCATGGTGCACTGTCCAGTACCCCTCCCAGGGACTCCAAGAAGGTCTGGTACTCTGCACCGTTGTTCGGCCCATAGGCCGACACAACAGTGAGAGACCTGTCCCCCACCCGAAGGTGGAGGGACGCGACCCTCTCGTTCACCGGGGTGAACTCCAACACGTGACGGCTGAGCTGTGGGGCTATGAGCCCACACCAGCCCACCGCCTCTCCCTGCGGGCAACGCCAGAGATATGAAGCGTCCAGCCACTCTCAAGGAGACGGGTTCCAGAGCCCAAGCTGTGCGTGGAGGTGAGGCCGACTATATCTAGTCGGTAGCGCTCGACCTACCGCACAAGCTTAGGCTCCTCCCCCCCAGCGAGGTGACGTTTCATGTCCCTATAGAGCTAGTTTCTGTGTCCGGAGATCCGGTCGTCGAGACCCCCGCCTTCGACTGCCGCCCAGATCTCTCTGCACTGGCCCCTTCTAGATCCTCCCACAGGTGGTGTCCACAGGAGGATGGGCCGACGTCTCTCATAGGAGCTGTGTCCAGCCGGGCCCCATGGGGAAAGGCTCGGCTACCAGGCGCTCGCCATCGAGCACCCACCCCAGGCCTGGCTCCAGGGTGGGGCCCCGGTGACATCAATCTGGGGGGACGTAACCAACCTTGTTGTTTTGCTATTCATAAGGTGCTTCTGAACCGCTATTGGTCTGACCCGTCACCCAGGGCCTGTTTGACCCTACCATGAAGCCCCAGACAACATATCTCCCAGGATCAATCAAGTACTCAAACCCCTCCACCAAGTTAAGGTGGCGGTTTAAGGAGGGGTATTATAATCATACTTAATAATAATAATCAGCATCCTCGTTATCATAGTCATCACCATCTTCATAATTATCATCATATTTTTCATAACTATAATCATCATCATCAATCATCATGATCACTATGATTAATAATCATCATCAATCGTCCTAATAATCAGAATCATCATCATAAGCGGTGGATGGGTTCAGGATTCCAAATAAATAAAAGGGAAGACAGTAAACCACGAAAGGAATACAAAATCCTCTAGTAATAGCAGCAGAAAAGGATTTTTAAATAAATTGAAACAGTATATTATGAAAACAAAGATGAATGGGCTTTTTTAAACTGATCTGTCTTGTCCTTCATAGTGGGAGCTTCATCCTGGTTTGATCACATCCGTCTGTGGCGTTCAGTCTGTGACCAGTACAACATCCTCTACCTGACCTATGAAGACATGATACTGGTGAGGAATCTGTGAAAACACCAGAACAATGACACTTTTCTCATGTAATCACTTCACTTTTGTTTGTAGGACTTGAGAGGGGCAGTGGTGAAAATCTGTCATTTCTTGGGCAAAAAGCTCAGTGATGCAGACATTGACAAAGTTGTCGAAAAATAAACTTTTGACGCGATGAAGAAGGACTCGAAAGCCAATTATACATTTTTTTCAAAAGCAAGGGTCGAGGGAGACTTCATGCGCAAAGGTAACAGATGTGTTTTTTTTTTACTTTGAGCGTAGGCTGCAATTTAAAGACAGCACGTTATTCTTTATCCTGTTTTTATTGTTGCAGCTAACACGATCAGTATACTGAATGTTCATTATAAACTGCAGTTTTGATCTGAAACAACTTAACAGATCAACTCTGTAATAAAACTTGAATATAACTTTATAACTTGCACACAATTTTAACAAATGCAAAAATGAATGAATCTGATGAATCATGGAATACACTTGTGACAAAAACAAACAAACTTGGTCGTTCAGTAAAGTTGACTCAGATTACTAATTAAATTATGAATAAAAAGCTGTTTTTTATTGTTGCAGGTCGCATTGGAGACTGGAAGAACACATTCACTGTTGCTCAGAGTGAAAGAGTGGACCAAATCCTGCAGGAGAGACTTGGAGATCTGAATCTGCCGTTTATTTGGGAATAACAGCCAATTCAAACAAATGTGAAGATTATACTCCAAACATATAATAAAAAGTGGATGTTGAGGGATATTTGGAGAATACATATTTTTGAACAAACAATAAAATCAGGGACTTGTGCATAAACCTGGGTGCTGTTTTTGTGTCTGTCTCTAGAGGGCAGTGTTGATTAGGGTTATACAGTAATTATTTTCCACTGTTGTCTGCAATAAACACCACATAAACAATGTACTGTAAATGTTTGAAGATGTATTTTCTTAATCTCCTCACACCAAACACATGGTGCTCTCATGTCCCAACTTGAGATGGAATGAGAGGAAATGTTGAAACTGATTAAGGAACTGGATTGAACTTAAAGCATGTCACGGCACTGGTCTGGAATCCATATTTTTATAGCAGTTTTAAATGGCCAAAAGTGGGCCAATTTACCTGACTTCACCCTACACATAAATCATCATAAAAAAGAACATCTCAACCTCAGTTTTTGAAAATCTAGATTTGGAAAATTTTAATTTAAAACAAATTCAATTTAACTTTTCATTTTCAATGTCAAACCTTGTGCCTGGATGACGGGAGATATAAAGGGCAGAGCTTTGTTTGGATAATGTTTTGAAAACTCTGTCCAATGTATTTCTAAAGCCTATGTGCTTTTACAGGCATTTTCAACCGCTTGTTCCTGTTAAGATCGTGGTTGACTGAAGCCTATCCCAGTGACTTTGGGCCATAGGCGGGGTACACCCTGGACAGGGGCCAGTCACAGGGTTAACACAGAGACATAAATATGGACGACAACCAATCTAACATTCATTCACTCGGGGATATTTAGAGTTGCCAGTTGACGTCTTTGGACGGTGGGAGGAAGCGGGAGCTGGAGAGAACCCTTCTGAATCAGAACCCTTCTGAAAACAGCAGAATCTTCTTCTGTTTTAAGTCCTTAAATCATCGCCAGACTCATTCTAAGCATTTCTGCCTCTAAACACGATAACTGCTACTGCTAACCCGACCATAGCGTTTCTTAACGTGATAACATAACTAAATTGTGTAAGTGCTGGGCGCCATCTGCTGGCTGGATACACACAGTAAGGGTTGGGGCAGACAGCAGAGAATTTTTTTTTTGGTTCAAAACATGCAATGGCAAAGTTTAGGTACTCAAGAGCATGTTTAAAGGCTAATAAAAATATGAAAAATGCATAATATTTATCCTTTAACAGCGCGGTGCCTGAACTGAAGAAGCTTATAGTTAAACCTTTTCACTCTAATGTGAAAATAGTACTGATATTCTTTAGTACTGCAGTCAAATGTATACTTAGGTAAAAGTATAAAGTATTTATGAAAAATACTAGCCACTCTAAGTACTACTTTTAAAATAATTGTATTAGTATTGTAGATCAGTTCAACTGATTAATTTAATTTTTTAAAGCTGAATTAAGTTGTTCATTCATTAAGGTGCCGTTATGTGAAAGGAGCAGATACAAAAGTAATATAGCTGTGCTTTGGGACAATCAGGGCTTGACTTGTGCTGTAATCAGTATATACATATGTGCATATGCACACTTTATTTGCTTCATAGTTGGGTCTTAGTCCTGGTTTGATCACATCCGAGCCTGGCGTTCAGCCTTTGACAAAAACATCCTGCATCTGACCTCCGAGGACATGATACTGGTGACGACTCATATATTATTAATCATTATAAAACTATTCCCATTGCAAATATTTTCATTCCAGGGCCAAAAAGGAGCAGTAATTAGTCAATTATCGGGTATAAATCTCAGCGATTCAGCCATTAACAAAGTTGTTGAAAAGTCAAATTACAAAACGATGAAGGATCCAAAAGCCAACTACTCGTGCATATCGGGCCACACCACTGGAGAATTCATGCGCAAACGTGATATCAAGTGGTCTAACTCACTTTGAAGGTCAAAAAGCCTGAACTTTAAAGCTTTATGAATATTCCTGCGGTTGTGTTTTCTTTCATTCAAACATACTTGAGTAGGCCTATAAAGGTTTCAGCATCACATCCCTCTGAATTTTAGAAGTGAGTGGTAGAAACGCATGTGTTTCAATGATGAGTGACCACTACAACTACAACTTTGTACCTTGTAACTTGCACACAAAAATCAAGTAAACAGTTAAAAAAAAACAGATAAACAACAGAACACTGCAACTACGCTCACATTTGTCACTGATACAGACTTTGAGATCACACACAGTTGAACTCATTACATTTCTCTCCTTAAATAACATGTTTCTGAGCCCAAGAGTTGAGGAAATTCATTGTTGTGTAGCAGTTGAAATCTCCAAACAAACCAGCAGACAAGCTAACTGAGCTCTTTCAGTTTACATTTTACTGCATAAAGTTGAGCAATTTGAGCAAAACAAAAACTCCATAAACAAAACTTGAGCCAATAAAAGCCATTTTAAGACAAAGACAAGACAAAGACATTTTATCCATTGTCCTACCCATAATTCTGCCATTCAGAGAAAATACTGAGGAGCATTTTGCGAACAAAGGAATGTCAGTGCATAATGTTTAGACCTTATGTTTAGACTCGGATCCTCTCCAGAGATTAATATCCCACGCCATGATGTCACTAGGTGGGGGCTCACTCAGCTATCATCTTTTTCTGCACTCTTCAAAGCAACCAGTGGTTAGTAGGTCGAAAAAGTCATATTAGGTAACCTGTCCGTACTATAACGCCATACTGTATTACACTCCGCCTTTAACTTTGGCATCAAGCTGCATTCCATAATAATCTGCCAAAGTAATAATTGATTAAACTGAAGGTCTTGGTCACTTAATCAACTTTGAACTGTTGCTTTTCTTCTCTTGGAACACAGCGTCCTTATCAGGAGGAGGTTGAACTAAAACTTGCCATTTGATTGTGACACAAGTTGAGCTTCTTCCTGTCACAATGTCAGACCTCCAGCGTTACAAAGGCTTCCATTTTCCCAGCAATGTTTCGTCAGCTGAACACCTTGAATCTCTGCAGAGCCTCGAGATCCGAGAGGATGATGTGTTTTTGGTCACTTATCCCAAATCAGGTCAGTAGTTTTGTAAATTTTACATTTAAAATGTATATTGTATATTTACAATATTAAACATTTGTATATTAAACATTAAAGTCCTAGTCCCCCCACAGTCGCTGTTCTATCTGTGCCTTTCTGTTAAATTAATCAGGTTTTGTATTAAAGACTAAAATGTCATTCAAATTATGTTTGAATACTAGTAGTATAATAGTATGAATATTGTTATGCATATGTTCTTATATCAAAGCGCAATTTTGTCAGCACTTGTACTTGTCTTGAGTACATTTTTAACGTATTATATCATGTAACAGTACTTTTACTTAAGTACACATTTGCAGTACTATTTCCACCTGTGTTTTTGTGGTCTCTTTTAAAAATATATATTTTTTACTCTCACTTGAGTAATTTCTTCCAGTTAAATACAAACTTCTTAAGTAGTTTGTACTTAACTACAAAAGTGGTTAAATACAAACTACTTTTGTACTTAACTTAAAGGGCATATGCTACAGTGACTTTAAACAATGTTCCGTCATCAAAAACATACCTGGAGTTGCTTTATTCATGCTATTTTGAGGAATGTTTGTTAAAAAATCCTCTCCCTCCAACCGTCAAAAGCACTTCCTCTGAACTCCCTTGACTGATGAGGTTTTCCAGATGTTTTAAAGCCGGGTGTCCACTGAACGATTTTTTTCGTCTTATAAGATATATGGATGTCACACTGCAAGACTTGATAAATTAAAAGTCATAAAACAGAACACAGTCACATTGTGCGATGAATCACACGATCAGTCGTAGCTACAATAAAAGTTTATCTGAGTGAACATCAGGCTCAGGCTCCGTGTGATAAAGTCATCACAGCTGTACCTAGCGGAGGCTAGCGCGACATGCTAGCGGTGTTTTCGTGTTTGTAAAAGTTTCTAAATGAAAAAGAAATGAGAAGATAATGTGCCGTTTGCGGTGGAGCTCCTCTGCTCTTGCGGTTGGCTTGTGTTTGCATTTTTGAGAAAGATTGATCGTAGTCGCAGTGACAGGAGGACTCCTTCTAAAATATCAAACATGTCATCAGTCGTAGCTCGTCTTTGGTCGCTCGACGGTTCTAAGTTTGGTCTTTGTCCCCGCCAGACTCTGAGATCTGAGCTACGATTTTGAGCTACGACTCAAGATTCTTCCCACAATCAGAAATCTTACGTCGTAGACGACCAAAATCGTACAATGGACGCCTTAAGTCCTTACATCATTGTTAGACTCGTTCTGAGCATCGTTTCTGCCATGTAAACACAATAATTACAAACTAACTTGCTCACTCGCATCATTATCATATCATTAACACATGTTTGGCCTGTGTGAGTGCTATGCAGCCAGTAGATGGCGCCTAAACTCAGTAAGTGCCAGGGCAAACAGAACCAGATACAGATTATATTTTTATAAACATTTTTTTTTGTTCTAAAACATGAGATGCCAAACTAAAGGTACTCAAGAACATGTTTAAAGGCTGATATCAATATAAAAAATGCACAATATTTTTCCTTTAATATTATTTTGATGTAGCGGTATACTCTTGGCTCTTGGCTACTTTCTCCAACTTTGGTTTTCAGGTTAATCCTCTGAAATATTAAGATGTTCAGTAGAATTTTTAGTTAATTGGATTTGTAGATAGTGTCAAAAGGGTCCTTTTGGATGCTCAGAAAAAGGACCAGTCTTCAATGAAGAGTAGAAAAAACCTTAGACTTTTCACCCCTCCTTCTACAAAAGCATTCCAAATTGTAAAACGTTTCTATGTTCATGAGCCCTAGGGATAGGTGACTGATGCACAGTGAGTTTTTTTTTTTTTTTTTTTTTTTTTTTGAGTCTTTTTGTTTTTTTGTAATGTCAGTTTTCCAGTTGGGAGGGGGGGTATTTAAATTGGTCAATATAAAGGGTTAAAGATAAACATTATGAATATGACAAATATTTGACATGTATGTGTCAAACAGAAGCATAATAGTTATATGATTTTTAGTTTTTAAAGTTGAAAAAAACTATGAATGTGAAGTGGATATATGGCCATTTAAAGGACACAAAAGGGTTTCTAGGACCCTAAGTGTGATTTTTTTTATCGGGTGAACTGAGGGCCAAACATATATTATCTTAAACTGTTGTAAATCATCCATGCGTAATCTTTAACATAGAATATCTCCATGAAATGTCTTTTAATAGTAGTCTTGTCTACTTACCGTAGTATTTACTGTAAAAAGAATCATGGAATTTAATTGTGTTGTAAAGGCTGTTCTCCTTACATGCTGCGTCATGTACCCGGTGACTGTGTGCCAGTGCACTTTGGACATGTGACATGTTTAATCTGCCCTCAAACAGCCATCTCGAGCCCTGTTGAAGGCTGATATGTGTTCCTGTCTTTTTATCAAATTCTGCCATGTCCGTGTGATACCAAAGGCTTTTAAATAACATTTTGATCCTTTTGAGTGCATCAGCTTTTTTCAACTTTGCATATTAAGATAATTAATTTTGTCAGCCTTGCGATCCCATCATTAAAGGTGCTGTACCTGATTTTCATTGTTTTGAAATGTGAAAAACAGAACTAGTTCATTTTAAAGTCTTTACATAAGTCACATGTATAGCTCACTTTCCTAATGTAGTCCCAGCGTCCTAAAAATTCACTTCCAAGAGTTTAGAAGCACTTTGCACAAGTTTTTGAGCCCATATCGTCCCGAGTAAAGCTAACAAACATTAGCATGCTACTGGCGCTCTTCCTGCTTCTCGTAGGACAAAACGGTCTATAAATACATGCAAAGCAAATTTTGTGGTCTCATTTTCACCCGAATTTATGCTTTTACAACATATCTGTGCTGGAACAACACAGGTTTTACTTTATTACATGCAAAAATTAGGAACATGGACTAGTTCTGTTTTTCCCGTTTCACAACAGTAAAAATCAAGTACAGGACCTTTAATGGTGAAAATAATATTTGCTGTGTGCAGTTTGGTTTATAGCAGATTTTTCGGCACATGCAGGTACAATCTGGGTCTCACCTCCCTCCCGACCTCATGCCTCTTGGGGTGAAGGACAAAAGAGCAAAGGTAACTCAGACGTGGTAAACACAAAAGAACTAGGCTTGTCACAAAAATGCATTTTGAAGGGGTCTTTCTCATGTGCACGAGTTTGTAAGTCGTGCTCCTGAGTTTGTACGTTGTGCACATGTTCGTGAATAAGTATAACGAGAAAGTGCATGTACACATGCAACCTCTCTATCTCTATCAGAGCGTCTGATTTGAAGCAGGAATTTCATGTATGAGATAAAATGTCTTACCCCAAAATGGTGTCGACAAGAGCGTTTATGCACACTTTAGTTGATCAGTGATTTATTGACACACAGATGCACCATTTTGGTGTCTCTCTTATATATATTTAGGGTCTGGCTGACTTTACACTTCAAACACCGTACACTCAATAATTGTTATTCACGCATTTATTAACAGCCGCTTAGACTACTGCAACTACCTGTACACTGGGTTGGACCAGGCCTCCATCCACCGCCTGCAGTTGGTCCAGAATGCTGCTGCTCGTTTGCTCACAGGCATATGAGCATATTTCTCCCGCGCTGGCCTCTTTGCACTAGCTCCTTGTCGGCTACAGGATTGATTTTAAGATTTTACTAATGGTTCTTAAATGTTTGAATGGGTTGGCTCCTCCTTGTCTCTCGGAGCTTCTGTCTGTTCATGCTCCATGTAGAGCGTTGAGATCAGCAAACCTCTTAAACGTCCCGAGATCCCGATTAAAAACCCGAGGGGACGGGGCTTTCTCTGTGGCAGGTCCCAGACTCTGAACAGTCTTCCTCTGGACATTAGAACAGCCCAATCTTTGAATATTTTTAAGACTTTGTTGAAAACCCATTTGTTTGCACGGGCTTTTAACACGAGCTGAGCAGAACATTTGTATTGCTTTTTTTTTTAGCTTATTTCTGTCTGTTTTTGTCTTATTGTATTTTATATTGTGTCTGTACAGCACTTTGGGCCATTGTGGTTGTTTTCTGTATGTTCAGAATCATACAGAATGTGTGTACCAAATTTTAGATGTTTAGGACAAACAACAATTTTTTTGTCCCATTTTAACTTTGTAGGGGGCACTGGAGAGCCATTTTCAAAGATAGAAGTTTAAATCACATATCATTATGTCCATCTCATAAAAATACACAAATGCCTCATTGGGTCCATCCTGATCTGACAAAATTAGCTAAAGTTACCAAGCTTTTTCTTCTTTCAAAATGTCCGCCTCGTTAAGCGCTCATTATGACCACACCCTAAGACTTATGCTAATTCTGTGACCAACTTTTGATCCCAGATATGTCCTGATGATGCTGACTCAGTTTGGAGTCCGTTGGATAAAAACCCTGGGACTAGTTCGTTAAAATGTGGGCGTTGGATTTTGGACGTCGCAACTTTGAACCAAAATGGCCGACGTCTTGTGTGGTTTAGGGCGGGGCCATAACATAAGTTTTTATCCACCTTAAGAGGCTGAATGTATGTACTGAATTGTATGTGTCTACAATGAAAAAATAGGCTCCGCCCCCTCCTATCTTGTAATGTATTTTGATTTTCTTTTCTTTTTGAGTCGTCTTTTAACAGACATTCTTGGCGACTTTAAATAACTTAAATTTGAGCCGAGCTCTAATTTTGTGCCAATTTTCATGAGTTTTTGTGCACATGTTGGGTTTAAAAACTGAGATTTATTTGAGGGGGGATTATAATAATATTTTTCCTTCTGTTATTTTTTACGCTCAAACGATAAATGCTAGAATTATGTAACTTGGTGACACTGTTCCCATTACACTCCCCATTCACAGCTCCATGACAAGAGCTAGAGAGCCATCTCATGAGACAGAGCCTTGAGTATATCATTACGTCCAGCTCGCAAATCTGCACTCGCGCTCCATTAGGTCCGTTCAAATCCGACAATGTTTGTAAAAGATAGACTTTTTTTAAATTTTTCAAAAAATTGCCATTTTGTTGAAAAACTGAGCCGTTTTCATCGACGCTGTCTAGAGTAGTGGTTTCCAAAGTGGGGGTTGCAAGATGATGTACAACACTGTATTTGCTCTATTTTTTAAATTAAAAACTGTATATTTTAGTGAAATAGGGTCTAAGAAGACAATAAACTATTCAAATAACAAATACTAAACCTGATTTAACATACGTTGACACTTAAAATTATTATTCATTTCACTTTGGGAGTCCCGTCAGTTGCATGGCTGTTTTGGGGGTCACGGCCAGAAAGGTTAGGGAACCCCTGGTGAAGAGAACAAAAGCAGAGGGGCAGTTCATTCAAAGTAACAACATTTAAAAACCCTCACATTAAAAGTAAATGTGTAAATAATGTTGTGAATCGTTTGACCTGGTAAATTTTGATGTCCTGATGATGTAATTGCGATCAAATGTAATTTTTATCATTTAGTGTTGAATTTTCATCTTTCAACTTTCCTGTCTCCATTCATCAGGTCAGAGCTTTTGTGTCTGCACCGGGTGAATTTGGTATTATAGCAGACAGATGTATTTATTATTGCTGTCACATATAATAGTACAACTATAGCATTGCAAGTACTTTTACTTTTCTCTCTTAAAGTCTTTTTTTTTTTTTTTGAAGGTGTACTTTAATAATTAAGTAGATTTTTAATGTGATATATTTACTTCATTTTTTTGCTCCCATATCTGTACTTTTTCCATCACCAGCTCTGTCTCCTTTCTATGAGAAGCCTTTGTGTGTGGAGCCTGTTTTCTCTGTGTGTCTAGGCTTCATCTGGTTTATGGTTTCCACACCTTCAACCCAAAACATGCTAAATAGGCTTTACTTCATAATTGGTGTTGTTTGTACAGGTCATGATGACCTACACACCTTTAAACTCCAGTTAATCTTTTCTTGACACAATGTCAGACTCCGCCATTTCAAAGGCTTCCATTTCCTCCGCTATTTTATAAGAGCTGAATACATCAACCACAGCAGAGCTTTGACACAATGTGTCCTTGGTCAAATCAGGGCAGGGTTGTCTGGTAACTAGTGAAGGGCAATGTCCCTCGAGTGTGAAACGTAGGGAATGTTTCACACTTGAGGGCCCAGTTCAAATCAAATCAAATCAAATCAATTTATTTTTATAATGCCCAAAATCACAACAACAGTTGCCTCGATGGGCCACAGGTAAAAGCAGTTCAACCTGGAAAAAGAATGTTATCTCAATGGAGTTTAAATAAAAGTTATAAAATAGATAAAACAAGTTGTTTACAGAAATGAATATCTCAATGTTTTTGGAAGTTATGACAAAAATCAGATTTCATTTTCAGTTTCAGTTTCATTTATTTTATCTATTTGAGCAACATACAAGTTCCGTTACATTTTACTGCTGTGGTGTATTCATACTCAAAAAGGAGTAGGAAGAAGTATGAACAATCCATCTGAAATGTACAAACAAAAACAAAACCCCAAGATACTTGAACTTCTCTTCATGAGTCAAGGACTCTCCACCCACCCGGACAGGGCAAGCCACCTTTGAACCATGGCCTCAGATTTAGAGCCAGCCACACTGCTCCTCCTGATGATTCTCCTCTCCAGTACCTTGGAACAGACCTTACCGGGGAGGCTGAGGAGCGTGATCCCTGATTGGAACACACTGGTTCCCCCTCTTAAACAGAGGGACCACAACCCCAGTCTGCCAGTCCAGAGGTACTGTCCCAGACTGCTTTGTGATGTTGCAGAGACGTGTCAACCAAGACAGTCCCACAGCATCCCTAGAAATAGAAAAAAAAGACAAAAGAACAATGACTAAATATTAAAATACGTATGTGTCTCAAAAGGCATGAGTCACACAGGGCTACCAAAACAAAAGCACAAGAATAGAATCAAAGTGACAAATACGAAGAGATCCACAGAACAAAATCACAAGTGTCTCAAAACGCACAGTCAGGCACTGCCTCTACAGCCCTGACAACCATGAGACACAAACGTGGCATCCTGGCCAGAAGCCCTCAACAGGGGCAACAAGAGTCCTGAAATACTGGGAGGGGCTAGGTGGAGACTCTGGAATGGCCCGTTGTTAGGTTTGTGCACCTTTTTCTTCCTCTAAAATTATATTTTTGTTAGTCTTGGCTCCACGCTCTTTTTTTTCTTTGCGCACCCTGGAGCCTTTAAATGGAGCGAGCCGCTGCATGCTCGCTCTCTCTCTGCTGCGGCTCACCAGGTCCACCTTTCTGTTTATTACTTTCAGTTCATTTTTTTTGACGGGATCTGGTAAGGGTTCAAGCTTAAACTAATCTTTATATTTAAATTCAACGAAAGAAGCAAGTAACTACGAAAAGTTGAAAATAAAAACATTTGAACTTTTACTCTGGTCTCTCGTGTCCTTTAAATATGTTTGTCTCGTTCCGGGTCATAACACCCGTCAATTAAAGGAGCCGCCAGAATCAGCCAGCCATGACCGCTGACAGGACCGCCTCCACTCTCCAGAAAGAACTTTGTGCAGCCATTTTACATGAAGAGAAACACAATATTCAATCACAGCAGAAGAAGGGAGGAACTGTAGGCCTAGGGCCATAACACTAAACCTCAGCGCCTTCAGCTCGGGTGATGGACAAGTCCGCCTCAGTCTTTGCGTCCTCTTTGGAAGTCGTGGCAGTTGTAAGTGAACTCTGTGCATTCGAAGCATGGATACTGTAACTTCATTTATTTACACTTCCAACGGTTTATGTCAAGGCTGTGTTCGCTAAAAAAACATCAGGGCGCTCAAAGTCAAGTTAGAGAAATTATCAAAACAAAAGTGCAACTAGACTTTCTAGATGACACTGACATGACATGATTTGTTGAAAAAGAGCCGAGAAAATAATTTGTTTGGCAACTTGTTAATTAAACTAGTAACTGTTCACTACTGCCCCCAGTGGTGAGCTCATGTACAGCTCCAGCACTACACATCCATAAGCCCCCAACAGACAAATCTCATACAGACAACGCAGGGATGGACCAAAGCCTTTGTCTGTCCGAGTGCGTCTGGAATGTAGAGCACAATGAGCCTAACACAGACCTAACCTGTAACTTTGACAGTGAAGTTTAATGCCATACTGTGGAGCATTTCAGAGAAAGCCATTACATGCCCATGGCAGACCAGAAAAGATATATATATAGTGCAGCTTTGAACTTCAGGTTGATCATATACATTTGAGTAATAATAAATACACAAAACTGAAGATTTAGGCCAACATGTTTTTATTTATGCCAAAATGTGTCAATCTGTGAGAGGCTAGTTTTTGGTCACATGAGTATTTCTTCTTCAGTTCTCTTCATCTGAAATGAAAAAACACAAACACAGCATTAGTAATCTGAACCACAGACATCCACAATATAATGTCTTTACAGCATTTGGCCTGAAGGTGGTGTATTTGTGCCACAGCAAAAAGTCTATCGGGCATTTTACTTATCGATTTGTTCAGTGATTATTCATTTCTATTTTCTTATTTACAGACAAAATAGATTTTTGATCAAAAACAAGAATTGTACATTGTTGCATTGTGCATGGTGTCTTTGTGAAGTAGTTCTCACTTTGCAGCAGTGATAAAACTGTGCCAATTTCTATATAGACATATTGATTGCAATAAGTCAAATAAAGTGTTGAAAACCAACAACAAACTGTGCCTAAAAGTGATGAAAGTAGCTTTGGGATGTCAGTGAAGTTGTTCTCTACGCTCTGGAGGCTTTCAAGTTCAACATCTTTAGAAAATTTAGACGTGTGTGTGTATGTGTATGTACAAAAACACACAGGTATAAGTTATATATGTGCATTTATAAATGCATCTATATACAACGATTGAAACCAGTGAAGATCCCGGAGAGAGTGTGGGAGTGTGTGAGAGTGTGAGCTTGTTTGTGGGTGAAAGGGTCTGATTGAGAATGTTAACTGTTCATGGCTGAATGTTGAGAATGCATGTAGGGGAAGGGGTTAATATGTGGTCATTTCTGTACATTTAATTTGTGTTACTTAAATCTTGATATTCCAAAAATATGTACAGTGAGCAGTAACACAGTGGAGTAATGATTTAAATGGAAAACTAAATAAAATGATAAGAAGAAGAAAATTTAGACGTAAACTTGGAGTTAAGAATAAATTGCTTTTGCAAACAGAGTGGGATTTTACAGGACATGTGTAATTGTGCATAGTGTGATTTCAACTGAGCGTCCGTCACAGTTTACACAGATATATATTGTTAAGTATTGTGCTTTTTGTTTTAATGAGAGCAGACCTTCTTCCTCCTCGTCCTCCTCATCCTCCTCTTCCTCCTCCTCTTCGTCGGAGCTGAAGGTGCCGTCGGGAAGGCTGTAGACTCGGATCACTTGCTGCAATCACACAATAGTGGACAGTTTAGAGTCACGTAGGACGGTAAAAATGTTTTCTTTTCCACTGTTATGAAAAAGAAACGTTAATAATTGCAAAACCAAACTGCGTCGAGTTTAAACACTCACTTTTAAATGTGCTTCAAAAACTGAAAAGAATCATTAATCTTACTGTATTATGTTTGTATTACTGTACAAACATAATTCTTTTACAGGGGGATCCCAAAGTCAGTTTTAAAACCTTTTTAAGACGTTTGTGTGAATCTTTAAGACCTTTTCACAAACATCTAGATAATTTTTGGAACACAAGGAAAAGATTATATATTTTAGAAATTATTTTAGTTTATTCATTCATTCATTTTCTACCGCTTATTCCCGTCAGGGGTCGCGGGTGACTGGAGCCTATCCCAGTGACTTTGGGCCTATTTGGCTATTTTAGTTTATTGAAATATTAAATAAATGGTATACAATATCAGTAGCATATTTAACTGTGTGACCTTTGCATCTACAATTTGCATTCAACTAAAAGTGAATGTATAAAACATGTACAAATGACAACTAGAGCTGTAATCGACTGAAGAAATTCTCTCCATGGATCCAACACAAACTGCAGCACAGGGGTTCATGCAAAAAAGAAACTATTTATACAGAAAAGTACTGGTAAAGAGTGTATTTTTTAATCAGAATAATTTTTATTGCCATTGTCTGTGAACAAAAATCACAAACTAGGAACCTGCTTTGATAGCAAGGTGCAACACACAGCAATGTCATAATAATAATAATAATGTCATAATAATAATAATACAGTTTCACCATAATGTTACGTCAAGCGTTGTGGTGAAATGGCCAGCTCAATAAGCTGCTGTTTGACGTTTGGTGGGAGTCTTTACGTCTGAGCATAACCTCGACCAAAGCCACCACCTTCCCTTCTCAACATGATCCCGTCACATTTGATGTCACGATACAGTAATACACGGAGGAGGGGGAAATTATGGATCGTTTAGGTCATTCTAAAATTTGGAAGTTTATTCTGTGTTTTAAATACTTTTTGAAAAGGCCCTAATTTGACCAAAAATTGATTTATGGACTTTTAAAACTGTAAGACCACACAGATACCCTGTAATATTTCGTTTGAAGTAACAATACTCTTGAGTTTTGGTTCCTCTTCCCACTGCGAGTGGGTCATGAACACTTTATAACACCTGCCACTTTAACAATATATTATATAAGAACTATCTATTTGCACTGCTACATTTGCACATTTGCACTGCCAACTGTACATTCTGTATATAGTCTAGTCTATTTTATCTTATTCTTAATCTTATGCATGCCTCTTTTATATATTTTATTCATTGTTTTATGTTGCACCTTACGCCAAAGCAAGTTCCTATGTTTGTGAATTCTGATCACTGACAATGACAATAAACCCATTCAGATTCTGTCAAGAGTCAATAATAAATGGTCGTAACACTCCCACAGTAACCGTCCCACTCCTGACCCGGTGCCGCGGCTCACCTTGTTGGGGTCCTTGAGGATGAGGTACTTGCCCTCGTCCAGTTTGCGGCAGATGTCGATGACGCAGCGGAGGATTCCCCAGGCGTTCTCCATGCTCAGGTTGATCTGGCTGGCGAACTCGTTGGGTTTGAACTGCTGCGTGCCCAGGATCACGTGACGCGCCGAGTCCTTCACGTGGTAACGGGACACGTACCTGAGCGGGACAAGAAAACAGGGTCAGTAGCAGTTTAGCACAATCTTCAATTAGATGTTATATTTTCTTACTACAAACAAACAACAAACAAAATACAAATACATATGGAATTACTCATTTTAAATCTTTCTCTAACCCAGCTCCAGCCGTTTGACCTTACAATTTAAAGTGTGTATGACAGGTTTTTCTAATTTTGACTTTATTCAGTGTATTTAAACCTCTTGTAAATATAAATTACAGTTTTACATTAAAAAAGTAGCAGTTTGTGGAGAAAAGTTGAAAAATATGTAGAAAGTTATATTAGGGAGACAAAGGTTATACATAATTTACAGACAATAAATCACTTTTTTGACCCTTTAAACATTGATTCAACAAATAAAGCTGTTGACATGTATTTTTCTTTGTCGAATGAAAAGCAAATCATTGACATTAGAGGCGTTTTGGTTTTTTCCTATTCACCTGCAGCGTCTCTCCTTAAGTCCATTAAACCATCACAGGACTCATTCTGTGGTCAAAGCATTCCCATCGACTCTTCAAACATTTATTTTATCATCTTGGCTGACAGCAGAGGGCGCTCCAACACACACACGCCTCACAGGAAACCTATGTGTGGTTTTCAAAGTGTCTGCGCACAGTTTCATAGAATAAATTTTTATTTATTCATCCCCGAGAGGAAATTCTTTCAAGTTAGAAAATGTGGAAAACGCATGTTTAAAGGTCCCATATTCTGCTATTTTGCCCTTTACACAGTCTGTTCTAAGGGCTTTGTTGATACATTTTTGCGTTGTGCAATATCCATAACATAACAGTTTACAAAAAACACACATTTCTTGGACTGGCCCCCCTACTTGAAAAAGCAAACGGCTCACTCTGAGATCTGACCCCCCCGAACAGAGAGCAGGCTGCCTCCCCCGCCCAACTCACGTGCCTCCCCCACCCAACTCGTGCTGAAGCCTAGAGCGGAGATGGTGCATGCGCCGTGTGCTCCGGTAAACAGCGATACACAAACACTGAATAAACATTTTCTCTTCCTGACGGTGCGTCGTGCTGAGTCCTACGTCCTGGATCTGACCTGGAGTTTGACGTGCTCCAGGACCTCGACGACGGACGTGCCGTTTGGTAAATAACAAGCTAACTCTTCGATCTGTCGTATCCATCGTGTAATTACTGTGTAGCATTAGCATTAGCTTCCTGGAGGCGTGGCTTAAACACCGCGTCATCCTTGTGAAGCACGTCATCCTTGTGAGGAGCCCCCGTCTGCTGCTCAGCCGAGGGGGACGGAAAAGACAGTTCTCTAGTGAAAACATGCGGGAATCAATCAAAAAACCACTTTGGGCACAACATACGAGGCCCAAATAGCACTGTAGGAAGGTTAAAACCTCTAAAAAGTCCATTTTGCATGTTATGGGACCTTTAAATGCCAAATGAAGTCGCTTATATGTCTACATTGCGTATCCTGGAGGCAAACGTGTGTGAAAGATCGTGCAGAAAAGACACACATTTCCTCCACACCACAGAGCAGCCTGGGAGAAATGTGGAGCTTCATTAATGCTACTACTGCTCCGTCTGGCTTTAGGCTGGACACATTTGGTGGACGTCAAGTACTGTCTGCAGCTTGTGCTAATTGTAGATATTTCCCCCCGTGATCTGAAACGCTCCTGCGAGTCCCGTGGGGCCCGAGAAACCCTGTGGATGACCATCGCTCTTCTAATGAGCACACGCGCTAAAAACTGCAGCAAGAAGCGGGGCAAATTTCCTGGTACTGTTTAGTTTACGCGAGCAGATGATGTGCAAGACTTTTATTTTATAACGTTTTATTTCTTACTGTTAGAGTTGGGCCGTATTGACAAAAATCGGTATCTCGATAATAGAGGTGTTCACTGCACGTTAATTGGCGACGTTTCATTTGCGGTTTTTTAATCTATACTCGTGATATGTATTTGTACCACCAGAGGGCGCCTGAGTGCCCTCTTACAACAGTGACGTCTCGGAGTAGAAAAAAGTTAGCTGAAACTCCAAAAATGACGATAGCG
Source organism: Rhinogobius similis (assembly GCA_019453435.1). NCBI lineage: Eukaryota > Metazoa > Chordata > Actinopteri > Gobiiformes > Gobiidae > Rhinogobius > Rhinogobius similis. Next base: position 8,317,522 of record CM033631.1, on the reverse strand, counting down.
CAAACCTAACACTGCAGTATTTATGGACAAATGATAATAATCACACATGGTTTATTTAACTTGGGTATCACATAAAGGCGAGACACTAAAGGCAACGGAAGGCTTTTAGATTGAGAATATTTATGAATAAAGTCTATTATCGATGAAAACCAGAGACGGACTGTTTTTTGACATTTTCAGTTAAATAATGCCACTTTGTTTCTTATAAAAAAGGTAAGTTTGTAGGTTTTAAAGCCTGTATAGTCCAGATAACATTAACGATTATGAAAATATGACTACAATTATTTATTTACAATATACAATTTATTATATTTACTGTTGTAGACTAGTCTCTGTTATTGAATTTATTGGTTGCAGCCCTTTCTGTCAAATACAAGCATGAAAACACTTAAATTGAAACTCTGATTAAGCTTAAAGTCTATACAACTTTTTAACTTTTATTTTGCATTTTTACATTTTGCTTGTTTGACAGTTTTCGTAAAGTTTATAGTTTTACTTCCTGGTTGAACATGAGTAACAAACATAGTGAGAGGTAATTCCACAACTTTTTCCTAGCAACCATTTTGAAAATAAGGGCCAAAATTCATATAAATTACACAATAGTTATGACTTGACAAATGATAATACCTGATAACATCTTTATTTTGTTGAACGACTGTTTAAACTGTCAGAAAAATGTTAGTTGAGTGTAAACTGTCTTTGTTTTCAACTGTACGTCACTTTTTGATGACATCACAGAGGGATTCCCTTTCAGAACTACTTCCTGTTATTTAAAACTTTTATTTTTCAAAATGTCGTCAAATTTAAATGAATTTAAAAGAGATAAGGAGCTCTGCGTGGGTCCGTGAGTCCAATAATTAGTAGGTAAAGAAACAGGTGCTCAGTTGGACATCGGGGTGCTTCTTACAATAAAACAGTTCCGTCTTATTAGGGTAAAAAATGTAGCTAAATATTTGTAGAATTATCCCAAAGACAAAAAATTCCAAGGCATCCTGTTAATTTAAGAAAACATTTAAAAGCCTTTATTGCAAGCATGGCTAAAGACATAAAATACGCACCAGCGCGTTTCTGCCCAGCGTGGCCTTCCTCGGGTACAAAAACCCGCTCTAATTGTCTAATTCTAATTTCAACTAATTGTTTTATTTTGATTAAAAGGATTTATCCGATAAAAACAGAGAAAAATTGAAGCTATGGAGTGCGTTAACTAAAGATTTTGGAGTGATTCATGAGTTTAAGCTGATTTATATATTTCTAACACATAAATACACTGTTTCCTGGTACTTTTCTGTATAAATTGTTCTTTTTTTGCATAAACTTCTGTGCAGTTGTGTTTTTCTGAGTGCAGTTTGGGTCAGATACAGAGATGTCCTTAATATTTTTGCCACACCCCTTTTTAGTCGATTAATCGCTCAATGGGGCAGGTCTTCAGTCGACCAAGGACTTCTTTAGTCTACACCCTGAACTCAAATGTGTAGAAAAGCAGGTTTCTCACCCCAGTTTGAGGTACTCCGACCCGGCGAGCATGGCGCAGCAGGTCCATCGAGCCAGTTTGTAGCTGTTGTTCTTCAGCTCCGTGGCCAGAACGGCTCCTCTCTGAGAGTCCAGCTTCTGACGCCAGTCCACGCCGTTACAATGCTGCAGCAAGAACACAAACAAGTCCAATTAACTGGTGGAAGCAGGTATTCTTCTCCAGGGCGGTAATCCTTCAGTCGATTAGTCAGTCAGTGGTGTCTTGATTGACCGAGATTTTTATTAGTTGATGAATCACTTTATTTAAAATAAAAATATTTATATGGCAAAAACGGGAAGATATGGAGTGAGTTAGATGAAAGTATTTGATCTTACATAGACTCTTTAAATTGTGTCGTCATCAAAATTCCAGAATGAAGGCGAAATTAAATTTACTGTAAATGTTTCAATGATTAAATTCTATTGGTTTTAAGTGTGTGTGTTGGAAAAAAGCAACACATTTGAATTTCCAGAGTAGAAAGGTCAGTTAAGTTTGCTTTTCTGTAACAAATGATGGAAAAAATACAATTGTCTAGCCTTAAAGTTATATTTTAGCTTCAAAAGAATGTTATATATTGTATCTCTAGATAAAATGAAAAATGATTGTGGGCTCAACATTTCTGTGAGTACATTTCACTAAAAAACAACACATAAATCTGGTTTGTTCTTTCATCAAAAATGCAGAGTTTATCATAATTAATGTCAAATACAATAATAAATGTGTTTAAAGCAGCTCTGATGTCACCCACATGTGTCTGAGGCTGTTCATTTTCCAAAATCATCTCCATTTTTCATATTTTGTGATATTCTGAGGTTTATGTTCACCTTCACTTTTACCGCCATTCTGAATGTAGAAAGTTTTTGTTTTCAAACTTTTAAAAGGGTCTATAAATCCATTGTTTCCTGGTACTTTTCTGTGTAAATAGTTGTTTTTGCATAAACTCCTCTGCACTTGTTGACTTTTGAGTGCAGTTTGGGTCAGATTCATGGAGATACTTTATACTTTTGATGTATTTTTGCCTTTTAGTCCACTAATAAGTCAATAGGGCCGGTCTTTAGTCGACTATGGCTCTATCTTTCTCCTTCAAACTGGATTAATGGTAACGTGTTGTGGACTAGGGTCACTGCAGAGTAAAATGCCATTGGATAAAAGGCCATTGATGAGAACGCTGCAGTTTAACAAAGTCAGTGGAAAAGCAAATCAAGTACTAAATCGGGCAAATGATCTCGTCTCAGTTTTGATTGTACGTTCCCTTAAGCCCATGTTCAGTTTTGATCACCGATGCCACATTATGCAGCACTGATTGTTGAGCTCTTACCCGGGAGTCCCACTCGTTGAGGGTCTTGATGTTGATGAAGGACACTTCTCCGTTTGCTCCGGTCATCACTCCGTCGTGTTCACAGCGAACGATCAGGTCAATGTCCTCTCCCAGCTTCCAGTGACGGTATCTGAACAAGGGAACAAAAATAAATAATAATCTGCACAGCCTGCTTCCAGACAACTACATTTAGAGCAGATTGATGGTTTGGTAATAAGGAGAACATGGGAAGAGTTGACATTTCAATCTCTGATGGAGCTAAAACCTTGATATTTAAGCAGATTGTCTGATTTGAGTTAAAGGACAAATATTACGCAAAATTTACTTTTTTGAGGTTTTAACCATGATCTAACATTGTTCTGTAACCAAAAACTTGTTGCATTTATCTTCATTCACCCTAGTTTAGTGAATCCTAGTTAGAAAATCCTCTGCCTCAGATCAGACCTCAGACCTGATGTCACTTATGGAGAATCTTCTGCCGTTTTAAGTCCTTAAATCATTGTCAGACTCGCTTTGAGCATTTCTTCAGCCTAATCACGATCATTACAAAATTAGAAAGCACTATGGGTATTCAAATGTGTGTAATTGCCCCTGCAGCCAGTAGATGGAGCCACAGGTAAGTTAATATGGCATCTCCCAAGGTTGTTATACAGTTATATCGTTCTTTGTAAAAAAAACGATTTTAGTTCTAACATGACATGAGATGTCAAAGTAAATATACTCAAGAGCATGTTTAATGACCAATAACAACAAATAATAGTTGTCCTTTAACAGATTTACACATGGATCTATTTGAGTAATTTGTATTTTTGAAGTTGTCTGAGCAAACGTTTGAGAAGATCGCAAAACAATCAGGGCTGCAGTCGACTAAAGAAATTCTTGAATGACTAAAGACATACCCTGCTGATCAATTAGTCGCCAAAAAAAGAGGACGTGGCAAAACTATTATGTATTATATGAATCTGTCCCAAACTGAGCTCAAAAGTCTACTACGGCGCAGGAGTTTGTGCAAAAACAACAATTTATAAAGAAAAGCACTGTAAAAAGGCACATTTAACTCTCAAATTTTAAACTAACTTGCTGCATATCTTCTCTATTTTGTTATTGTCCCAAAGAAATCCCCCTAATCTAAATAAAATAATTAGTCGACAAATACAACTTTTAGTCGAGTAAACCACCATTGACCGATTACTCTACTAAAGGATTTTAGCCCTAAAAACAATCACCACTGACAAACGTCAAGAACAGACAATAGTGTAGACATTTTTCACCACATTATACCAAGTTTATTTTCACTAAAATGTGAGATTTGGTAATAGTTTAGAGGGTGTGTGTCGCTGAATCTTTTCCACCAAAAAAGGTTGAAAAACAGCGCTAAAAGAACAGAATCCATTTTCTTCTGTGTTGTTGCTCTGGTAATGTTTGTCCCTCCTGAATTATAGAGCTTCTTTTCTTTGTTTGCAATAATTACTTACAATCTTTAGGCTACACTCTTTGTTCCTGAAAACGCTGGGATCTCATAATGACTCTTTTATCACATAACGTAAATTAAAGTTTGAAAAATGAGAAGTGTTTCCCTCAAGTTTATATTGAGACTGCGGTGGCACAGGATTTCCTTAGGCCATTTGATCCATGATGCACATTTTGCCTCTAATAATCATAAAAGAACTGGTTAAATATAAAATAGACTTCTATACATTTATGATAATACAACAAGCAAAAAGTAAGCTATAAATTTTAACTCATTCATTGCTCAGCTTGTTTTGGACATTGGTGGCAAACAGACTGCGGGGGGCGCCACGGTGTCTGTTAAAGGGGCTATACCTGATTTTTACTGTTTGGAAACGTGAAAAATAGAACTAGTTCATGTTCCTGACTTTTTTTTGTGCATGTAATAAAGTAAAATCAGTGTTGCTCCAGTACATATGTATTGTAAAAGCATCTATTCAAGTGAAAACGAGACCGCAGCGATTTCCTGGCATCTATCTATTGAGCGTTTTATTCTACAAGAAGCAGGAAGTGCGTCGTTAGCATGCTGATGTTTGTTAGCTTTACCCAGGACGTGAAAAGTGCTTATAAACTAATGACAGTGAATATTTAGAACTGCATTAGAAAAGTGAGATACACATGAGACTGAAGTAAAGACGAGCTGTTTTTCACGTTTCAAAACTGTAAAAATCAGGTACAGCACTTTTAAATGGGAAACATTGAGCTATATGTTATATTTTTTATTATTCGTGGCTCTTTTATTACACAGAAGTCATTTCTAGTTTGCAATAGCTCATTACCGTCCGTAGGCTATGTTTTATTTAAAAGGTCACGCTACTTTTGTCATTAAAAGGTCGTTATAACACATTTAGTCTTCTTGGAATTCTTTTGACTATTCACCTTATTCCGGAATAGCCCTGGGCGCCGCCATCTTTATCCGTTGTAGTTTACATGGAGCAGACGAGCTCAACAGAAAATAAGTTCAACATGGACTAAAGAGCTGTTTTCAGACTGACCAGGAAATCGTTGCGTTGTTGACTTGTTGTAGCTCGTGTTCATTAAACATTTTACACAAATCAATGTACTTTATGTAATGTTTTATCGAGAGACTTTTCCCTCGTTCGTCATTAGCTTTAACGGAGTTCTCGTCAAACCGGAAGTCCCTTTACTACAAGAGTGCGGCTCATAGACATAAAGAGGCAAAAGTGGGCGGGGTAGAATAAGGTGAATAAAGACGTATTATTTGTTTACCTGTACGCGACAGATGCCACCTCGCTCTTGTCCATATCCTCCTCCACAAAAGGATTGGAGTTCGGGAACTTGTAACGTTCTCCTCCCTAAAAAAAAACACGTAAAAGTGATGAAAACCTTTTGGCGCGTTATCATTGGAGGATCGTTGAGTTGGAAGTTCTTTTCCTGACCATGCGTAGACACTGCTGGCTGAAGTTGTGGTTGATGTAGGTCGCCTCCATGGCCAGATTTCGGGGCGAGTTGAAGGAGTTGCCCTCGTCCTGCGGCGGCTCGTTGGCCGTCTCGCTCACAGTCAGCAAATCTGGAAACAAGACGGGAAATGTTAGCGCAGCAGGTGATTTAACAGCCGCTCGGGGCCATTTTTCATGTGAAGAATAAAGAAGTTCTTGGTCGACTAAAGACCTGCCCCATCAACCGATTAATTGACTAAAAGGGGGTGTGGCAAAAATATGACGTATCTCTCTGTATCTGACCCAAACTGCACCAAAAAAAACCTCAAACTGCACTGGAGTTCATGCAAAAACATAACAATCTATTCACCTTATTCCTGAAGTTGCCATAAGCGCGCCGTCTTGTTTCCGTTGTATTAGTTCACATGGAGCAGACGAGCTCAACAGAAAATAAGTTCTACATGGACTAAAAAGCTGTTTTCAGGCCTCAGGAAATCGTTGCGTTGTGACTTGTTGTTGCTCGTGTTCATTAAACATTTTACACAAATCTACTTTATGTAACATTTTAGCGGCGAGACTTTTCCCTCGTTCGTCATTAGCTCAAACGGAAGTGCATTTACAACAAAAGTGCGTATCTGTGGCAAAAAGCGGCAAAAGTGGGCGGGGCAGAATAAGGTGAATACAGAAATGTACAAGGAAATAGTGTATTTATATGTTAGATATATCTTTAGCTAACTCACTCCATTTCTTAACTTTCTCACTGTTTTTGTCAAATAAATCCTTTTAATGAAAATTAATTAGTCGACTAATAAAAATGTTGGTCGACTAAAACAGTGTTTCCCAACCAGGGGTACGGAGACCCCAAGGGGTACGTGAAGAGTTACCAGGGAGTACTTGGAATGAATTCAGGTTTTAAAAGAAGATGAAATGTGCTTTTATCTCAATAAAATGTGTAATTAGTTGTCATTTTAGCCATCTTTTTGGAGTATCTTGGACAATAAACATAATTAAAACACAAAATAGAATAGTAATAATTGACAATAAGCGACTAGTAAACCCATTTATTTGTCCAAAATTAAAGTCAAGGGGTACTCTGAGTGTGAAACAAGGCTTAGGGGGTACTCCAGCCTAAAAAGGTTGGGAATCACTGGACTAAAACACCATCAACCAATTAATCGACTAAAAGATTACAGCCCTAGAGTCGACACAGAGCTGCAAATATTGTGTGAAATACTGTATGTTTAAAAATTGGTGAGAGGAAGATCAGATTTTCAATTTTGCCTCAGTTTCTTTGGTAAAGTAGTTAAGAAGGCAGGTGTCTGGAGGATGCGCTGCTTGACATTAGTTTAAGCATTTTTGACAATTACTCTTTCAAAACATAAGCGAATTTGACTAAAAATGGGTTTCAGGGACTTGTAAGAAAGTAAAAAAAGTCAATATCCAAAAAAATCCATATAGTCCTATAATTTTTTATTTCAAAGGTTTTTATTTTATTTTGTTTGTTGTCTTTGAATACAAGCTGACCCTGATTCATCCCAGAATAGTTCATTTGTCTGAAAATAAGAGGCTTACAGCTTTCCTTTTATATTTAATATGCCCAGCAGCTTGTTTCCTTTTATCAGAGGATGGATGAAAAGGAGTTGATTAAGAATTAATTTACAGGGGACCTTAAAAACAAACAAAAAACCAAATGAAACAACAGTGTGGGCAATTTAATCCATTCAAAACAGCTACGAACATAAGCTACCGAGGACAAACGGTACATAAATGCATCCGGAAACATGTTTTGGACACCTGTGCAATTATATTTGTATATGTTTTATGTAAATGTATGGCTTATGGAAGAAACGCAAAATAAAAGCAGTGATTAACAACCGTGCTGCCGAGCTACAAATTGCAATTCGACGATGGAACGGTTTATCAAGATAAAAGACACAATTAAGCGTCCGTTTATTTCGCACGGACCCCGACAGCTAAACCGCAGCTGGCGTGTTCGAGAATATAAATAAGAATTATAACCAAAGTCTCACCAAAGTCGGAGTTGTCCCTCTTGTCGAAGAACAGCTTGTTTCCGACTCTCTGGACGATGATGTCCCAGGAGTTGACGGAGCGCGTGCAGCACATCAGAGTGGCCAAGATGGCGTCGGTGGCAAACACGTTTCCCTGAGTCTTGGCCAGCTGCAGAGCAACACGATACAATTAAGGCACAGCAATCAATCACATTTAAGTCAGGATGGAGTCAGTCCTCCGCAATGAACACCAGGGGCTGTCCTCTGGCTCCGTCGGTAAAAACGTGTGGTTTGGAGCAGCGTTCAGACTTTGGGAGGAATTATTTTTTAATGTGAAGTTACAGTTATAGAATCAGCTCTTGAAAATGAGACTGCAGTGTTCTGTCTGCACTTAAATATAAAGCGTCTTATTCTCTGTGAAGCAGAAAGTGCACTGTTGACACACAATGAGTGAGGACATGTCAGCAAATATTTGTATCAAAAAAGGTTTAAAGTGGGCTCTAAAAGACAAATAGAAAACCTGCCACAGATTGTTCAGTCCAATCTGCGGCTTGTGAAGTGTTTGACACAAAACTATGAATTCATTCATTCATTCATTTTCTACCACTTATTCCTGTTAGGGGACGCAGGTGACCGGAGCCTATCCCAGTGACTTTGGGCCTTAGGCGGGGTACACCCTGGACAGTGGCCAACTCGTCGCAGGGCTAACACAGAGAGACAGAGACATTGACAGACAACCATTCACTCTCACATTCATACACCAGGGGCAATTTAGAGTTCTCAATTAATCTACACAGTCATGTCTTTGGACGGTGGGAGGAGCCAGAGAACCCGGAGAGAACCCACGGTAACACGGGGAGGACATGCAGACTCCACCCAGAGAGATCGTGTGATGTTGGGGTGGTCCGGGAATCGAACCCATGATCTCCTTATTGAGAGGCAGAAGCTCTAGCCGCTCTGCCACCGTGCACCCCAAAACTATGAATAATATTTAATATAAGCAATATTTTACTCAGTCAGTGTCATGTCATGGTACTCAATGTTAATGTTTGAATAAAGTTCTATTTTGTATTTGTTCACACCGCCCTCATGTGGCAAATGTTACGGCTCTGAGTCGACAAGTGTAATCCTGCTGGGTGTTTGGCCCACATAAAGCTGTAAGTTGGTATTTCAGTTGATATTTTTTGTGTAACACGCAAAATGTTTACCTATGCAAGTTTTGTTAATTTTGTGAATGTAATTTGGTCACTAAACAAGAAAGGAAAAAAGAAAGAAATAAGAAAGTAGCAGAAAAACATGTTAGCATATAGCATTTAAACTAGCGGACTTTTTACACGCCAACTACTCTATTGTTCCAAACTTTAATTCATTCATTTTCTACCGCTTATTCCCGTTAGGGGTCGCGGGTGACTGGAGCCTATCCCAGTGAGTTTGGGCCTTAGGCGGGTACACCCTGGACAGTGGCCAACTCGTCACAGCAAACACAGAGACAAGGACAGACAACCATTCACTCTCACATTCATTCACTACGGGCAATTTAGAGTTGTCAATTAACCTGAACACAGTCATGTCTTTGGACGGTGGGAGGAGCCAGAGAACCCAGAGAGAACCAGTGGGCGAGGCTACCGCGCTCAAATTGAGCCGCCGACTGCAGGCTGCCATGTTTGCAATCTGCTGCTGACCACTAGGGGCTGCTGCGGAAGTAGAATTATTCAATGCAAGTCAATGGGGAGTTAGACGTTTCAAAACCTACTTTAGAGCCCGGCTCAAAAATACGGCTTTGGTCTCAAACGTTAGCTTACGGCTCTGTGACAACGCTGAGGGGGTGAATTTTTTTGAACCAGGCTGGTTTAGCCTGTGATTTTTTAAAGTTCACGCATATCTAATGAAGAAGGCGGGCTTTCTGGCGCCGGAAATGTCAGGACGCATCCATACACCTACGAGTGGGCGGTAACCATAGAGGCTACGACGGCAGTACGTCAGCAAAAGGCCGCCCCAAATCCGCCCTCTCCCCGCCTCCCCACCGAGGGGGGAGTGGTGGGGGCTAACCACCACTTTGAATTCTCCATGACTGAGCCGCATTATCATGAATGGGGCGGAGTGACAACCGTCTGTCCACTATTTTTATGTCTATGGAGAGAACCCACGGTAACACGAGGAGGACATGCAGACTCCACCCAGAGAGATCGTGTGATGTTGGGGTGGTCTGGGATTCGAACCCACGATCTCCTTATTGAGAGGCAGAAGCTCTAGCCGCTCTGCCACCGTGCACCCCAAAACTATGAATAATGTATAATATATATTTGCATATCAGTGTTGATGACCATATTTTACTCAGTCAGTGTCATGTCATGGTACTCAATGTTCATGTTTGAATAAAGTTCTATTTTGTATTTGTTCACACCGCCCTCATGTGGCAAATGTTACGGCTCTGAGTCGACAAGTGTAATCCTGCTGGGTGTTTGGCCCACATAAAGCTGTAAGTTGGTATTTCAGTTGATATTTTTTGTGTAACACGCAAAATGTTTACCTATGCAAGTTTTGTTAATTTTGTGAATGTAATTTGGTCACTAAACAAGAAAGGAAAAAAGAAAGAAATAAGAAAGTAGCAGAAAAACATGTTAGCATATAGCATTTAAACTAGCGGACTTTTTACACGCCAACTACTCTATTGTTCTAAACTTTAATTCATTCATTCATTCATTTTCTACCGCTTATTCCCGTTAGGGGTCGCGGGTGACTGGAGCCTATCCCAGTGACTTTGGGCCTTAGGCGGGTACACCCTGGACAGTGGCCAACTCATCACAGCAAACACAGAGACAGAGACAAGGACAGACAACCATTCACTCTCACATTCACACACTCGGGACAATTTAGAGTTGTCAATTAACCTCCACAGTCATGTCTTTGGACGGTGGGAGGAGCCGGAGAACCTGGAGAGAACCCACAGTAACACGGGGAGGACATGCAGACTCCACCCAGAGAGATCGTGTGATGTTAGGGTGGTCGAACCCACGATCTCCTTATTGGGAGGCAGAAGCTCTAGCCGCTCTGTCACCGTGCACCCCTAAACTTTAATTTCTTCTCTGTATATGTACATGTAATTAACATGTCAGACATGTTGTATTTGTTGTTTTTGAGATTTAACATGTTAATTCAGGCAATTAATTTGTATTTTTGTCTGTGTTACAGCTTTACAAAATAGTTGACAAATGGTGATTAAAGGTCATCAAAAGGAAACAAATCGTCCGTCCGTCTAAGGACAGGTCAGTCAGTATCAATATTTCGATACCAATCCTCCCATTCCTAATCGAAACTCATGATCAATCAATATGTGTGAGATTTTTTTCAAATTCATTTTGTGGTCATATTTGAGTGAATAGTTCATAATGAGGTTTCATAAAGTTGATTTTTGATTAATGATTTCAGAGCTCCATTTGAAGTCTACTCGAGAGCACCTTAAATGTCAACGAGGCCTGAGTGTTTTCTGTTACACCCGAGATGATTCATACGCCAGACATTTTGAGTGTTTTCTTCTGTTTTTAGTAATAATTTGGTTTTAGTTGGAAGTGAGGCAGGACATTAAAGGGCCTGTACCGGATTTTTTTTCTGTTGTGAAACGGGAAAAACAGAATTATCCAATCCTTGTCTTCGATTTTTGCATTTAATAAAGCAAAATCTGTGTTGCTCCAGCACAGATATATTGTAAAAGCATCTATCTGGGTGAAAATGAGACCAGAACATTTACTCTGCATCTAATTATAGAGCCTTTATCCTGCAAGAAAACCAGGAAGTGCTTGCATGCTAATGTTTGTTAGCTTTACCCGGGACAGTCTGTGACGCTCTGGACTCTAAACTCATGGAGGTGAATATTTATGATGCTGGGACTGCATCAGGTAAGTGAGCGATACATGTGACTGATGTAAAGACTTTAACTTGAACTAGTTCTGTTTTTCACGTTTCAAAACAATTAAAATGAGGTACAGAGCCTTTAAAGATTGTACAACCCTACACAGTACAGTACCGTTCAAGTTTGTCAGGCGGATTAAATGTTTTGAGGATTAACTTTAACTGCAGTAGCAATTTAATCAAATCTAGTTGGATTGAAAAGAAATGAAACCTTTAAAAATAGTGGATATAGTAGATATTTAAAATGTAGTGGACCTTGCGGATGACGGGGTCGTCGGTGGTGGTGACCGTGTGGAAAATCCTCTTGATGCTCTTGAGCTGCTTCTCGTTTCGGGTGGTGATGCGGTCGAAGGCCTTGTCGTAGTGCTCCAGAGCTCCACAGCACTCACTGAACACAACCACAGTACATTCATCATCTCCACACGGTCAGCTCAGCTCATTTAAAACGTTATGGACTTTAATTTACTTGTCAAACTAAATGGAGAGGCGCATGAAGAAAATCTGAATTTACATTTTAAGTAACAAAACAAAAACTAATTTAGGGATGGGACGAGATCTGAATCAAAATGCAGCAATATTATCATCCCTCTGGAGAATTATCTTGTGATAGTTTTCTTCTACAATTTGCCACCAGTCTCACACCAGAGATCAGACAGCTGAGGAATGCAATAATTATAATACAGCTACAACAAGTGAATCAATAATTTGCAACTTATCAATTATTGGAATAATCGTCATCGAATTTAGTAACTGAATAATCTACAATAATGGTCTATACACAGGTTCCAAAACATGCCATGAGCTGAGAAAAGAAGCTTTATGACTCAAATTAAACCTTAATAATTAAATGAGATTTAGACGACAAATGTGTAAATCTTTAATGAAAACACTTCTTTTGTTCATAAATACTGCTTCACTTCAGCTTCATCTGGTTTAAATTTAGTAAAAACATTTTCATCTCGTGCCATCTGCATTTTGAACAACTAAACGATTCATTGAAAGAATACTCGCTGCAGCAAAATGATAGTTAGTTGCAGCCCTAAATAATAATTTGAAAAAGGAATCTATGCTTTAACTGTATAATGCATTAAAAACATTACATTATAATAAATAGAAATATTATACATTCTTTAAAATCTATGTTGTCTTGATTTTAGGGATTCAATATCGTCGCGATCTGGTAAAAAATCATCATCACGATTTTCTTGGGGCCACATCATGATCTCGATTTTATCACGATTCACGTTCACTTTGTATTTTTCTGTTGCCTTTAATAGAGCTGCACGATTTAGGGAAAATATCTAATTGTGATTTTTCTGACCAGGGCGACTGATTAGATTTGATGTTTTAATTATAGAATTTTGTTCAAATTCACATTTTAAACACAATTTTGTCCCTTGTGTCACTTTTAGTCACGTTTTTGTCGTTTTGTCACATTCAGTCGCATTTTTGTCACATTCAGTCGCATTTTTGTCACATTCAGTCGCATTTTTGTCACATTCAGTCGCATTTTTGTCACATTCAGTCGCATTTTTGTCACATTCAGTCGCATTTTTGTCATATTCAGTCGCATTTTTGTCACATTCAGTCGCATTTTTGTCACATTCAGTCCCTTTTGTCACATTCAGTCGCATTTTTGTCACATTCAGTCGCATTTTTGTCACATTCAGTCGCATTTTTGTCGTTTTGTCACATTCTGTCGCTTTTTTTTGTCACATTCAGTCCCTTTTGTCACATTCAGTTGCGTTTTTGTCATATACAGTCACATTTTTTGTCACATTCAGTCACTTTTTTGTCGTATTGTCACGTTGTCGCGTTTTTGCCGCTGCATTGAAGAGAGAAACAGTGCATCACGATACGACGATTTCACAAAAATAGATCGTCACAGGGACGAGTTCACCATTCCATTTTTATCACCGTATCGCCCAGCCCTAGATTAAAATTACATCCCACACCTGCAGTGAATCTTTATCAAATGGAGTTTGTTTGTTGTTTGTTAAAATTCCTTTAATTTCTTGCAAATCGTTTGTTTTATCCAGTTCAACAATCTCCGATCTACTGTACCATCAAAGGTTTCTATTGTGGATCTTGACTGATGATTACAACGGCAACTAATTATTTATGTAATTGATTAGTCTGACGATTATTCTTTTGAGTAATTGATTAGTTGCTTGGATTCCAAAAGGCTTGGTGAATTTTAAAACACTTCACACAGGAAGTCTTTTAAAAATGCTGCTTGAGAACATCTTCACAGGACACTTAAACAAAATAGGTTTCTCGATAATAGCACTAACCTTTACATGTTCCTTGTGACATTTTGTGGTATTTCCTGTTTTATCCGAGTGATAAAACACTCTCAGCACATGGTAAGTTTTGGAGATTGTGTATAGTTTTAAAAAAAAAAGTTATTCATTCATTCATTCATTTTCTACCGCTTTTTCCCGTTAGGGGTCGCGGGTGACTGGAGCCTATCCCAGTGACTTTGGGCCTTAGGCGGGGTACACCCTGGACAGTGGCCAACTCGTCGCAGGGCTGACACAAAGAGACAGAGACAAGGACAGACAACCATTCACTCTCACATTCATTCACTAGGGACAATTTAGAGTTCTCAATTAATCTACACAGTCATGTCTTTGGACGGTGGGAGGAGCCACAGAACCCGGAGAGAACCCACAGTAACACGGGGAGGACATGCAGACTCCACCCAGAGAGATCGTGTGATGTTAGGGTGGTTCACAATTACTTAAATAATTAGGGCTGTAACAAGTTAACCGATAAATTGCAACTAATCGATTATAGAAATAATTCTCAACTAATTAAACAATCGTTAACTGGTCTTTACACAGACTCCAAAACATTCTATGAGCTGAAAGAAGTTGTATTACTCAAAGCAGGAATGACACAAAAAACACACAGGAAGCGTGTAAATTGTGTGTTTTTGATTAAAATCCTTGTTCATCTGTAAAGATTCTCCACCAGGACGTCGTCAAACATCTTCACTTCAGCTTTGTCTCGGTGAAATTCTCATATTCAAGGGTCTTTCGCACTCTTAACAACTAATAGATTAAAGTGAGACAATAAAGGCGACTAGGAAAAAATCTTAAATTTAAAGCTATCAATTGTAAACTTGTCCTGTCGAATGTATTACAAGTTTTTCATCATGTAATGTTTTCATGAAAAAATTAGGCATTTTATGTGTAAATATGGCCAAAATTACACATATTTGGGACATTTAAATCTGAAAAATGGACAGAAACAGGTTTAATTTCTTGGTTCATTTTGTAACATTAGTGACAAAACAAAATTACCAAGGGGATTTCTCATTTAGTTTTAAGTAAACTAGATTAGACTGAAAATTGTCCCAAAAATTCAAATTTCGTCTAATTTTTTTTTTAACTTAAAACTTCAATAAAACAGTTTTAGAATTAGATATCAAAAAACCCCTTGTACGTTTCGTTAAAATCTTGAAAGTCTGGAGCAGGAGCTACTTTAAGTAATGGTCCTAAAAATGCATTTGAAGAAAACGTCCTTTGAAGTTACAATGTCCCAGAGAAATCTATGGATGAAGTGGATTAAATTCAATAATAAAACATATTTAAGAGCAAATTGGATAAGTTTGTTGTTTCCACATGAAAGTCGATATGTTTAAGAGACCTCACTGACCAAAAAACAAAAAATTGAAAAATGGGTTTTGCCTGTAGTGTCTCGCCTTAATCGAAGGAATAATCAATCGCTCGACTAATCGATTACCAAAAAAGTGAGCTGCAGCCCTATAGATAATCGATTTGTTGAAATTGATCGATTAACTTGTTATCCCAACTAAACATTGTAATTGTGCACTGTGTATTTTCTTTTTTGTGCAACATTTCCATCTAAATCTTGAGGTCGCCCTGCTGTGAGTAACGCGTCAGCACCAGAGTGAGACTCACATGTCCAATGGGTCAGCCACCTCCATGTATCGCATCTTCATCAGTCGAGGGAAGTCCATCTCCTCTTTGACCTCCCAGTCGCTCCTCACCTCCACAGAAGAGTCTCGCGGCTTCAGCTGAGCCTGAGCACAAACCCAGGAACGAGTCAATAAAGCAGCACGTTTACAGTGTCCCATAGAGCTGGTTGAGACTTGGTGTTGTTTTTTATGACTCATTTTATTTTGATTTATCTCACTGCTTTTATTTAATTGTGTATCTTTTCTATCAGTGACAGTGCAGTTACTTATACACGTTTAAGTGAATAAAATATGCAAAAAAATGTGACCTTGTTTGTCAATATAGTCTGGCTTGTTTTTTAGATCAGGGGTTCCCAAACTTTTCTGCCCGGGACCCCCAAATTAGCCATGCGATCGACTCGGGACCCCCAAAGCGAAATGAAAATGACACTAGCAATAATTTTAAGTGTCAAAGCATGTTAAATCAGGTTTAATACTGGTTATTTGAATAGTTTGTCTTATTGGACCCTATTTCACTAAAAGATACTGATTTTAATTACAAAAATAGAGCAAATACAATGTCATATTAATTAAAATGAGATCTTGAAAACATCTCGCGACCCCCAGCTCATCCTCCGCGACGCCCCGAGGGGTCCCGACCCCCACTTTCGGAACCACTATTTTAGATTATGGAGTAGAGTAGTGTTAAAGTGTGTATGACAGGTTTATATGATTGTCTAATTTTGACTTTATTCAGTGTATTCTCTTGTAAATATAAATTATAATTCTACACCAATCAGGTCGCTGTTTGTGGAGAAAAGTTGAAAAAGGCCAAAATTGTGAAATGAACTGCACAACTTATTACAAATTATGTCAAATTCTCATCTTGTCTGGCTTTTGTGATCTCCATCTCTTGTCTTCTCTGAATTGTCTTGTCCAGTCCCAACACTACACAGTATTTTGTTGTAATGGAGTAGATCAACTGAACATTATATCGGCAAACGATATAGTAAAACGGATTTGTAGTGTTAAGGTTGTACATTGTGTATATAGAGCAGGGGTGTCTAAACTTTTTCCATCGAGGGCCACATATTGAAATATAGACCAAGAGGAGGGCCACAAATCAATCATGAAACATTCAAAAAAGTTGCGTTTCTCTGATGTTTTAAGTGCCTCACACCTAAATTCAGTATCAGTGCCTTAATATCAGGTTATATAGATTATAAGTGTAGAAAAATTGAAATTTGCCATAAAAAGTACTTCTCAGGACAGTGTGGGCCAATTCACCAGGAAGCCTGGGGGCCAACAAAAATTGCTCCGAGGGCCGCATTTGGCCCCCGGGCCATAGTTTGGACATGCCTGATATAGAGGGTCTCAGCCTAAAAAGCAGCACTGATTTCTCCAGCAGCACATTAGTCACATGCACTGATCAGTTTGCGCAGTGGGCTAGTCATCACCGACCCAGTACCAGCATCTTTGTGAATAAATAAACAAGTTAATAGATTAGAAATAGAAACAGTCTGTCAACTAATTAAGTCATCGAATAATCGTTAACTGGTCAATACCCAGACTCCAAAACATACCATGAGGGTTTATGACTCAGACAGAGCAGGAATTGAACAAAAATGCAGTGGAATATGTGTAAATTTTATGTTTTTGATGAAAACAACCTTTTGTCCGTAAATATTCTCCACCAGGACGTCCTCAAATGGCTTCACTTCAGCTTTATTGGGGTCAAATTGAGTAAAATTCTCACATTGATTGGCCTTTCACGTTCTAAACAACTAATCAATTAGTGGAAAGAATAATTGCTCAACTAATCGATCACCAAAATAATCATTAGTTGAGCCCTAATATAGATAATAAATAAGAATAATAATAATATAGTAGCTAAATGTGACCATCACCAGTTTGACAAGGTTAAGATAAAAAAAACCAAAACCAACCTGGGATTTCTGGTCCCATTTTTGACGGACGCCAAACTGCTTCTGAAACTTCTTCTGCAGCCGCATCCGATCTCTGAAGACACAACATTTGTTATTGATTCATCTTTCATAAGCGAGATCTTCGTGGTTCCTCATGTTGCAGATATTCTACCTCTCCTTCTGCTTGGCGCTCTTCGGCAGCGTCTGCATGTTGAACTGAGTGAGGTTCCTCCGATCCTTGTCTCGCCGTAAGTTTCTCTGTAAAAATAAATTTCATAAGGCTAGATAGAATGTCTATGTGTACATCATGTTGACATTATTGCCTTTTTAATAATGTTCTTGTGCACTACATTTGGATTACAACAATACGTTTGGTTGAGAAAAAAAAGGTATGGGTGCACTAAGCGGGTTAAAACGTTTAGAACAATTCTAGAGTAAGTGGCTCACCAACAGTTAAACTTAAATCAATTGATGAATTTCTCATTAAATAGAACATCAAAGTGATAATATCTCAAAGTTTGTAAATCAGGACCAAAAATAAAACGGTTACCTGAGCAAATCTCATGCGGTTCTTCTGGTAGGCCGTCTTCTGCGTCTTTGCAGTGTCCACCAGCTGGAAGCTCGTCTCATCCTCCTCATGGAAATAGGCGTACTGACTCCCACCTCCGAACTGAGAGGAGTACTTATCTGAACACAACAACAATATCTTTAGCCTGTGAATCTACTCTACTGCATTAATCACCTCAATTGTAGGAGCTATTGAAGTAGCTTTTTCCTCCACTTTTAGATTAAAACAAGCTTGCCTGGAAAGTCCAGAATAAAATCTCACTGAATTTTAGACAAAGATCATTAATTGAATTAAAGTGTGTATTCTGGATCCCAGGTAAATAACAAGCAACAATAGTTTTCAAATTTATAAGAACAAACAAGACAGACAGGCAGGTCTGAACAAATAGATGTGTCTTACTTGTGTATCTCTTGTCCTGATAGGTCGCTCCAGTCCAGTCAGCCACCTGAACAACAGAGGACAACATTGTAAACAATTGCTGAGAACCCTTTAAAGGTCAGTCGACTGCTACAAACCTTGCCCAGACGGTCTCCTTTGCTGAAGGGCTGGTAGGGCATGTCTTTGAACTTCTCTGGGACTGCACAGGGGCCCCATCCAGACGGGTTGTCCTGGATGACAGGGGCGTGGAACTTTGCCATGACCTGCACATCGACAAAGAAATGAAGAAACTCCAAAGATGTAAAAGAGCAAATAGATTTAAAGACTAGATGCAGAGGGCCTCAGCCTAAAAGCAGCACTGATCTCTTCAGCAGCAGCACATTGCAGTAACGTGCGCTGATCAGCTTGCGCAGTGGGCTAGTCATCATCGACCCAAATGTCTACGAGAATGTACTGGGGATGTAACAGTATTTCTGTATGATATTTATTGCTCACAGAATTGTAGATGTGCTACTTTTTCCTTTAAAATACTTTGTCATGCCTCATATGAATCATTTCCCACATATTCAAAAGTCGATGTAATCCCTCAGTCGTCCAGGTGTGGGTCATCGTAGAAAGGGTTTCAGGGTTGTCATCCGGACGCTGTTTGAAGATCGAGACTTTTGGATAAAAGTCGAAAAAAAAAAAGTCGAAAAAACTTTTGGATAAAAGTCGAAACGTCTCGATCTTCAAACAGCGTCCGGATGACAACCCCTGAAAACCTTTCTACGATATTCAAAAGTGTATAAATAACAGTTATTTCTACCTGCTGTATGCAATGAAATGGAGCAAAGGATCATGGTCTATGTTAGGACAGTCAAAAGTAACAAAAACCTTTTACTAATTGATTAGATACTAAATTTACTATCAAAACTTGAACAAGTATACTCAAAAATAATAATAATCACATTAACAGGACAAATTCCACTTTCCTAAACAGTTTCAGAACGACTTTTAGCTTCTCAGAACTAGTATTAAGTGTGCTAACATAACATAACATAGAGAAGGTACTACAGTTAGTGTGTGTTGAAAATAAAAGTATTGTATTAAAAAAAAGAGCTTCTGTTATGATCACTGTGGCATCGAAATACATATTGAGCCAATTCCTTACTATTGAAATTGAGTTTGAAATTTTAGTATCACTAGTTTTTGTAATTTTCTCTGCATTTTAGTTCTTGCTGCAAAGGAACAATATTGAAGCAAAGCAGTGAAGCTAAATCACGCACCAAATCTATCCAGCGTAACATTGTCTAACTATTAACAATCTCCAAAGTACGAAGAAATCAAGACAAAAAATGGCAACTCAGCAGTTAAAGGCTCAACATTTAGCTAACTTTTGTTGTGACAGTATAAAATGTTAATACTTCCACATTGCTACAGTAGCATGAAACAACCAGCCTTAGTATGAAAGAACGTCTGTACGAAAAATGAGATGCAGATGATGAATGGCAGCAATTTAGAGAAGGAATAACGCCGAAACAAAAGCCAACATAATCATCCTGTGACAACTGTTAACTAGCATTATCCCCCGCATATAGATGGGGTTTAATTTAGTAACTGCTCTGATTATTTAAAACAGCTGTGTTAGCAAAGTGGCTAAGGCTCAGTGCTAGTCATGTGCCAGGTGGCCGAGCTAACAATGCTAAGCTAACAGGGCGGCAGAGGGGTTATCGTCATAATTCTCGGACGATCTTCCAATTTTATACGCGGCAAAAAGAGTGCACTGCATACTCTTTCATCGCACACAGTGTACAGTCTTACCGTGGATTATGTGAAGCCTTATTACACTTTTAATTCCTGTGATCCAGACACGGCGCTAAACCCGGACAGAGAGCCGGCGTGAAAGGAAGTGACGCAATGACGCTACGCGCTACGTGCTGACGTTACGCAGTACGTAGTTGTACTCCAGCTTCCTTGATGGCTTCCTACACGGCTGCAAACCCGGCTCTAAACACGGTTCTGGACGCGAATTCAGCTGTGAATCCGGCCGAGAGCACCATGGCGTATTTACAGGAGGATAAAGCGGAAGGTGAAGTGACCAATTTGAATTTAGGAGAACTGAATCTCTCCACGGATGAGTTTATCCTGGACGAAGTGGACATTCATATCCAAGCTAATCTAGAGGACGATCTGGTGAAGGAAGCGCTTAAAACAGGTGTGGATCTGAGGCAGTACTCTAAACAGGTGGAAACCGAGCTGCAGAGGATCGAGCAGGCCTCCATCAAAGATTATATTAAAGAGAGTCAGAACATAGCCTCCCTCCACAACCAGATCACAGCCTGTGACTCTATCCTCGAGAGGATGGAGGGCATGCTGAGCGGCTTCCAGAGCGACCTGTCCTCCATCAGCAGTGAGATCCAGAGCCTCCAGCAGCAGTCCGTCAGCATGAACGTGAGGCTGAAGAACAGGCAGGCCGTGCGCAGTAACCTCAGCCAGCTGGTGGACGAGCTGGTGGTGCCCGGAGCCATGATCAGCACGATCCTGGACAGTCCGGTCACGGAGCAGGAGTTTTTAGAACAACTCCACGAACTCAACAACAAGATTAACCTCGCCAAAGAGCTGAGCTTCAGGGAGACTCTGGCGTGTTCGGACATCCAGGACATTGTGGATCGACTCAAACTTAAAGCTGTGTCCAAGATCAGAGAGTTTATTTTGCAGAAAATTTACGCCTTCAGGAAACCCATGACCAACTACCAGATCCCCCAGAACACCTTACTCAAATACAGATTTTTCTACCAGTTTCTTTTGGCCAATGAGAGAACGGTGGCCAAAGAAATTAGAGACGAATACGTAGACACCATGAGTAAAATCTACTTCAGCTACTTCAAGTCGTACAGCAGCCGCCTGCTCAAAGTACAGTACGAAGAAGTGGCAGACAAGGACGACCTGATGGGAGTGGAGGACACCGCAAAGAAAGGTTTCTTCTCCAAGCCCTCTCTCAAAAGTAGAAACACCATCTTCACGGTGGGTCAGAGGGGGACGATACTGAGCCCCGCCGAGCTGGAGGGGCCCATCCTAGTCCCGCATACGGCCCAGAGAGGAGACTGTCGGTATCCGTACGAGACGCTGTTCCGAAGTCAGCATTTTGCACTCCTAGACAACGGCTGCCGCGAGTTCCTGTTCCTCTGCGACTTCTTCATGGTCACTGGAAACTCCGCCCTGGACCTGTTCAACTGCATCATGGGAAAAACGCTGGGCATGTTCCTGAAAAGCATGTCCACGTATGTGTCCGACTGTTACGACAGCATCGCCGTCTTCCTCTGCATCCACATCATCCTGCGCTTCAGAGCCATCACCGCCAAGAGAAACATCCCCGCGCTGGACAAGTACTGGGAAGCCGTGCTGGAGCTGCTGTGGCCGCGCTTCGAGCTCATCCTGGAGATGAACATCCACAGCATCAGGAGCACGGACCCTCAGCGGCTGGGGGTCCTGGACACGCGGCCACACTACATCACTCGTCGTTACGCTGAGTTCTCGTCCGCCATCGTCAGCATCAACCAGACCTTCCCCAACGAGAGGACCCACACGCTGCTCGGCCAACTGCAGGTGGAGGTGGAGAATTTTGTGCTGAAAATGGCTGCGGAGTTTCCCTCTAGACGAGACCAGCTCATTTTTCTCATCAACAATTACGACATGATGCTCAGCGTGCTCATGGAGAGGGCGGCGGACGACAGCAAAGAGGTGGAGGGCTTCCAGCAGCTGCTTTTGGCCAGAACACAGGAGTTCATCGAGGAAATCCTGTCGGCTCCGTTCGGGGGAATGATCTCGTTCGTGAAGGAGGCCGAAGCGCTGATGGAGAAGGGACAGCTGGACAAACTCAAGAACGACGAGGCGCGGATCACGCAGCTGGTGCGCGGCTTCTCCTCGTCCTGGAAGCAGTCTGTGGAGGCCATGAGTCAGGAGGTCATGAGGTCCTTCACCAACTTCAAGAACGGCACCAGCATCATCCAGGGCGCTCTGACCCAGCTGATCCAGTACTACCACGGCTTCCACAAGGTCCTGAACCAGCCCACCTTCAGAGCCCTGGCGGTCCGCTCGGAACTCATCAACCTGCACCACCTCATGGTCGAAGTCAAGAAGCACAAGCCCAACTTCTGAGCCTGAGTGAAAATGTACTCCAAATAAAAGTGAATGTGTAACATGAAAAAAATCTATCTAAGTAAAACTTTTGAAGTACGTGTTAAAAAATGTACATTTAGGGTGAAAAGTAAAAGTATTTCAGACAGATTTTGAGCACTTTTTACGCATCAGAAGAAAGGATTGGGATTGTGCTGATTTTTGTTCAATAGAAACAACTGAATTGACTCCTTGATTATTATTTTTTTCTAGCCGTTTTTATGTAAATGTTCTTGTTTGCTCCAAGTTTGGATGTTAACTCAAACTAGGATTGGCTAAAAATAATTAATTTCAGGCGGTCTCAAACCGTAAAAAAAAAAGTACTTTTTAGTCTCAAGGGACTGAGGGAGAGGGAAATGAGAGTGGAGAGATGTGTGTGTAAAACCAAACTAAACTAGAGCGCTTGATGAGGTGTATTTATGTTCTGTTTGATTCATTTGACTGCAGCTCAGAGGTTAGTCCTGCTTTCAGTGAACAAAGTGACTACAGTTGGGTTGACATTTACTGATGTATTTGTGGCTTGAGGAGTTGTGTTTTTTTAATCAAAAATCAGTCAATATATGCAACATTTTTGTAGAAAAATTATTAAATTATTATAATTTAAATAGATGTAGACTTTTTTTGTCCCAGTATTTATGCTGAAGATAATTGAGAGATGTCAGAAAAGCAAATACATCAACACAGCTTTTGCATATCGTATGTGGGAAAACATCCCCCTGTGATCACTCTGGATTATATTTATATTATTCTGCTGGATGTATATTCCGTCTGCTCTCAGCTGAGACCACAGGCCCTGTTTGATTCATGTGTGACATTCTTTGTTGTTTGATTTATCACAAATAGTTATGTTTGAGTTTCTGTTCTGAAGTAGAACGTGTTGTGAGAGTCCATGTGAGAACTGTAGTTTTGGTAAATTCACACAATTTTACTTCTGCAACCTTTTTTTTATATATAACATTTTAAAAGTGCAAATATAGACAGACAACAATATTAACATGGACATTTAGTATATATTGTACTTCTTTTCATCTCATACAATTAAAACTTCATCATTATTATTATTAGCTCTATTTCTGTTATTAATAAACAAGTTAAATTATTTTTGATACAGGCTATACATTTTATTAACACATCTTGTACTGTAAATGATTTTTAGACCCGCCTGTTACTACTAAAACAAAATCGGACTGTGAATTCACTCCATGGACTGTCGGTGCAGTCTGTGGTCAGCGGTGAGTGAGGGGTGCTTTTGGACCGTCTGTTGTTTGCGTCTGGGGAACAACAAACCCCTCGCCATAAGAGAATGTAACACCTTCACTCACTTTTAAAAATGTTCTTAAAATGTGTCTCAAATCCAATCAAAGTTAGTGCAGTTATCCTGAGTGCCTGATGAACTCTGTGTGTCTTCTGTGCTTCATAAACCTGTGTCTATGTCTTACATTTAAATCACACGACTTATTTAAATGTTACTAATATAATATCTTCTTCTACTGTGTATTATTGAGTGGCTTTTATGTACCTCACTTAATTTAATTCACTTTCATTGTTTTATCTGACAATTAATGCTTATATGTTTTATATCTTTTGCCGACCTTTGCCCAGGGACTATTGAAATGTAGAGCTTTGCAGCGAAAACTGGGACATTTGCAGAAAGGTTCACTTATGTCCAATTTAAAGTATAATAATTCAACAATAAAATAAATAATTTTGAATGATTTTATTTTATGTCATTTATGTTTATTTGTATTAGGGACATTCAACTTTTATTTTCAGGAAGTCCCAATTCCTGAGAGTGGAATAAATTATTTGCAAATTAGCCTTCTGCATAATGTAGACTACGTTTTATTTTTTGTATTTGACCTTTGTTTAACCAGGTTTAAAAACTCATTGAGCTTAACAATCGCAGCAGCACATGGGACCAAACATTTGGAACTCATTTACATTTATAGATCATTCATGAGCTGTACTTCAGTCAAAACATTTACATCCACTTAACATATTCTCCAAGTCTGTTATATCTATCAGCACAGATTTAAAAGAGTTTACAGGCCAGTTCTCGTACACACAGCTCATTTTGCAGCTGACTCCGGTGGTTTGGGAACTGAACTGAAAGACTTTGTTCCTCATCTCAGTCCAGACTCTGGGGACTGACGAAAGAAGTTGTCCTGAGCAATAAATTAAGGCGTTCAGCTTCCTTTTAGATGTTAAAGACCTCAAAAGATATATATTTTAAAATTGTTAATGGATTAAAAAACTATAGGAAGCTGTGATTCAGTTTAAGTGTAACGTGTGAGTGTGAGTGAGGAAAGAAAACCAAGCAAAGATTCATAAATGAACATGTGCCAATGAAAGAAGCGACGAGAAGAAAGAGATGGCCGTCCAACCTGACAGTGAAGGACACAGTGATGAGTAAAGGTCAAAGGTCAAATTCATTTATACAGCACATCTATTCACTTTATTCCGGACGTTTCCGTACGCGCCGCCGTCTTGTTTCCGTTGTATTAGTTTACATGGAGCAGACGAGCTCAACAGAAAATAAGTTCTACATGGACTAAAAAGACGTTTTCAGGAAATCGTTGCGTTGTGACTTGTTGTTGCTCATGTTCATTAAACATTTTACACAAATCAATCTACTTTATGTAACATTTTAGCGGTGAGACTTTTCCCTCGTTCGTCATTAGCTTTAACGGAGTTCTCGTCAAACAGAAGTGCGTTTACAACAAAAGTGTGTATCTGTGGTAAAAAGAGGCAAAAGTGAGCGGGGCAGAATAAGGTCAATAAACACTGCCCCAAAGTGCTACATATAAGACAAGAATTAGCAATTTAATACTAACAATATGGAATTTAAAACACAAAAGTAACTGAAAACATAATTTAAATGTGATAAAAATGTAAACAATTTAAATCTGGTTCTGCCCATTTTTCAGATTTAAATGCCCCAAATATGTGGCATTATTTTGGCAATTTATACACATCAAATGGCAAGGCAAGGCAAGGCAAGGCAAGGCAAGTTTATTTGTAGAGCACAGTTCATACACAAGGCAATTCAAAGTGCTTTACATAACAGGAAAAGTTGCATTAAAATCACAAAACACAAACACACAGAATAATTTTTAAAATAAAGCGTCAAATGCCTTATTTCTGTGTAAAAACAGGAGGAAAAACTCAACTGCACTGTCATTTTGCCATCACGTTTGTTACATTTTCCTAATTTAACATGCTAGATAAACATTCTTTTCACAATAAGTACAAGTAAGTGAGTATTTTCTTGAATGTAAAATGAGCCCTTTATGGCAAGAAGCTGCTTTTGTACTTTTACTTCTTCCATTATTATTTTTTCCAAAGCAGAGTACTCACACCTCCAAGGTTAAAAGAACTATAACACATATATTTTTAACGCGAGAAAGCTGTAAACCACAGCGTGCATAATTGTGTTGTTTCCCATGTATGAATAAAAAAGTCCTCGCACTCAAATCAAAGCTGGCGCATGAGGCTGATAAGGCAAAATACGGTGAAATGGCTCCCACTCGTTGAAAATTACAGCCACGAAGAGCTTCATGAATTCTGATTATGCCAAAGTTCAAGTGGAAAAACAAACAATTTTATGTAAACTACAGTGAGAAAAGGAGTGGGCGACACGGGGAAAAGGTCACAACACGCTTTATGGAGTCTCCGGTTCGTGGTTTAACTCTGATCTTTATTGTCCTAAGTGTGTGTGCGCTTTGTGTCGTTGAATGCACCTTCAGACTGCACTAAACCCGTTCTAAACCAAGTCTAAACCAGGTCTAAACCAAGTCTAAACCAGGACTAAACCAGAACAAACCAGGACTAAACCAGGACTAAACCAGGACTAAACCAGGACTAAACCAGGGCTAAACCAGGACTAAACCAGGTCTAAACCAGGGCTAAACCAGGGCTAAACCAGGTCTAAACCAGGTCTAAACCAGGACTAAACCAGGGCTAAACCAGGTCTAAACCAGGACTAAACCAGGGCTAAACCAGGGCTAAATCAGGTCTAAACCAGGACTAAACCAGGACTAAACCAGGTCTAAACCAGGTCTAAACCAGGGCTAAACCAGGACTAAACCAAGTCTAAACCAAGTCTAAACCAGGTCTAAACCAAGTCTAAACCAGGACTAAACCAGGTCTAAACCAGGGCTAAACCAAGTCTAAACCAGGACTAAACCAGGTCTAAACCAGGGCTAAACCAAGTCTAAACCAGGACTAAACCAGGGCTAAACCAAGTCTAAACCAGGACTAAACCAGGACTAAACCAGGTCTAAACCAGGGCTAAACCAAGTCTAAACCAGGACTAAACCAGGTCTAAACCAAGTCTAAACCAGGACTAAACCAAGTCTAAACCAGGACTAAACCAGGTCTAACCCAGGCTTAAACCAGTTCTAACCCTGATTAGACCAGGGCTAAACCAGGTCTAAACCAGGTCTAAATTAGGTCTAAACCACGTCTAAACTATTTTCTATATGTCTGGGCCAGATCATGTCCCTTGGAGGGCCTGATTTGGCCCCTGGGCCTTAAGTTAAATTACTTTGATCTATTGTGTTTAATTGAGGTTTTGCCGCTAATGGTCAATTTATGTTACAGTTAATTTAGAAAAGAGTTTACAAGGTTCATCCCACTTTAAGTTTAGTGAGACAAAATATGCCCTTAAAATTGTCTAACGCCACACACAAGACTCTCTAATGTTCGTTTATGCTAATTGTGTGTTTTAGGCTGTTATAGTCTTAGCATAAGCCTGTTTTCGAGGTGTTTTGATTGCGTTCGAGGCCACACTTGCAGCGTTAATAACCGCTTGCTTCGTATAAACACTTCATGCTCGTCTGCAGTTGTGGGCTGCCATAAACAGGCCATAACAGGCTGTTAGTGACGGTCCATACTGCTGGTGGGTGAGCGCTGTGGGCCGAGGGGGCTGACTCATAGCAGCACTTTACCATCACAGTGTGGAGTTATAGCTCCGGGGGGCGACACAGCGGGGTCCCGGGATGCGGTGGATTTCAGACCCTGCCTAATGACACTTTCTTTAAAGGCTACAGGGTGTTTTTCAGACTCTAAAATGGAATGCCGTCGCACTGCTGCCATATCGGGAGCAAGAGACTGTTTTCCGCTATTTATTATATGGTTTTCAAAAAAAGAAGTATTGAATAGGTTAAGGCGAGACACTTCTTTTTAAAATCTTTTTCTCTCTACATTTAGACTTTCACGTCGAAACAACAAATTCATCCAATCTGCTCCTGAATATGTTTTATTGTTTTATTTAATCCACTTCATCCATAGATTTCTGTGGAACATTGTAACTTCAAAGGTCGTTTTCTTTAAATGTATTTTCTCCCTCGGGACATAAAGATCAGCCTTAAAGTAGATCCTACACACAACTGTACAATTTTGGACTGAACAGCATTTTGACAGAAAGCACTGAAGGATTTGTTGATATCTAATTCTAAAACTGATTTATTAAAGTTTTAAGAACAAAAAATTTAATGTTTATGTGTACAAAATGAAGCAGGAGTTTAAAACCTGGCTCTATCTCTTTTTCAGTTTCAAATGTCCCAAATGTGTGCAGTTGTGGCTGTTTTTACACATAAAACACCATATTTCTAAATGAAAACATAACATGATGAAAAACTTGTAATATTTTTTTTTACATTTATGTCAGTAAACTAGTTTAAAATTGATATGTCTAAATTCAAGATTTTTTCCTATTCACCCCCAGCGTCTACATTAATGGAGCTGGGGATAGAAAAAGCAGCCGTTACCGTGGAAATCCGCCATGTTTGCAGCCGGTGTGTTAAACTTACACAGAGAAATTAGCCAACGATGTGAAAAAGTGAACAAAAAATCCATGGAAGAACCTGATAAACTGCAGGGTCACTTCTAGTAAATACATTTACCAATATATATCGTTAGAATACTTTTGAATTAATGCTAAGTTTAGGGTTTGGCATCCTGAAAATTCTGTTACGTGTGACGTCACGACCCAGTTAAAAAATCGACAGGTTTTCAAGTCTTTATGGTGAGAAACTTGACGATATTTGAAATGCAACGTTAATACTCGCTTGACGTTTATCTTAAAGTGCCCCTGACAGGTCGGACACTCATTTAGCTAAAATGTAGTTAAGATACATATATTTCAAGTTTTGCTAAAATTCTTTACAAATGTCATCCCAGTTTAGCAGTTTTATACGTTTTAATTTCACTTCCTGGTTGTAAATAATGACATCACACTAGGAAATTACCGTAGCAACCGCACTGTAAACAGGGCTAAAACTCCTCTAATGTCATCAATTCTTTTACCTGACAAATAAAACTATATTTTAACTTATTTATTTAGTTGAATTAATGTTTAAATGGTTAGAAAAGTAGCTTATTTTGTGTAAATTATGTATAAAGTTTGTTTCCCCAGTGTGATGTCATCAGTTTGTTTACTTCCTGTAATTTTCAACATATTTTTCACCTTTTCTCCACAAACAGCGACCTGATTGGTGTGAAACTATTATATATATTGACAACAAGTATTAATACACGGAATAAAGTCAAGATTAGAGAATCATAAAAACCTGTCATACGCACTTTAATGGCCTACAGAGAGTGCACGGAAACAAGTCTGGAATGGTCGGGCCCAAAGTAAACACCCAAACGCAATCAGGATTCACGTCACGCTCATCTTGGAGGCTCTTTGCAGCGCGCTCAAGGCTCTCGACACAACTCTGCTCCCCGTTAGCGTCAAGGGCACGGCAAATCAAGTGCGGTCGCGGGAAATGTCTCTTTAATGCGGCTGTAATGACAGTTTTATGCTCCGCGACGTGGCTGAGCTGAGGGTGCGTGGGTGAGTGCAGGGGGAGGGAGGAGACCGGGCGCTGCAGACACAGGAGCCAGAAAAAACAAACACTTTGCAGGCTCAGCAGCGGCGAATATGATGTGGTCGCTTTGCATTTGGCAAAACACAACAATAGACTTCGGGCGCCTTTAGGTTGGACGCTCGTTTGACTAAAATGCAGTTAAGATACATGTATTTCAAGGTTTAGCAATGTTTTAACTTTGTAACGTTTTTTTAATGTTGTAAATGATGACATCACACTGGGAAAACACCAGTGACCATCCTGTACACGGGGTCAAAACTCCTCTAATGTCACAGATTTTTATTTGACAACAAGAGAACGCCATTATTTTGCTGAATTAATGTTTTAAGGGTGAAAAAAAAAAAAAGTATTATTTCTTTTGTGTGGTTCTCAAACTAGGGGTCGGGACCCCAATGGGGGTTACGAAATGATTTCTGGGGGTCTCTAGATGATGAGGAAAAATGTATACAATAGTCTTAAACAAGGCTTTGACCCCCTTCAAAAGCAGTGGTGAATGGAGATTCCTATTTGTTGGCATCAAAGTCATTTTTCTAGGTCTATCTTCTCAAAATAAAGTCAAACATTAGATATAAGGCTAATTTATCACTTTGCGTGTCGCCTATTTTTTGTGTTTGGGGGTCGCGAATGTGAACTATTGTTATTTTGGGGGTCGCGACTGAAAAAGTTTGAGAACCACTGTATTATGAATAACCTTTGTCTTCCCAAGGCTATTGGTAGGTTTTGATTTGGTCAATTAAAAAGTCGTTTTTCAATTTGTTCATTAAAAAGTTAAGTTAAAAAGAGTGTATTTATTTTATTGTTATTTTATTGTATTGTATTTCTTGTTTTCACAAAAAAATAAATAAAATAAGGCTCAATATTTTTGCTTAAAGTTACTACAAACATTCATTGACTACATAAAACTACATAAAAGTGTTTTTTTTTCTCCAAATTTCCTGACCCCAGAACAGTACTTAACATAAATGACTTCTTTGTTCAATCAGTTGTCCATCCAGGGTTCATTGTTGTAGAATTATACCTCAGTTTGGAGCTGCATACTTGACCTTTTATCTGTTGATCAATCACGATTACTACTCTTTTAGTCCAATGAGGTTCATTTGGTCTTCTCAGTTATTTATTTGAAAGGTTCTTTTTCAGACCAGAGTTACCTGTCAGTTTTGACCGCTCACTCGCTCCCTCTTCAGTCCA
This sequence comes from Rhinogobius similis, assembly GCA_019453435.1. Classification (NCBI taxonomy): domain Eukaryota; kingdom Metazoa; phylum Chordata; class Actinopteri; order Gobiiformes; family Gobiidae; genus Rhinogobius; species Rhinogobius similis. The sequence continues at coordinate 8,286,853 of CM033631.1, read as the reverse complement.
ATGCTGGACTATTGTTAGTCCCCAGAGTCTCTAAAAGCACAGTAGGAGGTCGAGCATTTAGCTACCAAGCTCCTATGTTATGGAACCAGCTCCCTGTTCATATAAAAGAGGCCGACACAGTCTCTACATTTAAGACCAGGCTCAAAACGTTCCTCTTTGAAATAGCTTATGGTCAGGCCAGTTAGGAACAGAAATAAAAACCTACAGTTTTAGCTACGCTGCCCTTGGAGCAATTCTGCTGGGGGAAGTATGGCAGCTTGAACACTATCCTCTGGTTCTTCCTACTTTATCTATCAACAATATTTAATATTACTTCAACTGTAGTCTGTTCATTGCTGTTCACATGTTTCTCTTTCTCTCCACTTCCCCCGGGGAGTGGAGACTGTTTCAGACACTGCGGCGGCTGCTCCAGTGACGACCCCCCCACCCCCACCTGTCTGGACGATCTATGCGCCACCCGCCTGGACAGCTGGATTAGCCACACCTCGTCTGCCTGGACGAACTCCTTCTACTTTAGATGAACTGTTCCTCATCTCCTGCTGGAGGATCTCTACACTGGGTGGACTGCTCCTCGTCCGCCTGGAGGAACTCTTTAAAGCCACCTCCCTCTTGAGTGGTTCTGGCTCCACAGTCCAAGTGGATGTCAGTCCTAGTTCATCTGCAGCCTGTCCGTCCGTGGGAGTAGGATCTCTCCTTCACTGTGGTTCTCCCCGAGGTTTCTACTTTTTCCCATGGGGTTTTTGTAGTTTTTCCTCGCCGCGAAGGAGGGTCAAAGGACAGGGGCATTCTGGGACAGTTATCTGAACTGCTTTTACCTGTGGCCCATCGAGGCAACTGTTGTTGTGATTTTGGGCACTATAAAAATACATTGATTTGATTTGATTTGATCTTCACAGAGCAGGGGCGCTGCACTGGGGGGGGTAAAGGATAGTGGTTTTCCCGGGGCCCAGGGCAGAGAAGGGGTCTCAAAAGCAGTAGGTCCCAACGTTTTTGGTCCCGACTACCCCCTGGGTTTTGTCTCACACACAGAGTACCCCTTAACTTGAGCTTCAGGCAAATAAATGGGTTTACTAGTCAAATATTATCAATTACTACAATGATATTTGTGTTTGAATTATATTTATGGTCCAAGATAGTCCAAAAAGATAGTACATATACAACTAATGACACTTTTTTATTCAGATAAAAGTACATTTCACCTTCTTTTATAACCTGACACCATTCTAAGTGCCCCCTGGTAATTCTTAATAGTTTTCTGAGATAAATAAATTATATACAAAAAATGTATTAGGGGCCCACAGAGAAGATTTATACTTGGGGCCCTGAACTCACTGCTGTCGTCAAGCGCATCACTCGATGTTGTTTTATTCTCTGTTTTACACAGGTTTTGGCGCAGTTTTCCTCTCGGTTGAGGCAGAACGAGTGCCATCTGCAGGCCGACTCCTTCAGGACAATATCCCAGGTGTGTGAGAGTAAAAATGCCCCCACATCCTGGTTTATCGTCCCATGGGCAGATTAGTTGTATGTTTTTTTGTTTTTTTTTTCTGTAATAAAAGCTTGAAGATGATGATGCAACTCCCTCCTCTCTGGTTTTTACAATAAAACTCTATCACACCTCCGACTAGTTCAGAAGGAGAGGAGATAAGGCTTGCACCTTCAAATCAAATCAATTTATTTTTATAATGCCCAAAATCACAACAACAGTTGCCTCGATAGGCCACAGGTAAAAGCAGTTCAGATAACTGTCCCAGAATGCCCCTGTCCTTTGACCCTCCTTCGCGGCGAGGAAAAACTACAAAAAACCCCACGGGAAAAAGTAGAAACCTCAGGGAGAACCACCTTCAGTATCATCTTTTAAATCACTTCTTAAAATTCACTTTTATCGTTTGGCCTTTTTATGATCTTTCTTGTCTTTCTTTCTTTCTTTTGCAGTACTGTGTGTGATGCTTTTATTTGTTCTGAAGCACTTTGAAAAAGGTGCCATATAAATAAAGTAGCTTATGATTATTATTATTATTATCATATGATGCTCAAAAATTATAGATAGCGTTACCCTAAAGTGTTTCATTCTTTGATTTATTTATTGCTGCTTGTGTTTTTTCCAACAATATTAATAATCAATAATATTAGCAACATATCACATTTTGTTATTGTGACAGGTACAGCGTTCTTTATTGTTCTTTTTGCCTATTGTTGTTACTGTTTTACATCATGTTTGGAGTTTGTTTGTTTTATTTTTGCACACCTCACTTACTCGCTAACATTTATTCACAACTGGTCAATTTAGATCAACTTTCCATTTGCAAAAAGACAACTTACATAAACAGACAGATCGGCGAGAGAACGTCCTCCAATGCAGTCAGCAATATATTACATTAACGACCCAAACAGTTCATCCCCATGTTTTTCTTTTTAATCTCAGAGAAACTTTGATCAAACTGTTCTATAAATGTCAAGAAATTGTTTGATTTTTCAAGTTTGCAAAGTCATGAATCAAGATGTTTTATGTTTAATAATTAATACTTCTCTGACTAATTTACACAATAAATATTTCAAGTGAGGGTTGTTTCCATAGCACTTTAATATTACGTTTATTGAATGTTTAAAAGTTGGGCCTAAAACAAAACAGTGTCCACTTGGGCTCAACGAAGCAGACAGGTCCTCTCCTGCTGTTGGATAAATGCTGCAGGTGATTGTCTTTCAGCTGCAACACGGCACTTAAACCCAACTGCAGTGAGTTGCTTCTCATTTCTGTTACGAATGTGGAAAGACAAATCCTGTGGAAAAGATGTCCGTGTGTTTGAGAAGGGAAGGATATTGCAGAATTGGCTAAAAGTCGATATGACAGGTTCTCCTTGTATTCAAATTAGTTTGGTGGGAGGGTGCTTGAGGAAAATATTTAGCACAGTTTTACATTTCTGAAGCTGCAGTTCTAGAAGAAATTTTGATAAATAAAAGCTTAAAATGACAGGAAGTAGAGCTGAGTTCTAAACTGGAATCCCTCTGCAGACGGTTAACACTGAACTGACACAATTTTCTTACAGTTTAAACAGTCATTCAACAAAATAAAGGTGTTATCGGGTTTTATTATTTCTCAAATCATAACTATTGTGTAATTAACGTGGATTTTGGCCCTTTTTTTCAAAACGGTTGCCAGGTAACAGTTGTGGAATTACCTCTAACTATGTCACGTTTGCTGCTCATGTCCAACCAGGAAGTACAATCATAAACTTTACACAAACTGGAGACAAACAGGCAAAATATTTAGTAAAATATTAAATACAATCACATTCACTACGTGTTAGTCAGACATGTAGTGTAACCCATCACATAGACTTTAAGAACTGGCCTAAAAACTGGAAGGATAGTGGGGTACCATGGTCAGCTCCCGTCATGCCTAGTGCCTCCTGTTCAAGCCTGTAGGGGGCAGTGTTGTGATCTGGGGCAACTGCAGTTGGTCAGATATTGGTTCAGCAACAACGTTATGTGCCCAAAGAACGAGATCAGCTGACGACCTGAACGGGAATGACCAAAAATGGATTTCTTCTTCACTGATTCCGGCATGAAAACACCAGGATTCATGGGACATCGTGACAGAGCGGTTCAGACGCAGCAGCTGTCGTTTTCACACATGGATCGACCTCCACAGAGTCCAAATCTGAACCCGCTGAGAATCTTTGGGGTGTACGGGAGAAGGCTCTGTCAAACAAACAAGATCTTGGTGAAAAATGAACGCAACCAAGGGTGGAAATGGATTGTTTTTTGGTTTTTTTTGGACATTGTAGATGCTTATTGCAACAATGGCAGAGTGAATGTGCTGTAATCAAAGGCTCTCCAGTGAAATGTTAGACCGTGACCTTTCTTTTCCGTTATTATTTATTTATTTTGCCAGGCAGTGTACGATGATTACAGCCTGTCTCCTCTTTTTTCATTCTAACAGCACTCCTGTCTCACAAAATATGACATTCTTTTGAAGAGAATAAGAAGTGGTGGACCCAGTGGTGGACCAAGGGATTCAGGGGCCAAAGGCAAAATTAAAGGACAAATATTATGCAAAATTGACTTTGTTGAGCTTTTAGCCATGTTCTAACATTGTTCCTTCATCAAAAACACACCTGGAGTAGAATTTAGTTTGATTCATGTTTGTTTGATTAATCCTCTCTCCAACTCTGTGTTCTGATCCTTCATGTGTGACGCAGATGATGCTGATGTCGTTTATCACAGAATCTTTTGCTGTTTTAAGTCCTTAAATTATCTCCACACTCCCTTTGAACATTTCTTCTGTCTAATCATGATAACACAGCATGAGAAACAGCTCATTGCACTACATTGTGGGTATATATTTACATGTATGTAATTGCCTCTACAGCCAGTAAATGGAGCCACAGCTTAGTCAAAATGGCATCTCCCAACGCAGTGATAAAGTTATGTTTTCTTTGTAAACCATTTTTATTTTTATTTCTAAAACATGACATGTCAAACTGAAGACACTCAAGAGCAGGTTTAAAGGCTAAAAACAATGCAATAAATATACACAATATTTTTTTCCTTCAAGTACAGGCCCTTCCTCATCAAGTGGGATTCCTACAACTTTTCTGTCGTGTTTCTTGAATTGTTCTTAAAAGGAAGCTTTTGTTGTTTGTTTTGTGTTTTTTTGTGTGTGTGTGTGTGTGTGTGTGTGTGTGTTTTTTTTTTTTACATTTAAAGCTTATATGTTCTAAACAGTTTTAAAAAAGGGAGGTCTGGGGGTCCTTCCCCAGAAGAATATATAAGAAATTAGACCATATTTCCTGTTTGTTGGTGCATTTTAACACATGTTCACATGAGATTCATCTGAAATTTGATAATGTTATATTTTGCTTACTGTTTAGTTTTATTAAGACATTTGACAATCATAGACTATTTTTTGGTCTTTTTCTTGTTTAAAAATACACTGCATTACTTTACTGTGACATGGAGAGAATAGTAACTGTTTCCTTGCGTCTGTGATGATTGGGAGCTTCTTATTGGGGGCCCCTTCAGGTTGGGGGCCCAGGGCAATAGTGGCCACTGGTCCCATCCACTGTTGAGGTCCATTAACATAGAGGCCTATGAAAAAACTTAAGAACTCAGTCAGTAACAACAACATTTAATCAACATTATCAACACAAATCATTTTAACACCAATACTGTTAAATAAATAGGAGCAATGTTCAATTTAAAATGCATAATAATTACATAAAATTTCATGGCAATTGCTGTTTTTTTAATCTGAAATGTTTAAGTATTTAAAAATATTTAAAATCCTTTTTTTCCCCAAACACATAAACATCACAAGCAGCTTTCAAAAATAAATACATAATTCAGCTCTATGTACAAAATACTGTTTATACATAAATAGTACAAAAATATGAATATTTGAAATGCTTGAATTATAGAATATTTTGAGTCCATTGTATAAACTATTAGAGCAAAGTTCGTGTGGTTTAAGATAACATTCATGTTCGCTGAGTACATGGAAGGTGACTTCGTAAAACAAACAATTCATTACAAGCGAAGGGCAGAGAACAGAACATAAGCCACATAAGATTGAAGTTAAAAGACATTTGGCTGAATATTTGGTTAATGAATGTACATTTGTTTTGGTCTAAACATAATTGTGTCATGGACAGTATTTATCACACAGTTGAGTATCGTCCTCATTGCCTTAAAACTCCTCTTATCTGAATTATTCTTAACACCATGAGACAATTAAAGGGAAATTGACTTCCAGAATTTGAGTCGGCTTAAAGAAGGGACTGAAGAGCTCCATGACTCTAACTCTAACCAGGCAGTGGTGGAAAGTAACAAAGAACAAAAGGAAAAGTACTGTACTTAAGTAATTTAAAAAATATATATCTGTACTTTACTTAAGTACAGTTAACTGTACATACTTTTACTTTTACTTTTACTTCATACATTTCAGAGCATGTATCTGTACTTTCTACTCCACTACATTTTTGAACTGGACTGAAAAGTAAAAGTATATTTTCTTACGGTTTTAGACCTGCTGAAAAGGGCTTTATTTTTTAGCACATTTTCCCTAATTTCCTTTTGCAAACAACAAACCTCTGGAGAAAAATAACCTTGAAAGTTGCCTTTAATCACCAAAACTCAACAGAATAAATCAATCAAGATTATGATTTGATGCTTTAATAGTTCCCCAGAACAAAAATAATTACTTTTACATTTTACTCTTAAAGTACAATTTAAAGGATTACTTTAAAACTTTTACTTGAGTAGATTTTAAAATGTGATACTTTTTTGCTGCTGTATCTGTAATTTCACTTGAATAACAAAATGGAGTACTTCATCCGCCCTGTGACCTGGTGAAGTCTGAAATGGACATATCCAGTTAATGCAATGACACATACCATCTTTTAAACGAAAGGTGAAGACGGTCGGTGGGTGAGCTGTTTGTGTGAAGGGGTCAGTGGCACTTTTGAGAAGGTTTAAAAGCGCTTTATAAACGTGACCAAGAGTCTGTACAAAGGTTTACTACGATGATCTCAACAGAAAAAATACAATGTGCAAAAGGCACAAATCTGGACATTCACCCTGACACTTTTTCCTGCTGCTGGTCGGAAAGTTCTGATAAAAATAGCTCTTGGCTGTAAGAATGTGATAAAATCTTTATCGTCTGTTGATAATGATGCATGCCGTAGGGGACTGAGCGGAGAGACATCGTGTTCAAACCCCTGAAACACAAGCTATTCAATTAAAGTTTTCTTGGGCAGGAAAACTCGGTTGACTACAAGATGGATGCAACAAACGTGATCAATCCATACTTGAGACCGGTGTTTAAGTTGTTCTCAGCAAGGAACTAACCACTTGGCCAGTTATTTGTACAAAATATACATCAGATAAATATAGCAAGTCCTCTGGTGCTTCAAAATGGGACGTGTTTTAGAAAAAGCCGCCAAAAATTCAACATGCTGTTCCAATAAGTTGTACCACATTTTATCTTGATCCGTTATAAGTAGCTGATCTCTAAGGAGGTGCTCTGCTCTGCTGTGTTCTCCTCCGGGAGTGTTTTGATGCTCCCATTTTTGGTCCCGTTCAGAACAAGTGGGGCGGCGAGACTCGACCCGTTTACGATGTTATTTGCACATTTTGAATCGGCCATTTTGCTCATCGTTTCAGCGGGGGACATCTCGGTCATGCCCGGTACTAATCTATTGTCCGAAAAAAGCATTTGCGAAGTTTGCTGCCGGAAATCGCAGTTGCCGTTCTGAGCGATCCTGTAGATTTCGGTCATCTCGGACATGTCTTCGTCGTCTTCGTCCACGTCGCGGATAACCCTTCGCAGACTTTCGCGGGGCATCAGCGCTCGCCTCCCCTCGTCCCGCTGCTCCTGTCGCTCGATCGGCTCGTGATTTTCCACCCTCCTCGTGGATCTGCACAGCGCTTTCCGGAAACCTCTTTTGAAATTGTCCGACAGGAAACCGTAAACGATCGGATTAGCGCAACTGTTGGCGTAGCCGAGGACGACGACAAAGAAGTACAGTCCTTGGTAATCCGGGGGTAGCGCTACAAGCAAGTTTATGATATTGAGGAGATAAAACGGCATCCAGCAAAGCACGAACAAAGCGACTACGATTATAACCATGTGCGTGACTTTTCGTTCAGACTTCCGACGCTTTGTTGACGTGGCGTGGACTTTTTTGCCCGAGCTACGGATCTTGAAGACAATCAGCAAGTAACAAAAGCAGATAATCAAAAGTGGGACAAAAAAGCCGACAGCCGAGGTGTAAATGATGAAAGCGGCTCGCCAAATGTTCGACGGTTCGGGCCAGGCGATGTTACAGGTCCCTCCCTTTTTCTGGATGTTCGAAAAAATCACAACTGGCAAGACGACGAGAAACGAAAGCGCCCAGATTGTCCCGTTGATGATCTTCGCAACTTGAGGGCGCCGCCATTTTGAAGAGCGGATGGGGTGGACCACGGCGAGGTATCGATCGATGGTCATGACGGTCAGGCAGAAGATGCTCGTGAACTGGTTGATGGAGTCCACGGTCAGAACTAAGCGACACGTGAACGGTCCGAACGGCCAGGACTGCAGTGTGTTTTGGATGGCTAAAAAAGGCAACCCGATCATGAAAAGTTCGTCCGCAATCGCCAAGTTCAAGATGTAGATATTGGTGACGGATTCGATTTTGGAGTAGTGGAGGATTATGTGAATGACGAGAGTGTTCCCTCCCAGTCCGATGATGCAAACCACGATGTAGATCAACGGGATCAGCACGCCGGTGATGGTGGGGCCCATGGAGTCCGGGGAGACGGAGGAGTTGGTGGCGTTCAGCACGGAATTGTTGAAAGCGCTGTCATTGAACATGAGCAAGAACAGGCCGACCGGTGTGGGACTGGACAAGCTGCTGTTCGCCCACACCTCGTCCGTCACGTCCGCCTCAAGGATCGGCATGGCGTCGCTTATTTTTCAGTCCCTTCACCGCGTGGTTCCCTGCGATGCCTCAGCTGCCGGCCATCTGCTCTGCAAAAGGAGAGGAGGATCCGCCGATTAGAAGAACACGCAAGAAGTACATTACAAGATAAGCCAGTGTCATGCGTAGTTAAAGCGCGAATGACAGGTTTTTAGGATGTTTTAATTTGGACTTCATTTGACGTATTAGTACCTGTTGTAAATTTACCAATCAGGTCGCTGTTTGTGGAGAAAAGTTGTTTAAAATGACATGAAATAAACAACTTGATGACATCACACTAGGGAGACAAAGGTTATGCATAATTTACACAAAAGAAACTTATTTTTATGACCCTTTAAACATTAATTCAACAAAATAAAGGTGTTCACATGTATTTGGCGCAGTGTACAGTGTGGTTTCTTGGTAATTTCTGAGTGTGATTTCATCATTTACAACCAGGAAGTAAAAATCTAAAAAAAAAAAAAAAAGGCTGAACTGGGATAAAATGTGTAACGTGAATTAAGTAAATGTGGCAGAATTTGAAATGTAATTATCTTAACTGCATTTTAGTTACACGCGTGTTTCATTGACACAAAAAAGCATTCTGAAAATTGGTGCGCGGAACCTGCTGCGAGATTTGTTGGTCTTTTACTACCTGCAAACATGGGCTTGGACAATTTGGTTAAAAACAATTTTGGTTTGTTAAAAAGTTAAAAAGGTCTAATCCACTGCGATGTCGGTCATTGTGGTTTTGATAAAATTGTACAGCAGAACCAAGACCGAGAGCCTTTTTTCCAGCAAATTAATTCTAACTTTGTCAAATGTACCTTTACTGTACAATCACTGCAACCACAAAATGCAAAGGGATGTTTAATGGGGTGGGAGTTTATATGTTTTTCTTCTTTTTCTTTTTCTCCATTTCGAGCAAACATGGTAACATTTGCGTTTACTTGGGAAACATGGACACATGGTGGACTTTCCAATGTGGGTGCAATTATGTATGAACTTGTGTGTGCACCCGTTTGTTTGTAGGCGATGTGTAATACATTTTAAACCAAATGTGTCTCTTTCATGTGAAAATAAGGCATTCTATATGTAAAAATGACAGAAATTGCACATATTTGGGACAGATAAACCTGAAAATGGACCGAACCAGGTTTAAATTTCTTTTGTACACATATTAGTCACAAAAAATGTACAGAGGGGGATTTTGGATTTCTTATTTAGTTTTTTAAGTAAACTAGATTGGACTGAAAATTGTCCTAAAAATTCAAATTTCGCCTCTTTTTTTTTTTTTTTTTTTACTTAAAACTCCAGTAAATCAGTTTTAGAATTAGAACATTAGAATGTCTGTACTTTTCATCAAAATCTTGTTGAGTCCAAGACTGCACAGTTTAATGTGTGTGGAAACACTTTAGACCTTCTGTCCCGAGGGGAGAAAAATGCATTTTAAGAAAACGGCCTTTGAAGTCACAACGTCCCACAGAAATCTATGGATGAAGTGGATTAAATGACATAATAATCTAACATAACATCTAAAGGAACAGATTGGAGTTTTGCCTGTAGTGTCTCACCTGGGAAAACTATTTAACTGCAATTTTTCAGATCAGTATGTGCTGTTGTGATTAGATTTGCGATTTATGTTTTAATAATGTGATTTTGTTCAAAGTTCACATTTTAAACACAACCTGAAGACTTGGCAAAATGACTGAGATATGAACAGACTAAGACTGTTTTTGTCATGTTTTATCGCTTTTAATGGCGTTTTTGCCAATTTTAGTAGCATTTTTTTCTCACTTTGAGTATTATTTTTGTTGCTTTTAGTCGCGCTTTTGTTGCTTTAATTAATGTTTTGTCTCTTTTAGTTGCTGTTGTGTCACTTTTAGAACTTGTTTTCACAAATCTAAATTACACTGTTAGTAGTTTATGTGGAGAATACAATTTGTTGTTGTGGAGAAAATGAATGCACTTTAAAAACTGCAGCCTTTGCAATTTTCTAACTGCGTCCATTCAAATTACAGTTTAGATTTAGCGCTTCTCAACCAACGCCGTCCATCTTAGCAACAAACTACAGTGGCTCAAATGACTAATAATGTTAATACTGCTCTGATAGAAAGGAGTACGTTTGCATCCATCGCTTCTGTCATTATTTACAAAGTAGGGCCATTATCTCTGATCCGTGTATCTACCATGTTACATTACGTAATAAGTTTATTATTTTTCCCTCCAACGCTTCGTCACCATCTGCTGTGCGAGAGGAGGGAGCCAGACGGGGATCTGCTCGAGCAAACGCTGTCTTTATCTGGTAACGAGAATAGCAAGAGCGCGTTAAAACAGGCAATAACACCGAGAGTTTTCGCAGAGTTACAAAGGTCACTCACAAATTGCTTTCGAAACATATGTTCTCTCACTAAAAGAGCATTGTGGAAATCCTCGTGCGAGAGACAACTCAATGGTGTTCCAGACAATGACTCTAAAACTATAAAAACTGTCTAACCTGTCAAGTCTATTTGACAGGTTAGACACATTTCACTCAAATGCAGTGAACGTGATTATATTTGAGATTTTACTCAACATTTTGCCTGTTTGTCCTCAGTTTGACAGTTTTCGTAATGTTTATAATGTCACTTCCTGGTTGAACATGTGCAGCAAACATGACATAATTAATTTGTCTACAACTGTTACCTAGCAACCATGTTGAAAACAAGGGCTAAAATCCATATAAATTACATCCTAGTCAGGATTTGATGAATTACAAACCTGATAACACCTTTATTTAGTTGAATTGCTGTTTAAATTGTCAGAAAAACATGCCAATTGTCTGTGTATTTTCAATGGTACGTCGCTTTTTGATGACATCACTGAGGGATTCTGTTTTAGAACTCAGCACTACTTCCTGTCATTTTGAACTTTTATTTTTCAAAATTTAAACATGCTCATGAGTGCCTTAAATTTGCCATCTCTTATTCATTCTAAGGCCTGTGTTATCAGTCACTATGAAATGACACCCACTGAGTGCATCCAGCCAGCAGATGGCGCCAGCACAATATACAATCTAGTGAAGTTAGCGCAGAAAAGAAGTTATACTGTAGATTTGCTGCAGCAGTTATTATCTTTAGAGGCAAAAATGCTCAGAATGAGTTTAACAATGATTTAAGGACTAAAAACAGAGGAATATTCTTGGATAAGTGACGTATGAAGTCTGAAAATACGTCCCAGATAGAAGGAGTTTGCAGGTTGTGTGTTTGATGCCCGAGGATTTTCTGATAAACGTTGCTCAAAACGGCGTGAATGCAACTTCAGGTATGTTTTTGATGATGGAACATTGTTAGAACATGGTTAAAAGCTCAAAAAAGTCACTGTAGCAGAATGTGTCCTTTAACATTATTATAGTTTGTTTTTTTCCTTTTGCACTGATGGCAAATGTATCAAAATCAGGTTGGGATAGGTTTAAGAACAGTTACTTTAATTCAGGTTTGAACTTTGGAGCAGGTTTCTCCAGGCAAAATACCAAATGCACGATCTGAAATTCATGGCAAAACAGTCCAGTCGTCTCTCAAACGTCAATGCACCCGTGTTTAAACGTGAACTAGAAAACAAACAACGACAATTAAAACACAAAACGCAAATCTAACCGCAATTGCAACACTAAAGAATTCAGTATTTTCCAAAACTGTTAAGACGTGCTGAAGAATTGATGGAAATGTACAATCTGGGATGAAAACAGTTGGATGTTTCACCTTTTCAAGAGTTCAAATTTACATTGCTTTAATTTCCGGTGTGCTCATTAGCGCTACAGCCAACCCCTTTAGTATTTAAATCATCACGTTTCGTAATAAAGTGTATTACGGCGTAACAGCTTCATTAAAAACTAATTATTCCTTCCTTCCAACTGCTTTGTGTGTCCTTGAATTCTTTTGAGGTCCTGCACAATGAAAAGCGTGTTGCAGGTTTGCCACAAAGCTCTCGAGTCGTTCACGGAGGGCAGAAAAGGATGATGGGAGAAAAGAGCCGGCGACTGTATGTTTCCAGGACACCGGGGAGCTCTTGTCATCGCAGCCATTGTTCAACCAGCCTGGGTAAATACAAACCATTCCCACGTGCTTCCATTAACACAATTAAACCAACGGAAATGAAAGGAAAACAGTCGTGTGTGTGTTTGTGATGTGTCTCCGTCTGCGTATTGATATTTAACATGTACAAGTGAAATCTATTAAACTGGAAAAGCTAATTAGGACTCCAATGTGAACCGTAATTAAAGTGAAAAGCTACAGCAACGTGTCTGGAATGATTTAAGTAATATATTTAAGTATATATATTTCTTTTTTTGTTTGTTGTTGAGTCAATTGATCGATTAATGGTGTTTTAGTCGAGCAAAATGTGTACAAGTCGACTGATTTTCTTTCTTTTCTTCAAGAGTTTGCAGAAGATTTGGAAGTGATTCACAAGAATTTGCCATTTTACAAATAAATACACAGTTTCCTAGTACTTTTCTGTCAAAATAGTTGTTTTTTGCATTAATTCCTGTGCTGCTGTTGTCATCAGATACATGTTCAACTCATAGAATAGTATATTTTGAGAATGTTTTCACAACTTAGTCCCCTTTAGTTGGCGGGGCGTCTCTTTAGTCTGCCAAGTCCACTACAGCTCTAATTTATTATATTTAATTTGTCTTATTTATAAAAGCTGCAATCCCTGTCCTTTAAACATGTTCTGCACAACAGTTGGCTCCAAATGCCCTCTTAAAGCATCGCCCATCATCGTGAGAATCTGTGACATCTCAAACTGCTCCAAACCTGCCCCTTCAAAGGTCACCACTCCACGGACGCTCAGGACAAGAGGAGGCTCCGATCCACTGAACGACGCCTACAGAACGCCATTCGCAAAAGGTTCTGTCGTTGTGTCCTTAGGCAAGACACTTAACCCACGGTGTCTACGAAAGTGGTGTGTGCGTAAATGATGAGGACGCAGATTGACAGCCCCAGTGTAAGGCTTTATTATGATCACGGTTATTATAAAACAGGCTTTGGAAGCTGTATTCTGATTTGAAAACATAATGTCACAAACACAAGGCACGTCAGAAAAATTGCAATTAGATATTATTCTAAAATCTGTCAATCATAAAGCCCTCTACATTTATTCTGACGGCAGAGTGCACAGTCTTCTTTACAACAACAGCTGAGTTTTGGGCTTGCTCATAAAATTGGTGAACTGGAGCCTTTTTTCGGGACAATAGACCCAACAAGCCACAGTCTGTTAACAGTTCATTCTTGTTATCAATGTATTCACCTTATTCCTGAAGTTGCCGTACGCGCCGCCGTCTTGTTTCCGTTGTAGTTTACACGGGGCAGACGAGCTCAACAGAAAATAAGTTCTACATGGACTAAAAAGACGTTTTCAGGAAATCGGTGCGTTGTTGACTTGTTGTTGCTCGTGTTCATTAAACATTTTACACAAATCAATCTACTTTATGTAACATTTTAGCGGCGAGACTTTTCCCTCGTTCATCATTAGCTTTAACGGAGTTTTCGTCAAACAGAAGTGCGTTTACAGACGGAAGTGCAAATCTGTGGCAAAAAGTGGGCGGGGCAGAATAAGGTCAATAGAAATATAGAAAAAAGTGCATACAGTTGTGGGACAAAATGTCATGCCCCTGTATGTTTTATTAAGTGCGAAGATTTGAATAGTCACTTGAAGGTTACAGGTTATTATGTCTGAGAAATGGGAACAGTGTCTCTTGCCTGATCGCCTGATGTGTTCAGACAAAACCTCGGCCTCATGTTCATTTTATTTATGTCTGATGTCTCCATTTCTGGGGTATTTAAGCATGCGTTTTATTATTGTTCGGGCTCCTTTTTGCTTTTTGGAATCGGCATGGGAGAGATCTTTTTTGTCAGGGACAGACCATATTTTACTCTGCACATGTAAAATAAACCTGATCATTTGAAATAGACAGAGCTTCTTCTCATTACTTTATTTCTGATAACGTGTAAAGAAAATCCACAAGAATACAAATATGTGCATCTCATTGGTGCTACACAACGTTTAACTTATTTTGTTTACATATTTTTGTGGAGCTGGGGGTTCCTTGTTTTGGGCTTTTTTCAAAGACTTGTTCGCTTGTTGCTCTGAAAATCTGGCATCGCTGACTGACAGCACGCACGTAATCCAATCAGCATTCAGAGCGTGAAATAACCCCTAAAATCCTGCTTCATTTCACTGATCGGATTTTTAAACAAAGGGTCTAAACCAGTTACGGCAACAAATTTAAAAAGACAAAATCTGCCAGACTACATGAGAATGTTTTTGGACTTGGAAAGTTGGCAAAACAATGGAAAATAAAGTGGCTAAAAGATAATACACTTCCAATAAACTGAATAAAGATTTGTTCACATGGATTTAACTAAAAATAACCAGTTTGATCCACAACTCAAGTGCATTATATAAGCAGCACTCCACATTAGCCGTGTTACTCCTACAGACAAGCGCCCACAGCTAAAGTGTTCATTAATGAGGCAGCGTTTCATCGTGACAGGTTCAACCTCATCTGTCCAAAACTGGTAAGAGAATGAGAATTAATTGGTTCAAAAATATCTGTGACATGAACACAGAGGAGATTTCCCCCGGGAGCAAAACATCCAGACTATACTCAACCAAACTGTCTCATTAACCGCCGTGTTTTTGGGAAGTCATCGATCTCAGAGAGGCAAGAAAAGTGGGACAACTTCAAGTGGAGCTAAGTAACATTTTTACATTATTAAACGTTCGTGTGGTGGTTGCAAATGTATTTTTGGGGTGTTTGAAGCCCCCGTCGGCGCCCCCTGCTGTCTCTGTGCAGAAAACCAGCCTTCTAAGATTTCCTGACGCCGACCCAAAGACAACTCTCCTGAGAAACCCTGGCTCTCTTTTTTATATTTGACGACATGAAATGTTTTTGTACGAGATTGTACTTCCTTATTTCAATGAAAAGGAAGGGGGAAAAAATTGGCAGTGTATTTTCACAAGAGACCTACAGGGGGAGCTCTGTCGCTGAAGTTACTTTTCTGCTGTATGTTTCTCCAACAAATAAAAGTAAGGGCTTATTTTTACTCCTACTTAAGTAATATTTATAGTGAAGAATCAGTAACGTGTTGGTTACTCTTCCCACTGTATAAATCTGCAAATGACGAAAACTTTACCTTGATAATATTAAATCATTTGATGTTTCTTGAGATAATTTAATTTTCGAAGTATCTACGTTGCCAACTGTCGGTTCACAGCTCTCATTGCTATTCACCTTATTCCAGAAGTTTCCGTACGCACCGCCGTCTTGTTTCCATTGTAGTTCACACGGAGCAGACGAGCTCAACAGAAAATAAGTTCTACATGGACTAAAAAGCCGTTTTCAGGAAATTGTTGCGTTGTTGACTTGTTGCTCGTGTTCATTAAACATTTTACACAAATCAATCTACTTTATGTAACATTTTAGCGGCGAGACTTTTCCCTTGTTCATCATTAGCTTTAACAGAGTTCTCGTCAAACGGAAGTGCGTTTACAACAAAAGTGCGTATCTGTGGAAAAAAAGAGGCAAAAGTGGGCGGGGCAGAATAAGGTGAATAGAGCCATCATGTGTGTTGGACAAATGATAATAAATTGTGAGTTTAACGATTATTAACACAACGTTAATCGAAAACAACGGCCGGGTTGGCTTGGTGTACATAGTTTAGTGATGTTTAAGGTACCTGGGAAATGCTAGGTCCGTTTATATGTCAAACTGGTTCTGTTTAGGGCTGGGAACAGAGCAGGTTAAGGTGAGGAAAAGGTTTAAAGGGTTAGGTTTAGGAACGTGCTGGTTATGGTTAAGGTTAGGGCTGGAAAAAGATTTAGTGAGTTGATGTGTTGGCAGTAAAATCACATAATAAAGTTTAGCTAACAAGAATAAAGAACCCAAGCCATTCTTTGGCTGTATCTATAGACCCTTTAAAATGTGATGTCATAAAAATTCTAGAATGAAGCTGCCTGTAAATGTTTCAATGATTATCTCAAATTTGATCTAAACTCTACTGGTTTTAAGTGTTTGTGTTGGAAAAAAGAAACACATTAGAATTTCCAGAGTAGAAAGGTCAGTTAGTTTGCTTTTCTGTAACAAACGATGGACAACATACAATTTTCTAGCCTCAAAATTGTATTTTAGCTTCAAAAGAATCTA
Organism: Rhinogobius similis; assembly: GCA_019453435.1. NCBI lineage: Eukaryota > Metazoa > Chordata > Actinopteri > Gobiiformes > Gobiidae > Rhinogobius > Rhinogobius similis. The sequence continues at coordinate 8,270,227 of CM033631.1, read as the reverse complement.
ATTTATGGAATAGTATCTAATATATCTCTTGATAAAATGAAAAATGATTGTGGGCTCAACAATTCTGTGAGTATTTTTCAGTAAAACCATAAATCTGGATTGTTCCTTCATCAAAAATGCAAAGAGTTTATCATAATTTCCTAAAACATAATGTAAAACACAATAATAAATGTGTTTAAAGCAGCTCTGATGTCACTCACATGTGTCTGAGGCTGACACTTTGACAAAATCATCTAAATGTTTCATATTTTGTCATATTCTGAGGTTAATCTCAGTTTCTCCAGTGAAATCACACTATGTTGCGCTTCACTTTTGCCTCCGTTCTGAATGTAGACTTTTAAAAGGTCTATATTGCACATTTTTCACGCGTTACCATGACAACCAGCTGTCATGGTGGAGAGAGAAAGTATCACTCAACTAATCAGCATGAACGTAGAGCAAAAAATAACACTGATTTTTTTTTTTTTTTTTTCTTTTTTCGGAAAGAAAGATTGGATAAAAGCTTATGAAAGTTGAGTTTGCATAAAATGTCCCGTTTAAAGGCGAGGAGCACTTTTAAATAAACCCCCCGCAATAAAGAACACATTTAAAGCACAGGTCTTTCAATACCGCGAGGGAACAATACTGACTTTTATAAAATGTAAATGATTTTTCCTTGTTCAAATCAATCAAGCTGGCTGTCTGAGTTTGATCACATATTTATTTTATTAATTAATCATTGCATTTACATTTACACTTCACTTCTGCTTTGAATTCTGTTTAAAATGATGAGTTAAACTAATACACTTTTACTCTGCAGGTGAAGTGACAGAGTTTGGGGGATTTGAGTGTTAAGAGAGGTAATATTTTGACACGCTACTGTTCAAAACTGTAAAATTCTAGCGCTAAAAGTTGCTGATGTGCTATGTTTGAAAACGGTTTGGGCAAAGAGCGCCCGTGGATTCCCAGAATGCTTTGCTGACGATTCATTTCACCCCTCACCAGCCTCACAGTTCATTCAAAAAGACTCCACTGAAGGCTAAACTTATTTTAATGCTTCATTCACAAGCTGGTGGCAAGTACGGAAGTAGTTCTGATTTAGTTTATATGAGTTTTAAGGTACGTAAACTGGGCTCAAACCAGTACAAACCAGTGCAATACGAACACTCTTCAGTTTTATTTTAGGTTTAGTCCTCAATGTCATGGTTTTATTTTTGATTGAGCCTGATTTGGTCATGATTTAGTCCATTTTCCCTTATAGTTTTGAGCTTTTAACCATGTTCTAACAACGTCCCATCATCAAAAACAGACCTGGAGTTGCATTTAGCTTCATTCACGCTAATTTGATGAATTAGTTCGAAAATCTTCTTTTCGATCGTCAAAAACACTCCCCTCTGAATTCCATCGGTCACTCATTTTCTCGATGTGTGACGTCGCTCCAAGAATCTACCGCTCTGTTTTTACATCCATGAATCATCGGCAGACTCGTTGTGACCATTTCTGACGTCTAAACACGATCGTTACAACGGCTAGGCTAATTAGCATTTCACAAAGCACTCTAGAGTATTCACCTTATTCCAAAAGTTGCCGAGAGTGCGGACATCTTGTTTATTATTATTATTACTATTATTATTAGCACCATAATAAACAACAGCGGCAACAATTATCATTATTACTAATTAGGCAGGGCAATTCAAAGTGCTTTACATAACAGAAAAAATTGCACTAAAACAACAAAACACACAAAGACACAAATAATCATTTTTTTAAAACGCTTTAAAAGAGAAGAGTGCAGATAGATCTTTCAGTATCTTTCTGTATTATTATTATCATCATCATTATTATTACCACTATTATATAAACAGACAAAAAATACAAACAATTACAAAAAGTAACAAACAAAATAGGATCTTTCTAGATATCACTGATACCAGAATTCATTTGTAAATACTGAATTAATAAATCCGTTATTTACTTTTAGTGTTCAGAACATTTTTATCTTCCATCTTTTCTTTCTCTACATATTTATGTTTTGTTTTTAACGTTTGCTGCGGACGTTGTCACCCGTTGTTAATAGAAAATGTTTTAATTTTGCTTTTTTGACTGAAATGTATGAGAGAGATCTGTACGCGACGGACAATTTTGGGTTGGAAAACTCAAACCGTGTCTTTTACGCCTCAATATTGCCCGTGGGTTGTGTTTTCCGTCGTCTGCTTTGAACTAACGACGTGCACTTTGAGCTTTTTGCACCTTTTTTCCCCCGTGTTGTTCTTGTACTGCAAATGGAAAACTAACTGGATGTAAAACGATCAGACCGCGCCGCAATATGTCGACGCGCATGGTTCATTGAGTGGTCTTTCTCCGCAGGTATACGGCACAAGAAAATTGCGTGTATGAAACGCAATCAGGACCAGACGGACTTGTTGACGAGAAACTGTTCCGTGGGAGGCGGCAGGTGCGAAACCAAGACAGACGGATACGGCGGCGACTTCAATTGACACGCGCAGGGAAAAAGACAAGAGAACTCAAGAACAAACGCATTTCATCCAAGGCACCGGCACTTTGTTTTGATTACTCGTTAATCATTTCTCAATATCTTCACTTCCATCTCGTTAGGAGGGGTGCATTTACCAAGCTCCATGGAAACCGGGGCAAGGAGATCACCGCCGTAAATCAAAACAAAACTGAATCAACCGCGGCACAATAAGAGGAAATAAAGCTGAGGGTTTTCTCTCAAAATGAAAACAAAAGGCTTCAGGGGAGAGACGAGGAAAATAAATGACAACAATAACATCACCAGTGAGCACAGTTAGCAGTCGACTTTTCTAACAAAACATTGCCGCTCGTGTGTTATCAGCGCTCATGATGTTAAGTTTGGAGCCGCACTCGCCCCGGGCAAAGCAACAAGGACAGGGACACTATTTTGTGCAGAATATCTACGTACAAGAATAAAAAAGACAAAATATTAATTATGTTCTGGCTGGTTTTATGAAGAGGTGCACATTAGTAGCATTTCTGGTGCAGGGAATATTTTATCTACACTCTGCTCTTTTAAAGTATTTTGTATAATGATGATGATGATATAATTCATGATTTTGTACGTCTTTACATGTTTTCTGCACTTTGAATTGCCTTGTAACTTGATTTGCCTTGCTTTATTGCTAAGGGAATTGTTAAGAGAAGTTACATTTCTAATTAGGGTTGAGATATTTGAGTTTGAAGCAACAAGTCTGCAAACACAGTACAAAAAACAACAATTTTCTTACCCCGTTTGCGTATTATTAAAGTCTATGTGACAGGTTTGACGACACATTTCACTAAAACGTAGTAAACGATGATTGATTATATTAAGATTTTACTAAACATTTTGCCCATTTGTTCCCAGTTTCACAGTTTTTGCAATGTTAATAAAGTTACTCCCTGGTTGGACATGAGCAGCAAATATGACATAGTTAGAGGTAATTCCACAACTGTTACCATAGCAGCCATTTTGAAAATAACATAAAAATAAATAGCTATGATTTGACAAATAATAACACCTGATTACACCTTAATTTTGTCGAATGATGGTTTAAACTGTCAGAAAGATGTGTCTGTTGTGTGTCTCTTTATTTTTGTATAATTACGTTGCTTTTTGATTACTTTTTAATGAACTCAGTACTACTTCCTGTCATTTTAAACTTCTATTAAAAAAAATAAATGTACAAGCTGCAACTTCACAGATGCAAAACTATGAAGACGTAAGAACCATATAGACATATAGATATAGATAGATTCATATAGACTTTAAGCTTGAAAAAGGGCTTGATTGATGATAGATTTTGACTCATTTAAACTCATGTAGATTCCTTTTTTGCGTCAAAGGTGTTGGGTTTTCATGCCAAGTCTATGGAGGCACGTTTCTGCGACACCTTTCAAGCATTTGGCACCTTGAGCAATCACAAGTCGGTAAAATCTGTGGCGTGCCAACTAATTAGGAGCTTCTGAGCCAAGAGTGGCGGTGGTTCCTTCAGAGGAGCAGTCATTTCACAGGCAGCAAGTCTAGTTCAGACGTGTTTCCAGTGCGGCAAAGACGTGTGTCCAGCGTCTGCCCTCAAAAGCACAGGCGTCCGACCAAAGGCGTTCAGAGGGATTTTACGGTCTGAATGTAGCACAGTTTAAAGATTTTGACCAATACGGCAGGAAAAACTCCACAAGAGCTGCACTAAACCAGGACTAAACCAGGTCTAAACCAGGACTAAACCAGGACTAAACCAGGTCTAACTCAGGACTATAGCGCCTCTACCCAATACTGACCACTGTAGACCAGAAACACCCCACAAGAGCTGCACAAACCAGGACTAAACCAGGACTAAAGCAGGTCAAACTCAGGACTAAATCACCTCTCCCTAATACTGACCACTGCAGACCAGAAACACCCCACAAGAGCTGCACAAACCAGGACTAAACCAGGACTAAAGCAGGTCAAACTCAGGACTAAAGCACCTCTCCCCAATACTGACCACTGCAGACCAGAAACACCCCACAAGAGCTGCACAAACCAGGACTAAACCAAGTCTAAATCAGGACTAAAGTAGGTCTAACTCAGGACCAAAGCACCTCTCCAAGATGGCTATTCAATGTAAACATTTTGTCATCAGAGAAGAAATGATTCTGTCTCCTGTGGCCTCATTAGAGCTGCACAAACCAGGACTAAACTCGGTACTAAAGTACCTCTCCCCAATACTCCAATACTGACCACTGTAGACCAGAAACACATCACAAGAACTGCACAAACCAGGACAAAATAAAGTCTAAATCAGGACTAAAGCAGGTCTAACTCAGGACCAAAGCACCTCTCCCAAATACTGACCACTGTAGACCAGAAACACCCCTCAATAGCTGCACAAACCAGGACTAAACCAGGACTAACTCAGGACCAAAGCACCTCTCCAAGATGGCTATTCAATGTAAACGTTTCGTCATCAGAGAAGAAATGTTTCTGTCTCCTGTGGCCTCATTAGAGCTGCACAAACCAGGACTAAACCAGGACTAAAGCACCTCTCCTAGATACAGACCACTGCAGACCACAAACACCCCACAAGAGCTGCACAAACCAGGGCTAAACCAGGTTTAACTCAGGACCAAAGCACCTCTCCAAGATGGCTGACCCAGTTATCCAGACATAAATTGAATCAAAAATGCCATTTGAACGTTCACAAATGGCGAAGTCTGCAGTTATTTGGTTTTAAACGTTTCGTCATCAGAGAAGAAATTATTCTGTCTCCTGTGGCCTCATTAGTAAAATGTGCTGACCTTGTACTCACGAGTCTTAACTTGCATGTTCTGTTGTTTTTGCATTATACTGCATTTTTTCAATATAATGTGCACTTTCATTTGAATCTTGATTTTTTTTACAGAAACCGCAAATTTAAAAATACAGTAATTGTCAGGAAAAACACTATATTTCTCCAAATTGTACCTCTCTAAAGGCTGGCACACAGAAATGCCATTTTGTGTGAGCAGGTGTCTCCCATCTGCGCCTCTGAATGTGTTAAAATGAAGGGTGTCACCCTCTGATGTCTTCACTGGTTTGGTTGGGCATGTCCTGTCCTGTTACAGAGATCATGGAAAAATTTACAAAAAAGAAAAAAGAAGAAAAATCCCTGGTCAGACCAATGATTATTTACACTTATATTTGCATTGTGATCGCTCTCTCTCTCTATCGCTCTCTCTCTCTCTTTCCCTATCGCTCTCTCTCTCTCTCTCTCTCTCTCTCCCTATCGCTCTCTCTCTCTATCGCTCTCTCTCTCTCTTTCTTTCCCTATCACTCTCTCTAGCGCTCTATCTCTATCTCTCTCTTTCTCTCTCTCTCTCTTTCTCTCCCTATCGCTCTCTCTAGCGCTCTATCTCTCTCTTTCTCTCTCCCTATCACTCTCTCTAGCGCTCTATCCCTATCTCTCTCTCTTTCCCTATCTCTCTCTCTTTCCCTATCTCTCTCTCTTTCCCTATCTCTCTCTCTTTCCCTATCTCTCTCTCTTTCCCTATCTCTCTCTCTTTCCCTATCACTCTCTCTTTCCCTATCACTCTCTCTTTCCCTATCTCTCTCTCTTTCCCTATCTCTCTCTCTTTCCCTATCACTCTCTCTTTCCCTATCACTCTCTCTTTCCCTATCACTCTCTCTTTCCCTATCACTCTCTCTCTCTATCACTCTCTCTCTCTCTTTCTCTCCCTATCGCTCTCTCTAGCGCTCTATCTCTATCTCTCTCTTTCTCTCTCTCTCTCTTTCTCTCCCTATCGCTCTCTCTTTCTCTCTCGCTCTCTTTCTCTCCCTATCGCTCTCTCTAGCGCTCTATCTCTATCTCTCTCTTTCTCTCTCCCTATCACTCTCTCTATCGCTCTATCCCTATCTCTTTCACTCTCTCCCTCTCTCTTTCCCTATCACTCTCTCTCTCTCTTTCCCTCTCTCTCTCTCTCTCTCTCTCTCTCTCTCTCTTTCTCTCTCTCTCTCTCTCTCTCTATCGCTCTCTCTCTCTTTCTCTCCCTATCACTCTCTCTAGCGCTCTCTCTCTCTCTCTATCACTCTCTCGCTCTCTTTCTCTCCCTATCGCTCTCTCTAGCGCTCTATCTCTATCTCTCTCTTTCTCTCTCTCTCTCTTTCTCTCCCTATCGCTGTTCTCTCCCTAATGTTTCGTAGTATCACGTGGTCTGACATTAATGATCTCTAGACCAGTATTTTCTAACCTTCTTTGAGTCACGGCACACTTTTTTGGTTGAAAAATTCTGTGGCGCACTTAAAGTCCATATGACAGGTTCTCAAAATGTTCTTATTATGACTAAATTTGGTGGGAGGGCACCTTTGGCAATCATTTATTATAGTTTTACATTGGTAAAGTCATGATTTGTGAAGAAATTTTGTAATATTAAACTTTAACATTACAGGAAGTAGTGCTGGCTTCTGAAACGGAGATTTCAGATTTACAGCAACTGACACTTTTTTGACTCCAAAGAGTCATTCAACAAGATAAAGTTGTTATCAGGTATTATTATTCATGAAATTATAATTATCGCGTAATTTATGTGGATTTTGGCCCTTGTTTTCAAAATGGTTGCTAGGTAACAGTTGTGGAATTACCTCTAACTATGTCATATTTGTTGCTCCAACCAGGAAGTAACATTATAAACATTGCGAAAAGTGTCAAACTGGTGATAAATGGGCAAAATGTTTAGTAAAATCTGAAATATAATCATATTCACTACATTTTTAGTCAAATGTGTTGTCTAACCTGTCATGTAGACTTTAAAACTACTAAAACATTAACAAATCACGACCTTTAAGGAAAAGAAGAGTTGTATAATGTAGTAAAAATGGTCACTGCTAATGTTTGGTTCTTTTAATTGGACACGGATGATTGCTTTGCTTTTTTTTTCAATCAAAGGTTTGCTCGGGGAAACTCCAAAATGGAAACTTAGTCAATTAATGTGTGAATGTGTTAACCCAGATCTGAACCTTTTCCAAGGCACATCAGGCACATTAGTGTTCCCCGCCGCACCGTTTGACAATTAAGGCTCAAGACCATTAAAAAAATCTATTCCGGGAAGTCCAACTGAATCCTATTTGTGCATTATTATACAGTATCCACACCCGATCAAATGAGTTTGAAACAAGCTTTAGAATAAATGAGGATTGATTTTTTTCTGGCAAACCCTACTATATTGCCTGTATTGATCCTGAGTCCACTTGTCCTTCAGTCCCCTGTGCACACTTTACTCTTCGCCCCCAGCTTTTGCCCCGTCACAGCAGAATTCATTCATTTAAACCTCCAACTAGACGTTTGCAGTGTATTGAATTTTATAGAAAAGGTTTCATAGGTATTTGTCTGGATGATGTTTTAGAAATCAACACGTTTCAATTCCCATCTGCGAGTAATTTTCAATCTCAAGCACTGATCTGAGAAGCTAGAATGTGTGCTGCCCTGGCTTTGTTTACCCGATGGGCCAGTTTTGATTTTGTGGGATCCAGAATACACACTTCTTCACTTCTTTCCAAAGCATGAGTCTGGTCACCACTCCCTCTGTCATGTCCCGAGCCAAACTCAGACAGAACAGTGCAATCAGATTTGTTTATGTGAAACAGGTTCTTTTTTAGACTAGACTTTGTTTATCTACCTCAATGTTTTGCAACCTTTTTTGAGTCGCGGCACACTTTTTTGGTTGTAAAGATACTACGGCACTCGACCAACAAAAACAAGGTTATTCAACGTAAGGCCCAGGGGCCAAATCAGGCCCTCCAAGGGATAATGCGGCCTTCAACCCATTTTTCCATCTCCTACATTTTTTGTATCGTTATTATCCTTTAAACATGCTCTTGGGAACCTTACATTTGCCATCTCATGTTAAGAAACAACAAAAAAGTGTATTATTAAATAATTAAAGTTTTTATCCACACTTATGTTCTTCTTAAAGACAATAAAAATAGGAGATGTATTTATCTTGTAAAGAAGACATAATGAACTTTGTTGGAGTAATGAAAGTTTTTGTCAGCTGTCTGCAATGACACTTATTGAGTGCATTCAGCCAGTAGATGGTGCTTAGCACTCACCCAATTCCATCACGTTATCTCTTTAAGAGACTGTGCGACCCGCTATTATCAAGTTAGTAGTAGCAGTGAATGAAGAAATGCTCAGAACGAGTCTGTGATGATTCAAGGACTTAAAACAGCAGAGGATTCTCGTATAAGTAACATAGATCAGTGATTCTCAAACCTTTCGGCCCTGAGGCCCCCTACATGCACCTTTCCTCAGCCGAAGCACCCGTTTTATGTCATATTTCATTCTAAATAAACCTCCCGTGATAAAATCCATATTATAAAGCAGGCAAGGTTATTTTGAGTTCAGCACTTTGGTCACCTTGAGTGCTGCAAATGGCTTTATAGTTAAAGGTTGATGGATTTAAATTAATTTAAATCTTGTGTTAGTTTAAAATCATGCACAGAATTGAATTGAGACAACTGCTGTTTTGTCTCATTTTTTTAAAAATGTGGCTATTATTTGGAAATACAATGGCAATACCAAACACTATTGAAGCCTTAATAACCTAAGAACATAATCTGTGTCCCTAAATGCTGATAAAAGTGCAGAGCAGACAGGCTGATCTGCTCCTGTGTCTGTCCTGTTCTCTCACTCTTTCAGTGTCCTACAATCATTTGTGAGAAGAGGCTGTGTGCCTTTTTCTGTTCATATTTCAGGACAAATATCACTGACGTATGTTTAAAACCGCGCGTGTTGTCGCTGATCGATTGATTTATTTGTGCAGCGCATGTGCGTATTAATTAAGACTTGCTCTTGGATTAAAACTACAGCGGGACGTTTCTCTGTGATTCCTGGGCCGTTTTACATGAAATGAAAAGTGTCAAAAACCTTTCAGTCTCCTCTGATGTGAGCTCTTGCTCGCCCTTCGCCCTTGTGCATCTCTCTGGAGAGAGAGAGAAAGAGAGAGAGAGCGAGCGGCTCCACAGCTGTCCACTGGTGCGTAACGCCACACCCCCTCTGTAAAAATGCATTTTTAAACAAATTGTTGCATGGATTGTGATTGTTTTCTGTCAAAAACCACATAAATTGCATTCTACCGAAGGCCTTTGCAACGATTATTTCCTGAATCAGTAGTTGCCTATATTAATTTGTCTTCATTCAAAAAAAATCCATCGAACTTTCGTGGCACCCACCCCATTTGAGAAAGCCTGACGTAGATGATTTGAAAATAACGTCCCTGATCAAGGGAGTTCAGCAGGAAGTGTTTTTGACTAGCATTCCTCAAAACACCGTGAATGCAGCTGAATACAACTTAAGGTGTATTTTTGATGATGGAACATTCTTAGAACATGGTTAAAAGATCAAAAACATCATTGTAGCAGAACATGTGTCCTTTAAAGCCTTTATTACTTTTTTCTTTTTCTTTTTTTGTATTTCATAAGCGTTGGATGCGTTTCTGGCCCCGGGGACAAAACTGTCCAAAAAAATTTGGCCCTCGGTAAAATACATTTGAATAGTCCTTTACTAAAATGTTCCCAAATCAGACCTTTTAGAGTTGAGTGTTTTAAACCAGTGGATATCTTTGGATACTGGCGGCTGGGAAGAAGGCCATTACAAAAAAATTGGATAACACAGACAACAATCGAGGACTGGACCAACATTTTGATCTTTTTGACAGACTGTGGCCTAAATGGGACTTTTTTATTCTAATGTGCTATGATTCTGTTTTAGTTGTTATATGCTTCTTGTGTTCTTTGCAGTTTGCGCTCTTGTTTTGTTTTTTGTGTTTTACATTTAATTTCTCAAACAAAAGAACAAACAAACAAAAAACAAACCATAAAAAACAAAAACTATGGGACCAAAAAAGAAAAGCGAAGACCAAATCACCCTCATTGGACGAGTTCAGCGAGATAACCCTAACTCTCATCTAAAATTTACAACAAAGTGTTTGTTTTCAATCCCCTATGATATGTTTTCTTTTTTTATTTCCTCGTAAGCAGCCACGTTTATTTTGATAGAGACGGACCATGTCTGCCCCTGATTGGCTAATCCACCTGTCAATCACGCGACATATCATTTTGGACTTTCCAGGCAACACTTTTGGATCGTTGTAGCCTCTTCTTCACAGCCATGTATTGAATTTTTATTACTTAATTATTTGATATGCGGTCTTTTTTAATCGCGAAATCCACAGCCAGTCCTATGTCAGTAAAAGCATGTAGTTTGGAGGAAGAAATTTAACTAATTTTGTGTTAAATGGCAATTGTTAAAACTGCGTACGGTTTATGCTCAGAAAATGAACATCGAGAGGATTTTTTGATGTGTTTTTAATAAGACAAAATGCATTTGTGATTCATTTTTGTTATCATCTCGCCCTGCCTTACCTCTAACCAAATCATGCTGTTCTTTTCTTTCCCGTGAGCAGTTTTTCTTGTTTGTTATTATGCCGCGCGCCACAACAAGTGCCAGCGCATAACCACATCGCATTAATGCTAATTGAAGCCTGTTGTGTGCCCGTGTTTTTAGAAAAATCTTTTTAATATTCCGCTGGCAAAATCGTTCGCTCCAAATGCAGTTTTTGGAACACGTGTGAAGAGGGAGGTGCTGAAAGCCGTACACAGACTGTAGTTATTCTGCAATCAAAAACTGAAAGCACAACGGGAGAACTGATGAATGGGATGCTGCGATGATGGAAAACTTCAATTGTTTAACAGTTGCTGGAAGTGGTGGGACATGCATGGACAAACTTGTAAACTTGTGTAATTTATCTGACAGATCAGGGCTATTCAACTTTATTTTATTCAAAATTTTTTGGATGATTTTGTTGCCAGAAATGTATCCAACGCTTTTGAAATACGAAACAAAACAAAAGTTAAAACGAAAGTCTTTAACAACATCTGCAGAACTTAATGAGGTCTAAATCAGGACTATACCATGACTAAAACCATGACTAAACCAGGTCTAAACCAGGACTAAACCCCGTCTAAACGAGTTCAAAACCCAGGACTTAAACCAGATCTGAAACCCGGACTAAGCCATTTCTGAAACCAGATCTAAGAAACCAGGACTAAACCACTAACAATTTTGGAAGATGGGCTGAGGGCCGGATCATATTGAGTCAGACTTGAGTCACTATTTTGATGACTTAAGAATTGACTTGATGAAAAGACTTAGACTCAGGACTCAACTTAGAACCTTCGGACTTGAGACACCTTGATGCTTCTGCTCAAAAAAATAAATGCAGCTTGTTTGAAATGACTTGAAAGGACTTCCCTGAGATTTGCAAAACAATTACCCACTTCGGATCGTAAGACACAGAGAGAGAGTGGAATAACAATATATGCCAACATATTACAACACAGAAAGCCTGTACAATCAAAAAGTGTTTTTTTTTTTCTCTTCGTCAAGCGATGCCCAATTTATCACAACTGAAAAAATCTGATAAGTCAATGAACGAGTGAAGAGTGAACAGAATGGGCAAACGTTTTTTTCTTCAATTTCAGTATTAGTCTTTGTCAGTCATGTAGCATTTCTAATCTCTTTAAACCAAACAAATGTAGCAGTAAATCTTGACTTTATGAACATAACGAAGACATACTTTTACTCAGTTCCATTTAGGGCAGCAAAGAAATTATCAAATGACACTCTTAGTAATTATTTAGATATTAGAATGCCCCTTGCAAAGAACAAAATACAGTATCCTGTCTTTAGAGAAAATTTGAGACTTATGCCATTTAAAACTAAAAAATAGTCCAATTAGCAGCGGGCAATATGTCATTATTTAGAGAATATTGTGATTGTGGTTTTGAAAGATGCAAATTTGGACACAATACATCGTTTGATTGAAAACTGCCTTAAAATATCTGTTTTCAAATGAGGTGATATTTCTGCACTTTTGTGATTCATTTGACAGACATTTCACATTTGTCTGCTAATTAAACCTCAACTAATACGTTTAAAGACATATTTTTTTGACATATTTCTGTTGGGTTGACAGATCTAAAAATTAATTTTTGTCAATTTCACTCAGCCCTAAGTCCAATTTATTTCTCCAAACTCTGCTCCAAATCAAATGCTTTTATTGACAAAGGATTGACGTTCGACCCATTGACCCAAGCAGCCCATTGACGATTTAGCTATTGAGTCGCATAAATCTGCCTAAATGAACAACCCTTTTTATGCAAACCGACATAATCAAATCTTAAAATCAAAAGCACGTCCCGGTAGACTTGGCCCAGATGCATTTACCGTCTTTGAGTTCTGATCCAGCGCCTGATGATGCCCCGAGCTGCAGAAGGGGGTCCAGGTTTGGTCTGGTTTAGATCCGGGCTCTCAGCTGGGGGCCCTCAGAAGGAAGAGGACTTCAAACAGACTCCAGCAACAGGACTGAAATATAAACGAAGGTACGGCATGACAGGAGCGCGGAGACTTTCACAAACTAACTCGTCTGCACCAAGGACGTCTTACAAAACAGATACGGATGAAAAGAGTCTAGCTTTATTTCAAAGAATAAAGATGTAACAAAGACAGTGGTGGAGGAAGTACTCGAATTACTTCAATTTAGTCACTTAAGTGCAAATCAATTTTCTCTAATACTGACTTAGTTTGGTGTGAGGGCACCTGTGTTAAATATTTATCACAGTTTTACATTTGTGAAGTTGCAGTTTGTGAAGAAAATAAAAGTTTAAAATGACAGGAAGTAGTGCTCTAGAGTTCTAAAATGGAATCCCTCTGATGTCATCAAAAAGCGACGTACAGTTGAAAATAAATAGACCGTTAACACTCAACGCAAACATCAGTTTAAACGGTCATTCAACAACATCAGGTTTTATATATTTGTCAAATCATAACTATTGTGTAATTTACATGGTTTTTGGCCCTTGTTTTCAAAATGGTTGCTAGGTAACAGTTGTGAATTACCTCTAACTATGTTATATTTGCTGCCCACGGTCAACCAGGAAGTGACATCATAAACTTTACTTTAATAGTCAAACTGGGGACAAACAGGAAAAAGGCTTAGTAAAATCTTAAATATAATAATCTTGACTACATTTGAGTGAATTGTGACGTCTAACCTGTCATATAGACTTCAAATAAAAAAAGAAGTTTACATTTTTACTTTAGAGTAAAATGTGAACTTATTTCCCTTAGATTTCTGAAAACTATTAAAGAGTAAATTGTGGTGATCTTGATAAAGAATGGGCTCTGTGCATACCGGCAGCTGGCTAAGCTATGTTTCTCACAGCTAATGCTAACCTTTATTAAAATGTAAAATATAATAAAAAGAACAACCAATTAAAATGTATGTAATGTAAAGTAAAGACTACCTCATTGCTTTTATTCATAGGATGCTTACAATTTTTTTATTTCAATTTTTTTTACTTTTAATCTTTACTGCGCTTCAAAATTAGCACTAGCATTAGCAATGACCCACAAACACCTCCATTTATCAACAAACTTTCACATGTTTTCAGTGACATTCACCTGCAGCTCACTGTTCACTGTCTGAACTTTATTTATTCATTTTAGTACTCAGCATTACACATGAAGTACTCAGCATTACACAGGAAGTACTCAGCATTACACAGGAAGTACTCAGCATTACACAGGAAGTACTCAGCATTACACAGGAAGTACTCAGCATTACACAGGAAGTTCTCAGTTTTACAATGAGCTTGCCATTTAAAAAATAACTGCCAATTGATACTGTTTTCAATTGAATATTGTCCCGATTTTTTGTCAATACATTTTTCAATGTTTCTGAAACCTTTTTATGTATTTTAGTTGAATTCAAAGCCTTTAGGCAGGACGCAGGCTAAAAAATTACTCCTCAAACTTTTTCTGATTTTCAGATGATCACAATATTCCATCAGCCAATAATATTTAATACAAATGGGGGGCAGCTAAAATAAATACTATTAAAATGCTGTTTTTTTGTTGTAATATAGCAAGTCCTTGTGTGTAGTTACTAATAGAAATTGTCGGGTTAACATTTTGTGAATTTACTGTTCAGTGTAATCAATAGGAAAAACTTATGACACTCTGAAAGACGCCAACAACGTACTTTTTACTTTTTAATAGTGCAGATTCCTGCTCTCAAATGTAAGTATATAATTCAATAACATACATATTTAAAAATGATACGTAAGGACAGTGCTTTTGCTCCTGTACTTTGTAACTTTCCACCACTGAACGAAGGCCGTGCAGGATCAAAATAAAACCTGAAAACTTCTCTTTAACTCAGAAGGCCAGAGCTTAATAGACGGCCTTCTGAGCCTCACTAAAGCCTAACAGTTTATCAGTCTTCTTTGAAATGTATACAGTGTGAAAAAATGTGCCACAAAGGGAAGGTTATGGACCGTCGAACATAATGCAATACCTTGCAAGCCGTTTCAAACTAAATATCAATGGATGTTCACCTTGAAAATGTTTCACAATTGGTGATGCTGTAGAAATAACATCTCCCCCCAAGGTTGATCAAATTAATTGTCTAAAAATAGCATTTGTAAATAAAAACTGCATTTTTGAGCCAATTCTTCAAGTTTACTACAACACTGATTAAATAGTGCAAAAACCTCCCAATGGAAAATGACAAGATAGACTTTTTTTGTTGTTTTCAGCTCGACCTTTAACCTTTTAACAATTAAAGGAGACATAGTGTGCAAAAAAAAAATAATAAAAATGTTACAACTGTGCTTCCTCATCATCATCATCAACCATCAGACTTGGTTGGGTTCTAAAATGTAATGGCGCCACGTTTCAAAAATAAAAACATGAAAATGACAGTCTGCTGCTTGTCATGATGAAATGTCACTATGAAGAGGCGGGGCTTATTAGTTCTGCAGTTTTAGATCAATATCGCCGTTTACAATGAAGAAAATGTAAAATAATGTTCTAGTTATTAACTTGTGAGATTCTTCTAATAAGACAGTTGTGAATAGCTCTGAGCTCATTTACATGTTTCAGCAGTAGGACTTCCTCTTTCCTCCTTCAGTTTGACAGATCTATCAAACTGTCCACTGCCTCCTGGTGGTCTCTGGAGAAGTGAGTCCCATGTGTGAGCCAAAGTAAAAGCCCCTCGTCTCTGTTGATGGTCCGTGTGCCCCGCTTCCTGATTTCAACAGCCTCTCGTATCCATCTTTTGTACTTGTGTTCATCAGTTCCAACTGTTTTTGCGCCGTCCCAGTCCATGGCGTGGTTTTCTTTTCTGCAGTGGTCAGATATTGCAGGCGGTTGATAGATAGTTTGATAGATCTGTCAAACTGACCACGTCTGATCAGAGACACGTCACATCCATCAGACGCCACCTTTGACGAAACATGTCAGGTAAATGAGATTATAGCTATTTACAACTGTCTTATTAGAAGAATCTCACAATAATTACAAGAAGAATGAACAGAATGAACTTTCCAAATACAATGCTCTAGTTATGTTATAGTTCAATACGAAATACCAGGAAAAAGGCATAATATGTCTCCTTTAAGATGAGACGCTACAAGAACAAGTTTTTACTTGGAAACAACAATATGATCCAATGATGTTTTATTACTTCATTTACCGACTTGCAACATTGTGATTCAAAGATCGTTTCCTAAAAATTCATTTTTTTCAAATGGGGTCTTGATAATTAACTATAACTAACTATATTTACTTATCGTTCCATATGAAAGATGGAACAATATTTTTTGAAGCTTGTTTTTTATTGTTTTTTTTTTTTTTTTGCACATGTTGGGAATTTTTTGTAGTATAAGATTTGAGGTGGACTATGTTGAAAAAGTGACTTCAGTGGCAGTTTTTCGTCTCTAATGAATCACTTTTTTTTCATATTGCTGTTCATTTGCTCATTAGATCATTTACAATAGTCTACATTTAAAAGAGGGTTCTAGTGCTTTAGAGTTATTGTGTCAGTGACATAGAGTTGTTTAAATATTATTGTTAATCATTATATTTTCTGTTGAAACATATTACTCTTTAAACTTGTTATTGTGAAAGTCCTGATACAGACACAAAGGTCAGTCCTTGAAGTAGCGCCTCTGCACACAAAACTTTACAATCGATTTTGACAGAATGTACTGAAGGATTTGTCTAAACCTGCTCCAAAAAATGAAACGAAATTAGTTTTTTTCAGTGAGATCTAGTTTACTTCTTCCGTATGGTAAACAATAAAAGAGGCTTACATGGATTAGTCTGAATTTAAGATTTTCACCTGCAGTGGTTATGGTTACATTTAGAATTAAAAGATTAAAATGACATGTGAACGGCAAAATCATCTCATTTCGTTCTGATCGTGATCCCGCTGATTACTCACGTCAGATTTTGAGGTTTGCATGTCATTTAAATAATCTTCAAGGTCCCGAAATCCGATAATAATCAGATTTTGGAGTGTGGGTGAACATAAGCCCTGAAACAAAAATGATCTTTCTATCTCCCGACTTGTGCAGATGTGAATAAGATTGAGCTTTGTTGCAGTTATCAGTGAGAAAAAATTCATAAACTTTGGTGATTTGGTGCAACAAAAAACATAAAGCAATTAAAAATCAAACAAAAATAATGTAAGCAGGATTTTAAAGGCACTGTATCCGATTTTTACAATGATTTTGTGAAAAAACAGAACTAGTTCATGTACCCGAATTTTTGCATGTCATATCTGTGTTGCTCCTGTACAGATTCATTATAAAAGAATCTAATCGGGTGAAAACGAGACCACAGTGCTTTCTCTGCATCTATTTATAGTGTGAGTGTTTTATTCTACGAGAAACAGGAAGTGTGAAGTTAGCATGCTAATGTTTGTTAGCTTTACCCGGGACGGCAAAAATCGCTCAGGGCTCAGAGACTCTTATAAACTGATCGCGGTGAATATTTAAAGCAGAACTCGTAACTTCAGCGACAGAGCTCCCCCTGCAGGTCTCTTGTGAACATACACTCCAGGTATAATGACGCCAAAAACTTTTTTCCCCCCTTTCTTTTCATTGAAATACGGAAGTATAATCACATACAAAAAGATTTAATGTGGCCAAATATTAAAAAAGAGAGCCATGGTTTCTCAGGAGAGTTGTCTTCGGGTCGGCGTCAGGAAAGTTGCAGCTGGTTTTCCTTCAAACACCACGAAAATACATTTACAACCACCACACGGACTTATGAAGACGTTTATTTAGTTCTACTTTAAGATGCTGGGACGGCTTTAGGAAAGTGAGTGATACATGTGACTGATGTAAAGAGTTTAAAATGAACTAGTTCTATTTTCACGTTTGAAAACAATGAAAAAAAGAAAAAGTCCAGGACTCAATTTTGGTCCTAGTGGCTTTTACGTCACTTGTTTTATGAGTTTACTTTGTATTCAGAATCATGTCCTGTTGTCTGCCACAGCTCACTCTCAAGGCACTCTGGGATGAATAGTTTATTCACAATGAAAACATGCTCGTCTTGAAGATGGAGGTTGCACTCGGCAAAATACAATCCACTTCAACTAACAATATATACCTCTCAAATATGCAGCCTGTATACTGTACGTACATTTTCTGTCCAATAATGAAACTGAATTGACATGTGCAATATCCTTTCAAGAATCACAATCTAAAACATGTTTGTAGAGCTCTAAACTTAGTCTATCTTGCATATGTTTTCCTATGTGATTCTATATTTTATTGACACTTATTATTCACCGTTTCATGTTGCACTATAATCACTTTAGAGAGGACTCCAAAGGAAACATGACAGTAATATCAATGGGAGCGGCGGACGGCGCTGCTCCCATTGATATTACTGTCATGTCTCGGCGGTGGCAGGAGCCTGGTCAGAAATCAATGCAGTCAATTTACAGAGCCCTTCTGGACACTCAGCGACACTTTACATTGTGCTGTTCATTCACGCCGAGGCCGCCCATCTGTGCTATACTCAGCTACACTCAATCTTTTTTTTTCTTTCTTTTTTTTTTTTTATGATCAAGTTTTTTTATTTGATTGTGCATCATGTGCAATATTTCAGCATCACTGACATGAGCCAGAGCTGTTCAGCTTCACCCTGAGGCTCTCAGAGGGATGTGATCAGGCCAAAAACACATCATTAAAATATAGGAAATATTGTATCTCTTGTTAGAGGTTTAGTCTTGGTTTAGTCTTTGTTTAGTCCTGCTTTAGTCCTGGTTTAGTCCAGGTTTAGTGGTTTGGTTTAGTCCTGCTTTAGTCCTGCTTTAGTCCTGCTTTAGACCTGGTTTAGTCCTGGTTTAGTCCTGGTTTAGTCTTGGTTTGGTCCTGGTTTAGACCTGGTTTAGTCCTGGTTTATTCCTGGTTTAGACCTGGTTTAGTCCTGGTTTAGTGGTTTGGTTTAGTCCTGGTTTAGTCCTGGTTTAGTGGTTTGGTTTAGACCTGGTTTAGTCCTGGTTTAGACCTGGTTTAGTCTTGGTTTGGTCCTGCTTTAGACCTGGTTTAGTCCAGGTTTAGTCCTGCTTTAGACCTGGTTTAGTGGTTTGGTTTAGATCTGGGTTAGACCTGGTTTAGTCCTGGATTAGTCCTGGTTTGGTCCTGCTTTAAACCTACTTTAAACCTGCTTTAGACCTGGTTTAGTCCTGGTTTAGACCTGGTTTAGTCCTGGCTTAGTCCTGGTTTCGACCCGGTTCAGTTCTGGACTGGCCGTTTGACAGATGCTGTTTAATCGTGGGCTTGTTTTCAGCCCGGAGGACAAAACCATCCGAAAACTCTGTCCCTCAGTGAAATAAAGTTGACTATCCCTGGCATAAGCCGCACATTAAAAATAAAAACTCCCCTTGTCCTCTGTGTCCGTGGTTCACTGACAAGCTTAGACCATCCATTATTCACATCTGCACGACTCGGGAGACAGAAAGTGCAGGGGTTTTGTTGGTTTTTTTCTCATTCAACCGACCATCAATTTTTGTTTCAGGGCTTATGTTCACCCGCACTCCAAATCTGATTATTATCTGACTTCTGGACCTTGAAGATTATTTAAATGACATGCAAACCTCAAAATCTGACGTGAGTAATCAGCGGGATCACGATCAGAACGAAATGAGATGATTTGCTGTTCACATATCATTTTAATCATCTTTTAATTCTAAATGTAACCATAGCCACTGCGGGATTTTCATGAGTAAACTAGATGTTACTGAAGATTGCAGGAAAAAAAACTAATTTCGTTTCATTTTTTGGAGCAGGTTTAGACAAATCCTTCAGTACGTTCTGTCAAAATCGATTGTAAAGTTTTGTGTGCAGAGGCGCTACTTCAAGGACTGACCTTTGTGTCTGTATCAGGACTTTCACAATAACAAGTTTAAAGTGTGATATGTTTCAACAGAAAATATAACGATTAACAATTAACAATAATATTTAAACAACTCTATGTCACTGACACAATAACTCTAAAGCACAAGAACCCTCTTTTAAATGTAGACTATTGTAAATGATCTAATGAGCAAATGAACAGCAATATGAAACAAAAAAGTGATTCATTACAGACAAATATTTAGTTTATTTTTGTTTTGTCTTATTCAACCTCTTACTTTCAATAAATGTCTTTTTCTATGTGAGTTTATATTTGATTTGCTCTTATTTTCAATGTTTATGCTGCACTTTATCGCCGAAACAAGTTCCTAGTTTGTGAATTTTGTTTTTGTGGAGTATCCCGACGACAATATCCCAATAATGTTATCTCAACTCAGCAGAAATGTGTTAAAACATATCTTAAAACACGGAAAATTGCTGCGGTTTAAACGTGAAATGTCTGTAAAATGAATGGCTTAAGTTACAGAAACATCACCTTTTACCCTTATATGAATGTTTACAGCAGAACTCTTTTCATTCTTATTTTTAATCAGCTCTTTTTGTAGCATTTTTTTGTACAATAAACAATATAATCTCTAAATTTTGACATATTGTTCCCCTTCAAATTTATTCTAATTACCTGTAATTGGCAGAATTATTGCAAATTGCTTCATCAACGTGATTTCAGTTGATTGTTTGGCCTCGTTTTCTCTACAATCTCAATAACCCTTGTCTTAATTGAATCTTCTTCCTGGTCTATTGTGAAAGTGTACACTCTCGTCTGCTCTCTGAAGCTAAACAGGGAGGGGCTGCCATATCGTAAAAAAGTAAAATGATCTTGCAGTAATTCTTTCATCTAACACAGCTTTTGTACAAACAGAATACCTTGTGACTTCAAATACGACAACAAATCTGCTCTAGAGGTATCGATTTAGTCCTAATTTACATCCCAGTTTAGACAATTTTCAAAGGGGTGTATGCAACTTTTCTGAGCGAATATCCATTTTCATAATTCAGAGAAGAAAAAAAAAGTTCCCTGAATGAAAAGGTCCACAAATTGACCATTAAACGTCAATTAAAACCCTTCAATGAAAGAATCGTCTGACTTGTGAGTTATATTACAAGAAGACAGAATGAACTTTCCAAATACAGAGAGGAGAATACATCGCGTTTGAGATCATACTGTGGAGGTTGTTTAGGAGCTGCGTGGAGCTGAGAATGTGTGAATCCTGGTGAAGTGAAATCTATATCGTATTTTATGGATGGTCTGAGCCTGTCAATGATCCACTGATCCACAGAGGGGGGGTTTATTTTGTTAAAGGAAAAGTATCATGCAGTTTTTGTATTGTTTGCTCTTGGGTACTCAGTTGCCAGTCTGGCGTTCCTTTTTATCCACATCTGATGTAAGGAAACTATCAGCTGCTGGACATGTTCAATATGAAAAGAAAGCTGTAACCCACTTATTTTCAGTCAAATCAAACATTCTGGGATGAATTAGAGTCAGTTTCTACTCCAAAAGCACACATTTAAAAAAAAGAAAAAAATTAATATGCCTTTTATATGGATTCCACCTGGACTTTTTTACTTTATTACAAGTCCCTAAAACTATTTTTTTGTTAAATTAGCTTCAGCTTTGAAAGAGGAATTGTCAAAACCAACAAAAGCCAAAAGTGTCACTCAGGCAAAATCTAAAGACACCAGCTTCACTTCTTCATATATTTCACAAAGAAAATGTAGGCGGACTTTAAAGTCTGATATTCCTCTGAGCAGAGATTGTGTCCAAGTGTCATCAGAGTAAATCAGACACCAGAGGCCAAAACTCCAGAGTCTGAGCTTCACAAAGGGTCCAGACAATAGTTCGTGCTCCAAAGGATCAGAAACAGCTTCAGTTTGTAATGAGGCTCATTTTAGTCAGACGTTTTAGGAAAAGGTGGTATATGGTTAAACGACTTTGTAAGTCTGTGTGGTGGTTGTAAATGTATTTTCGGAGTGTTTGAAGCCTCCGTCGTCGCCCCCTGTTGTCTCTGAGTGGAACACCAACTGCAACTTTCCTGACGCCGATCTGAAGACAACTCTCCTGAGAAACCATGGCTCTCTTTTTTATATTTGGGGACATGAAATGTGTTTGTGTGTGATAATAAAAAGGAAGGGGAAAAAAGAAGAAAAAAAAGCTTTTGCATCTTTTTATTGGCAGTGTGTTTTCACAAGGGACCTGCAGGGGGAGCTCTTTCACTTAAGTTACTTCTAAAAACTGAAAAAATGTAATCGATCGAGGGAGTTTCGCAGGGAGTGTTTTTGATGATCGGAGGGAGATCGGAGGGGGATCTTCTAACCAGCATTCATCAGACTTGCGTGAATGAAGCTGAATGCTACTCCAGGTGTATTTTTCATGATGGAACATTGTTAGAACATGATTAAAAGCTCAAAAAAGTCACTGTAGCAGAATATGTGTCCTTTAAATGCATAGCTTATACAAATGATTCTGAAATATTTCACATGATGCACCTAATAAACCTAATGAAAACAAAAAAAAGATTGTAGCACAGATTGCAGCCTCGCTTCCTTCCGTCTCCCAGAGCGCTTTGGCGTGAACAAACAGCACAATGTAAAGCGCCGTCGAGTGTCCAAGAAGTGCTCTATAAATTGACTGCTAAATTGAGCGGGCTTCTACCGCCGCTCCAGCCGCCCGCCGGTCTCTTCGGTGTTATATTGTCGTGTTTCCTTCGGCGTCGTGAGTCTTTTCTCGAGCCTGCGGTGAAGGATGAGCCCGCTGAGTTTGTCCGAGGCTGCACAACGACATGCACAGATCTATTCGCCGCACTTATTACCGGCTCTAACGACGCGGCCGTAAAGTGCTGTAAGGACACTGGACAATGATCAATAGCCTCTTAACTGGCTGAACGGTCGCCGCGTCAACCGTGAGAAAAAGAAACAAAAAACAACTGGAAGTAAATGGAGCTATTGTTCGGGGTTTGTGCGGGTTTTAGCAAGTCAAATTTAGTGCGTTTTGATGTCGCATATCAGATTTTTAATGCCATAATCAACGTCAAAACAAGACATTAATGCTTTTATCATGTCAAAACTACTGCCTTCTAACATCATAAACTACTTTTTAATATTCAAAAACCCTGTCTTTTACTTTTTAGATGATTTGATTGACATCTAGAGTCAACAAATCCAGCACATCTGGGAATCAAAATAAATGTATTACTGAATTACTGAATAGAGTTATAATTGAAATCACAATTAAATATACAATTAATTGCAGAGCCCTACGCCAACTGCCACACAGCAATTAATTTTCTAAACACTTTGACTCAGAAACATGTTATTTATAGAGTAAAAGATGATGTGTTTATTTATTTATTTATTTATTTAAGGAAAAGGGGGAACAATGCATATTAATGAACATTTACACAAACGTAAATATGCCAGATTATAGCCCAAGGCTAATTTCCATCTGCAGACCCCCTGGCAGGTTAACAGAAAGATAAGAACATACAGTACACTTCAGTTAATCAGAGACAGGAAAACAAGGTTTAGTCATGTTAATACAACCACAAACATTCAACAGAACAAATCGAAGAGTCACAGACAACAATTAAGACACATCTGTATTGCACAAGCCCTTCTACTGCGGAGTCCTATTACACACACCCTTAATTGCACTGATCCCTATTGCACACATCCTTACATTGCACTGATCCCTATTGCACATACCCCTATTGCACTAATCCCTATTGCACACACCCTTATATTGCACTGATCCCTATTGCACACACCCTTATATTGCACTGATCCCTATTGCACACACTCTTATATTGCACTGATCCCTATTGCACACACTCTTGCATTTTGACGTGAAGATATAGTTAAGCGTATGTTGCGCATGAGTAGTTTTAACATATTTGGGCTCACACATGATCACATGTTTGTCTCTCTCTCAACCATGATTTTAAATGTTTCTTAAAAGTAGGAAAACTTGTGCTTTCCCTCACTGAGAGTGGAATAGTGTTCCAGAATGTTACACTGTGGTATGACCAGACATTTTGGGAGAAGGCAGTTCGCCTGAACGGTAGCTCACAGTCGCCTCTGACGGTAGATCGAGTTATTCTTGATCCAGCAGAGCTGACAGATTTTGGTTTGATAAAATCATTCAATGGTGGAGGCGCCATACCATGTAGGACCTTATAGATCAGACAGGCCGCTTTAAATTGTTTAAAGTTTACAAAATTTAAAAAATTATATTTATCAAGAATTTGGCAATGGTGGTAAGAAAAGGGTTTCTTATCT
Source organism: Rhinogobius similis (assembly GCA_019453435.1). NCBI lineage: Eukaryota > Metazoa > Chordata > Actinopteri > Gobiiformes > Gobiidae > Rhinogobius > Rhinogobius similis. The sequence goes on along the minus strand of CM033631.1, from coordinate 8,246,172 downwards.
AGGATTTTCAATGCTCTTTTATAACAAGCTTCAATGGGTCCAATAACAGAAAGACTTGTATAAGACCAGCTTGTGATACAGTACTCAATATGAGACAGTATCATTGAGTGCAAAAATGTGACCGCTGCTTTATCAGTTAAGGATGGCCGGATGTGTTCAACTTTTGTGATCTCAAAATCTGTATCAGTGATAAATGTGAGCGTAGCTGCAGTGTTCCTGTTGTGTTGTATCTGGTTTTATACAACAGTTTACTTGATTTTCTTTTTTTAGATGTCGGATACAAAGTAAATATTCAGCAGAGTTTTAGACTTTTATATTTGTTATGAGACTTTAGCAGCTTTTTCACATTGACTCTGGTGCATTTTTGCCACTCATTGTTAAAATTCAGAATGCTGTGACGTCACCTGCATAAGCTCTACTATCCAAGTGTATTTTGGACCGCTTTATTGTGCACCATTATTATGTGCACGGTTAATTTGACACGCAACAGTTATTTGCGGATCTCGACCAAAGCCATAAAGTAATCAATATTCTCCACAGTCGCCACTTCCAGCTCCTACTGCCTCTCAAAGCGGAAATACAGGACAGAAAGGCCAAAATTGATCTGATCTTTGATGTGTGAGATTTCCCCGCGTCTCTCTATCGTCCTCTACATCATATGTTCTAATTTTTAGCTTTTATGTGGACAAAAAGTGCAGCTTGCGCAAGACTCGGGGCAATTTCGCGTTTGGAGATTGCGTCACGTTTTCAAGGCCTGCGGTGTTCCTTTGAGAGGGGGGAAGGTGAAAAGACTGTTGTTGTCGAGCAGACGAGCAGTTTCCTGGGATTCCCGAAGGGTTTGTCACCGGCGATCAATTACACCCCGTAATCTGCGCTGACGCATGGTCCGTGTGATGCATCACGATGAAGAGGACGAGCTCATTGGCCGCGCTTGCCTTTTCACAGAACAATCACCACAACAGACGAAAGCTTTTGTTTGTATTAGTGAATCAGCCAAGAAACTGACTCTGTTTTGCCTTCGGGAGAGACGCTGCAGGTGAATAAAAAACATTCATTCATTCATTCATTCATTCATTCATTCATTCATTTTCTACCGCTTATTCCCGTTAGGGGTCGCGGGTGACTGGAGCCTATCCCAGTGACTTTGGGCCTTAGGCGGGGTACACCCTGGACAGTGGCCAACTCGTCGCAGGGCTGACACAGAGAGACAGACAAGGACAGACAACCATTCACTCTCACATTCATACACTAGGGACAATTTAGAGTTTTCAATTAACCTACACAGTCATGTCTTTGGACGTGAAGATGATTTGAAACTTCTCCTGTAGTTTGCTCACATAATGTAAGAAAAAAATGTATTACAAGTTGTTCATCGTGTCGTGTTTTCATGTAGAAATAAGGCATTTTATGTGGAAAAATAGCCAGAATTGCACCTATTTGGGACATTTCAGTCTGAATAAAGGCTCGATAAATTTCTTGGTCCATTTTGTACACATATTAGTCATAAAAACATGTACAGAGGGGATTTTGGATTTCTTGTTTAGTTTTTGAGTCAACTAGATCTGACTGAAAACTGACCTAAAAATTCAAATTTCACATCTCTTTTTTTTTTACTTAATACTAATAAATCAGGCTTGGAAATAGATATCAACAAATCCTTCTGTACTTTCTGTCAAAATCTTGTTTTGTACAAAATTGTGAAGCTTGGTGTAGGAGCTACTTTAAGGCTGATCTTTGGGAGAAAATGTATTTTAATAAAATAGCCTTGAAAGTTACAACGTCGCAGAGAAATCTACGGATGAAACGAAATAATAAAACATCTTTAGGAGCAGATTGGACAAGACTGTTGTTATCTCATAATTTCTCGTTCGTTTTGAAACTTTTACAAACTTAAAAATAGTTTGCCTAGTTTGCCTCGGCTAAACGGTACAACTGCAGTGACTTTATCGCGCGGAGCCTCGAGCCTGGTATTTTTACTTGTAGCCTGGACTGATGGTGTGAACCATTCCACTGTGTCTGTGGTTTCACTATTTTAAAATCCCTCATGTCTTGTAGTGTGACAGCCAGAAATCTCATATAACGAAAAAAAATCCTGTCGTGGACAAAAAAAAGCATGAGTTTGTCAGTTTTCTACTTAATTGATTAAGATACACAGGTATGTTTGACTTATGTACTTACTTTAAAATATCAGTCAAGTTTTAAATATTTATTTGATTATAACTGAGTGTTTAGTGGAATGAAAGCCAGTTTATTGTAATTTTGGCATTGATTTTCTTTTTCTTTTATATTGATAACTCTATTCCTTCTTGTAATTGTCAATACATTTTCCCCTGATTCTGCAGATGTCATGTGCGCTTTCAAATGTTTACAGCAAACTTAATCTGTTTTGTTGTTCCAGCTCTTATTAAGAGGTGTGTTTACTTCTGCCTTATTCTGTTATAAACTTCTTCATTCCTTTAGAAGCATTATACTGAACATTTAATGAACTTTTGATACCAAGCCCAAGACAAGAGAACAGCAAAGATACAAATGGGTCAGAGCAGTTCGCTTCAGGCCAAATGATTATACATCCAATTGATTTTCAAGGAGCAATTTAGATAAAGGACTTAACCAGACTTGTCTTTGGACGGTGACAACATCTGACGACTGCCACGAGCCAAACTGCACTGTTTAAGGCGAGACGCTGCAGGAGAAGAGCGCAAATATCTTACATTTAAAAGGATCTATTTGAAACTCCTCCTGTAAACATACATAAAGCTAAGAAAAATACAAACGTATTACAAGTTTTTCATCCTGTAGTGTTTTCATGTAGAAATCAAGAATTTTAGGTGTGAAAAATTGCCCATATTGTAGGTAAGAAATAAAAGATAAATCCAAGTTTAATTGTCATGCTTCATTTTGTTAACATATTAGATACAAAAATGTAGAATTTGGATATTTTTCATAAAACTAAGCATATAAATTCTTATTTTGTAGAATATTTGAATTAAACATTAACAAATTGCTCTGTACGATGAATGAAAAATCTTGACAAAAACAGGATTGGTGCGTTTAAGTAAATTGCGGGTAAAAATGTCATGAAACCACATGCTTTGTCAATTATAAATATTGGAATGGTCACTTATATGTCACAGGTCACTGTATCTAAAGATAAATGTGAACATTGTGTGTTTCCTGTTCTTGACATGCGTTAAAACAAACCTTGGCCTAAAGGTTATGTCCTCGGGTTAATCTTTCTGATAGTCTTTTATTCCCTCGTCTTGTGTTGTCCCAATTTCTCGGGTATTTAAAGCAAAACTGAGTAACTTCAGCCACAGAGCTCCCCCTGCAGGTCTACTGTGAAAATACACTGCAGGCAAAAGCTTTTCTTTAAGTTCATTCAAATACAAAAATGTCGCCAAGGTTTCTCTGGAGAGTTGTCTTCGGGTCAAAGTCAGAAATGTTGCAGCTGGTTTTCCCAACACAGACAGCAGGGGGCGACGGCGGTGGATTCAAACACCGCGAAAGTACATTTGCAACCACCACACAGACTTACAAAGACGTTTAATAAGGTAAAAATGTTACTTAGTTCTACTTTAAGATGTGTTTTATCATTGTTCAGTCTCTCATTGCTTTTCTGGACTCGGGTAGGGAAAAATCATTTGTGTCAGGGACAGATGGAAAGACAGAAAGAGACAAAGCTCTATTTCAGTTCTTAATTGTTGGATGGATAAGACAATCCACAGGTGCAACTTTTTTTTTATCTTTATGAGAAAAATGCATGTAATGTTCAGTTATGTAAAACGTTTCTCTCTGTAGACTGGGCTATGGTTTCCAGGTGAAATGTTGAGAGAGCAAAAAATAATTAGTACTGTCTCGCCACAAAGTGCATTTATTGGCAGCGACAGCTAATACACTTATTGAAATGCCTCTATTCATTTGCGCAGGATTATAACCTTGTGACTTTGTTGCTGCATCTATTGTCAGCCTGATAACGTAAAGGTATAAGAATAACTATCCTGACAGCAGCTGTTCCAAAAGTGTATAAGAAGAAACTTTTGAAAGTAGAGATGCGACATTTTCCACCCCTCAGACACCATCAGACCACTTTTGTGCTCCTTCAGAAAAACACCATCACCACAAAGCAATTCGGTCCTGAAAGCTTCAAGAAAGGACCGGATAAATGTGGGACCACAACGGCCATCGACCATCAGGGAGTCACCGGCTTTAAATTGTGAGAGGAACAATAAGTAGAAATATAATCAACTCATTCCAGTATAAAAATTATGAAAGAATCACTTTTACACTTTTCATTCCGCTCATGAATAACACCAGAGCCTCGTTAGAATAGAAAGCATTACCGCGTGTAGAGGTGTTTTGTAGATGGTTACAGTTAGCTATTAGCGCCAAAATTACTTTAATATTTCTGAAATCTGCCGTTATTCTGGAGACAAATCGGAAACATACGTCAGGAAAATGTTTCACCAAGCGCCACAAATCTGACCATAATGAGTGAACTTAGAGGTTGAAGTTGGATATTGACGGTCTTTACTCGTTTGCAAATGTGATGAGCATAGAAACAAGAACTAAGTGTCTTATTTGCTGCTTTGTAACGTTTAATTAAAGGACACATATTCTGCTACAGTGACTTTTTTGAGCTTTTAACCATGATCTGAAAAAACATCTGAAAATCATGGAAGTTCAGCAGGAAGTGTGTTTGATAACATTCCTCAAAACAGTGTGAATGCCACTGAACGTTACTCCAGGTGTGTTTTTGATGACAGAACATTGTTAGAACATGGTTTAAATCTCAAAAAAGTCACTATAGCAGAATCTGTGTCCTTTTGTGCTTTTGTCTTCTAGTTCTTATCCATGACACTCGAGGATCATTACGGCGTAGTTTTACATCGTTCCCTTTATGTTACGTCGCCTTTAAAGAGCTGCAATAGCAAAAAGAGGATTTTTTTTCTTCCATTTGTGCCAAAATGGTAAGTAAGTAAACATCTGTGGGCGTATGTTTTCACCAGCGATATATTGTTCTCGCAAATCCATCTCTGTGGACGTTTGGCATGTTTCTACACAAACATTGCTCGTTTCCATTGTTTTTGACGTTCAGTCCCAAGCTCTGCAGCCTCCTCTCCACACGTATGTATGAGGAACGTCAGGTCGCGTAGAATCCGACATAAATAGCCCGCCTAAATCCAGGCACTTTAACTGTCAGCGCGGTGAAATGCCATGGACGTGCGCTGTCAATCGCCCGGACCACGAGCGGAGCCTCCATCTCAAAGGTCAGAGCCTCGCTTTAAAGGCTTCGTCTCTGCAGATCTGAGCAAAAACATGACAGGACCCAGGGCGATACAACCGAGGCATCTGGTATCAGGCGAAAGGCGGAATACATAATCCGTTATATGTATGTAAACATAACCACAGACACATTCAAATGTAACCTTGATCTCACTGGTACTCAGAGGCGGGTAGAGTGGCAACTGCAAAATGAAAGTACAAAGTAAAAAGCATTTGAACTACTATTCAAATGTCTGGATGAAACTTCTGATTTATAGTTTTAAGCTGATGTAATTGGAAGGACGAAACCTTAAATAATGCACAATCTGGTGTTTATAAAGACAAAAATAAATCATATATGAAGTGGCTTTTTTGTGCATTTTAAGCATCCAACATTGTCCCGTGATCAAAAACACAGTCGCATTTAGCTTTATTTACGCTAGTTTGATAAATCCTGGTTAGAAAATCCTCTCCCTCCAACCATCAAAAACACTCACAACACAAAACACAAAAAAATCTCCTCAATGAGTGCCATTTTTAAAATATTTGACGTGATTTAGCCAAGAATCTGCTGTTTTTAAGTCCCTAAATCATCGCCAGACTCGTTCTGAGCATTTCCACCGTCAAAACACAATCACTGTAACTGCTAAGCCAGATATCATCTCACTCCCTTGAGTAATAACGTAATTCAATTGTGTTATGCAGCCAGTAGATGGCGCCTAAACTAAGGAAGTGCCAGGGCAAACGGCAGAAATAAAGATGTTCATCGTTAGTTCCAAGAGATGCCAAACTTAAGGTACTCAAGAGCTTGTTTAAAAGCTAATAACAATATGAAAAATGCATAATATTTTTCCTTTAATATTGTCAACATGGGTGCACGGTGGCAGAGCGGTTAGAGCTTCTGCCTCTCAATAAGGAGATCGTGGGTTCGAATCCCGCACCACCCCAACATCGTGGTTTCGAATTCTGAACCACACTAACATCACACGATCTCTCTGGGTGGAGTCTGCATGTCCTCCCCGTGTTACCGTGGGTTCTCTCCAGGTTCTCCGGCTCCTCCCACCGTCCAAAGACATGACTGTGTAGGTTAATTGACAACTCTAAATTGTCCCTAGTGAATGAATGTGAGAGTGAATGGTTGTCTGTCCATGTCTTTGTCTCTGTGATGAGTTGGCCACTGTCCAGGGTGTACCCCGCCTAAGGCCCAAAGTCACTGGGACAGGCTCCAGTCACCCGCGACCCCTAACAGGAATAAGCGGTAGAAAATGAATGAATGAATGAATGAATGAATTGTCAACATAAAGTTTCTGTCATGTAGACTCACTAACAGCGGCGAGTAAAGTAAGAACTGTTACTTCAAACAAAACGACTTAAGTAGGAGTAAAGTATGCACAAGTTCTTTAAAAAGTTACTGAACTAGATGCAACTGAATAACTGAAACTGAGAACTACCCTTTGCTGAAAATACTTAATAATTAATCATATTTTATTAAGTTGGCTCTGCAAATCATACTTGCACAATGCACAATAAAAGCTGAAACAAACAATGAGATGAACAATAAACACAAAATTTTAGTTTATGCAAATTGTACTTCTAATTCAGTTTCAATAATTTGACTAAATTTGAGAATTCATTAAAAACAATCCCATCAAAGGCAATGTCACCCCCAAAGTGATTGCATTAAATAGGGACCTGAATATAAAAAAAGAGGTACCAGGAACTGCAAAAGGTTCCTACAACGCAAAAACCCGTATGTCGTGTTGTTAAAATAGAGTTTGGATGTGGGACTTGAGATGTGTGTGTCACTTTCTTCAGACTCAAAGATCACGTTGTACACCTGGCACTTCCAGTTCTGAAGCTGTGAAGTTGAATAAACATCTGGCACTAATGCATCAGATGTGGGCTTTTACAGATAATTGATCTGAGAAACAGCTCTGTCTTTTCTGTAAATTGTTGGTTTGAGAAATATGTCCATCTTTCAAAACAACTGTAATGCAGATGCAACTCAGGGGCCTTTTGCCAAATCTGAATCAGGACCTTGGAGTACGGATGGGACATTATGAAGTTTCAGCGATATGATAACCATGACAAAAATACAACTGTAGCATGATGACATACTGTATTCACCTTATTTCAGAAGTTGCCGTACACGCCGCTGTCTTGTTTCCGTTGTAGTTCACATGGAGCAGACGAGCTCAACAGAAAATAAGTTCTACATGGACTAAAAAGACGTTTTCAGGCCTCAGGAAATCGTTGCGTTGTGACTTGTTGTTGCTCGTGTTCATTAAACATTTTACACAAATCAATCTACTTTATGTAACATTTTAGCGGCGAGACTTTTCCCTCGTTCGTCATTAGCTTTAACGGAGTTCTCGTCAAACAGAAGTGCATTTACAACAAAAGTGCAAAAAATGGCAAAAGTGGGCAGGGCAGAATAAGGTCAATAGTGCGTAACAAAACAAGACACTTGTGAACAATAAGAGGTGGCTGTATCGCTCCTACTTCACTGTGATGAGATTTGAGTGATGCGACAGATTACATGTATTTAAAGGACAAATATTATGCAAAAATATTTAGAGCTTTTAATGTAGTTTTAACAACGTTCCATTATCAAAAACATACCTGCTTCATTTTCGCTAGTTTGATGAATCCTGAAATAAAAAATCCTTTCTCCTCCAACTGTCAAAATCCTTCCCTGTTGAATTCCCTTGATGAGTAATGTTTTTCCAGTCTTCTAACAGACCGTTCAACTGTGGACTATCGGAGCTCGCTGCTGCCGTCTGTCTAACCCTGTTTGAACATTTTTTGCATGTCTCCATTAGCACAATACAGTAAAGGTCTTTTATTTAAGTCAGAGCGCCTTGGATCTTGTTCTCTTTTTTATGCCTTACATTTGTACCTCCTGGATCTTTGAAGAGCACCCACTGCACTATCCATCAATACACTCACCATGTCCTGTTGTTTTTTATTTGTTTTTGTTTTTTTAAACCATTAGGTGCCAAACTTAAGCTACTCAAGAGCAAGTTTAAAGGCACAAAAATGCATGATATTTTTCCTTTTTTTTTTTTTTTTTTTCCTTCCGTTCTGTTTATTTACTTTATTTGTGACATGAAGAGATCTGCTTATACCACAGACACGGTTAAATAAATGAACAGAAGCCCATCCTCACAACATTTATACTGTGACGTTATAATTCCGTTGTATACATTTATGCAGGTTATCGTCCCATCATAAACCAGAAGCGTCTACAGGCAACTCTCCGGCCGTAAGGTCTGGAGCACAGACGGAACAAAGAAATGCAACACTTTTTTAACAAAGTAAGGGCCGTGTTCAAAAAGAAGCAGGGTTTGTGGAGGCAGGGCTGTGCGATTAATTGTATATATAATTGTGATTTCAATTATTACTAGGTTCATTTACAGAAATGTTGTAATGGTAAATACAATGAATTGCCTTCTGTTCAGAGAAATGACTGCACTGCCTTTGCCTCAAAACCTAAAGCAAAGACACTTCTCTAAAACATTACACCTGAAATATTGACCTTATTCTGCCCCGCCCACTTTTGCCGTTTTTTACACTTCCGTCTGTAAACGCACTTCCGTTTGACAAGAACTCTGTTAAAGCTAATGACGAACGAGGGAAAAGTTTCGCCGCTAAAATGTTACATAAAGTAGATTGATTTGTGTAAAATGTTTAATGAACACGAGCAACAACAAGTCAACAACACAACGATTTCCTGGTCAGTCTGAAAACTTCTTTTTAGTCGAGTAGAACTTATTTTCTGTTGAGCTCGTCTGCTCCATGTAAACTAATACAACGGAAACAAGACGGCGGCGCATACGACAAATTCCGGAATAAGGTCAATATTGGGTCTATTCACCTTATTCTGCCCCGCCCACTTTTTCCTCTATTTGCCACAGATTCGCACTCCTGTTGTAAACACACTTCCGTTTGACGAGAACCCTATTCACGCAAATGACGAACGAGGGAAAAGTGTCGTCACTAAAACATTATTTAAGTAGATTGATTTGAGTAAAATGTTTAATGAACACGAGCAACAACAAGTCAGCAATGTATGGATTTCCTGGACGACGGCTTTTTAGTCCGTGTAGAACTTATTTTCTGTTGAGTTCGTCTGCTCCATGTAAACTAATACAACGGAAAAAGGATTGCGGTGCCCACGACAACTTTCAGAATAAGGTCAATACTTTTGCTTCAGAGTAATTTTGACAATATAGAAGTAACTCGTCGAAATAATTGTGATTTCAATGATGAGAAATATAGACTTAAAACTCTCAACATAAAACAACTTCATTATGAGTGCTCTAACCATAAGTGGAACTCATCAATAACGTGGTCACGTACAAAAACATAAGTGCCTGAACGCCCCACAGTCTTCGACAGTCTGTTGTTTCCAGTTCTGAGATCACAAATGGAAAAATCAACAACACCCGGCGACGAGAGATAGTGAAACAATGGATGTAACGGTTGTGTTTTCCGTTTATTTTTGTGCACAATATGTTTGCCTTTTAATTTTCCTTGTTAAAAGCACTTTGAATTGCCTTGTGTACGAACTGTGCTCTACAAATTAACTGCCAGAAAGAAACCACAGATGGAACTGTTGACGTACATTTCAATAATCCGATCGCTCCAGAAATGAGATGATTTGATTTTTGCTGCGCACGTAAACACAGCCGTCGTTGCGGTCCTTCGGAAATGTCAAAAAATGTGAGAAGACTGTTCAAATATCAAACAAAAGTACTCTGAAATTAAACACCCGTGTAGCGTGAGCCAAACACTTACCACTCTGCCTTGATCTTGATAAAACAATATTTCAACAGACTATTATCTGATTTCAGAAGTGCATTTCCAGCCCTTATCTGAGTCATAATATTTCCCTTTTCTGTGTCACCTGCCGGGAGTGAAAGGGCTCTTGTTTGAAAATGGTCATTATCTCATGTCCTTTGTGCGAGCTGCTACAACAAACATTAATTAACGTTGTGAGAGCATGTGCAGAGAAGGCAAACACTACAAAGGAGACTGCCCTGCCACTGGAAAATTACTTAATTATTTAGACTTTACTTACAGCAAAACACAAACAATAATTGATTCACTGTCTAAAATATTGACTCATTCCCAGGATTAATCACATAACAAGCTCCTGTGGGGAAGTATGGAGCTTGAACACTGTCCTCTAACCTGCTCACGCCAGATCGATCTGTGTATCGCTGTGAACTAGTTCTACACATTATCACTCTGGACAGGCCCCGTTCATGTCGTTTGGGAAAATGTGTGACGTCATGACGAACATTTGAACTGAAGGTCGCAGAGTCGCAAAAGTGGAACAAGCCGAGAAATCAAGAAATCCAGCTGAGAGAAAAGCACCGACTTCTTCCTCGTCCTCAAATGCACAAAGCACTTCTATGGCACATTTTCAAAAGCAAAATAGTCCATAAATGTGTTGAAATAAGACGAAGTACGTCCGTTGGCGCCACCATGTTTGTTTAGGTTCGTCTATTTGACTTCCCCCCAAACCACAATGCAGTGCTGTGATTGGTGCACACACAGCGGCCCTGACAGAGGCACACGCCCAGATAGACTCTCAAGAGTTTGTGAACTCACAAATATCGCGAGAATTAGTCCAGCAGGGCCAGGTTAACTATCCTCTGGTTCTTCCTACTTTCGCCATCAACAATATGAAGATTTTACTGTAGTCTGTTCATTGCTGTTCACATGTTTTTCTCCATTTCAGACACTACAAACTTTAGATGCCCCACCCCCCTCTCACAACCCTGGCAAGTAGACCTGGACGCTCCTCATCTGCCAGGAGGAACTCTCTCTACACTAGATGAACTGTTCCTCATCTGTCTGGAGGAACTCTCTCTACACTAGATGAACTGTTCCTCATCTGCCTGGGGGAACTCTCTCTACACTAGATGAACTGTTCCTCATCTGCCTGGAGGAACTCTCTCTACACTAGATGAACTGTTCCACATCTGCCTGGAGGAAATCTCTCTACACTAGATGAACTGTTCCTCATCTGCATGGGGGAACTCTCTCTACACTAGATGAACTGTTCCACATCTGCATGGGGGAACTCTCTCTACACTAGATGAACTGCTAGAGGAACTCTCTCTACACTAGATGAACTGCTCCTCATCTGCCTGGAGGAACTCTCTCTACACTAGATGAACTGCTAGAGGAACTCCCTCTACACTAGATGAACTGCTCCTCATCTGCCTGGAGGAACTCTCTCTACACTAGATGAACTGTTCCTCATCTGCCTGGAGGAACTCTCTCTACACTAGATGAACTGCTCCTCATCTGCAGGAGGAACTCTCTCTACACTAGATGAACTGCTCCTCATCTGCCTGGAGGAACTCTCTGGCGTAGTGAACATGATTATATTAAGATTTTACCAAACACTTTGTCTATTTGTCCTCAGTTTGACAGTTTTCATAAAGTTTATAATGTTACTTCCTGACTGGACATTCCACAGCCTCCACACATACCAATTATAATCTTAGTACCCTGTTTATTTTTGTTAAACATGCACCATTTAGTATCTCTCAGAGCTTCATTAGACTGAGCTTAGCCCCACTTTAGTCCTGGCTTGACCTGGAGTTCCTGGGCTACAGCTGTCAGTCAGTATTTATCACAAACGCTCAAAAAACTAACAATGGAAGAGATGATTCAGCTTAGTGCCAGCAGAAGCGTTGTGTTTGTGTTTACTTTCATACAATCCCATTATATTTATAGCACAACATAGGAGGTGATAATGGTCATGACTCACTCCTATAGAAAGCCTGTCATTCAGCAGCTGTGAGTTGGCACACGCTGTGATGAAGTCAGTGTCAAAAGGCTAATTAGAGCAAAGCGACATGCAGATATGTGTCTATGTGACTCTCATATAACCTGTAACATAATGGCCATTATGCTTTTCTTTCACTGCAAACTTCAATAAGCTACATTGCATATAACAATGTCTCTATAACGAGTTCTCTCCAATTTTGCTTGTCGTTGAGCGTGTTTGTATGCAACTGTGTATGAAAAAAGAAGTGCATATACTGACAAAGGTGGATATGCTGTCTTTACTCGTCAGAATATTATTCAACCACTCCTCGATCAAAAGTGAATTTCCTAGAAAATATCTAGTAAGGTTATTTAACATACTAAATTCATGTAATTTCTGAAACAAAACCAATTAAGTTTAGAATTGATTAAATGAACATGTTTCTCTGCTGTCTGCCCTTGCATTTTTAGACGCAAGGGCCACATTGGATTTTTACACTTGCCTGGGGGCCGGACCAGTTTACACACATACTAATACACATAGATTTAATGCCTAAAATACAACAGAATTACAACAGAATAGCAGAAATCATTACCTTTATTTATTTTAGTGGAAACAGTGCTGTTGGTCACTCTTTTTAGCCGATGCATCAAAGTTTGGTGTTGTTCTAGTGGTGGCTGTTCTCAAAAATGAACAAGCAGCTGCTCAGACAACTATAAAATGACAAATGCGCCATACTGAACGCATACATTTTTTTCTTGAATGCTTTGTGGGCCGGCTCAAAGTGCCAAAAGGGCCGCATGTGGCCCCCGGCCTTAGTTTGCCCCCCTCTGCAGCAGACCGTTCCTCGAGCTTAAACAATTTAGTTATGATATTAATTCAGAGACTGCGTGTTCAGTTTAGTTGCAGTGCTCGTGTTTAGAGGCAAAAATGCTCAGAATGAGTCTGGTGATGATTTAAGGACTTAAAACAGCAAAGATTTTCAGATAAGTGACGTATATGATCTAAAAAACTTCATCAAGGGAGTCAGGCAGCTTTTGATGGTCGGAGGAAGAGGATTTTCTTACCAGGATTCCTCAAAATAGCATGAAAGAAGCTATTTCCAACTCCAGGTATGTTTTTGATGACAAAACAATGTTAGAACATGGTTCTGTCCTTCAAAGTAATTATTCTCATTTTGTCTGAAAAATTACATTGTGGTGAATAAAAAAGTGTGTATTTATTATTATTTTTGGGTCTCTATATTGGCATTTAGCAAATGTATTGGAACTATTGTGATAAATATCTAGAAAGTAACAAAACAAAAAGAAACATGGAGTAATCTGTTAATGCCAACGAAGAGCTCTGCAACGGCTTTGTTCTTTTGTGCAGGATCAGGGCTGAAAAATAAACCCAAATTGAGCAAACCCAAATCCAACTAACGACTTCCAAAATTTGCAAGCAACTCTCCAAAACACAAGCCAAAATTCAAGGATCTGGAATTGGAAAACAAGGGGCTGTGAAAAAAAAACTGGGACGGTCCAACCACAGCTGCTAATTTGTGGCACAGAAGCAGAACGACATGCCCCCATAAAAGTTCTTTTTCCTCAGTTTTACAAGTTTAGTGCTTCACTTGTTGATTCTGCAGCTGTGCACTCCATTTCTCAGTCCTGCATGCTGTTTTTTTCCCCTTTTTTCACACGTAAACCACCGTTTTTCTTCAGGCACAAATGGACCATGCATTTTTCGGATTGATTTGTCTCCCAGTCAATTACGTCCAATTGAAATTGGAGAAACAGGATATAATTCCAGACTGTAAAGTGTTGTCAAAGCATTTGGTCTTGGCTGGCACGGCACATACATAAAAAGCTCCAATTATAACATGATGGAATGTCATAAATGCTTAATTGGAAGTGTCCGCTGGTTATTAAAACTGGATATTATGGAAGATCTACAGTTTTCATGTCACACTCAAAGCTCACGTCCATAAAGAAGCGTTTTAATCCAAGTTATTAGCGCAATATATAATTTTCTAGACATTCTCTTGACATTATCGTGCATTATTCATTCCCGTCTCAGTCATTTGCAGTGGTGCGGGTGAGTTATTTCCGCGCTGGGTCAGACTGATGGCTGCCAGTCTGGACCTACAGCCCTTCCACCCACCTCCAATCACTCACACACAATGTATTCATACGTATAAAGATGAAAAAGTGTCTAACCCGAGGACACAACGGCAGTAAAAAACAGTCAGAGCAGGGATTTGTGGGCGAGCGCTCTGCCATCAAGCCACTGGCACCTCCACGATATTCTTGTGCATTTGACAGGTTTGAAAGACAGCTCCTTTCACTAAAATACACAATCATTTTAATAAGATTTTACTCTTAAATCATGCCCCTAGTTTTAGTTTCTGGTTGGACATGAGTAGCGGACATACTTTCAAATCTTTTGGGTACACTTTCTGAAACGACTGTGACATTTTTTTAAACTTTTGACATCAAACCTTGTGCCAGTTTTTGTTTCATGGGAATTGTCCGTGTAATTACAGAGGTAACCACAAACAAAGACCACAAATTTGCAATCTGACACAGGGCTGAACAGTTAATAGAAATTGTAATTTGAATGGATGCAATTTGCAAACCTACATTAGATTTGTAAAAAAAAATTCTGAAACACACCACAAAAACGCAACAAAAATGACAAAAAAGTGACTAAAGACATCAAAAACCTTTTCTAAAAGCAACAAAAACGCAACTAAAAGCAACAAAAACGCAACTAAAAGCAGCAAAAACACAGCAAAAGGCAATAAAACGCATCGGACATACTTGTCATCTTTTGGATGGAAAAACGGTATCACTTTCCGAAGCGATTGTGGAAAAAAATGTTACTTTTGACATTGAACTTTGTGGCAGTTTTTGTTTCATGGAAATCGGCCGTGTAATTACAGTGATCCCTCGCTATATCGCGCTTCATCTTTCACGGCTTCGCTGCTTCACGGATTTTTTTTTACAGTGCGGATATTTTTACAGTGCATTGTGCTCTGAATCCTGATTGGCTCAGGGGCTTTACTGTTGTCTAGAAATAAAATATTGACGCTGTACTGTATTGGTTTTTCACTTGTCAACAGTTTTCGTTTCTGTACATTCTGCCAACTTTACGTTTGCATTTTTTTCTCTGTGACAAAACCCACAATGTCGAAGAAACGCTCTGCGCCGACAACGTAGTGTCGTGAGATGTATGTCTAGCTCCTATTGGCAGATAGCTCTGTGTGTGACATAGGGGTACGTGAGTGAGAGAGGCTGCGTGCGCGCGGCCAATGCGCGCGTCAGAGAGTGAGTCGCGAAGTGAGCGGGTGTGAAAGTGTGGGTACCTGGGTGAGGACGGCGACTGGGGCTTAGCGAGGGTGTATTACAGTAAAATAAAGCCAAAACTCTGGAGCAACAAACTGAGGTCGTCATTGCACTCACACTACACTTTGGACAACCGTGGGGTTCAGAATAGGGAGTTAAACCCCGGAGGACGAGCGACCCTTCGGCCCTGGAGAAGAGAATCTCCCCTGTGTCCTCCGACCACGGTCAGGGGACCGAGACAGGAATGGTTTAACAGTAAACAGACGCTACAGCGGAGCGGAGTCAGGACGAAGAGGCACAGACTGAAATACGCGAGTGACAATGTTTCCAACCTTGTATTACTATATTAAAATTATTGTTTTAAACTAATTTTGGGCTTTAAAACAGGTTTTGTTTTTTGGTTTCATTCCATAGTTCAGTATTGCATTGTAAAATAATAAAACTACTACTTCACGGATTTCACTTTTCGCGTGTTATTTTTGGAACGCAACTCCCGCGATAAACGAGGGATCACTGTATAGAGGTGACCACAAACAAAGACAACAAATTTGCAATCTGACACAGGGCTGAACAGTTAATTGAAATTGTATGTAATTTGAATGGATGCATTTAGCAAATCACAAAGGATGCAATTTTTGAAGTGCTATAATTACCTCCAAAAACAACAAAATATCCTGCATTAAACTGCTAACGCTGTACATTAGACTTGTTAGAAAATGTTCTGAAACAAGCCACAAAAATGCAACAAAAGTGACAAAAACGTGGCTAAAGGCATCAAAAAGCCTCAAAACTTTTTCTAAAAGCAACAAAAACTTAACTAAAAGTGAAAAAAATGTGACTAAAAGAAACTAAAACACTGAAAAAACAACAAAAACTTAACTAAAAGTGACAAAAATGCAACTAAAAGTGACAAAAACACAAATTAAAGCGGCAAAAACGCAACTAAAAGCGATCAAAACGCAACTAAATGCATCAAAAAGCCTAAAAACTTTTTCTAAAAGCAACAAAAATCCGACTAAAAGCTACAAAAACATGGCAAAAAGCAAAAAAAAAAAAAAAACACATCTAAAAGTGACAAAAACCCAACTAAAAGCGACAAAAACATGACTAAGGCATCAAAAAGCCTCACAACCTTTTCTAATAGCAACAAAAATGCGACTAAAAGCAACAAAAACAGCAAAAGGTGACAAAAACGCAACTAAAAATGACAAAAACACACATAAAAGCAGCCAAAACGCAATTACAAGTGACAAAAACGTGACTAAAAGTGACAAAAATGTGACTAAAGGCATCAAAAATCCTCAAAACTTTTTCTAAAAGCAACAAATACATGTAGTAAATATGTTAACTGAGGTTCATGAGCAGGACCACGCCCCCATCGTCGTCCCTGGGCACACCTCTAACTCCCTGAAGCTTCATATACCAGCCTATGCCTCAATCACTGTTTGCCGCTGTTCTCTCGACCCACCCCCCCTCCCCTTCTATGTCATATGCTTTCTCTTTCAGCGTCCAGTTCCCTAAAGGGGGGGTCCCGAATCGGCTGGGCAGATCACCGAGACGGAGCCCCCACACTGAGTCTCATCACCCAGCCATCGTCTGCTAGCGCGAGCTACTTCGAATCACCCGCTTTCTTTCACTAATAAATGATTGTATTGCACATCTCGTTGTGGCGTGGTCCTTGCTAATGAACTGACTAAAAGCAACAAAAATCCGACTAAAAGCAACAAAAACACGGCAAAAGGTGCCAAAAACGCTACTAAATGCAACAAAAACGTGACAAAAAGAAACTAAAACTTTCCAATACACGCTATTTTTATATTAGTTTGTCAGTTCATATTACAGTCTTTTTGTCACTTCTCCTGGTTGTGTTTAAAATGTTAGCTTTGAACATTATTATTACTATTATTAACACATAAATCACAAATCTAATCGCAAACAACCGAAAAATCACTATTAGATATTTTCCCCAAAACATGCAGCTCTAATCCCACAGCTATACAACAAATTCTAGCTTTTATTTACACACAATAGTTAATTTGACAAACACAAACATGACAACTCCTTCACTGTACGTTTAAACTTAAAGCAGACCGCAGCCTTTTGGACAGAACTGTGCGCAACAACGACAAAGAGTGAGCACTACCTCCTGTAATTCTCTACTTTCTCCAAGATTGTCCATTTAACCGATGCGAAACTACGATATACATTCACCACAAAGAGATTAGAAAAAGACGACGACATTTCACTGAGGTTCAGAAGGGCACGCGATGATTGAAAATAGATGAAAAGATAGTCCGTTCATATTAACAGATAGATTCCCATGGACTCCCAGGATATGGATCTTTTATGTATTCCGTATGCCTCCTACACACCGTGCCCTAAAGCCCCTCAGCTTACTCCGCCATCACATCCATCTCCCCGTCCATTAAAAAGCTCATTTATATTCTTTTAAATAAACTAGAGCGTGTCAAATTATTCATGTTAAAGAATATAGTACTATTTAATTCACACGTTAGACTAATTATAACTGTAAGGATGTGCATCGACACAAATTTAAATGAGGGCAGGTTAATCATCGGGGGATATAAGTCAAAGGTGGTCATCTGGACGCTGTTTTTGAAGACGTTCGACTCTCACCCGGAAGTCATTTTCAATCTGAAGGTACTGGTCTGAGAAGCTTGAATGTATTCTGCCCTAAAAAGGAGAAGGCCTCGTTGGACAGAAATAACAACAGTGAGAAATGAGGCAGTGCTTACCCACGGATTTTGTTGGTTTTGTCCTCGGGGCCAGAAACAAGATCAAGGTTTTTGAGGAAATGAGGAAAATATGATACGAAAGGCTTTGACAACATCTGCAGATCTAAACCAGGTCTAAACCAGATCTGAACCAGGTCTAAACCACGGCTAAACCAGGTCTGAACCAGGTCTAAACCACGGCTAAACCAGGACAAAACCAGGGCTAAACCAGGTCTAAAGTCTGACTAAACCAGTTCTAAACCAGATCTAAACCAGGTATAAACCAGGACTAAACCAGGTCTAAACCAGATCTAAGCCAGGTATAAACCAGATCTAAACCAGGGCTAAATCAGGTCTAAACCAGGACTAAACCAGGACTAATCTAGGACTAAACCAGGTTTAAACCAAGACTAAACCAGGACTAAACCAGATCTAAACCAGATCTAAATCAGGTCTAAAGTCTAAACCAAGACTAACCTAATTCTAAACCAGGAATAAACCAAGTCTAAGCCAAGACTAAACCAGGTCTAAACCAGGACAAAACCAGTTCTAACGTCTAAACCAGGACTAAACCAGGACTAAACCAGATCCAAACCAGGACTAAACCAGGTCTAAACCAGATCCTTTTCTCTTGTTGGTCACTGGTTGAGCCCAGTTCGCTGATCAAGTATTTTCCATGTGTGTTCATCCTCTTTAAACCAGATCTAACCAGGTCTAAAGTGCTCTGAGGGCTTTCACAGGAGAAAATGTCCTCACTCACCGTTCACTCACTGCTAAAGCTCAGAACACCGTGTCGTCCTCTGCAGAAACTCTTTTGGGACATGTTTTTCATTCATTCTCAGATCCAGACATTATTTATCCACATGAGAAATTACTTAGAATTATTTTTTTTTAATTAGTAACTAAACTTCTGAATAATCGTGGTAATAATTGTGTTTTATTGTTCCTTTCATTTGAGCATTTGGTTCTATGTGCACGGCTGATGCTCAAAACGAGTAAGAAAGAAACATCACGCGACTATTGCTGCCACAAATAGTGACAGTAGCAGAAATAGTAGCGGTTGTATTAATTTTAATAATTCTATTGTGTTCAGTTTCAATGTTGACAGTTGTTTTATGTTGATTGTTATCACTTTTATAAGGAAGATTTCAATATTCCATGCATAATAACCAGCATAATAATAATTTTAAAAGTTTAAACCCCCCCAATCAAACAAACCACTTTATTTGCCTTCTCAAATGAAATGTACCATTTGCTTCTACATTTGATTCTGACTGAGACTGAGACTCAGACTGAACCTATAGAAATAACCCTCTTCATTTACACTTCTGAAGCGACTTCTGCCTCAAGCATTTATTGAATTCTTATCTGGCTCTAATATAGAGACAGAGACAGACCTCCTCCACAGCTAATGTCAGATGTATATTATGTCTGTGTGGGAGGAGAAAAAAGTCCAGCAAGAGTTTTGACTTCTTACTTTAGTTTTAGGACTAATATAAACGCTATCAAATAAATCCAAAATAATAGATTTGTTAAAGGACACGTTTGCAGAATTGACTTTTCTGAGCTTTTGACCACGTTCCCACATCACAAACATATCTGGAGCTGTGTTAAGATTCATATACACTTCCTGTTTATGATGTCCTCTCCATCTGAGCTTCAGAAAATACTCAGTTTCAAATGTTACAGAATTATGACGTTGGATAAGTGTTTTTGAAATCCATAACTCATCATTTGACTAATTCGGAGCATTTCTGATGTAAAATCCCATCCATTGCTGCCTGTTTGTAATATCATGTCGCCAAAGTAAAGAGAATGTTTAAAGGCTAATAACAACACAAGACATGCATAATATTTCGTATTTAAATTCAGATTCAGTACATATATATCTACAAAATGTATCACAACCAAAAGTAATTTTATTTATAATGGCTGCAAATCTCAAATATAACTATTCTGGTAATTCCCTCAATATCTTGTCTCTCATTTCAAAACTTACAGTGTATCTGACAGGTTTGACGACACATTTCACTCAAATGTAGTGAACATGATTATATGTCATATCTGACTAAACATTTTGCCCATTTGTCCTCAGTTTGACAGTTTTTGTAAAGTTCATCTTGTCACTTCCTGGTTGAACACGGGCAGCAAATATGACATAGTTAGAGGTAATTCTACAACTGTTACCTAGCAACCATTTTGAAAACAAGGGCCAAAACCATAAAAATTACACAATAGTCATGATTTGACAAATAATAATACACGATAACAACTTTATTTTGTTGAATGACACATTAAACTGTCAAAAAATTGTGTCAGTTTTCTGTAAACTGTATTTGTATTTTCAACAGTGCGTCGCTTTTTGATGACATCAGAGGGATTTCATTTTAGAACTCAGCACCACTTCTGTGATTTTACACTTTTATTTTGCAACTTCACAGATGTAAAACTATAAAATAATTACCACAGGTGCCCTTCCACCAAACTAAGTCACAATTAGAGACTTTTGAGAACCTGACATATGGACTTTAAGCCTTTAGTTTAGACTTCTACAAACATGTTCTGAAATGCACGGGATTCTTGTGTTGCATTTCAGATTCCTGTCTTCTGCCGAAATATTCGTCTAAAATGTGCCCTTTAAACAGAATCCTGATTGCAAATCTAATCACAATCAGAATTTGTTTCGCAGCTTTCATGCATGATTCACGGAGACACAGCGTGATTGTGTTCACAGCAGAGGACATTATATAAATAATTAGTGATCTGCTAAAAATTTGATTGCAATTAATCTTGCAGTCCTGCTCTCCAGGCAGAACCAATTAGTTTTATTGGACTGGATCTCCACTGCGACGGTTTAAAGTGTTACACTCTGCAGCTGTGCGCCACGCTTTGAATGCACAGCAATGTCGTCAAGGCAATGTATTTCTTTATATGGAACATTTCGCAAACGCAGTACATCTCTGCGTGATAAAGTCAGTGAAGAACTCTATATGTACGTTTTTTTTGAGTCAAAGAACAGATACAAGAGGAGAGAAAAAACTCCCATATTTTGCTATATTTCTCATTTCATAGCCTAGACATTTGTGATAATATTTTGCGTTGTGCATTCATCATCACATAACAGTTATTAAATACTACCATCTCCGCTTCCACATGGGCAAAAACAGCAAGGAATGTTGGGAAAAAGAACTTTCAAAGCCGAGTGAAATGACTGCGGCATCAGCAGATTCAGTGTTCGTTTGGCTTCCGCTCTTGAGTTGACTGTTTTTTGTTTTTTGTTCTTTTTAATTACATAAATATTGTACATATTGTGCATTTCTGATGTAAATCTTGCTGGTACAGACCATGGAGTATATATAAGTACGAGCAGCTATAAGATCTGGGCTGATACACAACATTTTCTGGAGGAGTCACCACAGCCTGCTCTCTGTTTTAAATGATTAAAGCTAATAAAAGCACAAATTAAAGAAATCCCCACATGGTCTTGTGTATCTTAAGTTTGCCATCTCATGTTTTTTACCTTGAGGCCCGACTTTTTCCATCTAAAGTAATTCGAGGCCCAATCTCATATTAAACATATTATATTTTATTGATTGTGCGGCCCTCAACGAGGTGCTCGCGGCCCTACTTAAGGCCCCGGCCCTAAGGTTAAGAATCACTGCTCTATATGATCCTGTTTCTCTGCTGTCTGCCCTGACACTTACTGTGTGTATTCAGCAGTAGACGGCACCTAGCACTTGCACAATTTAGTTATGTTATCACTTTAAGACACACAACGTTCAGGCTAGCAGTAGCAGTTATCATGTCGAGACGGCAGAAATGCTCAGAACGAGTCTTGAGATGATTTATGGATGAAAAACCACAGAAGATTCTCAGATAAGTGACGTATGAAATCTGAAAAAACGTCACGGATCGAGGGAGTTCAGCGGGAAGTCTGTTTGACGATCGGAGGGGAGAGGGTTTTTTAATAAACGTTCCTCAAAATGGCGTGAATGAAGCTAAATGCAACTTCAAGTATGTTTTTGATGGTGGAACATTGTTACAACATGATTAAAAGCTCAATATGTGCAGTATGTGTCCTTTAAATAAAGCACAGATATCTAAAAATTATACTGAAGCGCAGTACTTTTACTTTTGTATTGGGTTACTTTCCTCCACTGGATAAAGAAAATAAAAAGATCACAGGAGCACAATGGTGAGGTGTTGCAACATATGATAATAAGTGAAAGATGTGCAAGACTTCAGGTCACTTCAGGCTAAACCAAGATGAATCCAAGTCTAAATAGGCCTGAATCAGAAGGACTGATCAAAGACTTGACAGAAAGAGCAGAAAAGACCAGTTCTAAACCGGAACTAAATCAGTTCTAAAACCATTAAGAAGACGGGTAGAGTATTTCATCTTATAAACTAATCTACAGGAAGTTGTCCCTGTACAGTCTGAATGCTCTGCTCCATGTTTGTCGACTGTAAATCACGACAGTTGTTTTGTGCCTGGTGCAGTTGCCTTGGACATTGTTATAACAGTCGTTCTGTTTCTATAGCGATGATCAGAGCTCAATTACAGAGAGGAAATAAAAACAGCAGAGGGTCAGGGTCAACTCATTCTGCACAGAGACCCCTGTCTGTACTGTATACAATGAACTGTGTTTATGTTTATTTGATTTAATATGGGACAGTGCACATTAATGAACACGTGTTAGTACAACATGTGAATGCACCAGAGTTAACCACAGAGGCTAATTTTCATCTGTGTCCCACTGGCAGGTCGATGGGAACGTCAGGACATAAAACAGGCACAAAACACTCAGTCCACACACACGAGCACAAGGTGAAATACAATACAATAAAAAGTACCACACTATAAGCACAAACTATAGACAACTTCATTTGAACAAGACACATCACACACACAGGGTTATTTAACGTCATGTTCACGTTAGATTGTCCAGAAGCCACTTTTTTAAACCTTTTCAAAAGCTGTGAAATGATCATGTGTGTGAGTTCTGGAGGGACCAGATTCCAAGAGTGAGCTCCGCAGACTGAGAAAGACTGTCCAAATGAAGTCTTTGTAAATGTGATTTGCAGTCTCCTCTGGTCGACGCTCCAGTGTTTGTATTTGAGTCACTTGTCCACCAGACCAGGATTATGTCTGAATAGATGATTAATTTATCCCAATTTGAGAATTCATATGTATTAAGAATCTTACAGTGATGGAATGAATTACATTTTTTGTCCAGTGTTTTCAGAGTCTGTTTATAAAGTCTTTCTATTGGTGCAGAGTGCTCTTATTTGCCTGGGTCCAGCTCATCAGACAATAATTTATATGAGAGAAAATTGTGACATTCAAGTACAATTTTGAGGCCTCTGTAGTCAAGTTATCCATCCATCCATCCATCTTCTTCCGCTTATCCGGGGCCGGGTCGCGGGGGCAGCAGCCTGAGCAGGGACTCCCAGACTTCCTTCACCCCAGACACTTCCTCCAGCTCCTCCGGGGATCCTCGCATGCTCCCAGGCCAGCCGAGAGACATAGTCCTCCAGCGTGTCCTGGGTCTACCCTGGGCCGCCTCGGTGGGACATGCCCAGAACACCTCCCAGGGAGGCGCCCAGGAGGCATCCCGGAACAGATGCCCGAGCCACCTCAGCTGGCTCCTCTCGACGTGGAGGAGCAGCGGCTCTACTCCGAAGCTCCTCCCGCGTGACTGAGCTCCTCACCCTATCTCTAAGGGAGCCCAGCCACCCGGGCGGAGGAAGCTCATTTCGACCGCTTGTATCCGCGATCTCGCCCTTTCGGTCATTACCCAGAGCTCATGACCATAGGTGAGGGTAGGCGATTGATCCGGTAATCGAGAGCTTCGCTCTTCGACTCAGCTCTCTTCACCACAACGGTCCGAGCAGCGCCCGCATCACTGCAGACGCGCTGCACCGATCCGCCTGTCAATCTCACGCCCATCCTTCCTCACTGTGAACAAGACCCCGAGATACTTGAACTCCTCCACTTGAGGCAAGGACTCCCACCCACCCGGAGAGGGCAAGCCACCTTTTTCCGGTCGAACCATGGCCTCGGATTTGAGGTGCTGATCCTCATCCCAGCCGCCACACTCGGCTGCAAACCGCCCCAGTGCATGTTGCAGGTCCCGGTTTGAAGAAGCCATCAGGACGACATCGTCCGCAAACAGCAGAGATGAGATCCTGTGGTTCCCAAACCGACACCCTCCACGCCCTGACTGGCGCTCTAGAAATTCTGTCCATAAAAACTATGAACAGAACCGGTGATAAAGGGCAGCCCTGGCGGAGTCCAACATGCACCGAACAGGTCTGACTTACTGCCGGCAATGCGAACACAGCTCCTGCTCCGTCGCATAAGGACCGGACAGCCCTTTAACAAAGGGCCCCGACCCCATATTCCTCGAGCACTTCCCCACAAGGCGCCCGGGCACACGGTCGAATGCCTTCTCCAGGTCCACAAAGCACATGTGGACTGGTTGGGCAAACTCCCATGAACCTCGAGCACCCGATGGAGAGTATAGAGCTGGTCCAGTGTTCCACGACCGACGAAAACCACACTGCTCCTCCTGAATCCGAGGTTCGACTATCGGTCGGATTCTCTCTCCAGTACCCTGGAATAGACCTTACCAGGGAGGCTGAGGAGTGTGATCCCCTGTAGTTGGAACACACCCTCCGGTCCCCTTCTATACAGAGGGACCACCACCCCGGTCTGCCAGTCCAGAGGTACGCCTCCAGACTGCCACGCGATGTTGCAGAGACGTGTCAGCCAAGACAGTCCCACAACATCCAGAGACTTAAGATACTAGGGCGGATCTCATCCACTTCCCGGAGCCTTGCCACCAAGGAGCTTGCCAACCACCTCAGTGACTTCAGCCAGGGTGATGGATGAGTCCGCCTCCAAGATCTCAGCCTCTGCTTCCTCCTCGGAAGACGCGGACAGTGGGATTGAGGAGATCCTCAAAGTATTCCTTCCACCGCCCAACCACATCCCCAGTCGAGGTCAACAGTTCTTCCACCCGCACCGTAAACGGTGTTGGTAAAGCACTGCTTCCCCTCCTGAGGCGCCGGACGGTTTGCCAGAATTTCTTTGAGGCCAACCGACAGTCCTCCTCCATGGCCTCCCGAACTCCTCCCAATCCCGAAGCTTTGCCTCTGCGACAGCACGGGCTGCAGCACGCTTGGCCTGCCGGTACCTGTCAGCTGCTTCAGGAGTCCCACAAGCCAGCAAGGCCCGGTAGGCCTCTCTTCTTCAGCCTGACGGCATCCCTTACTTCCGGTGTCCACCACCGGGTTCGGGATTGCCGCCGCGACAGGCACCAGAGACCTTGGCGACCACAGCTGCGAGCTGCCGTGATCGACAATGGAGGTGGAGAACATGGTCCACTCGGACTCAATGTCTCCAGCCTCCCCGGGATCTGGGAGAAGTTCTCCCGGAGGTGTGAGTTGAAAACCCTGCTGACAGAGGGCTCTGCCAGACGTTCCCAGCAGACCTCACGATGCGCTTGGGCCTACCAAGTCGTTCAAGCCTCTCCGCCAGCGGATCCAACTCACCACCAGGTGGTGATCAGTTGATACCGCTCTCTCTTCACCCGAAAGTGTCTAAGACACGCCGTCAAGGTCAGATGACACGACAACAAAGTCGATCATCGACTCCGGCCTAGGGTGTCCTGGTGCCACGTGCACTGATGGACACCCTTGTGCTTGAACATGGTGTTCGTTATGGACAAGCTGTGACCAGCACAGAAGTCCAATAACTGAACACCACTGGGTTCAGATCGGGGGCCGTTCCTCCCGATTACCCCTCTCCAGGTGTCACTGTCGCGCCCACATGGGCGCTGAAGTCCCCAGTAGAACAACGGAGTCCTGGTGGTGCACTGTCCAGTACCCCTCCCAGAGACTCCAAGAAGGCCGGGCATTTGCACCGCTTGTTCGCCCGTAGGCCGACACACAACGGTGAGAGACCTGTCCCCACCAAGGCGAGGGATGCGACCCTCTCGCTCACCGGGTGAACTCCAACACGCGGACGGCTGAGCTGTGGGGCTATGAGCAAGCCCACACCAGCCCGCCTTCCCGCAACGCCAGAGAAATGGAGCGTCCAGCCCCTCTCGAGGAGACGGGTTCCAGAGCCCAGGCTGTGCGTGGAGGCGAGGCCGACTATATCTAGTCGGAAGCGCTCGACCTCCCGCACGAGCTCAGGCTCCTTCCCCCCCAGCGAGGTGACATTCCATGTCCCCAGAGCTAGTTTCTGTGTCCGGAGATCCGGTCGTCGAGGCCCCTGCCTTCGACTGCCACCCAGATCTCTTTGCACCGGTCAAGTTATTTTCTGTTTAAAATGTATTAGATCAATTATTGACATTGAGCTGTAGACGTGTTTTTTAACCAGTCATAGGCTGACATATTACGAATGATAGCTTCTCAGCTTGATGCTTTTTTTTCCATTTCCAGCCGGGCAGATGGTTCGTTATATGGTTCATGGTTCACTATAAATTGCAAAACTAACAGATTACACGCTTTTCAGAACATGTGTGTGGACGTCTGAACTACAGGTTCTGTATCATTTCAAGTCATTAGACAGAACGCAGTCTCATTGTGCCGTGAATCACATGATCAGTCATAGCTACGACAAAAGTTGATCTGAGTGAACATCAGGCTCAGGCTCCATGTGATAAAGTCGTCACCTGTTAACGGAGCCCAGCGCGACATGCTGTTCTCATGATCAGAAAGAACTCTTATGTCGCAGACGGTCAAAATCGTGCAGGGGACACCCAGTTTTACTAAACCAGTTCTAAAGAAAACTCTGACCAGTGATGACCAGTAAGAGCTGCACTAAACCAGGAGTAACAAAGGCCTGTAAACCAAGTGTACTTCAGGATTAAACCAGGTCTAACTCAGGATTAAACCAGGACCAGACATACTAAACCGGATCTAAAAAAAAAACTCCAATGCATACCAGGAACACCCCACAAGAGCTGCACTAAACCAGCACTAAATTAGGTAAAGGTTAGGTTAAAAAGACTAAACCAGAACCAAACCAGATTAAAAAAAAACACACACACACAGACCAGACCAGACTCTCAGACCAGTGCCGACAGCAACACAAGAGCTGCACTAAACCAGGTCTAACTGAACCAGATCTAAATAAAAACAACCCACAATAGCTGCAGTTTTTGAAGACATCAACACAATTGTCAAATCAGTTGCAGTCCATTCTACTCTACACTGGAAAAATAAGATAATAAGTTAAAAAGTGATTGAATAGGGTCCTTTCACGTTGTTAGTGCGCATGCCTAGGTCCCCGCTGAGTACGTGAGATTTAGCGAGAGTTCATTTGAAGGGGCATTGTTTACATGGGCACCGATCTACTTTGCTCTAATCGATTTTTAAATGACATTTATCCATAAGGGGAGGCCACGACTGTTGTTGGGTGTTTGGGTGCAATCATCGACGGGACAAAGAAGGGAACGAGTGTGGTTTTTATGAGTTCCCATGATATTTATGCCATTTCTCTGCTCTCCTCTCCAGCAACAAGTAAAAGAGGATGTTTTGCACAAGTGCACAAGTTCAGAAATCTCAACTCAAAGTCAGTTATAGCTCAGATGACAGTTTTACACGCTAATTATGATCTGAAATAAAATACCAAAAAGTCTACACACTGAACAATGACTTGTAGCGAGGCTTTGACCTCTCGTAAATGTGCTCGATGGGTTGGTACCCGCTGACACTCTCTGGATCATTCAGAACTAAAGCTAACGACTATAGGGAAAATGCATGAGACTTACGCTGGAGTCCTTCAGATCATACCGGACTAGCTGCGTTGCTAAGTGGCTGATAGCATCAGTGTTGAACACCGCGTCTTCTTATTTTCTACATTTATTTTATGTCTATGGCCCCCTGATTTTCCCCCTTGAAGCACACACAGGGCCCTGTGGATAGAACGGGACATAGTAGCCTCACCTCAGCTTTCACCAGGGATAAACCACCGTCCCATATTTTCACGTCAATATGCCAAGCAGCTTTCATTTTCTGTACGTAGCCTTCACTGAAGAATTTACAAGCCTTGAGGCTTTTAAACGCCCAGAGACAGTCCCAGTCCAATCTTTGCTGTTAATCAAATAGTCTTTGATGCTCTGCGTGCAAACATATCATTATGTTATTACACAACATCTCACAACCAATATGTTTAAAATAATCTGTATAATTGATTTTCAGTACTCTCCACCATTGTAGTTAATGCTGTGGTCGATAACACATGCCCCTTCAATTGAAAATCACACATTGTCACATGTGATTTTCGGGAAATCCCACGGGATTTTGAACAATGTGAAAGGACTCTATTATGTAGTGTTTATCTTGATTTGAGTATATTTTGACTTTTTAAAATACTATTTGCCAACAGAACAAGCAAGCTTAGTCTGATTTTAAGTGTAGTGTTTTTTTATGGTATTTTATGCTTGTTCCACTGGCAATCTTACTTTGAGACAATCAAAATGTACTCAAAACAAAACAAAATGGACTCAAAACAAGATAAATACTACTTATTTCAAGCACTTAACTTGTCATCTAATTTTCGATTTTTTTCCCAGAGAATTGATCCTCCTGTTTTTACACCTTGCTGTCGGAGCTGACAGGGCGTCTCCAGAGCAGTCCCCGTCTGCAGTGGCGTTTTCCTGATGGTGATTGGCGAGCCTCTGTAAATCTGCATGTTTGGTCGGCTTTCTCACGTGTCGCCCCATCATTGTCCACATGGGTGCGCCTGATTGAGTTCCTCGTGTGGATTAAATACAGCTTGAAATCACTCTAAGAGTTAATTGTTGGGAGCAAAACGTGTGGGAGAAATAGCAAAGGCTTTTCAAGGATATTTTTAACGCGCTCAAGGCAACCGTTGCATTGTGTGCAATAATAGGGCGGCTCGGAAAAATGTGATATGGGTTACAATGGAAAACGTGGTTACACTTATAGCTGACAGTTAACCTGAGGAGAAAGTACATTTGTAGAAAACACATAATGTTTTTAAATGCCCATGTCATTCGGAGCAGATTTTTTTTCTTTATTGCACCAGTTTTTTAGTTAGGTTTGTTATTGATAGGAGTTAAACTACATCAGCATATTAAGACAATAAAAGCACACCTCTTCCTTAAAGGAGGTTTTGGCGTAAAATTATGGGTAAAATCTATAACACTATAGGTTATAGGACACTACTATAGGTTTGAATGCTCCGGAAACGTCTTTTTTACCCGACCCTTCTGCATGTTTGATTGTTAAAAAGTAAATAAATAAATAGTGCAGATCATACATCTTATGTCACCAAGCCATTTGGTAATGGTCTACAAACAGTACGTTTGAGCAAATAAAAATGTCAATTTTTTGGACATAAATGATACTTTAAATCACTGCCATGAGGCCTTGAATGTTTTCCTCCAAAATCTGAATTTGATCTAAAAACATGGAACATAGTAATAATGCTTTACATGATGCTGTTACAGGCTTGAGACACACACACACAAATATACGCACACAAATATACACACGCACGCACATGCACGCACACAAATATACACACACATGCAAACAGATGCACACACAAATATGCACAAAGACGCACACACACACGCACACACAAATATGCACAAAGACGCACACACACACGCACACACAAATATGCACAAAGACGCACACACACACACAAATATGCACACACACACATTAATATACACACACAAACACACACGTGCGCACACACACACTCACTCACACACAAAGCAATGTAGATTAAGTGTCTTGCCTGAGGACACAACAGCAGAAATTGGTCCGAGTGAACACAGAATCAACATAGAATCTTGGTCTCTCGTGCGGCTCTGACATTTGTTACAGTCAACACTAAGAACCAGAAAAAAAACATGAAACGCTGCCGTTAATTCTACCTCTCCAGCTCCTGCGTTTGTGAGGAAACATCTTACTCCCACTTCATCTGCTCTCATCTCTCACATGAACATTTTATTTAGCTATTTTATCTAATTCACCTTATTCCAGAAGTTGCCGTACGCGCCGCCGTCTTGTTTCCGTTGTAGTTCACATGGAGCAGACGAGCTCAACAGAAAATAAGTTCTACATGGACTAAAAAGACGTTTTCAGACTGACCAGGAAATCGGAGCGTTGTTGACTTGTTGTTGCTCGTGTTCATTAAACATTTTACACCAGGCATGTCCAAACTAAGGCCCAGGGGCCAAAAGCGGCCCGCAGACCAATTTTTCTTGGCCCTTGAGCTTCCTGGTGAATCGGCCCACATTGACCTAAAACATACATTTTTACAGCAAATTTCAGATTTCTACTATTATAACCTAAATAACTAACATTTTGGTGCGATACAGACCTGATATTAAAGTACTGAGACTGACTTTAGGTGTGGTGGTGCTTTAAAAATCAGATTAATGCAACTTTTTTGAACGTTTCATGATTTATTTGTGGCCCTCCCCTTGGTCTACATTTCAGTATGTGGCCCTCGGTGGAAAAAGTTTGGACACCCCTGATTTACACAAATCAATCTACTTTATGTAACATTTTACAGACTTTTCCCTCGTTCGTCATTAGCTTTAACAGAGTTCTCATCAAACGGAAATGCGTTTACAACAAAAGTGCGTATCTGTGGCAAAAAAAGGCAAAAGTGGGCGGGGCAGGATAAGGTGAATAGGGTTGGCTAATAATCCCTGCCAATCACGGCGCATACATCTTTATTAAGAAGGCTGGGATTATGAAAATGTCAGCGGTCTCTCTGAGGTCCAGCTGCATGTGTAACCACCAGGATTTGTCGTATTAAAGTGGGCCATAATTCAGCCAGAGGTGAGCAGGTTACTGATGAGCGCACGGGAAAACGGAATTAAGTCAAGTACGCCATAGACAGACATTTTAATCTAAATGTAGATTAAAGGTCTTGCATTACGCTAAAGTCTGGTCATTTTATCGCCGTTGTTCTTTCTCTCGCTGTGGCCTTTGCATGTTCTCTCGGCGTCTGCAGTTTCTCCAATCAACCCAGACATGCTGAAGAATTAACCTGCAAAAGGTTAACTCCGTCTGACCAAAACAAGCGTTTGAAGATCCCCGGGGGCCACGCTGCGGTCACTCACTGCTCCTGACAGGTCGCCCCAGTGATACTGCAGGACGGGTCAAACGCAGAGGACAGATTTCCCTGCGGGGACGGTAAAGAATACCTCGAAACACTTAAGGTCTCTTAACAATAGCCGGGGCCCAAAGTGAGGTGAGGGCCGCAAGATCAGGGAAATACAATACATTTAACTGTATTGATTTGGCCCCGGGTGAATTTGTACAGAAAAGGTTGGGCCTCGAGGTCAAAGGTCAAGAGCCGCTGCCTTAAAGGACACATGTGCTTCATTATATTGTTATTTAAACGAGCTCCTGGGTGTTTTCACTTTGGCGTCTCGTGTTTTAGAACTTTAAATAATGTGTGCATAAAGAACAACCCATTACTTTCTACAATTCAAACATTCCTTCGTCAAGATTTGGTTTTTAGCGTGCTATCGACTGGCAACAGAGGGAATTACCATGGGAAAAAACAAAAGCTAGCTTGCACACACTAATGTAAGCACACAGTTGTATTGAATGTGATCTGAGTCTGGTGATGATCAATGGACTTAAAAACAATACAAGAAACCTCCAGATTTAACTCACAAATGTGGGTTATTTGAAACTGAGTATTTTGTGAAGCTTAGAGAAGACTTTTTAAACAGGTATAATGAAACAGGTGTGAATAAAGATAAATACAACTCCAGGTGAGTTTTTGATGAGGGGAAAATCATAAAATACATACATAAATACATTTCATATAATGTGCTTTAAGTTAGTCCTTTAAGTAAGTTGTTTTTAGTTGTTTTCCCACACATAAACATCTTTTAAGGATATTTAAAGCTCTATTTAGTTTCTACGACACCTGTGGATCATTATGTTATATTCTGGACATTTTAAATGGCAATATCGATCAAAAAAGACCTCCTTCCTTGTTGAAAGCGGCCGTGGTTTGTGCCGGCCCTGTTATGTAACGTCGTCCTGTGGAGATCTCACAACAGAGAGCCGTGGATTTTAATTTTTTTTTCATTTGTGCCAAAATGGCTCCGTGACGCTGCCGAATCATGTCACCATTTAAGAAAAAAAAATTGCAGAATGAAGTAAGAGCTGTGGGGAATCTGCGGAGCAATGAAGCAATGGAGTCCACAGGAGAAAAGAGATAACTCAACCATACACGATCCACTCTAAGTTAAAGTGCCTATGACAGGTTGGACTACTCATGTCACTAAAATACAGGTAAGATAAACATATTTAAAGTTTTGCTAAAAATAATTATACATTTTATCATTTTTATCCATTTTTTTAGTTTTGTAATATCACTTCCTGGGTGTAAATGATGACATCACACTAGGAAATTACTTTGTACACTGGGCTAAAACTCGGCTAATGTTGGAGATTTTTTTGTCTGACAAATCAAGATATATGTGAACATGTTTATTTTGTTGAATTAATGTTTTAAGGGTAAAATACTTTGTTTATTTTGGGTAAATTATGCATAAACTTTGGATGGAATGAGTCTCCCTAGTGTGATGTCATCAGTTTTTCTCTTCCTGTAAATTTGAACCAATTTTTCAACTTTTCTCCACAAACCATGACTTGATTGGTGTAAAACAATATTTTTTATGTACAATAGGTATTAATAAACCAATTAAAATCAACGCACTTTAAACTTTTGGTGGTTTAATGAGAAGAAAACACAATTATAATATGGTTCAAAACTCCTAAATGTCGATTTTATGCCATATGAATCGTTCAAATTGTCAATACGTTTCATTCCCCTGTGTCCAGCCCAAAGCATAAGTTGCACGACTGAGGAGAGAATGAATCATGCTTTTTTTTGTCTGATATTACGACTATCTAAACATTTGTATATTTTAAACAAAATAAGAAAACGAATAAGCCCTAAATAACTGAAACGATAAAGAAAACCCGACACTTCTCCATCATCAGCAGCCTCTTCACTCACTGCAGTAAACCCTTTCTAATCTGACATTTTCCACGCACAAAGCAGCAGGGCGGCTGTGAGCCAAGTTTTCAGATTTATGTGCAGCAATTGTGTTCCGATGGATTAGTAACACAGTATGGAAGCCCTTTCTGCCAAAGCAAAGACGATTTTCTCATCAATTTAAACAACTTAACAACCTGCTCTTGAAAAGTGAAGGAAAGTTCTTTATAAAACTAGAGATGTACGAACTTTTGACCCTATGTGCGTCGACTTCAAGGCTGTGTGCTGTATGTTTGAATTGTATGACAGAATTAAGAAGAGAAGAATTAGACCTGCACGAGTTTGGATACATATCTATTTGTGATTTTTCTGATCGGTGTGTAAGATTGCGATTAGATTTGCGATTTATGTCTTAATAATGGGATTCTGTTCAAAGTTCACATTTCAAACACAACCAGGAGAACTGACAAAAAGACTGAAATGTGAACTGACAAACTAATAAAAGAATTGTCTTTGTCACTTTTTGTCACATTTTTATTGTTTTTAGTTACGCTTTTTGTCACTTTGAATGTCATTTATGTCATTAATAGTCAAGTTTTTGTTAATTTAAGTCACAATTTTGTCACTTTCAGTCCTGTCTTTGGCACTTTCTGTCATGTTTTTGATGCTTTTAAAACATATTGTGTTGTCTGTGGAGCAAATGACTGCACTTAAAAAACTGCAGCCTTAGCGATTTGATAATACTGAATATGCTCTTTTTTTAAATTAAATCTGAAATGCTAAATGAAGTCCATTTTATGCTGGATGAGTGCGAATACTGTGGTTACTCTTTCTCTCTTGTTTCTGCACATGAATGCTCTTTCCCACAGCGGCGACAAATTTGTACCGACGACGCAATATCTTTCTACAACAGCAGGCGGCGCAAGTGTAAAACTGTGTGGAGAAGACTTTGACATAAACGAGCTTTGACATCGCACTTATGTCGCGGACTCATGGATCACATCAAACGGACTGGATTATTGCAGCTTTTGGCCAAAGAAGGAGGCGCTTATGTTCTGCTCTGAGCTCGTTCACACTAAAAACGTGTGCCGCCTGTCGCCAAAACGTGCCCGACGAGTTCGCAAACGTGTCAGAAGCTTTCGAAATATGAAAAGCATGTAACACAAAAGGCTCATGAAGAACTAAACCAGGACTAAAGCAGGTTTAAAGGAGCACCATGTAACTTTTCTGGTGAGGGGCCTATCATCTGTTTGTATCTGCTTGTACCCTTTAAAATGTGACGTCGTCAAAATTCCAGAATGGAGGCGACTGGAGGCAAAATGAAGTTGACTGTACATGTTTCAATGATTCTCTCACTTTAGATCTAAATCCTACTGGTTTTAAGTGTTTATGTTGGAAAAAACCAACACATTTGAATTTCCAGGATAGAAAGGTCAGTTAGTTTGCTTTTCTGTCACAAACGATGGACAAAATACAAATTTCTAGACTTAAAATTGTATTTTAGCTTCAAAAGAATCTTATTTATGGAATAGTATCTAATATATCTCTAGATAAAATGAAAAAGTATTGTGGGCTCAACATTTCTGTGAGTATTTTTCCAGTAAAACCCATAAATCTGGATTGCTCCTTCATCAAAAATGCAAAGAGTTGATCATAATTTCCTAAAACATGATGTGAAATACAATAATAAATGTGTTTAAAGCAGCTCTGATGTCACTCACATGTGTCTGAGGCTTTTTATTTTCCAAAACCATCGACATTTTTCATATTTTGTGACATTCTGAGGTTAAATCCCAGTTTCTCCAGTGAAATAACATTATGTTGCACTTCACTTTTGCCTCCATTCTGAATTTAGAATGTCATCGCAAACTTTTAAAGGGTCTATTAGATGATATTGCTTTACGTGGATGAAGGGAAGGGTAAAGCGACGTTGCCTAAAATTTTATCAAGATGTAAAAGAAAATTTGCACAAACAATTTAAGTGACAATAAAATGACACCATATGGACAAAATACTTTAAACGATGGCTTTGGAGTATTTGTGCAAACTTATTCACGTTATTCCGCCCCGCCCATTTCCCCACAGATCCAAACTTCTCACAGTCTCTCTGCTAAAATATTATGTAAAGTAGACTGATTTGTGTAAAAAGTTTAACGTACATTTCCAGGGGTCTGAAAATGGCTTTGTTCTTATTTGCTGCTGAGCTCACCTAGAATGGGGAAAAAGAAACAAAAAAATTTAAAAAGCAAAGCAAAAGACAACTTTCGGAGTAAGGCGAATAGTTTAAGTTCGGCTTCCACTCCTAAATTCCATTTCCTGTTATCGTTATTGTGTGTTTTAGCATCTGAAGAGCCTCCACATTCAGCGTTAAACTATTCTTGGCGCATATTATCATTACACTTTTAATATTGCAATAAGAAAGCAAACAGTGATATATCATAAACGCTGGAAAAAATGACGATCTTTCATCAGCTATCAAGTTAATAAGTGCTTAAAATAAGTAGTCTATGTTTTTTCGAGTACATTTTGACTGTCTTATAATAAAACTGCCAATGGAACAAGCATATCATATCTTTTTTTTCTGAAATTAAGAAAAAAAACAAGATTTTCTAAGGTCAAAACAAGTACAAGTGGAATAAGAACAAAACAAACCAAATCTTTTTTTTAGGAAAGTACTGAAATCAAGATAAATAAATCCAATCACTTTTTTAATCTATTTTCTTATTGAAGATGGTGCACTTTTGCGTTGAAGGGTCACGTCTGTGAAGTGGCGAGCCGTTCACTGAGAATACATGTTTTTTTTAAGGTATTTTTAACCATAAGGACGCAAATAAGACATAATTTCAGTGGTGATTAGATGCAATTACAGTAAGTGTGTCGTCTTACACAAGCTGCTATTATGATAATTTTGAGTGGGACCACAATGCATGCTGGGAAATTTCATAATCAGTGCTGAAAATATACTTTATGAACTCTATGTACTACTTTGAAGCAAAAAAGTGAAGACTAAACCACGACTTAACAGGACAATAAGGATCAAAAATGCTTTATTTGTCATTTTAAGCACTTTTAAGCTTCTACAATGGGGCAGTAAATGAATATTGGCCACTAAAGAGTTTTTACACCGCAAAACCCGAAGTAGGTATTCAAATTTATCTGTAACTCAAACTCTTTGAAACTAGACCGGCCACGATAAGAAATTTAGAAGTGTGATATACTTTTAGAGAAAACATCACAATAAATGATAATAGTTACTTAATAGGACTACTTTTTTCCACTGATACATAAACCTAAAGCTGGATAATTCCAAACAAAATCCATTTAAATGTGAATTATTGTTAAAAATATGAGCAGCAATAAATAAATAGCAGAATGAAACACTCTTTGGGGGCTAGGAATGAGTTAAAAAGTTACTTATTTCACTCTGTATGATTCAAATCTTACCAAAAACAAAGAAAAAGTTCTCCAAAGTGCACACAAAAGGTACAGACGATAAATACTGAGCCTATCTATGATTTGTTGAATGATAAGTCAGTATAGTAATTATCAAGACAGGCCTTTTTGGAACATCGTTGGCATTAATTTCAAAGCACATACACGACTTTAGAACAGCTTTTTCAGACACTCTGAGGCGGAAAACACAAACTGAACTCATTTACAACAAAAAATCAGATACCCCAGCTTTGAGGAAAGTTTTAAATGGTGGCAAATTGTTGAACATGTCCGAGAGCTGCAGAGAAATATCTAATTGCGACTTTTCCGGCAGATAGAATTCCGATTTATGCTTTAATATATGATTCTGTTCAAAGTTCACATTTTAAACCGAAAGAAAAAGGCTGAAATAGACCTCTGAAGTGACAAACTATTAAAGAATCACAAGTATTTCAGAGCATGTTTGTACAAATCTAGACTACAGGGTTAGCAGTTCTTTTTCTTTTTTTCTTTATTTCTTTTGCAGCCTAGGATCTTTTGTTGATTGTGGAGAAAATTGTCATACTTCAAAAATTGCAGCCGTAGCGATTTGCTAATTGTGTCCCATCAAATTATAGGCCTTTCTGGAAGATGCGGGCGACGCTGAAAAATTAAGAATGTCATCACAGTCTAATCAGTGAAGCAGCGGCTCATAAATGAGTCCAAGCTCGGAACATCGCTTTGTTTCTGAGTCAGCGTCGCACAACGAGAGACTCTTGATGAATGTATGACAGGTTAGACCACACATGTCACTAAAACGTAAAGAACACGATTATATTTCAGATTTTAATAAACATTTTGCCCATTTGTTCCCAGTTTCACAGTTTTAGTAAAGTTTATAATGTTACTTCCTGGTTGAACATGAGCAGTAAATATGACATGTTAGCGGTAATTGCACAAAACAGCTGTTACCATAGCAACCAGTTAAAAAACAAAGACCAAAATACATCTAAAGTACACAACAGTCCTGATTTGACAAACAATAATACCTGAGAACAACTTTATTTTGTTGCATGAACGTTGAAACTGACAGAAAACAGTGCCGTTGCTGTAAATTGTTTTTGTGTTTACAGTGGCGCGTCGCTGTTTGATGACATCACAGAGGATTCCGCTTTAGAACTCAGCTCTACTTCCTGTCATTTAAACTTTTAATTTGGGGATTTTTTTCACAAACTGCACCTTCACAAATGTAAAACTGTAGTAAATATTTATTACAGGTGCCCTCCCACCTAATTAGAAAAAACATGAGACCCTATCATATAGACTTTAAAGTGCGTATGACAGATTTGTAACATTTAGAATTTTGACTTTATTTGGTGTATTAATATCGCTTATCAATATAAATTATAGTTTTACAAGAATCAAGCAGCCATTTGTGGAAAAGAGTGTAAAAATCTGTTGAAAGTTACAAGACTTGAACACGATTCAGGACATCACACTCGGGAGACAAAGGTTATGTGTAAATTACAAAACAAACTACTTTTTTGACCCTTTAAACATTAATTCAACAAAATAAAAGTGTTCACGTGTATTTTTATTTGTCAAAGAAAAACCTCTGTGACATTAAAGGCTTTTTTGCCCAATTGTACAGATGGTTGCTATGGTAATTTCCTAGTGTGATGTCATCATTTACAACAAGGAAGTAAAATTAAAAACCTAAAAAATAACTAAACTGGGATAAAATCTGTAAAGTATTTTGGTAAACTTTGAAATATAATTATCTTAACTGCATTTTAGTCAAATGAGTCGCCCAACCTGTCAGAGGGCTACATCAGGACCATGTGGCCCATTGAGGCAACTGTTGTTGTGATTTTGGGCATTATAAAAATAAATTGATTTGATTTGATTTGATTTGAGGACAACGACAAACTCTCACTAAACCGGGGCAAAATACAGGATTAAACGGCTTGTGTTTGGCAACTCAGCTCAGATTTACTACACACCGTCTGCAGGCCACTATCAACGCTGTCATAAATCCATCTCATAAATGTTATAATTACTGGGCCAATCCACATGAAACAATAACCGGCACAAAGTTCAACGTCCCAGACAAAATAAATAAACGAAAGGGAAATACCTAGCCTCAGAAAGTGACACCTAAGACGTTATTGTTGTCAGTTGAAAGGACTTTAAAGCAGAACTAAGTAGCTTCAGCGACAGCGCTCACCCTGCAGGTCTATTGTTAAAATACACTCCAAGTAAAAAGACTCTTTCCCCCTTCCTTTTTATTGAAATAAGGAAGTACAACCACATACAAAAACGTTTCATGTCGCCAAATATAAAAAAGAGAGCCAAGGTTTCTCAGGAGAGTTGTCTTTGGGTCGGTGTCAGGAAAGTTGCAAGGCTGTTTTCCTGACAGAGACAGCAGGGGGAGCCAGCGGGGGCTTCAAATGGCCACATTTGGACACATTTTGCCTATTTTGAAAATAAAGGCAAAAATCCACATAAATTACACAATAGTTATGATGTGACAAATGATGATACCTGATAACAACTTTATATTGTTGAATGAACGTTTAAATAGTCAAAAAACGATGTCAGTTGTAAATTGGCTGCGTCCAAATGTCCACACTATTCCTATTAAACTATCACTATTAAAGGGCACTATATAGTGGTCATGCAATTGAATTGTGAATTGTGAAAAAGTAGTGCACTCAAAATTTCCCACAATGCATTTTGAAAACAAGTGTCCAGTGATGGTCCCTAGACCAGTCAATATTGACCACAATGCATTGCGAGAGTAGGAAAACCAACAGCAGACAGCGACAGATCTTTAACAGGACACAACGGACTGAAAGAAGCAGAAAGAGCTGTTTAAACAAACTGTTGAGCCGAGATTATGAACAAAACACTTTAAACAAACCGTTAGCAGCAGCGTTACTAGCATTAGCCGCTTGCCTAAGCTTCAGCTGTGAATAGATCGCAAATCTCAGGCAAAAAGTTGAATAAACCAGTCTGTTTGCTGTTTCATAAATATGTGCAGATTTGATGTATATTCATTTCAGAAAGTCAAAAAGTTTTGCCTTTTCTTTCCTCCCAGACGCCAGAGTCACGTGACGTGCGCCGAGGAGAGAGTAGTGAGCTGTGTTTCAGACTCGCTCTGTGACTGAGTGCACCATTTACGCCTGGTGTCACTGACTCCAGTCCGGTCGTGGGTCACTTGCAAACGCCTGTCACACCAGCTCCGGTTCACTGCGGTCCGTTTTTGACGAAAGCCACGTAGATTCACGTAGTTTCGCGCAAGAACACTCGTCAAATTCTTTCCACAGACCCGCAGCTGCCGGCCCGCGGTCGGTGTGACAGGGCGCATTCATTTTAAGCACCTTCTAAGTCTTGCGGACCGGAGTCAGTGTGCATCAGGCGTTAGTCAGCTCAAGAGGGCAGGACTGTGGAGTGAATGAGGGGTGAGGGATTGAACATTGACCCTGTATTTTCAATGGCCTGTCGCTTTTTGATGACATCACAGAGGGATTCCATTTTAGAACCTGTAATTTTAACCTTTTATTTTCTAAATATATTCACGAACCGAAACTTCACCAATGTAAAACAATAATAAATGTTTTCCACAGGTGCCTCCAGTAAAAGTAAGTCATGATTAGAAAATGTGCTGTACAGACTTTAAAGCTGTGTTTGTGGAGCCAATCTTTAACAAACAATGATAAGAGCAACATTCGGGGATTTTCCTTTTACAGGCCAGTTCCCTTCATTAAGACACCAAGTTCTAACACATGAACGGAACGGTCAAAAGATAATGATGGAATGTCAAAGAGTGTATGTTTCTAGAAAAGGGCTGTCGAAAGTATCAAAAATCAGACGCTAATCGATACTAAAACTAGCATCAAAACTAGATACTCGTTTGAGCCCGTATCGCTACTATAAAAGACGCTTTAACGCAACAAAATTCTGCCTTTCGTGATCATTTTAGAATGATCTTGAGCTTTATCAAAACCACAATGTGTAATGAAGAAGGTGCTATATTGTGTTTAAAATGTCAGCTTTGACGCTTAAAGAGCATCTTTATTATCATTGCTGTATCGAAATTGGTATAATCTGTAGTATCGACATCGGGTTTGAAAACGTGGTATCAACACTAGTTTCTGGCCAGATGTAAAAACAATCCGCACAGATACAACAGCAAAAACAATGTAAAAAAGGAAACAAAAGCTAAATGCTAAATACATCTACACTGAACTTTCTCTGTGACGAAATAATCCCTCGGCACTATTTTAATACATTTTTGTACTTCAACTAAATAAGTTAAATTAAAGTGCAGGTAAAAGCAGCAACAATATTTTCACTTCAACATGTAAAAAGCAGAAGAACTTAAGAGAACTGAAAGACCACCATTCACTTTTTAGTCAAAAGATAAATACTGTAGTGTAAGCCATTAAAAACATCATACCCACATCTGACTTTACAGCAAATTGGACGTCTTAGAGCAGTGTGTGCGCAAAAGAGATGTTATTTATTTTTAAAAAGCCATCATTTTGGATGTGGTTTATCCATGTATGAAAATGTACCTTTAAGAATAAAAGCCTAGGGCAGGGGTTCTTAACCTTTTTTACCTTGAGGCCCGACTTTTCCCGTATAAAGTAACTTGAGGCCCAGTCTCTTATTAAATGTA
This sequence comes from Rhinogobius similis, assembly GCA_019453435.1. Taxonomy (NCBI): domain Eukaryota; kingdom Metazoa; phylum Chordata; class Actinopteri; order Gobiiformes; family Gobiidae; genus Rhinogobius; species Rhinogobius similis. The sequence continues at coordinate 8,204,936 of CM033631.1, read as the reverse complement.
TTATATTTTAGTGATTGTGCGGCCCTCAAGGAGGTGCTCTACTTGCCCTACTTTGGGCCCCGGCCCTATGGTTAAGAATCACTGGTCTAGGGCAGGGCTGGCCAAACTTTTTTTTACCGAGGACCTCAAACAAACACATGGAGCGGGGGACGATGGCAATGAAGTGAAATATTGAACGTTTTGCATTTGACGCCTCACCTTTAATAAGGATTGGAACATTGCCTTTAAGCAGGGCAGTGGCCGGGGGCGGGGCTTCTTACTATTCATTTGTATTAGAGGGGGGCCCATTATTGCCCCGGGCCCCCACATTTCTGTTGACGGCCCTGCCTTTAAGTCCATATAACATCAAACTATTTTTTCTTCAGGTTATGAATCTTTGAGGTGAATCTTTTCCAATTTTACAGCAGGAAGTACTATTTTATTGCAGTTATTTGGGTCAATTTAGCAGGAAGTTTGAAGGCCAAAAAAAATTGGTTTAGTTTGGGGGCCTGGGGGCGGTAACATTTCTGTTTGCCTTTTATTTCCAATTGGCGTCTTTCTTTAGAATGCAGTACAATCAAAACATGTTTACTGTTTAAGGCCAGACACTACAGGCTAAGCTCTTTTTTTCAATTTTTAGTTGTCTCTCTTAGTTTGCTCATGTTTTCATCTGGAAATTACATAATTGTTCATTCTGCACCGACATCATGATTTGTCATTTGGAGTTTGTCATTTTCTCTAAATGGATCTACAGGGGGAGTTGTTTGGGTCTCTTTCCAAGTCTGATTTACTAAAGTTTCAACTCTAAAAAATTAGGTGGAATTTGAGTTTTTACATCAATTTTTATTCTGTTTATTCAAATACTAAATAAGATGTCCAAAATTCATTCTGTAAATGTTTTAATCTTTTTTTTTTTCATCAGTTTTTGTTGGAACTTAAGGTGAGACGTTGAAGGTGAATAGGATCAAATCTTCAATTTAAAGATATCAATTGTAAACTTCTCCTGTAGTTTACTCACATAAATGTAAGAAAAAAATGGATTACAAGTTTTTCATCATGTCATGTTTTCATGTAGAAGTGGGGCATTTTATGTGTAAAAACGGCCCAAAATACACATAATTGGGACATTTAAATCGGAAAAAGGGGACAGAACCAAAATAATTTACAGAGGGGATATTGGATTTCTTATTTAGTTTTTGAGCAAACGAGATCTGACTGAAAATTGTCCTAAAAATTCAAATTTCGCCTCATTTTTTTGACTTAAAACTTCAATAAATCAGTTTTAAAATTAGATTAAAATCAGATAAAAAAATTCCAAGAAAACGGCCTCTGAAGTTACAATGTACTATAGAAATCTATGGATGAAGTGGATTCAATGGAAGAATAAAACATCTTCAGGAGCAGATTGGACACGTTTGTTGTTTCCACATAAAAGTCAATATGTTGAGAGAGCAAACTGACCAAAAAACAAAAAAGAGTCTTGCCTGTAGTGTCTCGCTTTAAGAGGTCTTTTTAAATAGTTATTTTTAATTCATGTAGTGTCTCGCTTTAAGAGGTCTTTTTAAATTGTTATTTTTAATTCATGTAGTGTCTCGCGGGCGCATATTAAAGTCTAAATGAATCACAGCCAACGCGTGGCTCATTTTGGTGCTGGGTTTGAACTTCTTTTCTGAGTTGTTCCATATTAAACTGCGCTCGCTGCATTGTTTGATCGCTTGCACACTTCTCTTTCCGTGTTGACTTCTTAGAGAGATTCTCCAGTGGGAATTTTGGGGATCGGCACCACTGCGGCTATTTTTATCCCAGAAGAAAACTCAGAGCTGCGCAGGTGACGCGAGCGCTTCACTTCAGGTTTGGGACTGTAAAAAAAAACCACAAAAACCTGCAGCGTTTCAACTCCCCGCGCTTAAAACATCCACGAAACCTCTGAAAAACTCGCGCAACAGTAACTTTGCACTCACCTTTACGCGCGGTACTTCTCGAACGACTTCAGACACGGCAAAAGCGGGCGCGGTTTGGACGCGTATCCGCCGCCTCGTTCATCCCGGAGACGCGCGCGGTGCTGGAGCGGCAGGAGCTTCCCCCTCGCTGTCCCTGGACCGAGTGATGCGCGGAGTCGCCAGCAGCCGCGGGTCTCTCTGCTGTATCTAGGTAACGGCGAGTAGGAGGCGTCCCCGTGTCTGTGCGTGCGTGCGTGCGTGCGTGGGTGCGTGAGTGTGTGCGTAAAAGCAGCGGTGGAGAGAGGGCTGGAAGTGTGCGCGCAATATGTACGGAAAATACAACTAAATAATAATAATAATTAATCCGTTTTATTTTTATTTTAGATCAGCCTTTTATAAACAACTTGATTAAAGGAACAGTACGTAACTTTCTGGAAGTTGTCGAAGTCTACGTGACAGGTTCTCAAAATGTTCTAATTATAACTTAGTTTGATGGGGTGGCATCTGTGGCAATTATTTGTTATAGTTTACATTTGTGAAGAAATTTAGAAAAATAAAGGTTTAAAATGACAGGAAGTAGAGCTGAGTTCTAAAACGGAATCCCTCGGTGATGTCATCAGAAAGAGATGTGCAAAAACTGTCAAACTGGGGAAAATTGGGCAAAATGTTAAGTTAAATATTAAATAATTATGACTTAGTTAGATGGGGCAGCACCTGTGGCAATTATTTATTATAGTTTTACATCAGTGAAGTTGCAGTTTGTGAAGAAATTTAGAAAAATAAAAGTTTAAAATTACAGGAAGTAGTGCTGAGTTCTAAAACAGAATCCCTCTGTGATGTCATCAAAAAGAGATGTGCAAAAACCGTCAAACTGGGGAAAATTGGGCAAAATGTTAAGTTAAATATTAATCATGTTCACTACGTTTTAGTCAAATGTGTAGTCTAACCTGTCATATACTTAAAAGTCAGGTTCTCAAAATGTTCTAATTATGAATTAGTTAGATGGAGCTGCACCTGTGGCAATTATTTATTATAGTTTTACATCAGTGAAGCAGTTTGTGAAGAAATTTAGAAAAATAAAATTTTAAAATGACAGGAAGTGCTGAGTTCTAAAACGGAATCCCTCGGTGATGTCATCAAAAAGCGACGTGCCGTTGAAAATACAGAAGCAATTTACAGACAACTGACAACATTTTCTGACAGTTTAAACCACAATTCAACAAAATAAAGTTGTTATCGGGTATTATTATGTGTCAAATCATAATTATTGTGTAATTTATGTGGGTTTTGGCCATTGTTTACAGTCTGGTTGCTAGGTAACAGTTGTGGATTTACCTCTAACTATGTCATATTTGCTGCTCATGTCCAACCAGGGAGTAACACTTTAAACATTTTAAAAACTGTCAAACTGGGAAAATTGGGCAAAATGTTAAGTTAAATCTTAAATATAATCATGTTCACTGCGTTTTAGTGAAATGTGCCGTTGAACCCGTCATATCGACTTTAAGGTCAAGTTTAAAGTGTATTTGACGTGTTCGACGACACATTCAACTAAAATGCATATATCAATATCAATATATCAAAGACTTTACATAAAATGTTGCTTATTGGTTAAATCGAAGCGCTAGTGGTGTCAGCAAGCAATGTTGGGAAAAATAACTTGTGTTCAAAGCGAAGCAAAATGAATGTGACATCGGTAGATCCAGTGTTCTGGGCCGCTCGCTTTTTAAAATCTTGCTTGTACAAACTATAGAAGTGTAATAAGATCTGGGCAGAGGCAGGGACACATCCTGAAGGAGGAGAGGAGCAGATGTCGACTCTCCCAAAACCCCACCCCCGTTTCAAATGATTCAATCTAATAAATGGAGTTGTTTGGAGGTACAAGTAACACTAAAAGATGGTTAAAAGCTCACAAGGTTGATTTTGCACAATATGGGACCTTTAATAATCATTTGAACAGATGTAAACAGATTATGGCCTTGGGCTACTTTCCACCTGCAGGCTGATGTTACAGAGAGATAAAACAAGCACATTTACACAGACAGCTGAACATAAACAGACAAACAAGGCCAGAGTCACATTAAATAAGCCCAGAAAGTGATTCATATTCATATTGCACATGCCTCTATATTATGTTATGTTATATTATGTTAGGGAGCAATTACCAGGGGGTACTTGGAATGGTTTCAGAGAAGATGAAATGTATCTTTGTCTGAATGAAAAAGTGTTATTTGTTGTAAATTTACCATCTTTTTGGAGTATCTTGAACTATAAATATCATTAAAAACAAAAATATATTAGTAATAATTGACAATATGTGACTTTTAAACCCATTTATTTGTCTGAAACTCAAGTTAAGGGGTACTCTAGAGCAGGCATGTCCAAACTAAGGCCCGGGGGCCAAAAGCGGCCCGCAGACCAATTTTTCTTGGCCCTCAGGCTTCCTGGTGAATTGGCCCACATTGTCCTAAGACATACTTTTTACAGCAAATTTCAGATTTTCTACTATTATAACCTAAATAACTAACATTTTGGTGTGAGACAGACCTGATATTACGGCACTGAGACTGAATGTAGATGTGATGTCACTTTAAAAATCAGATTAATGCAACTTTTTTTTAACATTTCACGATTTATTTGTGGCCCTCCCCTTTTTCTACATTTCAGTATGTGGCCCTTGGTGGAAAATGTGTGGACACCCCTGTTCTAGAGTGTCAGACAAAGCTGGGGGGGTACTCGAGTACACCTAACCGTCCCTGTAGGTCAGGCATGTCCAAACTCAGGCCCGGGGGCCAAATGCGGCCCTCAGACCAATTTTTCTTGGCCCTTAGGCTTCCTGGTGAACTGGCCCACATTGTCTTGAGAAGTACTGTTTACAGCAGATTTCAGATTTTCTACAATTTCAACCTAAATAACTAACATTTTGGTGCAATACAGACCTGATACTGAATGTAGATGTGGTGGTACTTAAAACATCAGATACATTTTTTAACGTTTCTCGACTGATTTGTGGCCCTCCGCTTGGTCTATATTTCAATATGTGGCCCTCGATGGAAAATGTTTGGACACCCCTGATGTAGGTCCTCTGCGTTTGGCCCATCCGTCAGTGCCGCGGGGGTCTTACCTCCGGAGCAGTGGACGTCACAGTGTGGCACCCGGGAAGCACAGACCTGAGGAGGAAGGTCCCGCCCCTTCCTGTGTCCAGCCCACGGCTCTCTTGCTGTGAAGTGAGTCACTCTGCCAACGATTCATAGACGACTTATTCCATTGCATTGGAATTTGTAATGTATAAAACAAGGTATGGTATTTCTAGTGAGTGAACATACAATACATACACACAATACATACAGAGGCAGCAGAAGGTTCAAGGACTCCATGAGTGAAGGTGAATGAGTGACACATAATGACGCCACCAGCTGTGAGTGTAAACTAAACAAACACGACAGATTCATTGTGTGAATGAAACACATTGCTGTGGGGCATTAAAGTCTATATGACAGGTCTGACGACACATTTCACTAAAACGTAGTTACGATTTTACTAAACATTTTACCTGTTTGTCCCCAGTTTGACAGTTTGTGTAAAGTTTATAATGTTACTTCCTGGTTGGACATGGGCAGCAAATATGACATAGTTAGAGGTAATTACACAACTGTTACCTAGCAACCATTTTGAAAACAAGGGCCAAAATCCACATAAATTACACAACAGTTATGATTTGATAAATAATATCTGATAACACATTTATTTTGTTGATTGACTGTTTAAAATGTCAAAAAATTGTGTCTGTTGTCTTTAAATTGTCTCTGTTTTTACAATGGCACGTCGCTTTTTGATGACATAAGTGGAGGGATTCCGTTTTAGAACTCAGCACCACTTCCTGTAATTTCAAACTTTTATTTTTCAAAATTCCTTCAAAAATGGCAACTTCACAGATGTAAAACTATAATAAATAATTGCCACAGGTGCCCTCCCACAAAACTAAGTCAGAATAAGAAAATTTTGAGAACCTGTCATAGACTTTAAAGCTCAAAAACATCCCTTTGGCAGATGAGAAGACAGAAAATATCCTACAAAGATGCTTTACATTAGACTATTTAAAACTAATAATAAAGAACCATATCTTTGAATCAGAACCATCAAAGATCTAATTCGGGTAATGAGTATCAGCACCAGTGTTCTCGCAACCAGCAACTTAACATCTTGGAGTCGTAAATTCAAGTTTATTTTGCAACAGTTTTCAGTGCGTCATAATCTCCTCCAATTTCTCGCTGTGCCGTCCCTCTCCAAAGCCCTTATCAGGCCAAAATGTCTTTAAATAAAACTGGAAAATAAGTAAACAACTGCACTGTTTGGGAACCCCTGCCTTCATTGTGCACACATCCAAACTGTAGCATAAGGATTGGTCACAGGCATTTAATCTGGAAAATTGTCTCTCTCAAAACAGCAATCGGGCTTTGAGCCAAGTTTTCAGATTTCAAACGGTGCGTTATGTGAGGCAAATAGATGTTTCTGTGGATTACTGGTGTCGCGCCCACAGTGTTTGGCACCGAGGACCTGCCTGGAGAACGTGTGACAATCCAATTGAACTTGATGTATACAAAGTCAAAAGGACAACACACCTCCTCTGCTTTGCAAGGGACGGTGTGACGTTCTCAAAGAAAATATGACTAAACCTACATTAAAGGTGCACTATGTCACTTTTCTGATTTCTGCTGGTCTTCCATGAATGCTGCTTTACCTGAAACGTACCACTGTATTGCATTAAACGTATTCATCTCCGTGGAGACAAGAAAGTAACACCAACAGGCCAAGATACACTATTTCTGCTTTATGTAATCCCTCTGGAAAAATCATCAAAGGGACGATATCCAGCTATATTGCTCTTTTAAACCTTCTAAGGTCCAAAAGTTGAACTCCTTACCCTCGCCCACTGGGTGCAATTTGTCTCCGCCCGTTCACGCAGCGCAGGTTTGTCGTTCGTGCAACTACAATCGCATTTTTCACCATGTCATCACGGCGCATGAATAGAGCATTAATAAAACTGTATTTAACAGATTTACAGCCATTTTCATGTTCGGGTGGTATTGATTGTAAACATTTGCCTTCTGGGTAACAAAAAGTTGAATACATGTCATTATTCGGACAAAATGTGGTTCGAGTTAACAGTTTTTGTTTTGGAAACCCAGATGTAGTTCGTGTTCTCTTTCCTCTTTGGTGCAATCTAAACTGCGGGGCTTGATCCGGTCAGACTCTGGTGCAGAAGAAAATAGACTTAATCTGCAATTCTGTGGATGTGGAACGGGCTTCTTCGTCAATTGCTTAGTGCAAATAAAACAATGACAAGTAACAACTCACTGCAGCTGAACGCAGACGAAGCAGAAACTCTGATGATTGCCCCTGATGACTCTATTTCAGGGATGAATCAGTATTTGGGGGGCCTAGACCAGTCTGCCAAACCAAGCCCTAGAAATATCTGTTTGATAAAGACGTGTCATTACTGTATCACTCGAAACAGTTGACAAGAAACTGCTTCCTTCAGTTGAGGAAAATCTCCAAACTCATAAAAAAGGTGTCACAAAAAGATCTGGAACTTATAATTCATGCCTTTGTGTCTTTGCAGACTGCTGATAGTTTGTTTTCTTGTCTAAAAAAGAAGGAGCGTCTCGTCTGCAGCTGGTCCAGAACTCAGCGGCGAGGATCTTGACCCGCACAAACAGACGGCTCACATTTCCCCTGTTCTTAAAGCTCTTCATTGACTGCCCGTCTCCATCGAATACACTTTAGAACTCTGCTACTGACTTCCAGAGCCGTGCAGGTCAGGCCTCCTCTTACATCAGCGATCTGATCAGCCCTACTCTCCCTCTCACACTGAGGTCTGTGGATCAGAGGCTGGCGATGGTTCCTCGCAGTCGTTTTCAGACCAGAGGAGACCGATCCTTCCATTTTGTTGCTCTCAGACTTTGGAACGATCTCCCGCTCTCCCTGTCCTCTTTAGAGACTTACGCCTGATGCACACTGACTCCCGTCCGGCTCCGGTTCGGGACCCGTGCGGGTCCCGCAAGACTTAGAAAGTGCTTAAAATCAATGCGCCCTGTCACACAGACCTCGGAGCTCTGCGGCCGCGGGTCCGGCAGCCGCTGGGTCTCGAAAAGAATCATAAGAAGTCTATTTTTGCCGGACACCGCAGCGGTCTGGTGCGGCTTTCATGTCATTTGACGAGTGCTCTCGCGCGAAACCACGTGAATCTACGTGACTTTCGTCAAAAACGGACCGCAGTTAACCGGAGCTGGTGTGACAGGCGTCTGCAAGAGACCCGCGCGGGTCCCGGACCGCGACCGGACTGGACTCAGTGTACACTAGGCGTTAGGGGCGGCAGTAGCTCAGTTGGAAGAGAGATGGTCTTTTGATCCGAAGGTCAGCGGTTCGAATCCCGCTCATGACATAAACATCCTTGGTTGAGCGGTCAGATCCACTGATCCACAGGTTAGCGGTGGACACTTAACCCGCCTCGCCCCCAGTGTCTGCGTACTCTGGTGTGTGAATGTGTGAGTGAATGGGTGAATGGTTCATTGATGTAAAGTGCTTTGAGTGCCTCGAAGGTGGAAAAGCGCTGTATAAATATGTGACCATTTAATCTTTTGCTGAAGCATTTTAATTACAGCAGATTAGAGACTGATTTTGCTGTTATATTGTTGTGTGTATGTATATATTGTAGTGTTCTTTTTTTATTGTGAAGCATTTTGTGACTTCCTTGTCTGTGAAAGGTGCTATATAATTAAAACTTTGCTTGCTTGCTTTGCTACAGGTCGAATCTGTGGAGAAAACGAGTCCAATCACAGTTGAAAATTTATAATCGTGCATTTTATTCACCTTATTCTGCCCCGCCCACTTTTGCTGCTTTTTCCCATACATACGCACTTTTGTTGTAAACGCACTTCCGTTTGACGAGAACTCCGTTAAAGCTAATGACGAACGAGGGAAAAGTCTCGCCGCTAAAATGTTACATAAAGTAGATTGATTTGTGTAAAATGTTTAATGAACACGAGCAACAACAAGTCAACAATGCACCGATTTCCTGAGGCCTGAAAACATCTTTTTAGTCCATGTAGAACTTATTTTCTGTTGAGCTCGTCTGCTCTGTGTAAACTAATACAACGGAAACAAGACGGCGGCGCGTACGGCAACTTCCAGGTTGAATAAACAAGAACAATTTCCAAAGCACTGCACAATACAAGAATAAAACAAATACAAAATGTAATTCAATTTAACTCCATTAGTCTTAAGCAATAAATAGAACAATTAAATGTAAAATTGTTTAAATAAATAAGAAAACAACCTATATGTTTTGTCAATCTTTTTTAAACAACCGTAATCCAAGATGTTTAATGCCTTACTGTAGAACATTCGTGGAAACGCATAGACAAGCAGTTGGCGGTCCTCCCACCAGAAAAGTTACAGAGAGCACCTTTAACTTACACTAACAATCTATGTCAGGATGAAGAAAAACAAATCCTGCACAGTTTGAGTTAAGTGTTGTAATTATGTGGAAAAAGTGCAAGAGTGAAATGTGTGGAAGGAAAATTGCACGGCGTGAAAGTGAGTGGAATTGCTTTTGCCACACTTAACAATCAGTCTGAAAATAGTATATAGCACACAGAAGTCGACATGTTCGGTTTGCTTGACTCTTGCTTTTAAAAGTCAAGTTTTTGAAGGTTTTTCAACTAGCTCCACCATGGCCTTGTCCATTCCTGGAGTATAACCTAGACGAATTGATCTGTTTTCACTCGCTGTGAAAAGTGTCTATTCAAAGGCGGGAACAAGACCTGACTGGGAAAACACAAAGAAGCCAAATGGATTAACTATAGAGATGTTTCCGTGAGAGCGTTACGGGGCGGAGAGGTGCAGTCCATTGTGATTCCACTGCACAAAAGTGATCCTTACAGCCCCGTTTGAGGAGTCTGAAGAGGGTGAGAGGTCCTGGCTAGACCTGCTCACGTAGTGGACCTTTGCCCTGAACGAAGTCTACCGTTGACAAGTGAACCTGTCTGGAGGACCAGCTCTTCAAAACACGGCTTATGTTTACATTCACACCAAAAATCGAACTAGTCCTTTAGTAATTTAGTCGATTAAAGGCCCTGTATGTGATTTTTATTTACTCTAGTTAGGATAAATCCGCTTTACATTACACATTGCTTCATGGAAAGACATTAGGTTTGTAATGTATAATCTGTGCATTTCATAAATACACTTAGAACTAGTGCAGAAGTGTTTGCCAGGGTCACCTCTTTTCAGCCAATCAGGCACAATGTACACTATGAATCATGGAAAAATAACTGCTTGACACTGTACCTGACATGATTCTCTCTCATGGTGCAGTTTCAAAAGTCCTAAAAGCTAATTGTAAAAAGAGTTAGAGGAACTATCTGGAAACAACTGCATGAGACTATTCCAGACAATCGATTCTGAGTCATGGAGCAATATGGAGTGAAAGGAAGGACGATGTGGGCGGGGCTAACGGCTCAAACTGTCACGGTTCAAAATCAGGTACAGGCCCTTTAATCGGTCGATGGTGTCGTAGTTGACCAAGAATCTTAGTAGTGGACAAATTATTTCATTAAGATTAAAATTATTTATGTGGTAAAAACGAGTATATGTGAAGTGAGTTTGCTGATGATTTTGAAGTCTAACATATAAATACCCTGTTAAATAATACATAATTAAAATAAATATTGTTTCCTAGTACTTTTCTGTATAAATAGTTGTTTTAGCATGAATTCCTGTGCAGTTGTGTTCTTTTGAGTGCAGTTTGGGTCAGATACAGAGAGATAATTTATAGTTTGCATACATTTTTGCCATACACCCCCTTAGTCGACCAAGAATGTCTTTAGTTGACCCAGAATGTCTTTAGTCGACTACCACCCTAAATCTAACCATTAAGATTTCTGGAGTAATCAGATTATTTATCTTTGTGAGAAAAAACATGGCAAACTGATGTGGCGTGTCTCACCAGGTGTTTTCAATGGTTTTCTTTGGTGCACGTAAACACAGTAATACAGTTATTGGGATTTCTGATTATTCTAGTTAAATATACCTACCGTAGTGAGAGGCAGAATTAAACAAAACACAACTCAAGATAAGATTTTTTTTATTTTTTTTTTGTTAATTGGTTTTACATTTTTAGAACAATTAAGGTGAGATGCTGCAGGTGAATAAGAATTAGTGAAATCTTAAATTTAAAGATATCAATTTGAAACTTCTTCTGTAGTTTACTCATATAAATCTAAAGAGAATATTAAGTTTTTCATCGTGTCATGTTTTTATTTAGAAATAAGGCATTTTATGTGTAAAACAATTATGCACATATTTGGGACATTTAAATTCTAAAAATGGACAGAACCAGCTTTAAATTCTTGGTTCATTTTGTACACATATTAATTACAAAAAAATTACAGAGGGGATTTTGGATTTTTAATTTTGTTTTTGAGTAAACTAGATCTGACTGAAAATTGTCTTTAAAAAATTAAAAAAATTCACATTTTTTTTACTTTAAACGTCAGTAAATCTGTTTCAGAATTATATATAAAAAAATCCTTCTATACGTTTCGTCAAAATCTTGTTGAGTCCAACAATGTAAAGTTTGTTGTGTGTAGGAGCTACTTCAAGGCTGATCTTTGTCTCTGTGGGAGAAAAATGCATTTGAAGAAAACGGCCTTTGAAGTTACAATGTCCCAGAGAAATCTATGAATGAAGTGGATTAAATTAAATAATAAAACATTTTTAGGAGCAATTTGGACAAGTTTGCTGTTTCCACATGAAAGTCGATATGTTGAGAGAACAAACTGACCAAAAAACAAAAACTGAAAAAGAGTTTTGCCTGTAGAGTCTCGCCTTAAGAGCAGTTACTCCCAGGCCCGTTAAATCAATAATGTTAGCAATTTACACATTTTGTTTTGTCTTTGCTTTTGTGTTATTGAGCGGCTGGGACCAAGTCATTTCCCACATGGATCAATGATGTTTGTCCAAGTCTAAGATTACAACGTGGCATTGACAATCAACATTTTAAATCATTATAAATTGTAAAATCAGTGAAACTTGACATCCTTACCTGTAATTTAGTGCATGTGAGTTTAAGATGTCACAGAATGTACACATCTTGTCCTGTTTTTAATCCTGTTTTTGTCCTGTTTCCATGACATCTTTTTGCTGGCTCCTTTCACCCTTTCTGCAGCTTTTGTTCTTCGCTTTCATCCTCTCTTCTCTCATCTCCAGTGCCTCTCTCGGGCTCTTCTCTGTATTTGGGATCCTTTGGTGGCTTTTGAAATCTTGGAGGAAAAATCTTTATGAAACTATGGATTGTAACGAAGCATGGAATAAATAGTAAATAATAAACCAGATACAACGTGAAATCAGGTCCAAACTAGCACCAAGCGAAGAGTGGACTGAACTAAAATAAAGACAAGTAAACTGTAAATGTAAATTGTAAAACAGTGGTTTGTGACTTCAAGTAGCACTCAGTTTGCTCTTAACATCAAGGAGCCATTCACCTATTCAAAACCACAACCACGGTGAAGTGGCTTTTACAAGGATTATAAAGATGTTGTGATGATAGCTGGGATTCACTTTTCTTAGAAATGTGCAATCAACCCTCATTAACAAACACTGCAAACATAAGTGTACGAGAGAGTCAAATCCAAACTCAAGATCTTTCCGGAGTTTGCGTGTTCTCAGGTTGGTTTGAAAAGACATCCATCCATTTTCTTTCGCTTTTCTGTGACCAGGTCGAAGGGGCCTATCCAATCCGGGCCTCCCGTGCAGACTTCTCTCTGCACACACCTAAAGCTCTGAGTACTGAGGTGTTTTCCTTTGATTCTAAGAGGGTAACCATCCCCTTAGAATCAAAGGGTTCTATCTGGGTTTTCGATAGTTCTGAATTAATTGGGTTTAAAATTCTGTCAATAGAAGGGGAAATGGGTTTTTGCTCATGAAAAGGAAAAATATTACGCAATTTTCATATTGTTATTAGGCTTTAAACACACTTTTGAGTACCTTACATTTGCCACAATTTTGTTTTTTATCATTAATTAAATGACAGGATTTATCAGCCCGTGTTACTTACTGAGTGCATCCAGCCAGTAGACGGTGCCTAGCTGAAGTTGCCTGAAGTTGGCACTGAACAGACGATAAAATGCAGATATGCAGCAGCAGTTATTATGTTTAGACAGCAGAAATGCTCAGAACGAGTCTGGCGATGATTTAAGGACTTAAAACAGCAGAAGATTCTCGAATAAATGATGTAGAGTGTTTCTGATGCTCTGAAGGTGATGGATTTTCTAATGAACATTCCTCAAAACAGCGTGAATGCAACTGAATGCAATGATTTATTCCGGTGACGTCACATCCGGTGAGTCTATTCTGCGTTTGCGAGTTGATCGTTCTCCACACTTTATTGTTAATCCACGAATTATACAAAAACTATCTTACCCTCCTACACATAATTGAAAGTTTAATTGCTCCCTAAACAACCCGGAGCCTCATTTAGCTCACTTTGTTCAGTACTTCGTGGATTAAATCCCCCCCCTGCCCGCTAGCATCAACCGGAGCTAGCCTAGCCGACTAGCGCCATGGCTGGCCCATCCTCCGCCTCTTTCGCCCTTACCTGTTCAAGTTGTCATATGTTGAGTCAGAACCCCGCTTCCTTCACTGACGACAGGGAGAGTTGCGTGAAGTGTAGCGTAGTGGTAGCTTTGGAAGCCAGGGTTACAGAGTTAGAAGCGCGGATCCGCATTGTGGAGGAGCTAAAGTCTAGCTATAGCCAGGTCGTAGCATCAGGTTTACCGGACCGCGCCGCAGGTAGCAGTGTTAGCATGGTTAGCAGTGTTAGCGGTAGCAAGGCTAAGCCTCAGGATAAGACCAGCCCCCCAGCGCCTCCCGCGCAGCCGGGACCAGACCAGGAACAAGACGGGATAGATTTGTGACAGTTCGGAGGGATCGATCGCTAAACGCCAGCCTTTAGTGCACCATAAGCTTCCGTCTGCAATAGGTTTGCCCCACTCGGCGATCACACGCCCGCCAAGCGTGACACTCTGGTGATTGGAAGTTCCATAGTTAGAGACGTGAAGCTGCCAGCAGCCTCAGTTAGGTGTTATCCGGGGGCCAGAATGGGTGACATCGAAGGAAACCTTAGGCTTTTAAAACAGAGTAGTCAGAGGTTCCGTCGTATCGTGATTCACGGAGGTGGTAATGACACCCGGCGGAGACAATCAGAAGTGCTCAAATTGCAGGTTGGAGCGGTGTGTGAATTGGCGAAGTCGATGTCAGACACCGTAATATTTTCTGGTCCCCTCCCCAATCGGGTCAATGCTGAAATGTACAGCCGCTTTTCAGCATTCAACTGCTGGTTGTCTAGTTGGTGCCCCCAAAACAACGTAGTCTTTGTTGACAATTGGAGTGCGTTCTGGGAAAGCCCGGGCTCATACGCTGGGATTGCATACTTCCGTCTTCGGAAGGTACATCACTTTTAGTTCGAATTTGGCCGATAGCCTTAGTCGCCTAAAGTGACGCTCTAAATATGAGTCCCGGGTGCAGAGTCTCTTCTCTGTCGCTAAGCTCTCGCCCGCGCTGTCACAGGTCAAGTGTTCAGAGTCAAAGCAAATAGAGACTGTGCGTGTCCCTCGTGTAAATAACGCCAATAAGTCAGATCCAAATACAGATAATTTAGGTGTCAGACCAAATAACTTAATACAAATAATCCCTACACATGATACAAATAAACTAATAAATAAGCATGTAAAATGTGGATTGCTAAACATTAGGTCAATTTCCTCCAAATCACTTTTTAGTTAATGAATTAATTAACGATTATAATATTGATCTTTTAGCTTTAACTGAAACTTGGCTTCAACAAGATGATTATGTCAGATTAAATGAGGCCACCCCACAGAGTCATGTTAACTTTCAAGCTGCCAGGAGCTCAGGCCGGGAGGTGGGGTGGCAGTAATTTCACATTCTAGTTTACTCCTGAGTCCTAAAATTAACAAAATTAATAATGAGTCTTCCTCATTTGAAAGCCTTATCCTATCAATCACCTGCCCAAACTGGAGAAACCAAAAAGCTGTTCTGTTCATAATAATCTATCGACCTCCTGGTCCTTATTCATTGTTCTTAACAGAATTCTTTGACTTCCTATCAAATTTAGTATTAGACTGGGAAAATATCGTGGTGGTTGGGGATTTCAACATTCATGTGAATGAAAATAATTGCCTCAGTAATGCCTTTAGCGCTTTATTAGACAGCATTGGTTTCACTCAAAATGTAAATGAACCAACCCACAGTCACCAGCACACTCTGGACCTGGTTCTAACTTATGGAATAGAGATTAGTGACCTTAATGTCTTCCCCCAAAACCCAATAATGTCAGATCACTTCCTAATTACCTTTCAGTTTATTCTTAAGGACTATCCAGCTCCTCAGACTAAAACTATAATGAAAAGGACAATATCTGAAAAATCTATTTTAAAGTTCAGAGAAATAATAGAACCAATATTTAATATTATGTCATGTGATCCTGTCGTTAACAGCGCCAGTCCCAGTGCTATTGATAACTCTGTTGACTCAATGGTCAACTCTCTAAAATCTGCTCTTGATGTTGCAGCTCCACTTAAACAGAAAGTAATCAGGCCAAAACGAGCCTCCCCCTGGTACAATGAAGAACTACGTTCTCACAAACAAAGGGTAAGAAAACTAGAGAGATCCTTACGCCGCTCCCACACAGAAGAATCCCTGAAAGAATGGAAAACTTGCCTTCTGTCTTATAAGCAGGCTCTGCGTAAGGCTCAAACCAGATATTATTCAAATTTAATAGAAGTAAATAAAAATAACTCTAGATTTCTCTTCAGCACTGTAGCCAGGCTGACAAACTGTCACAGCGCAGTAGAACCCTCAATACCAGTTACTCTAAGCTGCAATGACTTCCTTCTATTCTTTAACAGCAAAATCACAACTATTAGAGATAAACTAAATGCAATTACTCCCACTATCAGTACTGAGCAAGCCCAGACTGCAAAGCTAGTGTCCCATACAAATCCTTCAGTAATACTAGATAGGTTCACTGCTGTTGATCAGGCAGAGATAACTTCAGTCATTATGTCCTCCAAAACATCAACTTGTATTTTAGACCCAATCCCAAGTAGACTCCTCAAAGAAATTCTCCCCTAATTATAAATCCCATTCTTAATATAATACATACTTCACTGGAAAGCGGTTATGTCCATCAGTACTTCTAATATGCAGTGGTTAAACCACTTTTGAAAAAGCCTAATCTAGACCCGACATACTGGCAAACTATAGACCTATTTCTAATCTGCCCTTTGTCTCTAAAATCCTTGAAAGAATTGTGATTAAACAGCTTTGTCGCCACCTGCAGGACAATAATTTATTTGAAGTTTTTCAGTCAGGGTTCCGTGCATACCACAGCACTGAAACTGCACTAGTTAAAGTCACAAATGATCTGTTATTAGCTGCTGATGATGGACAGGTCTCAATCCTGGTTCTGTTGGACCTCAGCGCAGCGTTGACACCATCGACCACAACATTCTACTGCAGAGGTTAGAATGTGATGTAGGTGTCAGTGGAACCGCCCTTAGCTGGTTTAAATCCTATCTATCTGATAGGTACCAGTTTGTTAATGTAAACCAGAGATCTTCCCCATGTTCTAAAGTAACCTACGGTGTGCCGCAGGGTTCAGTACTCGGTCCAGTTCTGTTCACTCTTTATATGCTGCCCTTAGGTATGATCATCAGAAAGCATGGCATTAACTTCCACTGCTATGCAGATGACACTCAGCTGTATTTATCAATGAAACCTGATCAGACGCATCAAGTAGACAGACTTAGTGCCTGCGTGAAAGACATAAAAACTTGGATGACTCTTAATTATCTGCTCCTTAACCCTGAAAAAACCGAGGTCATTCTGCTGGGCCCTAAGCACCTGCGAGACTCCTTATCTGACCAGATAGTTTCTCTGGACAATATCACTGTAGCCCCCAGCTCTACTGTAAGAAACCTTGGGGTCCTATTTGACCAAGATCTCTCGTTCAAAGCTCATATAAATCAAGCCTGTAAAACAGCCTACTTTCATTTGCGTAACATAGCCAAAATTAGAAAAATCCTGCCCAGAGATGATGCCGAAAAACTCATCCATGCATTTGTCACATCCAGATTAGACTATTGTAACGCTCTGCTTACAGCGTGTCCTAAAATCTCTATAAGAAGCTTTCAACTGGTTCAAAATGCAGCAGCAAGATTATTAACAGGTACTAGAAAAAGAGATCATATTTCACCAGTGTTGGAGTCTCTTCACTGGCTTCCTGTTGAGTTTAGAATCAAATTTAAAATCCTCCTCCTGACTTATAAAGCTTTAAACAATATGGCCCCATCCTACCTCAAAGATGCAATAGTAGCGTACCATCCAAACAGAGCTCTTCGTTCTCAAAATGCTGGACTATTGTTAGTCCCCAGAGTCTCTAAAAGCACAGTAGGAGGTCGAGCATTTAGCTACCAAGCTCCTATGTTATGGAACCAGCTCCCTGTTCATGTCAAAGAGGCCGACACAGTCTCTACATTTAAGACCAGGCTCAAAACGTTCCTCTTTGAAATAGCTTATGGTCAGGCCAGTTAGGAACAGAAATAAAAACCTACAGTTTTAGCTACGCTGCCCTTGGAGCAATTCTGCTGGGGGAAGTATGGCAGCTTGAACACTATCCTCTGGTTCTTCCTACTTTATCTATCAACAATATTTAATATTACTTCAACTGTAGTCTGTTCATTGCTGTTCACATGTTTCTCTTTCTCTCCACTTCCCCCGGGGAGTGGAGACTGTTTCAGACACTGCGGCGGCTGCTCCAGTGACGACCCCCCCACCCCCACCTGTCTGGACGATCTATGCGCCACCCGCCTGGACAGCTGGATTAGCCACACCTCGTCTGCCTGGACGAACTCCTTCTACTTTAGATGAACTGTTCCTCATCTCCTGCTGGAGGATCTCTCTACACTGGTGGACTGCTCCTCGTCCGCCTGGAGGAACTCTTTAAAGCCACCTCCCTCTTGAGTGGTTCTGGCTCCACAGTCCAAGTGGATGCGTCAGTCCTAGTTAATCTGCAGCCTGTCCGTCCGTGGGAGTAGGATCTCTCCTTCACTGTGGTTCTCCCCGAGGTTTCTACTTTTTCCCATGGGGTTTTTTGTAGTTTTTCCTCGCCGCGAAGGAGGGTCAAAGGACAGGGGCATTCTGGGACAGTTATCTGAACTGCTTTTACCTGTGGCCCATCGAGGCAACTGTTGTTGTGATTTTGGGCATTATAAAAATAAATTGATTTGATTTGATTTGAATGCAACTCCAGGTGTGTTTTTGATGACGGAACATTGTTAGAACATGGTTTAAAGCTCCAAAAAGTCACTGTAGCAGAATATGTGTCTTTTAAAATAAAAAAAATGCATCAAAAGCTAAAAAAAAGTGGACAGAATGTATTCAGAAACAAGAATATATCAATAACTTTCTACTTGTGCCCACGTGAAGGAACAACACCTGTACTCCGAGCTCGTCCCGTGCGCCCAGCCGCCCTAGAGTTGAAACTTATTTTGCTTCATGAGGTACGTCGCACATTAACCCTGTAGACTATAAAAAGTGCTAAACTTATCTTGTTCACCCCACCTGACCACCCCCCCATGACATCACCCGCCGTCCAGGAGTGAACGCGCTATTTATGAGGTTTGTCACTGTCTCAAGGCGTAAAAAGCCCATTGACTGTGGCTTGCGGAGTGGCACGCATCCTCGGTGAGTCACGCAGGTGCCTTTTCATGTGTAAACTGGACGTAGCGCTGGGCTTACGTGTGTCATTGTTTACTTGGCTTTGTGGTGTCAGGTTATTACCACGGACCCTTGTGTGTTGGTCGGATGTCAGGATGACCCGCTTTGCAAGAGCCCTGGAACAATGTCAATGTTTGTTTTGTCTATTGACCTTATTCTGTCCCGCCCACTTTTGCCGTTTTTTTGCACTTTTGTTGTAAACGCACTTCCGTTTGATGAGAACTCTGTTAAAGCTAATGACGAACGAGGGAAAAGTCTTGCCGCTAAAATGTTACATAAAGTAGATTGATTTGTGTAAAATGTTTAATGAACACGAGCAACAACAAGTCACAACACAACGATTTCTTGAAGCCTGAAAACGTCTTTTTAGTCCATGTAGAACTTATTTTCTGTTGAGCTCGTCTGCTCCATGTAAACTAATACAACGGAAAAAAGACGGCAGCGCATACAGCTACTTCCGGAATAAGGTGAATAAGGATGTATAAAACAGTTTGTCTTATGATTTCTTTCCTTTCCCAGGCTCCTGCTGTTGGAGAGCCTTCAGGACACAGGCCAGTGACTCCCGTAGGGCTGGTGTCCCACACAAACTGTTTCTGTGGTCTTGTTGAGCCGTCAAGGTAAAGGCGAAAAGGTATGGACAATGCAATGTGGCTGGTGTTCCGGACGTTTAAATGAACTGGGAAAAGGAAAGGGGCATGATCTGTTCTTGTAATGTATGGACTGCTTAAACTTGGTACATAAACCTGACGTAGTACTAATACTGATTAATGTAACTTCAGTATCAAACCTGTGTTTTGCCTTCGAATGGGTTCATCAGTTTTCCCAGCAACCACCTAGGATGGCGTTGTCGAAAATAAAGAAATTGAAATATGCCACCCTGCCCCCCCATCTGGGCACATATGGCTTGGAAACCTGGCCGTGAAAGATAAATCACAGTTTTAAAAGTTGGTAAAACTGACCGTAAGATCGAATCTTTGAATAACCAACAGAAACGTTGTCTTTGAGGCCAGAAGATCATTGTGGTAGCGTTTCGGTGCTTGTTCCTGCTGTCGATGGTAGACTCTTCACTGCCTGCATGTGAATGTTGCGTCTGAGGTTGAAGGTGGACGTTGAAAAGGGGACAGTGATTCAGATCGGCCGTGTCTCTTCTGTCGGTCGAACTCCGTCTACACCAGGGCAGCTATAGCTTTATCACCACAGTGCACGGAGCAAATGGATAATGACTGCAGTGACACTAAGGCATTTCACTCGCTCAACTCTTAATGTAAGCAAATAGAGCCCGGAGGGATGTACGGACTCCTTTATACTGTGCAAATGCTGCCGGTATAAAAGGCATTCATACCACGGCATACAAGACTATTCAACAGCATGTACTAATCCCACATGGTGCATTTTGTGGATGTGATATCTACTCTATCCTTTCTGTGTCTGCAGTTACAGGGGACAAGTGGACGATTTTATTGTGAAGCAAAACACGCACGTTACAAACCTCAGAGTCTCATGGACCTCACTCAAGATCTGAGAAGGGTCCTTGGGCACTGCTCGATCGCCCCTCAACAAGTTGTTCCTGTGAACCTTTTTTCCAGCAATATACTGTTGTTGTATTGCCTGCAGAAATAGGCAACATCAAAAGAGATTAAAGGTGCACTGTTGCTGCTTTTTCTTTTTTTCTTCTGTATAATCTGCTGCACACGACAGAATCATTGGCCCCATTTGCTTTTCTCCGAGTTCAGGGACGCGCTACGAGTTCTGATCTTCGCAAATGGAGTCCTCGTTTGAGTTTTCTTCAGTTTACTCTGTAGAAACACAGTGTTGATGTGCGTTACGGGTGACAAAGCTAATTTCAAAAGGTTAACTCTTCTTTTTTCTTTTTTTTTAGACTGTAGCAAGTCAAATGTCATAGTAAACATCATCAAATAGATTAGGCCCATAGTCAACTAGCTTCAAGTAGCTCCGTGTGTTAGATAATTAACAGTTTTAAATGTGTTTTCACAAATATAAGAAGACATATTCTTGGGTTTCAGCCTCTTTTTTTGAGCAAGTTTTTTTTTCCACTCACAATCATAGACATTCACATGCATATATCTCTGTCAATAGAGCACACATGTAAGCCGTGGTTCCAGAAGCAAATTTCTCATTCGTTTTTGTCAATTTGCCTCTGTGATAACTAATGTCCATAATGTGGTTGTTTTCAGAAAAAAAAAACCCAAAAAACCCCAAACATAAACATGTAAAACTAGCCGTGTTGCTAAGTGATTTTTTTTTATAGTAATAATAATTCTAAAACCCATGGATACAATGGTGTAACTAAAGTATATTAAATGTAGTTTGTCCATGTATTTTTTGTTTTATGTTTGGATAAATTTGAAGACTCTAACCCTATGCCTTTGTAAACTGCAGGAAAATTCTTACTTTTTTTTACTGAGCATCCAAAACTAGCCAGTGCTAATAACTTTGATCACAGTCATGTCCGATGGCCGTACAATGGGATGAATGCACGCTGTTCAGAGCTCTCGCCCATTATGCTGTTGTGACCAAACCCTGGTATTGATGTATTAAATTTCCAATGCTAGAAACTTCACAAAGCCTCGCACACTCTCTCCCAAACCCAGAAAAGGCCAATGCCATTATCAGAGGTGCAGATAGAGTTACAACTCGATGGAAATGCACCAGACTTGAAAGCAATTGAGGCTGGGTCCAAACTGTTTCGATGTCTGCTGTGGGCCGCGACGTCTAATAGATATTGATCTGTGCAAGAGACTAAGGATAAGCTCCAATCCAGTTACTTTCAAAGACTGTCATGAAGTGTCATAAAAGTGCATCTAATAATAATGTGTTCAGGACAGCACGTGCAGTAATACTGGATGTGTTGTTGGATGTGCTGTCATTAACCGTCTCATGTACGCGGACGACTTGGTTGTTTTTGTGTCCTTAATAAAGATTAAATAAATTACATTTATCATTTTAGCACTGATCTAACTAACCAGGTACTTTGCATCATTTAAGGCCCTTCATTTCTATTCTATTGGTTACAAGATTGTGTTTATGTAGAACTCAGGATTGACGGTCGTTCGTTGGTTCGTTATAGAGATGCATTAGCAAAAAATGTTACAAAAAATGTATGAGCCATTGCCTACATTTATAACATTATTTACAGTTTAAGATTAATTTTGAAGGAATATGTTTTGCATCTTTAAAGCCCCTCTGTTTAACTTTTTTACCAAAAAATTACTGTGTTTTTTTTTTTTTTTGGATGAGCTAATTCCACTGAAAAACATAGAAAAATATGCGTCCTTAATCTGAGCAGGTTTGCATATCCACAAACCTGACTCGTACTTCGAGCCACCTCCTGCCTGTCTCCATGGAAATGTTTATCCTCTGGTTATAATATTCCACAGTATGGCATAAAACGTATTCATGGAGAATGTTCAAAGGTGGTTTAATTTTTAAGTTACATACTGCTGCTTTAAATCAACTAATTTAACATTTGGGAAACTGAAAATTCTCTGATGTGTGCTGACATGATCCCAATTTCTATGGTATTTTGAGCCACTTCCACAAAAAGCTATAGATATAACAGTCCTACATCACCGACATGTTTTGTGCTAAATCCATTGACCTTGAAGTAAAAGGACATCGAGGTCTTCTCTTTGGCACTTCATCATCTGCTTGAAATGGATGAAAAAAGAGCAAAAAAAATAAGTTGTTATATATAAGAAAAAATATCTGACAACTGAGAATGTTACCAAATGTAAATCTAAATATAAATTTGACTAGAAGAATAATTTTTAGCATGAGAGATGTGTTTCAATTGCCTGCATTGTAGAGTAACAAGACTAGACCAGACTAGACCAGACTAACAAAAATGTTAGTCTGGTCACCACTCTCTGTGACAGCTCCAGAAAAACCTGCACTCAGATTGACGACTGTAAAACAGGAGTTCACTGATCATCAATTAGAACAGAATCAAACTTCTCTCAGATTAACGACGTTTTGAGCTTCGATCATTGCAGACATCTGTTTTGTCCTTTCTTTTTTCCTTCATTTGTTTTGATGTGGATGGACCGTCCGTGTGTCTGCCTGTCAGTCACACTCATCTGAACTCAGCTAAATGAAACCCGTGACCAGATAAACCTGTGATAAAACAATCCAAGCACTCGCATGTCTGGACTGAAATATGGATTTTCTTGTGTCAATCCACCCAAGTGTCGACAACACGCGCCTGAACACAACACTCCATGACAGCGATGACAGCGATGAGCAGATTGTTGTCCTACAGACCAAAGCTATGTTAAGCTATGATTCTCATGTCTCGCGATGGAAAGGCTCGTGGGGGTCTTATTTTAACAAAGCCTTCAAGAAAATGTCCCTGAATGAATGCTCTCTCACGCTGCGGTGACAGGGACTTTCTGCTTTTATTATAGTCATGACAAAAGCTTTCTCCGAGGACCAGTAGATCTGAGGCTGGATCCATATGTTCCACACTGAAAGGAGGAAGTTGGACACGGCGTACTTCTCAGAGAATATATTCAAACATTCTATCTGTTAAATAAAACAATGGCCATTGTAACATGACCTTTTCTTCATTTACTCTTCAATATTTAATCAAATACTATCTTTCTGTGTCCTCAGATGTAAAGTAAACATGTTCAAATCAGCTGGGTCTCTGATGACAACTAGAATGAATTGGATTTATTCATTACTTACATGAAATTCTTCTGTTTACATGACATGCTCCTTGGTCAATAGTGTTTGCATAAGCTCAGTGCTCAGAGCAACCATCCTTGACTCAAGCTCTGTACTGCATTCATGCCAACTAACCTTGGAAAAAAACTGTTAAATACAATGAAAACTACATTGCTTTAGCCTTGATTGCAGCACGCATTCGCTGTGGCATTGTTTCAGTATGCTTCTATGATGTCAAAACATGTCATTCCGGTGTTGCATTAATGTTTTACCAAGGTCTTGTATTTATGGTGGAGAGAGTGACAATCTGGATTAGCTTGTGCGTCTCCATAGAGATTTCCTTTGTTTGATGCTAATGATTTGACCCTTCTCAAACTCACTCACATCTTTTCCACGACCACAGGATTGTTGTTACAGAAATGAGAAGCCACTCACTGCATCAGTTTGGTACATTAAGGAACATGATGCTTCTTTTTATATTGTTATTAGCCTTTAAACATGCCTTTGAGCACCTTACGTTTTGCATCTCATGTTTTAGAAATAAAGTTTAGAAAAACAAAATTACCGTACAATTCGGACTATAAGCCGACAAATACTTTTTTACTCATAATTTCAACCCTGTGGCTTATACAGAGATGCGGCTAATTTATGTATTTTTACGGGAACGGCCTCTGGGGGCGCTCTAGCAGGAAGTGCAAGAGTTTGACAGACCGGAGTGTGGAGGAATACAATAGTTTGACTGTGTTTTCAACAGTCAGTTTGCATCATCACCGTCATCACAGAAAACACACAAAGAAATGCATATGACGCAGCTTTTAAGTTAAAAGTGATCGATGTGGAGCCAGAGAAGGAAACAGAGCTGTTGCACGTGAGCTCGTCATCCATGAATCGATGGTGAGACGTCGAGTGAAGAGCGACTCAATGCACTGCCGTGTTACAGGTGCTGTTTGGAAAAAGGCATGTGTTCAATTAAAACTGTGCGTGTTCCATCCTCCTGTGTAAATGTCTCATGTTACAACGTGGACACCTGCGGCTTACAGACAGGTGCGGCCTGTACATGTACAAAGTTGTTTTTCTTTGTAAAAATGGCTGGTGCAGCTTATACTCAGGTGCACTCAATAATCCGAATTTCACATCTACTGGCTGCATAGCGCTTACACAGTTACACATTGATCGAGGGAGCTCAGCAGGAAGTGTTTTTGACGGTCGGAGGGAGAGGATTTTCTAACTAGGATTCATCAAACAAGTGTGTATAAAGCTAAATCCAAGTCCAGGTATGTTTTTGATGACGGAAGATTGTTAGAACATGTTTAAAAGCTCAAAAAAGTCACTGCAGCAGAAGATGTTCCCTCTAAGTACCGCTGAATGACAATCATCATCATGCAGCAATCATCCAATAATAGCCTTGTAGGTATTTGCTTAATTGAATCCAGGTGACAGTGTATGCTGAGATTGTTTTTGCTCAACGTTGCCCTGATGAACTACACACTGTGCACTACTATTCAAGGACTGCACACTGTTCATGCCAGTTCACTGGATAATTATGTGTAAAACGCTGCACAGGTGTGGAGTGGGAGTAGAGATTTGTCTCTTGCAAGAATAACCTGCATCAGAAAGAAATAAGCTACACCCGGATGGTTCTGTTCTTTTCTGTTGATGACATAGAACAGGGTCGGGATAAATACATGCTTACAAAATGTTTTCTGACGACACATATTAGTGACTTTTCTGAGCTTTTAACCATGTTCTAACAATTTTCTGTCACCAAAAACATACCTGGAGTTGCATTTAGCTTCATTCATGCTGGTTAGATGAAAGTCTTCTTCCTTCCAACCACCAAAAACATTTTTTTTTTTCAATGTGATGTAGCTCTTTGAATCTTCTGCTGTTTTTAAATCTTTATATCATTGGCACAATCGTTTTGAGCATTTCTGCATCTAAACACGTTCACTGAAACTGTTAGACCGATTAGCATCTCACGCAGTAATAACAAACTAAATTCTGTACTTATCGTACTTTGTTACTAGATTTGAGGTGAAGTTCAAGGTTTTGGAAGGTTTTGGAGATAAAGCAGGATGTTTCCGAATTGAGATGGTTTGGACAAGTGCAGAGGAGCAGTAGAAATATCTGAAGTTGGACCTAGAGGAAGAGCAAGAGGAGACTGAAGGCACGTTTGGACTGAATCTACACTGACCGATTCACCTTGGAGCTCTTCAGCACGGATACAGTCAATCGTGCCATGAAAGGTTCTACTGCGACGTCTAATGGAGAGCTGCAGGTCATTCCACGTTGCTGCGGCCACAATTACTACTCTTTCAGAAAGAGACCGTTCGTTGATACTGTGCGTTGCATGATTAAGGCATTACAGAAGAACCTTTAAGAACCATTAATCCCTTATCATTCAGGCTGAAGCAGTTTCTGATTCCTTTGGAGTAAAACTTGGCTGGACTCTTTGTGAAGCTGACACTCTGTTGTGGTGTCTGGTGTCATTTTTAATTGATCTGATCTAATTATAAATGGTACAAGCTCTGCACAGAGGAAAACCAGATTCCAAATCCCACCTAGAATTGTTTGGGTGAATATCAGTAGAGTAAAGCTGTAGTTGGCAGACAGACAGTATTTGTTTGGTTTTCAAAGCTACTTGAAGTTAAGTTTAAGTCTCCAGAAAAAATAGACTGAGTGCCTATATGAAGCCCATTAACTGTTCTTTAAATAGGCTTTGTGGGTTTTTATGGCTTTGGAGTACAAACTGACCCTGATTCTTCTCAGAAAGGTTGATTTGACCGGAACTTGGTTATGGTTTTCTTTTTAAAATATAAAAAGAACCTTCCCGGGAGTTTGATTGTTTTTTATTAGATGGCTGACAAAAGGGAATCACTGCCGGAAATGTGATCTGTACAGGTAAGCTAATACACAAAAATATAAGCACCCCCATTGATCATTTGCTTTGTTCTCAAACAAATAAAATAGAAATAGTACTGACTGTAGCCCCATAGCCTCCCTCTCGGACCACACTTTGGGCTTAATGCTTGGTTTAACATTGTTGAAGGTCTAAATTCTTTTATGGGTTTCATGAGAAAGCTTTTAGAAACAGCAGAGCAGAATTAATGCAGGTCAGGTCGGTAAATGAGAAAAGTGTGTCTCAGGGACTGCAGATGGAAACTAGCTTTTTGCTAAATCTGGTGCAAAGCGTCTTCTCTTTCATGACAAATAAATAATAAACTAAACTACTGTCCTTGGTTTTTAATAATATGCCACAGCTGAAGAGACCATGTATCATGGTGTTTTTTTTTTTGTTTTTTTTTTTTGGAGATCCAATTGGTAAAGAATTAACGTGTCCTTGGTTCTGAAAAAAGGCACAGTAAAAACTCTATTCACTTCTGCCCTCATTGAGCTGCAATGTTAATTATGATCCTGTAAGCAGGAGATTAAAAAGGGAAAAGTAGGTCAGCAGTTTGCCAACAGTGAGAACAAGTGAGGTCTTTTGAAAGAGTTAATGAAGCAAAATTCAGCTGTCTGAAGATTTAAAAAAGGGCTCAGTGTGTTGCTCTCAAAAATATCACTGTTCAGCTCTGGAGAAAGCTCCAAAAAGGTCCAGCAAGATTGTTCTAAGATCAAAGTACTCCCAACCAGGATCCATCTGAAGGTTTAGTGAAGGGTTCAGGGTCAAGGTTTGGCTCTGGATACTAATTCTAAACTTTTAAACTCACGGCTCAAGAGGCCTGTGCGAGATACATACTCCTTGTCCAAGATTTTAAAACTCAGAATCAGAAAAAAGATGAAGACATGGGCTCAGCTCCAAACAAAGATCCTGGCTGAAGACTTAGTGAAGGGGCCATTAAAGTGCGTATGATAGGTTTCTCATTTTGACTTTATTCATTGTCTTAATACCTCTTGTAAATATAAATTATAGTTTTACACCAATCTATTTGTGGAGAAAAGTTTAAGGATGTAAACAAATTGATGAGATCCCACTAGGGAGAAAAAGGTTATGCATAATTTACACAAAAGAAACTACTTTCTCCAGGACCTGTACAACTCCAGGACTTATTGTTCTCATCTTGAACATATTGTATTTTATTTAACAGCGTTTTGCTTTTACGCATATTTTATTTTGCATGCCCTTATTTTAGCATAGTCTATCATTTTTACTTTTATTATTATTCAATGCTGTTTGTTCCTAGTTTGTGAGCTTTGTTCTGACGCTGGCAACAAAACCTCTCATATTCTGATTCTGGGTATAACACACTGGCTGTTGCTTTTCAGAAACTGATGAACAATAATAACACATCTGCACATTTATAGAGTGTTTTCTCAGTGTAAATGTGCAATGTTTTTCCCCCCTTCCAGCAGTAGCATTAGTTAATTACAATCACAGAAACCTTCACCTGCTCAACATACAAGACAACGCTCTTCGGTGTCAGCAGTGGGAGGTAATTACCAGGAGGGTTTGTGCCACTTGAGATATTTATAAACACAAAGACAGGAAATCGGTGTGTCATTCAGTTCATGCTTTGTCAAATGTGGAGTGTTATTTTATCAGGATTCGACTTGCAGAAGTGTTTTTTTTTTGTTGAATGTATCAACTATGAGCTTCTATTATCAGTTCTATTATTATTTATTATTATATGTCTCTCTTACCAGATTAATGGCAAAATTTAACACACTTCTCTCGAGGATCCACTTCCTGCTTGTCGTTATGGATATGTCGGTGGATAATTGCTTTAAGAAAGTTCAACAATCTGGAATCAAACGTGTCTATGTGGATTCAGAGTGGATTTTAAAGTCCTGCTCTTCAGTAGTTATTGAATCTTTTTTATTTGTGCATTGTATTACCTGTTTTTATTGCCTTTTGAAGCACCTTAAGCATCTTTACTTTGTGAAGGCGCTGTACAAATAAAAATGTATTGATTGTTTGATGTCCGTGGAGAGAGGGAGGTGATTCAATATCCTTTAATAGCTACAACTTTTACTATGAACTATGTCCTCTTTCATTAATGGAAAAAGCGAATCCCTAATTTAAAGGTGCACTGTGTAACTTTTCTGGAGGAGGGTGCACTTCCTGTTTGTCTCCATGAATCATTGCATTGACAAGAACGCTCCGCTAACTTGGCTCATGCCGGATTGATATGTGTATCACTCAATCTGCAGAGTCTCTCGCTGAAAGCCAAAAATGCATAACGTCGTGGCAACCAGGTCGAAGCTCAGCTCAGAAGACCAGTTCAGTTCTGCGGAGAGGCGAGCCCACTCACAGTAAAAATGCATGTAATTGAAGTCTTTAACAATAAAAACAGCTGCATATGTATTTATTTAGTAAATGTAAGTTAGATAAGCTTCACTATTAAAGATCGCAACAACAGAATGCAAGATATTTATTGACGGATCACATGGATATGGAATAGAAGTGGAACAGATTATACTGTGGAACATTCCAGGCAAAGCAATGGAGACCAGCAGGTGGTGGACCGCTACAAGAAAGGTTTCAGAGTGCACCTTTAAATGAAATGACTTGAATTCAGAATATCCATCTTGATGTAGTATACAGTAGTTTCAATGCATTTATGACCGTTTTTCTGGTTTAAAATGTATAACTTCAACTATAATTTGTGGAGTATATGTTTATTATGTTTGTATAATTAGTGGAGAGGTTTTATCCATTAAACTAAACTTTTCAAAACTCATAACAAGATTAATATTTTGCATTTACAGTCTTGTACGTTTCTTTTTGGACACTCAAAGTTGCTCTACACTGCGTTATTGAACCACCCTCTACAGACTGAAGAACTATTCACCTTATTCTATTTGTGTAAAATGTTTAATGAACACGAGCAACAACAAGTCAACAACGCAACGATTTCCTGGTCAGTCTGAAAACGGCTTTTTAGTCGTGTAGAACTTATTTTCTGTTGAGCTCGTCTGCTCCATATAAACTAATACAACAGAAACAAGACGGCGGCGCGTACAGCAACTTCCGGAATAAGGTGACTAGCCACAGCTGCCCTGGGGCTGACCGACAAACATGTGGCCGCTATTCTGTACCTTCAGCCTCTCAGCAAAAATGTGCATCTTGCCCATCTTAAAACAACATTTTTTCTGGATTTGATTAGATTTAGATGAGGTTTAATTTCTTATGTGATACAGAATATTTCACTGGTTTAAAGCTATTTCTGCCTGATTATGCAATAATTTATCTTAAAGAAAATAAATGTGCCAATTGGTAAAGTAAAATCATCTTAACCCACTAACAGATAATTTGGCTTGAAGTAAGAAAGTAAGTCAGAAATGGGCTAAAACAAATAAAAGGATGTAGTTCTATCAAATAAATACTAATGTTAGCTAGAAAAAACGTATGAAATTAAGAGTAATATCCTGAAAACAAGACATTTTAAATGTTCTAGAAATTCATTTTTTGCACAATCATAAAGAAGGTGAGTGAAGTGCTTTGCTCAAGTTTGCTGGGATTGAACCAGTGAGGTATAATGTTTGCAGATCCTCTCCCCAAATTCTCTACTTTTCGAGGAGTGCACACACCGCAGTTAAATACATACTAGATAGATTTGATTATTTCATGGTCTTGTGAAAAATGAAACATGTTTTATAAATGGCAAGGCTGAACACTTTTGGCCTTAGTCACAGTCGCAGATAAAAGCATTTTTCAGACATTTTTTGCGTCAGAGCGGTGGGATAGTAAAAGAAAGGCTGGCAATAAAAACATTCCCATTTGGCTCAACCTTCAGCTACGTATTCCAGATCCAGTGGAAGAAGTGCTCAATGTTGTTACTCAAGTAAAAGTACAGATACATGTGCAAAATAATCACTGAAGAAAAAGTATCACATTAAAAATCTACGTACAATGATCCCTCGTTTATCGCGGGAGTTGCGTTCCAAAAATAACACGCGAAAAGTGAAATCCGTGAAGTAGTCACAGCGTTATTTTTTTATTATTTTACAATGCAATACTGAACTATGGAATGAAACCAAAAATCAAAACCTGTTTTAAAGCCCAAAATGTGTTTAAAACAATAATTTTAATATAGTAATACAAGGTTGTAAACATTGTCACTGGTGTATTTCACAGTCTGTGCCTCTTGGTCCTGACTCCGCTCCGCTGTAGCCTCTGTTTCTACTGAAGGCGCAGGAGAAGAACATTGTTATGGAGAGTTGTTGGCGCTCTTTCTTTTTCTGAGCAAGAAGATTTTTATAAACGGATATGCCATCTTCGATTATATTTGAGAACTAGACAACAGTAAAGCCCCTGAGCCAATCAGGATTCAGAGCACAATGCACTGTAAAAATATCCGCACTGTAAAAAAAAAAATTCGTGAAGCAGCGAAGCCGTGAAAGATGAAACGCGATATAGCGAGGGATCACTGTAAACGTGTTGAAGCATCTTTTTGAAAATGTACTTTAAGAGTAAAAAGTAAAGGTATTTCATGCAGATTATGAGAGTTTTACGCATTAAATGTTGTAATTATGGTAAAGAATTTTACTTAATTTTGGTCAACAAAGATCTATTTGACTGAATTTCTTTAATCTAATGTGTATATTTTTGTTTGCTTGTTGTTGAACTCGAACTCAAAACCTCCAGGAAGAATGTCACCATCCACGGGACAGTAACAACCCCTAAAACAATAAAGTACTTTCTACTTTCCGGTCCAGATAAAGAAATGTTTTGGAGTAAAAAGTACAGATGCTTGGTCTCAAATGTAGTGAAGTAAAAGTAAAAAGTATCCACTGTAGAAGTGAGTAACGTACAGATACCTTAAAAATGTTACTTTTGTACATCTGATCAAGTTCATTGCTCTGGGTGACTGGGTTTTCCCGTCGCTCTTGACTGGTTTAACCTCAGTGACAATGAAGGACAGGTCAAAAACAAAGGACATAGTTTGAAAACCACTTCAAAACTTACAACAGTCTCAAAGCGAATTCCAATTTGAGGTGTTCTAACGATAGCTGTATTAATTCTTAGACAGTACCATCTTAAGAACGCTAATGAAGAACACCGTAGGCCTTCCAAGGTTTATACCAAAATTGGAGCATACCACAGGACTGCTTGCCTTGCCTTTGCCTGTTCCCATCCTCATTTCTGAGATTTCCCAAAAGATAATCTGATCTGTGCGGTCTTGGAAATCATCGCTCAGCCATCTCCTTTGTCGCGCTCTCTCATCATCTTGCCATCGGTTAAATTAGGACTGCGACAGGTCTGAAAGTGGCAGGGACAGAGCTCAAAGTTGTTCTAAATGAGAAAGAAATGAAAAAGGAGGACAGAAAGTACAGAACTGCAGAGAGAACCTTAAAGTCCATATGAAGGTTCTCATGGTTTTTCTAATTATGACTTAGTTTGATGGGGAGGGCACCTGTGGTAATATTTATCATAGTTTTACATTTGTGAAGTTGCAGATTGTGAAGAAATTCTGAAAAATAAAAGTAGCTTAGTGTTGAGTTCTAAAATCCCTCTGTGATGTCATCAAAAAGCGACGCACCATTGAAAATACAGAGACAATTTACAAATGACTGACACGTTTCTTTGACAGTTTGAACAGTCATTCAAGGTTATCAGGTATTATTATTCAAATCACAACTTTTGTGTCATTTGCATGGATTTCGGCCATCGTTTTCAAAATGGTTGCTAGGTAACAGTTGTGGACTCTAACTATGTATTATCTTGTGTCAGTTGTATTAGTTTACACGGAGCAGACGAGCTCAACAGAAAATAAGTTCTACATGGACTAAAAAGACGTTTTCAGGAAATCGGAGTGTTGTTGACTTGTTGTTGCTCGTGTTCATTAAACATTTTACACAAATCAATCTACTTTATGTAACATTTTAGCGGTGAGACTTTTCCCTCGTTCGTCATTAGCTTTAATGGAGTTCTCGTCAAACGGAAGTGCGTTTACAACAAAAGTCTGTATCTGGCAAAAAGTGGACAGGGCAGAATAAGGTGAATATTTGTTTCTCATGTTCAACCAGGAAGTACAATTATAAACAGTACAAAAACTGTCAAACTGGGGCTGCATTAGGAAAAGTGAGCATGTGACACGTGACTGATGTAAAGAGTTTTAAATGAATTTGTTTCTTTTTCACGTTTCAAAACTGTAAAAATCAGATACAGAACACATTCTGCTACAGTGAGCTTTTAACCATGTTCTAAAGGTACTCAGGAGCATGTTTAAAGGATAACAACATGAAAAATACATAATACAATTCCTTTAACGTTTCAGAAAATTACACAGACCTATAAAAATTCAAATTGTCTTTGCATTTAAAAGCTTTTAGTGCATCTGGAAAAATATGTTAATGTTTAGCTTAATGTTCAATAACACTGCAAACTCCTTGAACACAGTATAGTTCTCCGTGTAGCTTGTGTACAATTAGGCAATTTACAACCCACTGACATTTCACGGCCTAATTGCTATGTTTAAGATGTGGCTGGAGGTTAACCAGCTAAAAAAAACACTGCCTTGTTTTCTTTTGTGTAGCGTGGTACTTCACCAATGCTGAAAATGTGTAATATCCTTTTGAATAATCATAATAACAGTGTTTAGAACAAGCTTTTGTCGCACACGTAATGAAAGAAAAATCAATTACAGCACTAATCGATGACACACACTGGCCCTTTCAGACAAACAAAGGGGCTGCATTAGTGGTGTTCGGCTCTCAGTGGAGCAGCGGAAATCATTCAAAGGTATTATGGTCCATTTAGTCAAGGAAATTACACAGCCTCACTGTTAAAGTAAAGTTCAGTGCTACTTCAAGCTAGTGTTTTTTCAGCAAAGGGCCAATTGATCCAAGTTTACACGTTCAGAAGAACTCGCTGAACTCAAGAGGCAGACGTGGGGGAGGTAAGTACAATATTGCAGTGGTTGTTTGGGTGAGCTGTAGGCCTATCGACTCATTGTTCAATAAAGTAAAGGCGGAACAATTATTTTTTGGGGCTCAATATTTATTGTGTATCTTTTTTTATACAAATAGGAAAATGTTTGTTAGTTTTGGTAACATATTCAAATTTCAAATGTAGAAGGTAAATAATTATTATATTAAACTACTTAAAGTGCCTCTAACTAGAGTTCAAAAATTCAAGCCCAACCATAGACCGTACATATCGATGGACTGTGGGAATGTGACGTCATAGCGTTTGCCTCCAGCCAAATGAAGCCAATCGCTGCTAGCAGTTATAGCGGCTAAAGTGGAGCCAGACTCCATGTTTGGAAATCCGAGTGCGTATCGTTGCGTAACTTTTCCCGCCACAAGAAAAGTTTCTATCCCTCTGCTGTTGGACCCATGAACACTTTAACACTTCACTTTAATAATATTATAAAAGAGCTATCTATTTGCACTGCCAAATTTGCATTACTGTCTGGTCAACTGTACATTTTCTGTATACACTCTAAGTCTATTTTAGGCTCATATCAATTTACACACCAGTCTCATCTTAAGACCCACTTTTATTCTCTAGTCCTCTGTTTCCTTTTGTTATTTGTATTTTATATTTTTGTAATGTTTTTATTTACTTTTATTTTTCATTTTTATGATTGATTGAAAAGGGCAGCACTTTGCTAAAATAATCACTAGTTACAGCCTTAGTTTCCAGTCTATTAGTAAGAGATTATTTTGTTCTCGATTAGTCGACTAGTCAAACGATTATGGTATGTTTAGACTTTTAAATACATTATCGGTCAAATAAAGATTGAAATATGATGACTGAAGGCTTCTAGATCAAGAATATTTCTGAATAAAGTGTATTATTGATGAAAATCACCAATAATCCTTTCTTTTTTTTGACATTTTGATGTAATATCGTCACAGTCTTTGTTATAAAAGGTCTTCTAACATGTGTTTTAGAGTCTGCAGATTAAAGATCACGATTATCAATTTTTACAGTGATCGTTTTCTTCACGATTAGTCGATTAGTCATTGCAGCCCTGTTGGAAACTATCTTGTTTATAAGATGTGCTACACAAATACAGTCGGCCTGTTTGTCCACCGTGGTTCCTGCCCTCGTTTCCTTATCTTTGGTATTCAGCTCAGTTCCTTCAGTGCTCTGACTCTCCCCCGTCGTCACAGGCCACCGCCCGAGCGTATGGATTTAATATGTACAGTATTTGATCATGGAGAATGTGCAGCTTTTTCCTCCACTACTTGATCCATTTCTGTCTGTCTCTGTCCAACCTTAGTAATATTTTTATTCATTCTTTATTTATCCATTTTGATTGAGCGCTAATTCTCATTTACAACATTGACCTGGTCAAGAGGCACAACACAAGAAAACTCTGATAAAACATTCTCTCTCACACATAGGACTATTTACAATATCATTTCCTTGTGTCGTCATTTTGTCATTTGAAATAACCACTAGATATGCTGCAGGTGAATAGGAAAAATCTTAAATGTAAATATATCGATTTGAAACTTCTGCTGTAGTTTACTCACATAAATGTAAGGAAAAAATGACACGTTCTTCATCAGGTAATGCTTTCATGTAGAAATAAGACCTTTTACGCCGAAAAATGGCCAAAGTGACATTTTTGAGATTTGATACTCAAAAATGGAAAGAATCAAGTTTTTATTTCTTCCCTCATTTTGTACACATATTACAAAATTGGATGTCTTTTTAGTTTTTACGTAAACTAGATCTAACTGAAAATTGTTGTAAAAGTCTGGAAAAATTAGCAATACAGAGAAGAGCAAACTCTTGGAATAAACATGGTGAAAAAGTCACTGGAACGCAAGTTGTTTGAAATATTACGGAGGGAACGAAAGTTGTACCAATGATAGTTAAATAAGTGAAATTACAGCAGTGCAAAGGCCGGCAAGAATGAAGTGGAGTTGTTTTGATGTAATGTATTTGTTGCTAACGTGTTATAGTCCAGTTATTGATTACGATTATAAATTATTGTAGTTGAAGTAGTTATTTTTTATAGTCGACTAGTCAAGATTAGTCAATTAATCATTGATAAATGTGAATGTGAAAGTAGAGTACAGTACGCACAGACCTGCTCAATCAAGAGTTGAAATGCCAACTTAGGAGTCTCAGGTGAATGACAGTAAAAAAAAAAGAAGAAAAATCCTGAATTTAGTTTTGTTAGTATTTATCAGAAGATGATTATGTAGATTGTTGAAAATGATTTGTAAAGATGACTTGGATGGACTGGGTGTGTACTAAACTGTATAAATGAATGAGGGAACTATAAACTTCATAAACAATCTCGTTTATATCGATTTTAAAAAGGATTGGTCCTAGCGCAGACACCTGGGGGACCCATGACTGCAGGACGTGGAGCAGATTGGTGACACTTACAGACTGTGCACGTTTAGAGACGCAACTTCTGAACCACACAATCCTCCGAGACCTTAATGTTAGAGGCGGGTGAGCATTACTGAGTGCTCCACTGAGTCGAAGGCTTTAGTCAACAAATCCTTCCAATTATATCCTTTTGTGTCTCCTGCAAAATGTCAAATTTAGTTTTACTCTTCGGGAGACATAGCTTGTTTGGCCCCGTTCAGAAAATCTGCTGTCCATGCTCTCAGTCAACTTTTGAAAATAGCAATCTAGTCAAGAAGATGTAGGTGTTTTGTACAGTGTCCACGATACAAAATTAAAGTTGAGTTGAGTAGTAACATAAAAAGGTCAAATACTCAGTAAACATTCTTTTTTCATTACCCCGTATGTGTGGCTGAAACAACTTAAAGTAGAACTAAATAACCATATTAAACATCTTTGTAAGTCTGTGTGGTGGTTGCATAAGTATTTTCGGTGCGTTTGAAGCTCCCGTCGTCGCCCCCTGCTGTCTCTGGGCGGAAAACCAGCTGCCAACACCAACCCGAAACCTCTCCTGAGAAACCAACCCTGGCTCTTTTTTAATATATTTTTCTACTTGACATGTTTTTAAAGTGATTGTACTTCCTTAATTTTATTAAAAAGAAGAGCAGCAGGGGGAGCTCTGTCACTGAAGTTACTTAGTAATTGCAACAAGTATTTGCAACAAATTGAGTAATGATATAATCGTCAACAAAATCAGTAATCGATGAATAGTTTTCTGAACTATAAGCAGACTCCAAAACACGCCATGTGTTATAACTAACAAAAAACAATTTCGTTAATATAATTTAAGAAGACGTTCTCGGCAGCTTTATCTTGGTCAAATTTAGTAGAAAAATCTCTTGTTTAAAGACTTTTCTCGATCCAAACAATTAATTGATTAGCCAAAATCAATTAATTGTTTGATTAGCCAAAAGAATATATATATATATATATATATATATATATATATATATATATATATATATATATATATATATATATATATATATTATTTGCTCTGTGTGTTTGCACCAAATAATCAAAATTAATTTATAGCTTACTTTTCATATTCTGGTGACCGAAATATGTAACCACAACTTTACGCTTTTTTTTAATTTTTTTTTTATGGGGAGCAGCTAAAAAAGATCATTTCTCTCATAAGACGGCGCCTTCAGTGTCAACACCGATCAAATGTGTTTTTAGTTTCCGTCGGTCCGTCCTGCAGTCACTCGCAGCCCACATTTCTCCTAATCTCCAATACGGTGAGGCCGTGTGTTCAGGTGTGCCAGGGTTTATCACTCTCACTTCTCAAAGGCGAGGACTGCTCATTTCCCACAATCCTTTTAGGCCAAACCGGGGCTGCACCACAGATTAGATAAGACGTCTCTCCCCTTCACACTGGCCATTGTACTTCCTTTATGTTCTCTTATCTGTGTGTGCTCTGTACGGTGTGGGCTGCCTGGGTGCGAAATGTCAAAATGCTCTTTTCTTTGCATCGTACATTTTGGTGTAATTGTGTTTTGGCAACTTGTACAATCTGCATTAAGATAAATTTGAGTTTTTGTCGTTTGTTGAGGTAGCATTCCCTCCCCATGTTTCGCCCGAGTCTGGTTAAAGGTTCTTTTCTTAAAGACCAGAGCTGCTCCAGGCCAGGACTAAACCAGGTCTAACCGAGGACTAAACCAGGCCTAACCAAGGAATAAACCAGGTCTAACAGAGGACTAAACCAGGTCTAACCAAGGACTAAACCAGATCAAACCAAGAACAAAACCAGGCCTTGCCAAGGACTAAACCAGACCTAACCAAGGACCAAACCAGATCTAACCAAAGACTAAACCAGGTCTAACCAAGGACCTAACCAGGTCTAATCAAGAACAAAACCAGGTCTAGTCAAGCACTAAACCAGGTTTAACAAAACACTAAGCCAGGTCTAACCAAAGACTAAGCCAGGTCTAACCAAAGACTAAGCCAGGTCTAACCAAGGACTAAACCAGGTCTAACCAAGGACTAAACCAGGTCTAACAGGTCTACAGTTGTCACTGTGTGTCTGTGCAACTGTTTGTTGGCGAAATGTTCTACATACTGTTTTATAAATGAGACCCCAGGACTAAATAGGACCAACCAATGATTTAACCTGGTCAAACCCTGGATTAAACTGGGTCTGAGAACTGCTCTCATAAGGACCAGGTCTAATCCAGGTCTAACTCAGTAGTAAAGCAGGTCTAAAGCCTGTCTGATAATGACCAGTGTGTAATATACTGTACCTAGCAACATCCAAACTGTAAATGGTCCGGCCCCCAGGTAAGTGGCCCTTGAGTCTTTTTGACTCAATGTGGCTCTTGAGTCAAAAAGTTTGCTCATATCTGCTCTAGACCACAGGCGGAGGGAGGGGGGCTTAAGACCCAGATGTATTCTGAAAAGCCCTGAATGTTTTAAATATGTTCTTAAACAGTGATATTGAAACAAGAAATTTGTATTCATGCAAATAAATAAATATAATACAATAGTAATTTTAAAAACGCGAACTCACAAACTACCTCTACACTTGGTGCAGTCCGACTCCACGCTTGCCCGTCCTGCGCTACGGACAAACTTCTAGGAGTTTAATCTGGTAGGTATTTGCTATCGCCAGCCCCAGAGTCTATCACTGATTATAACTCTCACAAACAGATCAACCACCACCAGCACGTCAGTGTTTGGGCTGTGCGTGTCCCGTTGATAACTTGTCCCTTGTCAGCCGTGTACCGTGTTTGTTTGAGAGTCATTGTTTCTTGACTAACTTCTCCAATGTCGACCGCCCAGAGTTATTAGTCCATCATTTTTTTACAATCAAAATCAAGCCGGCTCACTCTCCTTCTCACTCGCTCTCTCTCCCCACTGGTTGCTTTTGTTCTGCTGTCGGCTGTGTCTGAAGTGGGCGAGAGTGTTCTTGTTTTGGGTGCACTGTGCTACACGTGTGACAGACTGAGCAGCAGGACCACAGACAAAGTCCTGTAGAGGGAGAGCTATGGGCCGCTGGGCCACATGTACGCCGGCTACACCGGCCCATCAGCAAATCTCCCGACATTCTCAATCAGTCAAGTGATGATTCTCTACTGTTTTTACCACCAATTAAATTGCTATAGTGTAATATGTGTTTTGTCCTGGTTTCAGTTTAGGCCTGGCTTTGACCTGGTTATGTGTTGATTCTTAAAATAAAAATCGTTATTTTTTGCCTTTTGGTCTGCCCTGAAAATGTCCTGGTTTAGAGATGAAGCTGATGTTAGTTTTCCCCTGTGCCTCTTGTGCCTGTGTTTGCAACGGTCTAGTGCTGGGTTTGCCCTGATTATCTCCCAAAGACATCTAGACCTGGTTTAGTGATGGTTCTGTAATTGTTATTTTACTTGATCCACATTTGATTTTCCCCTGGTTTTTCCATATAAATGGTTAAGAGGTCTGTTCCCCTGATGTAAAGTCCTGGTTTAATGCTTAATTTGCCCTGTTTCTGCCCTTTAGCCGTGGCTTAGACCTGTTGTTTTTGCTGCTTTGTTTGAAATAAACTGAACAAAAACTAAACTCATGTATTGTCTGTGGCCATTATATACATTTGCAGAGTCAGAGTATATCTAAATGATATAAATTCACTATTATTTAAGATGCATTTGTTGAATAAAAATATGCCAGATTAAAGGAAACAGTATTGATTTAGTTAAAAATTCCCTGTGGGAATGACCCTTGGGACGTTATAGGCCCCTGATGTTTTCAGAGTCTGGATCCACACCTGCCCTTGACTAAACTCAACCAAGACTGAACCAGGTTTAAACCAGGTCTGAAGCACCTCTGATAACAACTGCAGACCAGGAACTCCACACAAGTACTGCAGTTTTAGAGATTCTCTGCAGTCGTCAAATAAATCACGCTTTGTCCCAACATGTCACCCAAATGCCAAGTGCTTCCTTTGTCTTTTATGGTCCTGCATTGTACAACAGTGATTATTTTCCATAACTTTTATTCATGTTATTTATTATTTAAAACGTGTTTAGAGATGTGCACTGTTTCAGTCAAGTAAGTCAAGTAAGTCAATTGTAATCTATCATTTTCCACTCCACTGCTTTATCCCACATGATGTCTAAACATTTTTGTCGTAGTGGGCAAAAAAGTAATTACTTCAAAGGTCAAATGCATTCATGTTTTGGATGTACAGAACTCATATGCAAAGACATTTACGATTAGATTTAATTATGGTGCTATTAAGGAGGTTTCAAAAGTTGTTATCTGGACACTGTTTTGAAAAGCAAGGCATTAGGGTTAAGTAATTTTCAATCAGTAGAGCTGGTCTACTGATTGAAAATGACTTCTGAAACAAAACAAAACAGTCCAGATGACGACCTTTGGAACCTTTTTTACGATGGAACACTCCTGGACAAATGAGGTATTGCATCGACTATTAAAGTCTCTTAGAAAGTGTCTCTTTATGTCCACTGGTTGGTCCTGATTTTGGGCCTGTCACAGAAGAATAATCCTTTCTTTTGAGACTCGTTGCACAGCCCTAAGATTGTACACGATGCATAATTTATGAACACGTCAACAAGAACAAAACTTGGTTCTTGCTACATCTCGCCAATCAACACGCTGCACAATGGTGAGACTTAATGTTGTGGAATCTTATGCACATTAATTGCTGCGAAAAACATGCCTCAGACTGTCAAAATGTTAACTTCTTGTCTTTGCAACAGATTCCGTCTTTGCGTTGGTATGCGTGTCTCCTATGGCTTGTATAAATGTTTTAAAATGTTTTGCATTGCATATATCACAGAAGCATGTTAATCAATATTTCATTGCTTTATCAAATCCCACTTGGAAATGTTCAATATTTGAAAGCTATTTGCATTAAAGAAATGGTTTGCTGCAGCATGTTTTATGTTTTCGTCAGCAGCACATACACACACCATACAGAGCTTGCAAACTTACAACAGAGTATTGACATAAGATACGAATTATTATGGACACAGATTATGGAAACTTAATCAACTTTTAAGAGGTTCTAAGTAGGGCTGCATGATATTGGTAATTATTGCAATATGGCTATTAACACCTGTGATATTATTGCGATATTTAAAGGAGAACTAGTAAAAGTTTGTGTTTTAGAGTCTGTTTAGTCCAGAGAACGATGACCATCATCAAAATACGACTGCAAATATTGTTTGTACTTGACTGCACTTATTCTACTAATTGTTGCAGCCCTATTTTTGGTCTAAAAACCAACAAACACAAAACTGAGGCTAATTTAGTTTTGAAAAAGCTAGATTTTGTTCATGATTTTCAATGTCTTCATTTTAAAAACATAAAAACATTTCTTTCAGATGGAATCCTTTGGTGTTACTGTGATATATTTTGTTTGATATCGTTATTGCGTCAGACAATATTGCGTTAGATACTTTTGCGATATATTGTGCGGCCCTAGTTTTAAGCATGTTATACTTGTTTTAACTTACCATTTACCTACTTAAAGTTGTGTTGATTGATGCATTGTTTGAGTAATTTTTCTTCTCCTGCATTCAAGACGCCATTGTTTCGAAAATCCTTGCTTTCACTGTCAACAGATACTCGCTCACTGCTTTGTACATACTTGGCTTTTCATTGGTAATATATTTAATTCAATAGTCATTTTGGAACAAAGGGGAAAAAAAAAAAATCACGGTCCAGCCGAGTGGTGCTTTGTTGTGACGGCGTTTAGTGACTTAAAGGAACGAGCGGAAATCAACCTCACAATATTCAACCAGAAGTCACGGGACCTTTTATATTGCAGTTTAAAATGTTCCACAACCAGCGACTAGCGACCAACAAAGGATGAGTTCACATTTATAGGTACTAGAGAGTGCAGTACCACCTCTCTCCAGGAGGGGGTAGTGCATCCTGTGGGGAGCAGTGTGTCAGCTTGTTGGAAAGAAATGAGCAAAAATGACAGCAGGTTTCGATAAATAGTTACTGAAATTTGAAGTTTGGAGCAGCAACTATGACTGATACAAAGAACAAGACTAGAAATTGATTAAATTCAGGTAATTTGTTTAACATGTAGTGGATGCATTTGACCAAACTGTCGCTCACCTCGTGTCAAATTTCCCTCACATATTCTAGTGATTTTATGATATTTCCCAAGTAAGCTTTTAGTTTGTTACATCTGTGTTACGGCCCGGCTCAGAGACCACAACAAAAAGCCTGATTTAAACCCAAACTCAAGACAACATAAATCAAACTAACCCGTTCCGTAGACATGTGGATGGGCCGGGAGCGTCTGCAGAAGTTCGGTGGTTGATTTGGAGGTTCCCGAAAGAAAATCGTCCACTGTATTTGACCCGTCCATCAATGCCGCAACAGATTTTGAGTCAGGATCTTAATCAGGAGTGCACCCGGTTTAGTTCTGATGGTGGTTTGGTCTTGTTTTCGTTCTAGTTCTAGTCCTGTTCTGGGTTATAAATTTAGACCAAATGAGTTTCCTTGGCGTCCTTCATTCCTTGAACATTTTAGATTTCCATTGCAAGGAAACCACCGCAGGGCCTCTCTTATATAGGAGCCTTACATTGATCATTATCACTAGGTAAAGTTTCTCTCCTCTGAACACGGCGGGGGGTTCTATGGCTGCGAGCTTGATCTAACCCAAAAGTGAAGGCACTAATCCTGGGGTCTCAAAATGTCAAGCAGCTGGAAAGCCAATCAACTTGACCTTATCCGAGAACGAAGCTATTGTAAGACTTTCATACTCAATTAAAAGAGCCAGAGGATAAGTGGTACAATCTTATAGAAATGTAGCATACGTGCTGAGAGGAACTGAAGGCTATGGATGTGGACAAAATTACACGCCGTTTAAAGACAAAAAAGATATTTGAACCAGAAAAATGCGTCGAAGGGTGCGCAATGTTAATGTTTCATGCTTTGCTTGTCTTGTTTGATGACTTTCACGTACTGAGCTAAATCAGAGGCGCCCGTGTGTTGGCGAGAGGAACAGATAAACCGGGAGAGAATCAGAAGAAACAGAAGGACAGAGGTGAGAAGGATGGGACAGAGTGTCGGGACCTGCTGCCGGTGGGAGATGAAATGAGC
The DNA here is from genome assembly GCA_019453435.1 of Rhinogobius similis. Taxonomy (NCBI): domain Eukaryota; kingdom Metazoa; phylum Chordata; class Actinopteri; order Gobiiformes; family Gobiidae; genus Rhinogobius; species Rhinogobius similis. Next base: position 8,162,087 of record CM033631.1, on the reverse strand, counting down.
ACAGAGTGAATTGCCGGGCCATGGCTGTGTTGACTTGGACGAGACGATGGACGATCTAAATGTGGACGAGTGGCAGCAGCACCGGAGAGCACCAGGCGAGGAGGCGAGTTACAGCTGGTGGTGCTGAATGGAGCTTCGGGCTGTGGGATCGATCATTAATTATGGTCAGAATGAAATACAAAGACTAACACTTTTTTAAAATAAACAAAAAAAAAAAAGTTGTGTAAATGTATTCATGAAATTGTCGATGTATTTGTGTTTCCTCCACCTGTTCTGCTTGGTTCTGCTGATCTAAACTTAAAGTGCCTATGACAGGTTGGACTACACATTTGATTAAAATGTACTTAAGATAAATATATTTCACTGTTTGCTGAAATGCTGTTCAAATTTTATCCCAATTAAGCCATTTTTCAGGTTTTAATTTCACGTCCTGGTTGTGAATGATGACATCACACAAGGAAATTAGAAAGTACATTGGGCAAAACCTGATCTAATGTTAGAGATTTTTTTAATTTGACAAATAAAAATACACATGAACGCCTTTATTTTGTTGAATTAATGTTTAAGGGGTCAAAAAAGTAGTCTGTTTTACGAAAATTATGCATAACCTTGTCTCCCTAGTGTGATGTCATCAATTTGTTTACTTCCTGTAATTTTCAACATATTTTTCCATTTTCTCTACAAACAGCTACTTGATTGATGTAAAACTATAACTTATATTTACAACAGGTATTAATACACCAAATAAAGTTAAAATTAGAAAATGTTAAAAACCTGTCATACGCACTTTAAGGACCGAAACACTGGAGCTATTGACTGCAGGCCGACTTATTACTGGCATCATCTCATGGGGAAAAATACTTTGAACTATATATGTTGTTGGATATATCAAAAAATTGTGCTATTTATGTCAGGACAAAAGGCTACAATGATCAAATGGATAAGTAAATTCAAAATTGTACAATAACATTCAAGCTTGTGACAAATGCATGAAACTAAATGTTAAAAAAACACAAAAAACATTAAGCTTTGAACACTACAATTGTATGTTGACTGTAGATTCCCCTGATATATTTTCAATGTAAAGTCTTTTAGAAGCCAAATTCAAAGCGGTACAAGTTCTTTTGATGATTCTTTGACAAGTCTTTGGTCCATTCTTGCAACGATAAAGAACAGTTTGGATCGTCACAAACACCAATGGAGATTTTGAAATATAAATCGGTGGAGTCGGCTTTCACTCAAATCTATTCTGCAGAGGTGAGTTTCCAAAAATGTACCCAGTAACATTACGTCAAAATACCATCAACCTCAAATATTTATAACCGCATTTGTTTTGCATTCTCTCACTTCAGTGATTTCACATCTCACCACAAAGTTTTGCACAAATCTATGCATCAGCATTTTTGTTCAAAGATGACACGAATAAAACTAGTCGATTAAGGGGAAATGCAGCAAACGAGGTCAAGGAGACGGAAACTGTGACAATTCATTGTGTAGAAAAGTCCAGCTCAGCAGTCAGTCACCATGAGCTCATATCAAGGGAAATCAGCTATTTTGAATTTCACCAGGAACTATTCTGTGTTCAGTTTAATCAAGGGTTTCTGCTTTCCATTTCATGCAATATACTGAGGACAAAAGATATAATATTTAGTTCTAAATTGTTAATTGTTATGGCAACTGTTCTAATTATCCATTATTTTGAAACCCATGAATATTTTACAGTTATAGAAAAACTAATTCTCTGCACAGACGCTTCTGCTCTAGCAACAAACTACATCAAACATTCTGATTTTTAAGCTTTAAACATGTATTTTTAAATAAAATATGAGCTCAGCATTCATCAAAAAACATCAAAAACACTTTAAGTGCTAATAACCCCAAGCAAACAGATCAGAGCAGGGTTTGAGGGTTTAACAAAGTATACTTTAACCATATAAAGAACAAGTTGTGCAGAGTTATTTTGTAATGTGAACTACCTTAAACTTTTCAGTTTTCAATTATGACACATACTTTTTGAAATTTGAAACCAGTTTTTGTCACTTTTGTTCTTCAGTTGACCCCAATCCAAGAAAGCCCAGTAGAATCAACTCACATGTTCAGGATTGTGTCGTCAGTTTGTCTAATGTTAAACCGATGGATGTTTTAAAATTCTAAATAAACTTGTGGCGTGTTTGCAAAAGTGACAATTTTAAGCACCAGTAGTGACCCAGCAGCTTATCTTGTTCCACCCACAGCTTTACTCTTCAGATTTGATTTAGCCAATACATCTCCACCAACGTTTGGCACTTCCCGTCAGTGAAGTTTTGTAAAGTTGACTTTCGATCCCAACCAGTCCTAGGAATTTTGAGAATTAAATATAATTAAATATATGCCCCTCATCAAGTGTGATTGTCTATACCATTGTTGTGATTTCTAGTGAATTTTTCTTGAAAGGAAGCTTTTGTTTTTTGTAGATTTTTTTGTTTTTTATTTGTGTTGGCCAGATCGTGTTGGACAAATCGAATTCATTTGTGCAACAGCGACGTGTTCTAAACAGCTTTAAACAAGAATATTGTAGAAATCAGACCACATTTCCCATATGTTACATATATATATATATATATATATATATATATATATATATATATATATATATATATATATATATATATATATATATATATATGCATTTTAACACATGATATATATGTTAATTTATTTTTTTACTATTTAGCTTTAATTTTTACTATTTAGCTTTAATGTGTAGTGTCATTTTTTTCTTGTTTGATAGTACACTGCACTACTTTACTGTGATATTGAGAGACCTTTGTGATGATCGGGGGGCATGTTATTGGGGGCCCAAGGCAACTGTGGCCTGTTGCCTAATGGTAAGTCCGCCACTGGTCCCAACAAAACAAAACTTCTATGGAATGCTGAGCGTTAGAGTGCTTAAGATAGACTCACTAACGTTGTTAAAGTATTACTAGTATATAAGTCATGCGCTTGTAACGCTGACATAAGTTCTCATTTTAGGTTGAAATCTTGAAATTGTTCCTTTGTCAACAGTGAATGGACATGAGCTCATTGGAACATGTGAAAGTAATGACTCACTCCAAGGCCGTTCAGTATGTGGATAGACCAAAGGGAAATATGAAATCCAACGATTTAATCAAATTTAGATAGTAAAAGATTAAATATTTTAACAGGAATTTATAGAAAATAGCATGTGCAAATCTTGAATTTTTATAATGACTGACTGTGAATATAGAACTCATTAAATACAACGGGAGAAGATGCCAAAGAGATTCGCACTTCATTTACACTCGATGTGGGAGGACTTTGGTGCATATTTTGAGTGGGTTACTTGCAGACGGCCTGTCACACCAACTACGGAGCTGGTAACGCAAGAACACCCATCTACGATCTGGAAAACACTCCGGATCACTGTGGAAAAACCACTAATTCTTTCAGCAAACCCTGGAAAATCCTTCTCCAAACAGAGGTTATGCAGGTGACATCACGGCATTCTGAATTTTCACAGTGTGCGGCAAAAACACCCGAGAGTCAATGGAGAGTGATGACATTTTCTCCTGTAAAAGCTCAAAACGCAAATAAAACATGAAAAAGCTGCTAAAGTCTGATCTACAACTAAATATTTTGTCAGAAATGTGTTAGTAGAATCATGAAAACAGTTGTATAAACTAGATAAACAACAGGAACACTGCAGCTGCGCTCACATTTATCACTGATACAGACTTTGGGATCAAACACTGTTTAACTCATTACCTTTCTCTCCTTAAATAACATGTTCAAGTGTTGAGGAAATTCATTGTTGTGCATCTGTTGAAGTGTCCTAAATCTCCAACTGCCATCAGCAAACAAGCTAGCTGGGCTCTGCACGGTCGAAGCAACAACGGAGAAACTACTTTCAATGTATATTTTATCGTACAAAGTTGATCAAAGCTCCACGGACAGAAAGTAGGACCAAGAAATGCACAGAAACATATTTTATCAGTTTGTGCTGCTCATAACTCTGCGACTCAAGTCGGATTGTTCAGAAGCATTTTTCAAATAAAAGAATGTCTTCAGAATGTTTAAAATTCCAGAATGGAACGCACCTACAAACAACAAACTCGATTCAATGCACCAAAGAGGCGACTTAAAGTGACAAAGGCGCATTTAAATATGACAAGCACAACTGAACGTGCCAAAAACACGTCTGCAAGCGACAAAATTGTGTTTAAAATGTGAAATTGAACAGAATCCCATTATTAAAACATAAATTGTAAATCTAATCTCAGTCGCACTGGTCAGAAAAATCACAATTGGGAATTTTTCCTAAATCGTGCAGCTCTATTAAAGACAATAGAAAAATACAAAGTGAACATGAATCGCGACAAAATCGAAATCTTGGTTTGGCCCCAAGAAAATCATAATTTTTTGCTGCATCGCTCAGCCCTAAATTAGATCTAAACACTGATGGTTTCTAAATGTTTAGACCAGGCATGTCGAAACTCAGGCCCGGGGGCCAAATGCGGCCCTCAGACCAATTTTTCTTGGCCCTTAGTCTTCCTGGTGAACTGGCCCACATTGTCCTGATAAGGACTATTTACAGCACATTTCAGATTTTCTACAATTCTAACCTAAATAACTAACATTTTGGTGCAGCACAGACCTGATATTAAGGCACTGAGACTGAATGTAGATGTGGTGGTGCTTAAAACATCAGATAAATGCAGCTTTTTTTTAGAATCAGAATCAGAATCAGAATCATTTATTAAAGGCCACACAACAGAGTTGGTGGAATTTGTTTTCGGTACAGCAGTTAATGCTCACATCTCTCATGTGTCAGTTCCATCATCAGCAACAGAACGTTAACGTTTCATGATTGATTTGTGGCCCTCCGCTTAGTCTATATTTCAATATGTGGCCCTCGATGGATAACGTTTGGACATGCCTGGTTTAGACCAAATAAACAAGCAGTCACTTTAAATTTCCAGGGGACATTTCAGTCAATTTGCTTTTCTAAAACAAAAAGTCATATTTGATCTTCACAAAATGAAATTTGTGGTAAAGTGTGTAATGTAGGCTGCATCTGTATCAAAAACGAAAAACTATTGTGGAGTCAACATTTCTGAAAGTATTTATTCAGTAAAACCAAATCAGAAAGGCAAAGTTTCTGTCATAATTTCTTTCTCGCTCTAAATAAATCAGGCAAAACTTATTTTTTAATTATTTCTCCCCAGGCTCTGACACTCTGTCTGAGTGTTTTTCATTTGACAAAACACCTTGATTTTCATATTTTGTGGCATTCTGAGGTTATTAAGTGAAATCATGTAATTTTTCTCTTCACTTTTTCCTCTGCTCTGTGTCTTTCTTTACAAAATTATAAAAAACAAACCATAGCAACACCATTTTTTTGTCCATATCAAATATATATAACATTTCCTGGTGGAGGTTTGTCATGCTTGACTTTGATTATGGAAGTTTCTATTGATCAAAAATATCACTGCTTTCCCGACAAAGGAAAAAATTGAATAAAAGCTAACAAACTTCCACCAGAAAAGCTACAAAGTGCACCTTTAAGAGACCTTTACAGGAACAGACAATCGTATTTTTTTTTTTTTTTGTTCTTCCACGTTCCAATCAGGCGAGTATACAGTGATCAATAAAGTCAGACAAAAGTAAAACTGCTTGCTCATAAGATGACCACGTCTGCTGTTTTAGTTCACTCTCTCAAGTCTAAAAATACTCCTTACTGTAAACGTCTACGGGTGGAGGAAGTGTGGGTGGGACCACTAGAGGGGGCTGTCAAACAGAAGTGAAACTCAAGTGCTTCTGTCAGCAACAAAACTTCTCACATCCACCAGACTTCTTAGTACCGTTTTGACACATTCAGGAATAAAAAACACATGTGTGACATAGATACAGTGCAAAGTTCAGGTTTGGTGATGGTTTTAAAGGTGCACTGTGTAATGTTTCTGGTGGAGGGGTCTGCACCTGCACGAATGTTTAACAATATGACATTAAACTTATCTATCTCCATGGAAACAACAAGTGACGCCATCAGGCCGAGTCAGAGAGCTGGAGTCTCATTTATAAAACTTAAGACGAGACGTTACAGGTGAAAAGGAAAAAATCTTAAATTTAATTATATCAATTTGAAACGTCTCCTGTAGTTTACTCACATAAAAGAACAAATATATTACATACGTTTTTCATCAGGTCATGTTTTCATGTAGAAATAAGGCGTTTAATGTGTAAAAATGGCCAAAATTGCACATATCTGGGACATTTAAATCTGAAAAATGGACAGAACCAGGTTTAAATTTGTTGATTCATTTTGTACATATTACAAAAAAAATACGGATAGGATTTTGGTTTTCTTATTTAGTTTTTAACTAGACTGGACCTAAAAATTCGAATTTCTCTGCATTGTCATGACTTAAAACTTCAATAAATCACTTTTAGAATTAGATATAAAAAAAATCCTTCTGTTTATCCCCATGGTGTGTGCTCATTGGCGCATGAATCAAATCAAATCAAATCAATTTATTTTTATAATGCCCAAAATCACAACAACAGTTGCCTCGATGGGCCACAGGTAAAAGCAGTTCAGATAACTGTCCCAGAATGCCCCTGTCCTTTGACCCTCCTTCGCGGCGAGGAAAAACTACAAAAACCCCCATGGGAAAAAGTAGAAACCTCGGGGAGAACCACAGTGAAGGAGAGATCCTACTCCCACGGACGGACAGGCTGCAGATGAACTAGGACTGACATCCACTTGGACTGTGGAGCCAGAACCACTCAAGAGGGAGGTGGCTTTAAAGAGTTCCTCCAGGCGGACGAGGAGCAGTCCACCAGTGTAGAGAGATCCCTCCAGCAGGAGATGAGGAACAGTTCATCTAAAGTAAAAGGAGTTCGTCCAGGCAGACGAGGTGTGGCTAATCCAGCTGTCCAGGCGGGTGGCGCATAGATCCTCCAGACAGGTGGGGGTGGGGGGGTCATCACTGGAGCAGCCGCCGCAGTGTCTGAAACAGTCTCCACTCCCCGGGGGAAGTGGAGAGAAAGAGAAACATGTGAACAGCAATGAACAGACTACAGTTGAAGTAATATTAAATATTAGGTATAAAGTAGGAAGAACCAGAGGATAGTGTTCAAGCTGCCATACTTCCCCCAGCAGAATTGCTCCAAGGGCAGCGTAGCTAAAACTGTAGGTTTTTATTTCTGTTCCTAACTGGCCTGACCATAAGCTATTTCAAAGAGGAACGTTTTGAGCCTGGTCTTAAATGTAGAGACTGTGTCGGCCTCTTTTACATGAACAGGGAGCTGGTTCCATAACATAGGAGCTTGGTAGCTAAATGCTCGACCTCCTACTGTGCTTTTAGAGACTCTGGGGACTAACAATAGTCCAGCATTTTGAGAACGAAGAGCTCTGTTTGGATGGTACGCTACTATTGCATCTTTGAGGTAGGATGGGGCCATATTGTTTAAAGCTGACCCCAAAAAAGTTCTATACTTCCGCATTAACTTCCTGATACAGAGGCTGACATCTTTGCTTTAGGGGCACCACGTGACGACAATCCCCCATGATGCTTTGAGCAACATTAGTGACCACGCAGCTGCAAGTTTTTGTGTTAACGTTAGCTTGTGTGATTGTAATTGTGTTCTTCATGTTAGACACACGTGAAGCGTCTGAAATGAAATAAAATACAACTTACAGGTGTCTCTAGTCGAGCCTTGTCCACGAGCTTCTGTTTGTATCGTCCGACGCTCGTTCATGTGACTCGCACATGTTTGTGTGACGTCACTTCATATAAAAACGGTCATTTCGGTGATTTTAGAAACACGTAAAATGAACATTTCCTTCTATTTTATTTAATTGCCGATTATAATTAAGTATTATCTGCAATTATAATGTGCAATGAGAAAAAATGAGAAAAAGGCTGGGCCCAAGAGGCTGCAGTACCTCGCACGACCACTAATCAATCTGGGACACGGACAGAGGCGGCATGTCTTATCCAGTTCATTTAATAAATCCATGGTTCTACTTCACTTTTGCTTCCATTTCGGGATTTAGAACGTTTTTGTTTACAAACTTTTAAAGGGTCTATATTTTACATTTTACTAAAAGTTAGCATTCGCCATGAGAAACGGTTATCTTAGGGTAAAATAATGAAAACCACAGGGACAGAACATCGACCTGGGAGCACAGGGAGCTCAAACTCCAGTCAGGAATCGAAACCATGACCTTTGCAGACGTGAGATGAAAAATGAACGTAGACAAAATGGTTAGTGCAAGATCAGAGTTAGATTGTTATACATTTCAGAAACTTGAAGGTCAATTTATCTCACACTTTTCACAAAACCACATTTTTATCTACTTTACCAGTGGTTTTCAAGTCATTTACATAAAATAACAAGATCTTTACATGCATTTGGATGTTACTTTAAGAATATCATATCAAGTTTGTTGCACCAATTCCAATACTTTAAATAAACCAAACTTCTGTAATTATATATGACAAATCTCTGCTGCTGTAATTTCTCCTCGTCTGAATCATATTGTCACAGAATTAAAAATAACCTCTGTATCTCTGACTGCGTTTCTGAGCCGTTCAGACGCAGCAGCTCACTTCCTGTTCACTTCAGTCACTTCAACAACAACATGGCCGTGCGACGAAAAGACAGCTTCCTCTGGGGAAAAGGTAAGCAGTTTATGTTATTTCTGCTTCAAGAACAAAACAAAAAAGTGCATTAAAGTATTTGAAAGGGCCTTGCATGTGAGAGTAAGTATGGGCTTTGTAAAGAGTAATATGCTGAGGATATTTACAGGTAAATCTGACAGAATTTCTCAATGAAGTTCTATTATTTGCAAAAGACCACCTGATTTTCAACGCTTTAAAACACAATTAAATCATTAGAATTGGTAATAGTGGAGTGAATAACAGATATAGAACATTTAATATACTGAATTTCAAAGTAGACGAGGGTTTGTGTCGGCATCTTATTCAAAAATGCAAAAAAAATTCAAATTAAAAATGATAAATCAACCACTCATACATAAAAAAATGTCTGTACAGAGATGAATTGTTCAATAATTAATGGGGCACCACTTTTATAATGCATAAATATTAAAGTTGCACTATGTAAGAGTTATAGTTGAGCCTACAATAGTTTTTGCTTTGTCTGGAAGTTTACACCAGTGATTCCCAACCTTTTTAGGCTGGAGTACCCCCTAAGCCTTGTTTCACACTCAGAGTACCCCTTAACTTTAATTTTGGACAAATAAATGGGTTTACTAGTCACATATTGTCAATTATTACTATTATATTTTGGGTTTTAATTATGTTTATTGTCCAAGATACTCCAAAAAGATGGCTAAAATGACAACTAATTACACATTTTATTGAGATAAAAGCACATTTCATCTTCTTTTAAAACCTGAAACATGAAACCAAGTACCCCCTGGTAATTCCTCACGTACCCCTTGGGGTCTCCGTACCCCTGGTCCCCTTATCCAGTTAAAAAGGTTTTTATTGCCTAAAAAGAGCTTGGTTAGCTGCTAGTCTCCAGGAGATTGCTTGGTTTTATTCCATCTTCAGGAGAATAGAATGTTTCTTACCCTGCACCTGTCAACTACATATGGTGCGTTCCAAGAACTGGGTAAGTGGGATATTTCACACCTCCGACTTGAAAAAAAAATGCCCTCGAAACGCCCCTCGAACTGGTAAATCCTACTTGTGTGAACTGGAGCTGGTCGAGTGACTCCCACTTCACACATGAAATCAAACTGTGACGTGTTAAAGCGATAATAATCACCACAAGAAGTGAACCTGACCATTAACCACAGCATAAACCATCTGTTACAGGATAAATCTGAAAATAATCTATTATTTACAGTTAGCATTAGCCAAACTGTTTACATATGAGTTCATTCAGCTGGAACACACCAAAGTCAGAACTCGTATCTTTCAAGTGGGAAATAACCAACTGGTTGAAGGCTATTTTGAGAAGAAGGGTGCGTTCACACTTGCACGTTCACCATCAAAAGTGGGACTAAACCAGAACTAATCCAGAATCTAAACGTGGACTAGCAAGACCAAACCAAGTCCAAATCAGGACTAAAATGGGCTCAATTTAAGACCAATTAACAATAAATGTGAAAGCAACTTTAAAGCGCGTTTAAAGAATGTTTTAATGTTTTTTGTACTTATTACTTATTTTGGTCGTTTGTTTTTTCTTTATAGGGTTTATTATAGTTTTAAATTAGTCAAGTTGCAGTTTGTGAAGAAAATTTGAAAAGTAGAAGTTGAAAATTACAGGAAGTAGAGCAAGATTCTAAAACAGAATCCCTCTGTGATGTCATCAATAAGCGACAGTCCATCGAAAATGCAATATGTTACTTCTCTTTATTACTGAACTTGTATTGGAATTATTATATTGTAGTATATTTAAATATGATTGTAATAATAAATTGCATTGTTATATAAGAAAGAAAAATGCAGGGACAATTCACACGAAACTGGCAGATTTTCCTGACAATTTAAGTGTTCATTCAATAAAACAAACGCATTATCAGGCATTATTTTTTGTCAAATTATAACTATTGTGTCATACTACTGCTTGTTTACATTGTGGTTGCTAGGTAACAGTTGTGGAATTACCTCTACCTATGTCACATCTCATGTCCAAACAGGAAGTAACATTATCAACTTCACAAAAACTGTCAAACTGGGGACAAATGGGCAAAATGTTGAGTAAAATATAATGTTTTAGTGAAATGTGTGGTTGGCTGGTTTGGCTGCTGCGGTGGAGACGGCGCAAGGATAAAAAGTGAAAATGTTAAAATAGAAAGAGTTTATTTATATGAATGGGTTGATAGGTGATTGGTTAAGAGGCCAAAATAGCAGGCTGGTATTTACTGACAGTTTAAATGAAACCAAAACTATATTTACAGTGGACGAATGTTGTGGTGTACAGTTTGAATTTTTTTTCAAAGGGCTATTAAAGAAATCTGATACTGTACTTTTTAAAGTGACAGGTTAGATGACACATGATATAGAAGATTTTTTTTTTTTTTTTTTACATTTTGCCTATTTTTTCCCAGTTTCACAATTTTGGTGATGTTTCTAATTTTTATTTGTTTCTTCCTGGTTGGACATTAGCAGCAAATATAACAGTTTGAGGTAATTCCACGACTGTTACCATAGCAACCATTTTGAAAACAAGGGCCAAAATCCATTTAAATTACACAATAGTTATGGTTTGACAAATAATAATGCCTGATAACACCTTTATTTTGTTGAACGATCCTTTAAAATAAGTCGATGAGGCGTTCGTTGCTCGTTACCGACCACTTAGCAACGCAGCTCATTATCCAGTCATGTATTTTCCCTATAGCCGTTAGCATTAGCCCACAAAGCACACAAGTTATGAATAATCCAGAGAGTGCCGGCAAGTACCAACACATAAACCATATATACGTGAAGACCAAGCGTGTGTAAATCTTTTGGTATTTTATTTCAGATAATAATTAGCGTGTAAAACTGTCATCTGAGCTAAAGGCTAACTAGCTTTAAGTTGAGATTTCTGATCGTGTGCTTCTTGTAAACATCTAGTGACCACCAAACATCCTCTTTTACATGTGATTGGTGAGGAGAGCAGAGAAATGGCACAAATATCATTAAATAAAAGTTTTGAATACTTTAATATGTGGACTGGCTTCATTGGTTTGTGTAGGAGCGTTCGATTTGGCGTAAGTCTGGGTAGCATCCGCGAGCAGTGGTCGTGTCTGAGAGAAAGAATTTTGCGTCTATGATTGTTCAAACTGTTAGAAAAATGTGTCTGTTGCGTTTAAATTGTCTCTGCGTTTTCAATGGAATGTCGCTTTTTGATTACGTTTTAGAACTCTGCTCTACTTTCTGTAATTTTCAACTTTTCTTCACAAACTGCTACTTGACTGATATAAAACCATAATAAATATTTACCACCGAGACTAAACCATCAAACAACGTCATGATTACGAAAACCTCTCACATGCACTTTAACGGGTTCGGTTCATATTTTGATGTAAAAAATGGACATATTTAAAAAGAGAGCTCAAACACAGGTCAGTGTGTGTTTTAGAAATTGTTTCTGAACTGCCATTTTGTTGATGTTTTTTCTTGGTTTATGGTTAATATCGCTGTTTTTACTGGACAAATCCACATGAATCAAAAACTGGCACAAAGAAACTAAGGTTATTTCTTTATTTGTTTCAAAGCAATGCCATTATTCAATCTTAATCAAGTCTCTGTTGAAATAACTTTAAGCAACAAGATTAAAATGACAGGTTTTTGGGCCAAATCCCTGACAAATTTGATAAGATTCAACACCGTTTTGATTTGTTCTTTCAAAAACCATGAACTGCAATGGAGTAGTTCAATAGGCTGCTTTTATTTTACTTTTTTTGTCAAAACATACATCAAGAATACCACCCCTCTGCTCCTTTTACTTACTTTGTCTGAGCTCCTGTGTCTTTGGGGGAAACTTGTCACGATCATTCCCTTTGAGAAGCCTCGAGTTGTTGCATTGTGACATTTTAATATGTGCTTTTCCTCCTCCGCAGCAGAGAAAAGACAGCAGCGGAGGCCAAACCACCAGAGCTCGGAGTCACTGGATGACACACAGGTACAAATGTCACGTCCCTATATGTTCACAAACTTTATTACATTCCACACAAAACAATGGTTCGACATATTGCGCTGTAAGCATTGTTCACTGGTCATAGGCGTAACATTTTAAGTCTATCTGACAGTTTAGACCACACATTTCACTAAAACGCGGTGAACATGGTTATATTTAAGATTTTACTGAATATTTATTATTTGTCAAATCATAACTATTGTGTAATTTATGTGGATTTTGGCCCTTGTTTACAGTCCGGTCGCTAAAAGTTGTGGAATGCGTCTATTTGCTGCACTTGTCCAACCAGGAAGTAACATTATAAACTGTCAAACTGGGGACAAATTGGCAAAATGTTGAGTAAAAAACTTAAATATAATCATGTTTCACTACGTTTTAATGAAATGTACAGTCTAACCCAGTGTTTCCCAACCAGGGGTATTTGAGGAAGTGTCAGGGGGTACTTGGGATGATGTTAGGTTTTAAATGAAGATGAAATATGCTTTTATCTCAATACAAAAGTGCCATTAATCAAACATTTTGTATATTTTTGGTGTATCTTTAAAACAAGAAATATAATAGTAATAATTGGCTATTCACCTTATTCCGGAAGTTGCCGTACGCGCCGTCATCTTTTTCTGTTGTAGTTTACATGGAGCAGGCGAGCTCAAAAGAAAATAGGTTCCACACGGAGTAATACGCCAAGGAAATCGGTGCATTGTGACTTATTTTTGCACGTGTACATTAACATTTTATACAACGCAATCTACGAGACTTTTCCCTCGATCGCCATTTGCACGAACACCATTAGCATCAAACCGGAAGTCCCTTTACTGCAAGAATGCAGATCATAGACATAAAAAGATGCAGAAGTGGGCGGGGCGGAATAAGTGTTGCTATTTGACAAGTAAACCTACATATTTGCCCAAAACTCAAGTTAAGGGGTACTCGTGAATGTGAAGCAAACCTTGGGGGTACTCGAGACAAAAAAGGTTTGGAACCACTGGTCTAACCCGTCATAGACTTAAACCTCCATTTAATCAGGAAAGAGTCATTGAGATTTGATCATCTCTTTTACAAGGAAGTCTTGGGTCATAGATAAGAGTTTTCGAACTCAGCACAACTTCCTATAATTATTGTAATAACTCCTGTCCTTTTCTTTAACAAAATGTCTTCACCAAGTGCAGCTTCCCAAATGTAAAACTATACTAAATATTTACCAGGTGCTATTCACCAAAATAAGTCATAATTAGAAAAACATGAGAACCTTCATACACACTTTAAAATCTGGGGTACTCAAGCACTAATAGTTTTCAGATCCCATACTTTTACTCCTACTGGCGTAAAATCATGTTTGAAGTAACACTACTCTTACTTAAGTAAAAGATTTCCACAAGTGACAAAATCTTTGTTGAAAACTTTAAAGGCCCTGTACCTGATTTTAACCGTTGCTGAAACGTGAAAAACAGAACTAGTTCATGTTAAACTCTTTACAGCGGTCACATGTATCACTCACTTATGCAGCCCCAGCATCAGAAATATTCACTGCCATGAGTTTATAAGAACTTTTTACTACTCTCCCAGGTAATGCTAACCAACATTAGCATGCTAACGGCACACGTCCTGCTTCTAGTGGAATAAAATACTGTAAATAAACACAGAGAAAGCGTGGTCTCAGTTTCCTCATAGGGATACTTTTATAATATTAGGTGCTGGGGAAAAACTGATTTTTGAACCCACCTGGTCAAACTGGCTTATTGTGTAAATTTATGTTGTTTTGTCTGTTTATGTAAAGCGTCTTTGAGTGTCCAAAAAAGTGCTATACAAGTTTGATGAATTATTATTATTATTATTATTATTTTACTTTATTACATGCAACAAATCAAGCACATGAACTCAAACCAGTAAAATTCAGGTACAACCCCTTTTGAACGTTTGCATTTCTTGCTTAGTTAAGATTTAGTTTTTCTCATTGTTGTGTCCATCCTTTGAAAATACCAGAATCTGTGCCTTGGATTTCATGACAGTATTTGCCTTTCTGTTAATGACATTGACATTGTTTTGCCCCATTTTAAGCTCTAGTCAGTGATACAAAAGGGTTTGGATTTTATTTGAATAATGTACCAAATTGCTTCTGCTCTCACAGCTAACAAAGTTTCTTTAGTCAAGTTGAATTGAAAGAAGAAACCTTGAATGAATTGTTCTTCTTTCTCTTTTACCCACACAGAGGTTCAAGGCGATCGCTGACGTCGATGAGTGAGTATTAAAGCTTTGCCTAAATGAGTCAACAAAACTGTCTCTTACAAAAGTTTGACACAGCCATGAATAGAAAATATTTCAGTTGCTATAAAAAGTAAATCAAATTGTGTGTAGCAAGTAGCAAAAATAGTGTGTTAAATGTTTTATTTCATGAAAACACTGTTGTTGAGTTGGAGGCTGGAGCAGTAAATCAGGACTTCTATAAGGTCCACATTTCTAGCTGCTTTGCTTTACATTGTCATATTCTCTGTGGGTGAATGTGCCCACAGCTGACAGCAGCTCTGACTTACATATTCAATCAGAAGCTGGAAGAATGTCATGCAACAGTGTGCAATGTCACAGGAATGTAACCACTTTTGAGGCAAGAGATCTGTTGTTGCCACCACTTTCGCATTTTTCAGGGCTATCCAACTTAAAGGACACATATTCTGCTACTGTGACTTTTTTTTTAGCTTTTAACCATGTTCTAACAATGTTCCGTCACCAAAAACACACCTGGAGTTGCATTTAGCTTCGTTCACGCTAGTTTGAGAAATGCAAGTTACAAAACCCTTCCTGCTGAACTCCCTCGATCAATGACGTTTTTCTGATGCATGACGTCATTTATCCGAGAATCTTCTGCTGTTTTAAGTCCTTAAATCATCACCACTCGTTCTGAGCATTTCTGCCGTCTAAACACGATCACTGCTACTGCTAGCCGGCTTAGCATCTCACTGTACGGTATTGCACGCACAATTCAAGAACAGAACATTCTCTTCCTCTTCTCTAATCACTTCCAGTCTTTTTTTATTTTCTCAAACTTAAGGCGAGACGTTGCAGGTGAAGAGGAAAATATCTTAAATTTACAGATATTAATTTGAAACTTCTCCTGTAGTTTACTCACATAAATATAACAAATAAATATATTACACATTTTTGTGTAAAATGGCCAAAATTACACATATTGGGGACATATAGATCTGAAAAATTGACAAGGTTTAAATTCCTTAGTTCTTTTTAGACACATACTAGTAACAAAAAAAACTTTAATTAGGGGATTTTGGATTTCTTATTTAGTTTGAGATTTGACTGTAAGTTTTCCTAAAAATTCAAATTTCACCTAATTTTCTTGACTTAAAACTTCAATAAGTGAGTTTTAGAATTAGATGTCAAAATCTCCTTCTGTAAATTTTGTACAAAACTGTAAACGGCCTTTGAAGTTGCAGTCCTAGAGAAATCTATGGATGAAGTGATAAAAAAAGTGATTAAATGAAGTAATAAAACATCTTTAGGAGCAGATTGGACAAGTTTGTCGTTTCCACATGAAAGCCGATATGTTGAGAGAGCAAACTGACCAAAAAACAAAAAATGGAATGCCTGCCCTAACAGCTCTAAAAGTCCTACTGGTGGGCACCCCTTCCATTCTCTTCAAATCTAGCAGTTTCACTATTTCTACCAATGACTCCACCGTCCTGCCTTCCCCTCAGGTCAAGAGTCTGCATGTCATCCTCGACAGCACATGTTCTTTACACTCCCACATCAATATCACCCGTTCTGCTTACTTCCACCTCCGCAACATCTCGCGTCCACAGTCTTGTCACCTCCCAGATCGATCACCGCGACTCTCTCTACTTTCCTCCAGAATCTGCGGTGTCTCCAAAACTCTCCCCATAAAACTAGGGATTAACTTGGAGGAAGTAAAGGGCCTCAAAAGGGACAGAAGGGCCTCAAAAGCATGTGATAGTTTTGTTTTTTTCAATCTCAGTTGCATTTTATCTTCTCTCTGTTTTTGTTGTAATAAAATGCATTGCGGTTGAGTAAAGTCCTTGACAGACTAAATACAATTATTCATGACAAATGGGGGCCCCATCACCGTTGAAAAAGAGGAAAATCATTGCTCACATTTTAGCCAACTTCTTAACAAACAAAACTAGTAATTATATTTTGAAATTGGTGTTTTTTCTTATTGTAATAATACGTTTTGAGAGGTTTGTGAAATTGGTCTTGTAGTTATTGCAAGGACACACACTACTGTATGCTAGGGCTGCACAATTCATTGAAATTGCAATTTGAATAGACTCAAAACTTACCTGTTCACACAATCCTACGCCACATAAAACTCGCGGCATCATCCAGTTTTGTATTGTGTGTTTTATTCTGTTGTTTTCAAAGGACACATTCTGCTACAGTGACTTTTTTGAGCTTTTTTTAAACCCTGTTCTAAATGTTCCAACATCAAAAACACACCTGAAGTTGTATTTAGCTTCATTCACGCTGATTTGAGGAATGCTGGTTAGAAAATCCTCCCCCTCCGAGCGTCAAAAACACTTCCTGCTGAACTCCCTTGATCGCTGACGTTTTTTCAGATTTCGTACGTCACTTATCCGAGAATCTTTTGTTGCTCTAAGTCCATAAATCACCACCAGACTCGTTCTGAGCATTTCTGCCTTTGAAACACAATAACCATAGCGCCTCTTACAGTGATAACATAACTACATTGTGTAAGTACTGTACTGGCTGCATACACACAGTAAGTGCCAGCTCAGACCTGCAGAGAAACATGTTCATTTGGTGCATAATCATTTTTTTGTTCAAAAACATGAGATGGCAAATTTAACTGTTTCCTTTAATGTTTCTATCCTGTTGTCCTGTGCAGTGTCCTTGGCTCTTTTGAAAGACGCTTACAAATCAAATTTATTATGATTATTAGATAGATATTATTAGATTATGATTATTATGATAATGATTATTATTATCTAAAAAAAAAAAACAAGATAAACTAAAATCGCACCCTCTTTTAGACTTTTTTAAACTTCTACTATTGTTTCATGGGGCGTCATCACCCAAACCTTACACCAGTAGAGTGTGAAAAACATGCTTATTTTGTATAACTTCTCGTGGCTTATCTCGCCCTAAATTCTGGGAAGTTACAGCGGCGTAAGACCAGACCGTGAAAAAGGACTTCCTGATGAGAAATGATAAACGATGGCGACATGACAGAAATGTGGCTTTTTGATCGTAAAAACTTTTATATAACATTTTTAGAATGAATGGAACAATAACCATTATATTCTGATCAAAAGTTTCCTACATCAAACTGCAAAGTCTCATGTGCTTTATTTATTGTGTTGTTGCCAAGGAAACTAGACATCTGTGCTGTCAGCAACATTACAGTTATTTTAGACTTTTAAAAGGTAAAAAAAAAAGGCAATTTAGCAATATAGTAAAATATATTGTTCACGGATAAAGACCAACTGAATATCATTGCATTTTATTTTGTTACACCAACGTATGAAAACTAAATAATGTGTTTTTCTTATTTTGTTGCAGTAAAAATTTGGCGAGGAGTCGGAAATTTCTGCACGGCAAAAAGAAATTCAACATGGATCCAAAAAAGGTATGCGTCGTGTCTTTTCATTCTTATTTTTCAGTGACAGATCTGAATCTAAGTCCGTGTGGTTTGATAGATGTCGATCAGCCGGGTTGAGCAAAGGCAGCGCAATCAGAAGGCCGAAAGATTAAACAAAGTCACAAATTCTTTAGAAACGTTGTCAGACACGGGAAAGGAGCTAGCCACGGACCTCGGAAATGCAACAGAAGGATATGGCTGAGGAGATACTTTGAGGGAATGTCTCATCACAAACCGAAACAGAGCGGATCAAGAGGGAGGCTTTAGAGCAGTGTGTCCCAACCAGGGGTACGGGGACCCCAAGGGGTAAATGATAGGGCTCGATAGAGTCGATTAATGGGTCGATGGCGTCTTAGTTGACCCAACATTTGTATTAGTTGACTAATTCTTTTATTTATTTACATGGCAATAACAGCAAAAACAAGAAGATATGGAATAAGTTCGCTGGAGATTTTGGAGTCCAACATAAAAATTCACAGTTCCCCAGTACTTATCTGTAAAAATTGATATTTTTGCGTGCAGTTTGGCTTAGATTCATGCAGATACTTCATAGTTTGATATATATTTTGCCACACAAGCTTTTAGTCGATTAAATCGGTCGATAGAGCTGGGCTTTAGTCGACCAAGAATTTCTTTAGTCGACCACAGCCCTAGTACATGAGCAATTAGTATGGTTTCAGGTTTTAAAAGAAGATGAAATTCTCTTTTATCTGCATTAAAAAGTGTCATTAGTTGTAAATTTAGCATATATTTGGTGTATCTTGGACCATGAATCAAAAATAATTATAGATAATAATGATAATTGACAATATGCAACTACTAAACCCATTTATTTTGCTGAAACTCAAGTCGTCATTCCTTAGAAAAACAAGTACAGTATCATAATAACTACATCTAAATTTGCCTTAACAAAGCCTGAACAAAGACTTAATTCACAATGAACATATAGTTTGTTAGGCATGATTCAGGCTTAATAAGTACTTCATTAGGGTTGGATTTGAGAATTAGAGTTAGAGTTTTCGTTAAGTAGCTGCGTGAATCATTCTCAATAAACCATGTGTTCACAATAAATCAAGTCTTTGTCCATGCTTTATTATGGCAGAAATGAGTTATTATGAAATGTTGCCAAAAGTACAACATTTGTGCGTTTTCTGGCTGAATATATTTCTTCCAGATACAATGAAGTGCGGCTAGAAATAAAGGTCGTCATCTTCGGCTCACGTCTCTGCACATTTGAAGGTCGACAACATGACAACCAGCCCTGACAACCAACACCAATCCACTCCAACACGATCTGACATGTTGGCCTCTGTTAATGGCGGATTATAATAGTCTGTGTGTCGTGTCCTCAGAAATGTATTGTTGAAAGCTGAAAGAATAAGTAACTAACATAACATAACACCGGGAGCTTTTGACAGTTGAAAAAGTAGAATATTTGGTTTTGATTCAATATTTTCCACGGCAACGGGGCCAATTTCTCATCCGTCTGAAATCCATGGATAGTTTGGGTTCGCGTGACATCCAAACAAACAAACGAGCTATTAGTCTAAAACTGAGCTGGAGAGAAGGTCAGGATTACATGGCCGAATGAGTTTTTTCATTGTCGAAATGTTTTGCAGATGTTTTGGAGTTGATTTGTGTGATTACAGGGTCGAGCCACGTGAAACTGAAACGGCACAAAGTTCAAAACCTTCTCCATTAGCACAAATTACTCATGTGAATTCATCTTTTCAACAACATCAGAACAAGGCTTTTAAACAGGCTACTTCAGTGCATTTGACTGGCATCTGAGGGAACGCCCACAAACGGACGTCTGTGGAGGAAGTGATCCATTCATTTCAATGAAGAAGAGCTGCTTTATCACCCACTGTTCAACAACTACAAGAGCAAACAGACTTTAGGAGTTATACATGTCCCAAAAACTGACACGAAGACATGGAGAAGAACGATGTGATCCAATGGCTGCAGCTGTCCAAGAAGGCTAACGGCAGCTGAGGGTTAAAAGCCACTGTGATGCTAGCTCTGCCGGATGTAGAGACCATTTAA
This sequence comes from Rhinogobius similis, assembly GCA_019453435.1. Lineage (NCBI taxonomy): Eukaryota > Metazoa > Chordata > Actinopteri > Gobiiformes > Gobiidae > Rhinogobius > Rhinogobius similis. The sequence continues at coordinate 8,141,749 of CM033631.1, read as the reverse complement.
ACGTTTGTAAGCAAAAACATTCTAAATTCTGGAAAGGGGGCAAAAGTGAAGTAGAACTTAATGTGATTTCTCTGGAGAAACTGGGATTAACCTCAGAATATCACAAAATATGAAAAATTGGGATTGGGATTTTGGAAAATCAAAAGCTGCTTTAAAGATGTTTACCTGATTTGTTTATGTCATAGGAGATTATGATAAACTCCAGATTTTTAGGTTTAACTGGACAAATACTGAGAGAAATGATGAACCCACAATAGTTTTTCATTGTATTTACAGATATATCACATACATCATGAATATACACATACATCGTGAATTATACTTTTTTTCTGAAGCTCAAATACACAACAATACAATACAATACAAACTAGAAAATATTGTATATACTGTCTATCCTTTGAAAAACAGAAGAGCAAACTATCTAACATTTCTACCCTGGAAATTCTAATTTGTTGCTTTTTTTCCCCTCACATAAATAACTTAAAACCATTAGTATTTTCATTTAATGTGATTGAATTATTGAAAATGAAAGGTCTGCTTCATTTTGCCTCCATTCAGGAATTTTGATGACAGAGCATTTTAAAGCTTCTATTTTAACATCCACAGAACAACCTGTCCTTTTCTGAGGAAATGCAGGCGAACAACTTCCTTGAAAACTTGAATTGGTTGTGGTTGTGGTTGAAATACATGTTACGTCAGGAAACATCTTAAAATGTAGCTCTGTCAAACAGGAAGTCGGCCGTATATTGGATTGAAGGATTTTACTCACTTTGTATTTTAGCACCCTTGCACTTTTTTTTTTTTTTTTTTTTTACCAAATGTGCTCAAGTGATTTTCAGGCTGATGATCAGATTGAAAAATGACCTCTGTTTCCTGATGACTACTTTTGAAACCTTATTATCATATGATGAGACATCCAACCTACAGCAATTGAAAGTGCAAAAGTAAAAATATTGCACTTTAGTCAAAGGTTTAGGCATCTGTACTTTACATAGGAATATTTTACAGTGGACATGTTTTAATAACAACTTAATCCTGCCTTGGTGAACAAATTATGTATTAAAAATAATGCAGGCTTAGAATCTATTTAATTCTAACCTTAATTCCTAACCCCAACCCTAAATATAATAAAGTAGTTACTAATCCTGAATCATGTCTAATAAACTATATGTGATTTAAGTCTCTGTTCATGCAAATTAAGGTGTAGTTATGGAACTTTTACTTCACTACACTTGAGAGCAAATATTTGTACTTTCAACTACATTTTTGAACTGGACAAAAAAAGTAAAAGCATATTTTCGTACATTTACAGTTGAGGGTTCTATTTCTTTTAGCACATTTATTTATGGTGACATCTTGCTTTTTTTTTCCCCCAAAAAATCTGGCTTTGAGCAAACAAAAAAAATCAGGTTATATTAATTACCAGGAAAATTTCTGTCAGGATAACTCTTAATACTCTGAATATCACAATTTGCCACTTTGATGGACTAGTCCTCAAAGTTTGTGTCTAAAAAGCACATTTCTGAAGGCGTACTTTTACTTCCATTTGACTATTTTTAGCTCCTGTATCTGCACACGATGGAGTGCTTCTTCTGCTAATCTGGCCTGTGCTCTTTAACCGCTTCGTTCGTTCTTCTGCTCCCGTCGCCGAAGCCACAATGGATTCGAAGGTCAGTTGTGCATCCTCTGCGTTTACATCAGCCCTGCAGCTCGCTCAGTCTTGCACGCTCAAACACAACTTGTCGCTGAATTAGAACGAGCGAGAAAGCCACATCCTGTTCCCCGAAGTGACACCCGAGCTTCTCTGCTGCACCGCAACGACCCCGACTTCTCCGACATCCGTTTCCAGATTGAGACAAGGCCCACGAGAAGGCCCCGGAGAGTTCGGGTCGTAATTGGCTCTGCGTCCACTTCGGCACGGGGCGAACGAGGGATGAAAATGTCAAGATTTGGCCGTGGACCCCCCCCCCCGTCGAGAGAAAGGGAGCGACGCATTAAATATTCATTAGATCGCGTCAACCTGTTCAGTTTGATTTCAGCCGTTCTCCACGCAGACAGGACAAGCATTTTAACGAAGACGCCAGTTTGGAACAGATCGTGAGGGACAGAGAGTGTCTTGTTATTTTTGAGGCAGAAGTTTTGCAAGTTTCATGAAAGGAAGAGAAACTGTTGTACTTGAACTCGGGGTCTTCGACACAGTTCAGCGAGAAGCTTGAAGTTATTCACACGGCATGAAATAACTCAAATAAATGTGTTCACCCGAGCGATTTAGGATCCAGACTGCACACAAATATTTTATGTTTGTTAAATTCATGGCTACAAGAACAAATCAATACCTGGGTTTCAATTATGGACGCTATTTTGAGGACATTTGGATTGAAAAGTTTTATTCATAAGAATTTGTAATCTATTTTTTTCAGTCAGAAGCCCATGACTAGGACTAAATTGAACATGCATCAAACAAAAATAGTACAAATAGAACCCCTGAAGAATTGGTTGGGATTTCAGCGCTTTGGGGAGGTTTTAGTTCATGTTTTTGTGCATAAATGTGCAGAATGCCTAACCATAAATGTCACACAACAGTCCGCATAGGGTTTTGTGGTAGAATAACAGTGAACACAAGAAAATAACATGTAAATTGGGCTTATGTTTCAAATCAGGATTAGGGCTGGGGCTAAAACATCTGCCTAAATTTAGCCCCATTTCAAACTGAAGCGGTTTCTGAATCCTTTGGAGTTTAAACAAATGTCTGGACTCTTTGTGAAGCTGAGACTCCGGAGTTTTGGAGTCTGAAGCATGATTCACTCTAAATGTACGTGTGAAACAACTTTGCTAAGAGGAATATCAGATTTTAAATCCTTCTTTGGTAAATATAAGGAGGAGTAAAGCTTGTGTCTGGAGGATTTGATAGGTTATTACAATTTCTCTTTCAAAGTTGCAGCTAATTTCACTAAAAAAATGTTTTAGTCAGGCAGAACCCAAATAAAATTGCTATTATTAGTTGTTTCTTTTTTATTTTAGCAATTTTTTATTATAATTATTTTGGAGTTTAGAGAACAATCTGATCCTAAAATATCCTAAAATATTTAATTTGACTTAAAGCTATAGCCGTATAGCTTACGGCTATATTTTGATGGTAACATGTACAGTGGCTGATAGTTTCCTTTAATCAGACGGTGGATATAAAGGAATGTGTCAAGAAAAGGTCAGAGGGCCTCTTACAGTATTCACATTTTCACAACTGTGGTCAAATGTGTGACCATCTTAATGCCATCGTAATAATTAACATAATTTCTTCTGGGCTCTGTCATTTTAAACATACTTACTTACATTTAGTTCAGTGAGTTCTGAGCTCAATTCCAATCATTAGCAGCAAAATCGAAAAAAATAACATAAGGCAACAAGAGGACCTGGACTTGGGAATGTTTAGCTTGAGGCGCTGTGAGGGTCGAGTGTTACATCTATACATCTGTCTAGTCCTTTAAATTCAAAAGGAAACGTTTCAAGATGTTATTCCTCTCAATAGAATAAATAGAAGCATACAACAACATCAAAACATACCATTTTAGATTGTCAATGATGAATATTTAAGCCTCATTTGGTGCGTTTGAGACTGTTTTAATCTGACGCAGACTTGATTTGGTCCTGTTCTAGTCCTTGTTCGGTCCTGGTCTAGTACAGGTTTAGTTTGGTTGTGGTTTTTGAGTGATAAATGTATTAAATTTACAACTATTGACATTTCTTCCCCTTCAGGGCATTCAGTACCTGGTGGACAGTGGGCTGCTGGAGTGGAACCCTGAACCCGTGGCTGAGTTTCTTTATAAAGAAGAAGGACTCAACAAGACGGCCATCGGCAATTTCTTGGGAGAGAGGTACAACTTAAATATGAATCACGGAGGAAGAATGAACCCCTGTACAATGACTCACTCAACAGAGGAAATATTGCCCACACGTTTCTACTTATAGAACTTCAGTTGGTCAGTAATTGCATTAGAACTAAAGAAATTCTTGGTTGACTAAAGGGCATGCCGTCTTGACCAATCAGTCGACCAAATTATGAAATAAAACTATGACGTATCTCCGTGTATCTGACCCAAATTGCGCTCAAAGGCCACAACGTCACGGAAGTTCACACAAAAACAACATTTCACGCAAAAAAAGTATTGGAAACAGTGGATTTATAAGTCAGACTCCCAAATCTTCATCTTAACACTCTATATTCGCGTTTTTGCCGTATAAATCCATTTAATTTAAATAAAATAATTTGTCGAATAATCAAAACGTTGGTGGACTAAGACCTTGATTTTCAACCAGTGTGCCAGGGAACACAGTGTGCCTTGAAAAAATGTCCAACTTGGATTCACACATGGATTTAAATAAAAAAAATACTATTTGAAGTGACTGGAACATATTTCTACAACAAAAAAGAAAGCAAAAAAACAATCACAATTGCCACATTTAAAGAACTAGACTGTGCACAAACACTTTTTGACACATTATACAGTATCAGATTTTGTTTACCAAAAGGTGTAAAGGTGTGCCGTGGTAACTTTTCAACCAAAAAAAGTGTGACACGACTCGAAAAAGGTTGAAATATCACTGGACTAAGACACCAGCGACCGATTAATCGATTAAAGGATAACAGCCTATCTATACATTTGCTCAGTTGTGGGGAGAAGAGACAAGATCATTTGGATAGTACTTACAAACATGCAGAAAAATAGTATGCGAATATTAACATTTAAAGGGCAAATAGACTTTATTATTTATTGGCGTTGCGAATTAGCCATGGCCAGCATTCTGAATTTTAGCCGTGAGCAGTAAAAACGCATACGAGTCAAGGGTGAATAAGGACATTTTCTCCTGTAAAAGCTCAAATCACGACTAAAATGTGAAAAAGCTGCTACAGTCTGATAACAAATATAAAAGTCTACAAATTGATGAATATTTAGTTTGCGCTTGACATCTAAAGAGAGGAAAATCCAGTAAACAGTTGTAGAAAACAGATAAACAACAGGAACACTGCAGCTACGCTCACATTTATCACTGATACAGACTTTGGGATCAGACATTTAGTCATTTTGTGTGTTTTTAGGCCCAGAAAGAATCAAAGACAACATTTGAATCAGTAACTCTTATTTTAAATGTAGCTAATTATACTAAATTACAAATACAAGTACATGTTATAAAATCTACTAAAGACAAAAAGTAGAACTACCCAGTTATAGTGTTTAGAGCTGCACGATTTGAGAAAAGTATCTTTGTGATTTTTCTGACCAGTGTGCGATTGCGACTAGATTTGCGATTTATGTTTTAATAATAGGATTCTGTTCAAAGTTCACATTTTACACAACCAGGAAAAAAGACTGAAATATGAACTGACAAACTAATCATGTTTTTCAAAATGTTTTTATCGCTTTTAGTTGCGTTTTTAATCACTTTCACTCGCGTTTCTGTTGCTTTTAGTCGCGGCTTTGTCACTTTTTGTGAACTCATTAACTTTCTCTCCTTAAATAACATGTTTCTGAGTCCAACTATTATTATTGTTATAGAAAAATAATAGTTGTGGGTTGAGTTGAAGTGTCCTTTATCTCCCTTAATAAGCTACCTAAACACTGCACAGTCGGAGCAACAACAGATAAACTACTTTCAGTTTCCATTTTGTCGTAAAAAGTTAATTTGAGCGCAAAAAAAGCTCCATGGACAAATTTGGCCAAAAAAGCAAACAATTCTACCACTCAGTCGGAATGTTGAGGAGCATTTTTCAAAAACTCTACATTTTCTCCCTCTCCCCAAAAAGAAAATCACACAGTGCACCTTTAAAGCAAACGTTTTAGTCCCGATCATTCACAATAATAAAACATCTTCCTTTTTAAATCTGCCTCTGACTCGACTAAAGCACCGTTCGGGCCTCTGTGAGAGACTGTGGGCGTTGTGGCTTTGTCCTGCTCGAGACAAAGGCTTTTGTTAGCTTTACGCTGATCGTTTTCTCTTTTTTTCATGAAGGTTTTGTTTTGTTGCAGAGAGGAAATGCATCTGGCGGTGCTCAGGGCCTTTGTGGCGCTGCATGAGTTCTCCGACTTGAATCTGGTGCAAGCTTTGAGGTCGGTATGAAAAAGAAAACGCACGCAACAAAAGACGAACGCGAAGGCCTTTATTTATTCCAGTCTAGTTTTTGAAATGGGTTCTGCTTATTACTCTTGATTTGAAGGCTACAGGTTTGATGAGCAGTAGAAAGAAGTTAATTTGCACTCAAGTAAAAGTACAATTACATGAGTAGAATTATACTCAATTACAAGCTCTGTTTTTTCTCAATTTTAGCAGCATTTTAGATCATTCATATTATACAAAACTTGATTATTTCAACCGTTTATACCTGAATTAAGGTGAGACGCAGCAGGTGAACAGGAATAAATCTGAAATTTCAAGATATCAAATGTAAACTTCTCCTGTGGTTTACTCATATAAATGTAAGAAAATAATATATTACAAGTTTTTCATCATGTCATGTTTTCATGTAGAAATTGAGCATTTTATGTGTAAAAACAGCCAAAATTTGACATATTTGGAACGTATAAATCTGAAACATTGACATAACCAGGTTTAAATGTCTCGGTTCATTTTATACACAAATAAATTACAAAAAACTTTATAGAAGAGATTTTGGATTTTGACTGAAAATTGTCCTAAAAATTCAAATTTCACCTCATTTTTTGGACTTAAAACTTCAATAAATCCAACTTAAAATTAGATATAAAAAAATCCTTCTGTACATTTCGTCAAAATCTTGAGTCAAAGATTATAAAGTTTGATGTGTAGGATTAAGGCTGCTCTTTATGTCTCTGTGGAAGGAAAATGCCTTTTAAGAAAACGACCTTTGAAGTTACAACGTCCCAGAGAAATCTATGGATGAAGTGGATTAAATTAAATAATAAAACGTCTTTAGGAGCAGATTGGACAAGTTTGTTGTTTCCATATGAAAGCCGATATGTTGAGAGAGCAAACTGACCAAAAAACAAAAACTTGAAAAAAATAAATTATTCGATTTTGATTAATTGTGCAGCCTTGGTATCATAACTTTTCACCTGGTTTTGAGTAAATTAGATTGAATTGCCTGCATATGTTTAGAATAGCAATTGTGTTTCATTTTTGTTTGATATTCTACACAGCAAAGCCACTCATGCTCTCACCCCATTCCTAGATGACCCACATAAAAAACAGAAAACATGAAACACAATGGAGATGGTGCCACTAAACAGAGCCTTTTATAACTACTTTTAGTTGACCAAAGCATGCATTTCAAAACTTCACATCCATTAAGGCATCGACCGAGTTTCTCGTCCCACTTTTTAAAATAACCTGGTCATGTATAAAAATGTGTAAAGTATTTTATGAGTGCATTTACACTGGTTCTTGCTTGGTCCTGGTCTTAGCACAGTTTAACCCTGATCTAGACTTGGTTTGGTCGCAGTTTGGTCGTGTTTTTGTCCTGGTTTAGCTCTGGCCTCATGGTTTTGTCCAATTATTATTGCACTGTGTCATGATACTCATATTTTCAACTTGATTTTGACACTAAGGAATTGACTCGATACTAATTTCAATATTTAAAAAAAAAAAAAAAATCGACACTTCACAGTTTAAAGTAAGGTTCCATAGTAAACTTTTTTTTTAATAATTGTAAAAATGTAATTTTATATAATAGCTAGTTATTCATTTAGACAGATTATAAACACTTATTAATGTTAATGTGCTATGAACCAAAAACATGAGTGTTTAATAAACCCTGTACAAAATGTTTGTAAGAACATTAATACAATGCTTACAAACAATTACAATAAGTATTAAATGCTTGTAATGTCTTACAAGTGCTCATAAACAAATAACTAGAGCTTATTAAAAAGGCATAATAAATAGTTTATAAAGGAATCTTTTTTAAAAAAGCATTCCCAAATAGTCTTATGTAACTTTCAACACAAAATAATGGTGTTTTATTTCAGGGCAGGCCATTTGTGACCCTGAACCAGGCTGTGTTTGTGGCCCATTAAACACACACTGTTCAAATAAATGACAAAGCAAGAGAATTTAATAAAGTAAAGACAAGAAATCAGCAGTGGGGGCTCGCTGGTGGTGCATTGGACGTTGCATAACTGTGGTTGTTACCGTTGTAGCGTCAAATCCCAGTTTTCACCATTTGTCGAATGTCTCTCCCCTCTTTCTCCCCATTTCACACTGCAATTGTCGGATAATGCTTTTGGGCCAAAGAAAATCAGTAGTGGACAAGGGAGAAAAGAGATTTTAGATCTCTAGTGGAGTGGGTCACATTTATCAGCTTTTACAATTAGAAACCGGGATATAAAAAGAGTAGAGGAGTTTGAGGGGTCCTCCCCCAAGAAAATTTAAATTTTCAGGTGCATTTTAGATATTTTATTTTATCTAATGATCCATTTGAATAGGCCACTCAATATATTATACTTATTGTTGTTTTTTTAAATGGCGTACTTGAAGATAAGATAGTGTTTTAGATCAGAGAATATTTGAACAATCTGCATTTATGGACCATTAGAACTATTCAGTAACTGTCTAATGTTTTTTCTATTTATATATTCAGTTGTTGCAGTATTTCAATATTTTGACAACACTATGTTTTAATTATCAGCTGCATAACTTATAGCCAAATTCTTGCTTATTTTCTACATTGTAGTTACATACTTCAGCCACCAGGGGAGAAAGCGCCACCTCTGCCTCCCCTTAAAGGATATGAAAATCACCCATATCATTGAATTTTGTATTTTTTGTTGCGTCAGCTGAAGGCGCGAAACCGTCTGCCGCACATTTTCACAGTCTTCTGTTTATGCTAATGCTGTTCCGTGTTCGCAGGCAGTTTCTGTGGAGTTTTCGGCTCCCGGGAGAAGCTCAGAAGATCGACAGGATGATGGAGGCGTTCGCGACCCGGTACTGCCTCTGTAACCCCGGGGTCTTCCAATCCACCGGTACTGTGGGTTTTATCTCAACAAACGAAGCAATATTTAGGAAAAAAAATCTTATGTAGACCTTTATAATGCCATGTCATCAGAATGAAGCAAATCGTAGTATAGCAAAGCCCAGATAACAAGCATTAGATTGGTAAATTTGTTGATAATTATCTTTTAAAAATCCATTAATTGCAATCATTTATCAATTATGCCTCAATATTCAGCCCCAAAAATAGTATTCTGTCTGTCATATATTTGTTGTAGTAACGCCTGACAGGCCTGATATTGCCTGTTTTTGTTGCAGACACGTGCTACATCCTGTCCTTCGCCATCATCATGCTCAACACCAGCCTCCACAACCCAAACGTCAAAGACAAGCCCAGTCTGCAGTACTTTATATCCATGAACCGAGGCATCAACCACGGGGACGACCTGCCCAGCGAGCTGCTCTCGGTCAGTCTGATTTACACCCGCTTTAGTTATTTATTACATTTTTGGCCCGGTCTGTATTCACCTTATTCCAGAAGTTGCCGTACGCGCCGCCGTCTTGTTTCCGTTGTATTAGTTTACATGGAGCAGACGAGCTCAACAGAAAATAAGTTCTACTTGGACTAAAAAGCCGTTTTCAGGCCTCAGGAAATCGTTGCGTTGTGACTTGTTGTTGCTCGTGTTCATTAAACATTTTACACAAATCAATCTACTTTATGTAACATTTTAGCGGCGAGACTTTTCCCTCGTTCGTCATTAGCTTTAACGGAGTTCTTGTCAAACGAAAGTGCGTTTACAACAAAAGTGCGTATCTGTGGCAAAAAACGGCAAAAGTGGGCGGGGCAGAATAAGGTGAATACAGGAAAGAGGGCTGGGAAAGTATTTCTGAATCACTCAATGTGTAAGTTTGATGAGTAGCCAACGCATTATGTTCAACACTTGATCAACTCAAACAACAGCTCTTCACAGGACAATACCAACAGGTCCACTTTATGTGAACGTGCACAGTGTCATTCAGAAAATCTTTGGGGTTTTTTTGTTATGTTTTTTCCTTTATTTTAAAAGGGGACCATGTACAATTAGAACATAATAATCATTTGATGCACTGTACCAGAGTTTACATCTGCAGTCCCCTGACAGGGCGAAACTGAACAGGGTGAACTCACTTCATAGTAGTTTATTTAGACTCATGTCTCAGTCATGTCTCAGTCAATCCAGGTAAGAGCAGTTTATCCAGCTTCGTGGTACAGGCCTCTGGTTTTGTTTTGGTTTAATCCTGGTTTAGCTGTGGTTCTATTCTGGTTTAACCCTTGTTTATTCCTAAATCTTGAGCCTTATTTATATCTGAGTTTGTCCTGCAGAATCCTATAGTTTATTTCCATATCTTGAGCTTGGTTCAGTCCCTGTTTAGTCCTGGTTCAGCTCTGGTTTAGTCCTGGTTCAGCTCTGATTTAGTCCTGGTTTAGCTCTGGTTTAATCCTGGTTCAGCTCTGGTTTAATCCTGGTTCAGCTCTGGTTTAATCCTGGTTCAGCTCTGGATTTGTCTTGCAGAATCCTCTAGTTTATTCCCTTATTTTGAGCCTGGTTTAGTCCTACTTTGTGTCTATATCTTGAGCTTGGTTCGGTCCCTGTTTAGTCCTGGTTCAGCTCTGGTTTAGTCCTGGTTCAGCTCTGGTTTAGTCCTGGTTTAGCTCTGGTTTAAACCTGGTTCAGCTCTGGTTTAGTCCTGGTTCAGCTCTGGTTTAGTCCTGGTTCAGCTCTGGTTTAATCCTGGTTCAGCTCTGGTTTAGTCCTGGTTCAGCTCTGGTTTAATCCTGGTTCAGCTCTGGTTTAGTCTTGTTTCAGATCTGGATTTGTCCTGCAGAATCCTATAGTTTATTCCCTTATTTTGAGCCTGGTTTAGCTCCGGTTTAGTCTTGTTTCAGATCTGGATTTGTCCTGCAGAATCCTATAGTTTATTCCCATATCTTGAGCCTGGTTTAGTTATTATTTAGTCTTTGTTTAGTTCTGGTTTAGTCCTGGTTTAATCCTACTTTGTGTCTATATCTTGAGTTTGGTTTAGACCCCATTTAGTCCTGGTTTAGCCCTGGATTAATCCTAGTTCAGCTCTGGTTTAGTCTTGTTTCAGATCTGGATTTGTCCTGCAGAATCCTATAGTTTATTCCTATATCTTGAGCCTGGTTTAGTTCTTATTTAGTCCTGGTTTAGCTCTGTTTTAATCCTGGTTCAGCTCTGGTTTAGTCTTGTTTCAGATCTGGATTTGTCCTGCAGAATCCTATAGTTTATTCCCTTATTTTGAGCCTGGTTTAGTTCTGGTCCGACAGGATTTGCCCGTAGACTTTCTATCAGTCACATCGCACGCCCACACACTCATAGATTCTGCACATAAAGTTATATAAGACCCACAGAGACGGAAAAATATATTCTCCTCAGACTGTAGCTGCGAGCTTGAATCAATGCTTTGTTGCTACAGTTGAAACTCATTAAATAGTTAAAGACAAGAACTCAAAACATCACGTAGCACGTCGAATCATTTATAATTTAGAATAAAAGTAAAGAAATATCGGCTCATAAAAGACTTTAGAATGCAAAGGGCTTTACAGCATGAAAACATTTGAATTCAAAATCTTTCTTTTTAGTTAGAAATGAATGGGATAAACTGCACAGATGGCCTTTGGTGCATGATTTTATTTATTCTTTAGACCCTGTTCTTGTCTTAGTCTTGGTTTGGATCTTGTTTTTTTATTCATTGTCATTATCTTTTATTTATTTCTGTCATGTATTTATTATTTTTATTATTTAACATAAAAGACACATTTATCTTATTACTTATCTTATTTTTACTGTATTGAAACGTGAGAAACAGAACGAGCCTAATTCATATACCTATTTTTTTTTATTTAATAAAGTAAAATCTGTTTTGTTTCAGTACTGATATATTGTAAATGCATCTATTGTGGTGAAAATGAGACCACAGTGCTTTCTTGGCATCTATTATAGAGCGTTTTATTCTACGAGAAGCTGGAAGTGCGGCGTTAGCATGCTAATGTTTGTCAGCTTTACCCAGGACGGCAAAACTTGCACAGAGACTACTGAAAAGTGCTTATGAACTCATGGCTGTGACTAAATTAAGAAAGTGAGTGATACATGTAACTGTTAAGTTCTGTTTTTCAAAGGCGCTGCACCCAATTTTTACAGAACTAAAATTGGCCTTTAAGAACACAAAAAAACAAGACAGAGAGGAAAACAATGAGTGTTACGTAAATAAAAGTCATTATTTTTATCTTTTTTTTGCTGCCAAAAGGTACTTTCCAAATTAAATCCATCCTTTGCTTCCACTGTGGGAGTCTTGTGTGCCAGATGTATTATAGTTAACAGTTATCAAATTTAAGAAAACTGAAAAATTTGCTGGAATAAATAAATCATGTACAAATTTATGTATGGGCCCACCGAGAAGGTTTGTACTTGGGGCCCTGAATTTGGCGCAATTATGGCAGAGAAGAAACAGCAATAATGAAGGGCGACAAGCCTAAAATTTAGCTTTTGTGGTTTATCTTAGTCGTTAAATGAAGCCATAAATAACATTTCATCTTTAAAAATAAATAAACTTTTTGTTTTTCTGACTAATGTGAAGCAGTTGTACATGACAGACACATGAATTCACTCGTGTCAATGTAATAAACACCAAAAATCATTGGTATAACTTTACTTTGTGATTTTGTTAAACAGTCAATTATGTAAGCAGTGTTTTAAAAGGCATTTGCGTTAGTTTTTCCATTCAAACTACTCTCTGTTAACTTCATAGATAACAAAATCAGCAATTATCAATCTTAAAAATAAAAAGCCAAATCAAATAACAAGTATCTGTTCCTCAATTAATGTAAGGCTTGACTCACTACCGTTTCGTTTAGTTGCATAAATCCTCTTCTTGTCGATCTGGATCTTTGTAAATCCTGTAAAATGCTCCGTTTTGCTTCTGCCCTCGATCATTTGTACATCCAGATGCGCGAAAATAATCCACAATCTCTGAAACGTTGACAAAGTTTGTTAATTGCGGCCGACGTCGTTGGTTTCAATGCGAATTCCCTACCGCCATCTCAGCATGCGGGAGCTCTATAGCAGCAATAATCCTGCTTTTAAAGAAAAAAAAAAAACAGATATTATATACTCTGGGTGGCAGACAGTGATAAATGCCACTTGCCACTTTATTTATTCAGTTTCTGTGTATTCTGTATTCATATTCTGATGCATTTTTCTTCTGCAGAAGTTGTACACGAGCATCCGCAGTGAACCGTTCAAAATCCCCGAGGATGATGGGAACGACCTCACCTTGACATTTTTCAACCCTGACAGAGAAGGCTGGCTGCTTAAGATTGGTACAGTGCATTCATCGCGTGACATCTAACCCCTGTCATTTCAGACTTGATCATATTCTTTCCCTGTGTCGGTTTACAGGTGGAAGAGTCAAAACCTGGAAACGGCGCTGGTTCATTTTGACGGACAGCTGCTTGTATTACTTCAAATACACAACAGTAAGCTTTGCCGGCAACGGAGACAACATTTTGACAGATATAACGTGCAAATTAGCGCCGAAGTTCTTTGGCGTCTTGGCTTAACAAACTGGGACAGACCTAAACCAAGACTAACGCTGTGTCAAGTCGGAAAAAACTATGAGCAATACATCACAGTTTATTGACTAAGAACTCAAATTAGGGCTGGGCGATACGGTGATAAAAATGGAATCGTGAGCTGGTCCCTGTGACAATCTGCTATTTTTGTGAAATCGTTGTATCGTGATTGACTGTTTGTGTCTTTAATGCAGCTGTCTGTTCAAACACACTTTTTCTCCTGTTGTTTAGCCTCTGAAGCCTCTGAGCAGATGACTTTATTTATCTCTTAAAGACCAGAGCTGCACAATTCAATGAAATCAACAAAATGTCTTGCTTTGATCTGAAAAACTGCCAACAATGTAGTTTGGATTTGTACAAACGTGCAACTTAAACACTACCAAAAGGGATAATGCGTTCAAAACGACAAAAAGGTGCAGACAAACTACAAAGACACGACTGAAAGCGACAAAAACACAACTAAAACAAAAAAGACGCGACTAAATGTGAAAAGACATGACAAACACAACTGAGCGAGACAATAACACGACTAAAAGTGACAAAAATATGAATTTGAACAGAATCCTCTTAAAACATAAATCACGCATCTAATCCCAATCACACTGGTCAGAAAAATCACAATTAGATATTTTTCCTAAATCGTGCAGCTCTGTTAAAGACAATAGAAAAATACAAAGTGAACAAAAATCGTGATAAAAATCGAAATCATGATCTGGCCCCAAGAAAATCGTGATAATTTTTTGACATATCGCCCAGCCCTAACTCAAATCAAACAATAAAACCCAAGAGCTGCTCAAATCAACAAAAATATGGATCCAATTTAGTTACTGTATTAAACCTGGACAGTGATATTACATCTGCGAGTTATACAACATTTGAATGTGAATTTCTGCTTTTGTTGTCAATAGCTCAGTGTAGACCTTAGCAACATTAGCATAACCCTGCATTTATAAACAACGGCAGCACAGGAGCAGCTCCACAGGCAGCAGGGGGCAGCAGAGAACAACAAAACAGAAAATAACACCAGTACTATAAATAGCTTAACTGTTGGATGTTAAACTTTATCAAACCCCAGGCTGCAGACATGTTGGATTGACTAACTCGGATAAACTCTGGGTTCTGAAACGTTGCCCAAGTTTCCAATTTGGAATTTCCGAGAAGTGAGAGCGAGTCGGAACTCAGAAAATCCGACTTCCGAGGACAACTGGAACGCAGTGTTGCGTCCAGACTGAACCAGGACGACAAAACGACCAAATCACGTTAAAATCCCTCAAGTTTATCTTATTTTCCCTAAAACGTTTGACTAAAATGAGCCCCATTTCAAACTGAAGCCATTTCTGAACCCTTTGGAGTTTAAACAGATGTCTGGACTCTTTGTGAAGCCGAGACTCTGTGGTTTTGGCTTCGGATGTTTGATTTACTCTAATTATAAGTTGGAACAAGCTCGACACAAAGAAACACCACAATTTAAAACCTGCCTAGATTTTCTTCGGTAAAGAAAAGATGGTGTCTGGTTTGATTGACACTAGTTTGGGCATTGATGTTGTGTTTTGACAATTCGTCTTTCAAACTGAGGCTAATTTGATTAAACTGAGTCTTAGGGACTTGAACTAAAGTAAAAAAGTCGAGGCGAAATACATATGAAAAGCCTATTATTAATTAATTTTTTTTATATTTTAGGGTAATTATGTTATTTGTGGGTTTGGAGATTAATCTGACCCCGATTCATCCAGTCAAATTCTCCAGAATGGAGGATTTGACTGGAAATAAGAGGGTTACAGCTTTCTTTTTTATGTATAACATGCCCAGCAGCTGATAGTTTCCTTTTATTAATTAGAGGGTGGACAAAGAGGAATATAAGTCACTGGGATAGGCTCCAGTCACCCGCGACCCCCAACGGGAACAAGCGGTAGAATATGAACGAACAAAGAGGAATAGGTTAAAAAAAAGTCAGAGGTCCCACCCAAGGGTCCACGGACTCTTATGAGGTTTTAAAGTGCATTATTTTCTTTTTGTTTTCAATTTTAAAGTCCAAACACAACAAGACGGAATATGAAACAAGACACAGCACGAACATATAAAAATATAAATACCACAATACATCCAGTGGAATTAAACTACGGCTAAACTATCTTGTCTAGCGTATACGTCCCATTTTGTCCAAAGTTTGTCGAAATTGTCTGTTTTCAAATGAAGTCAGAGGGTAATTGTTTATATTTTTGGATGTCACTTATAATTTTGGCCCAGTCTTTATTATTGGTGCAGTTTATGTCATCCATTTCTTCGCACTGGCCTCATTTCCTGCCGCCAAAAGTCTGCTCCAACGGTATCCATTTGTTTGGTCAATGGCAGGAGTTTTGGAATACGAATTCTGAAAACATTTTGCAGTCCAATATTTATGATTTATCAATAGGACCGTCCGAAAACAGATAACAGTGGGCCGCTTGGCAATCACAGTCTTTTAATCGATGGAGTTTTGTTTGATTTGTGCTTCCTCCAGGACAAAGACCCCATCGGCATCATCCCTCTGGAGAATCTTTGTGTTCGAGAGCTGCAGGACTCCAGCAAACCGGTACAGTGCTTTTCCAATTTGTCATTTTTGTAAAGTTTTTAAACAGCGCTGCTCTTTGTGAAATGGCTCCAATTTCTACATTGCTTTTTTCCAACTAATTCCAAAGTTCCTAGCACAATGAAGAGCACAAAACCCTGACCTCAGCCAGAGTTAATTCAACAGAAGCATTGTCGTTTGTCAGTGTCACATTTTTGCTGAATAAAAAACGGAATAAAAAGCAATAAAAATGAATCCGGGATGACTAACACTATGACTAAAGATGCAGACAATGAAACACGAATTAATAAAAAATGACTATTTGAGACCATTTTCCAGTCCACATACAAACGTTTTTCATCGTTATTTTATGATTACAATGAAAAATCTATTCTTTGACTAAATATATTATGGATTCAGTCGACTAAATTAGCATTACATTTTCATTAACGTCAACTAAAAACAATTATTTGATCCAATCTTGACTAAAACTAACAATCATTGACTTACACTAACACTTTAGACAATCGCTGCCAAATCTTTGTACTATACTATAGTACAAGCTTTACTCTTTTCATTTCATTTTTTCCATTTATTGTTTTAGCCAATTTGACAAATCAAAAGAACAAGACTGGCTGGCTCAAGTTTCCCACTCCCATCCTCAAGAGAAAATATGTTCTAGCACTCGAAAAATTGATTGACAAGTCTAAAAGAAACCCTATTTTTTTGGAGTCATAATTGATAAAGATCTCGGGTCTCATTTATTAAACTTAATGTGGAATTCTAACTAAAAGTGTATGTACGGGCAAAACACAAACTTCAAAAAACTTTCTCAAACTTGCTCACTTCAAGTTGACTTTCGATAGAACTTTTTTGTAACATTTTTGCACGAGCATACGCTTTATAAATGAGGTCCCCGAGCTGGAGATCTCAATAAGTCACACAAAACAAAACATATCCAAGGCCATTGCAGTGATGCATAGAGTAAAGTAACAGTACAGCATCATAGAACTCAATGAGGTCAAAGGTCTTACACACCTACAGTAGACATATATTTATTTTACAAAAAAGGGCCTTGAGAATTGTCAACAGTTGTTTAGAGATCCATCTAACCCAGGACTATTCAACTTAGTTTTCCCGAGGGCAGGGTTTTTTGAAGGCCATGTCCTCTGGGCCAGGGGTGCATGACACGCCACCACTTTAACATTTCGCACAAAATATTCCCAACTAGATCTGTTTAATCAATTGAGTTCATTAAAAAAAAAATCCAGTTCTGACCCAGGATTGACTAGTACCAAGACAACTGGGTCTGAACCAGGACTAACCCTGAATCAAACTTTGTCTAAAAGAATTAAACCAAGACCAAACCAGGCAAACTAGTACTAACTCATAATTAACCCAGTAAACAAGAAAAAAAGTGTTAGTTGGGTTTTTTTCTTTTTTTATTTGGGGTCGTGGGACGGAAACAATCTTTGGAGGGCCTGATATGGCCCCAGGCCTTAAGTTGAATATCCCTGATCTAACCCATTATTTGTTCAACTTAAAGTATAAAAAATCATGATAATGCTGACTTAAGTATACTCAAAGTAATGTTTTGATAAATAATAAATTACTACAATCTGAAAGGAACAGACATTTTCAATAAACCCAGACTCAGAACAAAGTAATTGATGAAGCACGGATGGATGGATGGATGCTGTGAAATGAGTTTATTTATGCAATGATCTTGAAAAATAAATCAAAGAACAATAATGGCATTTAGAAATGCATAAAAGCTTTCATAATAATATAATACGGAAAAGAAAATTAGTTTGTTGCAGTTAAAAGGGTGAATATCTGTTTGCAATGTATTATTAAATGCAAATGTATAGTGTAATGTGTTCAGACCTACTTTCTGCTTCTTTTTATTCATTTTGACTCTAACTCTAAATCACTGTTATGTCTTTTTATATGTTATGAACAAAATAAATAAACTAAAAGTCACTGGACAGTCACCAAAATCTCCAAGCAGTACAAACAAATCACTCTTGTTGGTGTGTTTTTCCACAGTTTTGCCTGGAGCTGTTCAGTCCCAAAGCGCAGAAGGTGAAGGCGTGTAAGATGGAGCACCGGGGCCGCGTGGTGCAGGGGAAGCACCAGTCCTACCAACTCAGTGCCTCCAGCGCCGAGGAGAGGCAGGCCTGGGTCCTCGCCATCAGGTCAGAGCAAAATATCAACCTCGTTTTAGTCTTGGATTAATGATGCTTGTTTTGAGCAATGGTTTGGAGGTTTGTTCAGAGTTGAAGAAGCACTCAAGGGCGTTTTCACATATCTGTGGAAATTTAGTTCTGTTTGTTTCTCACATTTCGCCCCACACTATTCACCTTATTCCGGACGTTGCCGTACACGCCACTATCTTGTTTCCGTTGTATTAGTTTACATGGAGCAGACGAGCTCAACAGAAAATAAGTTCTACATGGACTAAAAAGACGTTTTCAGGCCTTGTTGTGTTGTTGACTTGTTGTTGCTCGTGTTCATTAAACATTTTACACAAATCAACCTACTTTATGTAACATTTTAACGGCGAGACTTTTCCCTTGTTCGTCATTAGCTTTAACGGAGTTCTCGTCAAACAGAAGTGCGTTTACAACAAAAGTCCGTATCTGGCAAAAAGTGGGCGGGGCAGAATAAGGTGAATATGCCCCGTGCCAAAAGTCAGCTGACCAGCGAAGTTATTGTCATGACACAAAATTACAACGTGGAGCCTCACCAGCTGCGCCTTCCAACTCTGGATTTGTGGAAGCAGCTGCAGTCCAGGGCCTCTGCCACAGTTTGGTGCAGCTCCTCGAACCAGGAGAACTTTTACTTTTGGGTTCCGTCACACGTTATTAATGGAATCTTGTATTTTTATTTAGTTCACCCTGAGTTTTTTTTTGCTTTTACGCGGCACTGCACCATTGTTCTTTGAAAGCCTTCTGCCTGGAGGTGTTTGCTGAAGATTGTATACATGACGCTGTTCTTATGGGGCTGGAAAGTTGAGCCTTAATGAAGTCATCTGCCCATATTTCCGAGAGACAGTGAATTTCTTCTGTGGACCATGTTTGGCCGCATCCAACACTGGATGTTGCAATTACGTACAGTTCCCACGCGACAACGGAAGCCCTTTTGCCTCATGTGGCTGATTGCGTCATCACCTGAGGTCGTCCTGCGGTCGTCCGTTTTCAAACTTCACTCCACACCAGAGTACGAGAGAAGTCCAAAAATGCTGACCTAAATGACAAGTTTGGATTTCCAGTACAGAATTATCAGCTAGTTTGATTTATATAACAAAGGGATTGAAAAAATACAAATTACGAGCCTCAAAATACGATCTGTAGGTAAAATGAAAAACTATTGTGGCCAACATTTTTTTTGTATTTGTCCAATGAAACTTAAAATCAGGATTTGACTTCATAACAATACACATACATATATACATACACACTGAAGTGAGCTAATGTTGAGTACGTAAACCGTTCAAGAGTGTCTGGCTGCAGACCTTAATCCAGAGTCGCCAGCCCCGCAGACCTTAACCAAGAGGCGCCTTAACCCACAGGTCCGGAAGTACATTGCGCGGCCGAAAATAATAATTTTTAAAAAAGGTTACGCCGCAGTTTAAATATTGAAAGCACTGCAAATCAAAATATTGAACATTATAATCAGAAAATAAAAAAACTGTATTGAAAAAATTAAAAACTTGAAAGAAAGATTACATGCATTACTCATTCATCTCATTACATTCATAAGAAACAAAGCCCCTCCCATCCACCACTTCTTCATAAAATGTCCACGTCTTCCACACAAACAAATACGATTTTAAAAAGCTCCAGCTCCTCCTCGTGTTCTTCATCGTCAGATTCCACTCTCCATCTTTATTGACGATGGATCTATTTCTACAAATTCACATTAAATTTGCGATTAACAGTAAACTTCACCCCTAGTTTTTTATAACATGTTACTTAAAACTCCACTTCAACGCCTTTAACATTAGACATTAGAATCGATAACATAAAGAGCGTGTGGTGCTGTAATATCTAAATATACACTTCACAGCACGAGACAAATTCTAATCATTACATTTTGTTCAGATTAATCAGCGGATAGACGAATATTTAATTTAGTTTCTACCTAGTTATAAATGAACAAGAAGAGGAATGATTGAATTAAAAACATAAGGTGCCGTGTGTTGATATTGGTTATTTTTGACACATCCGGGCTCTGGTAGGGACCTCTGGGTTAAGGTACGGGTCACGTGGGCGCCTCCTGGTTAAGGTCTGCGGAGAGGCGACCCTGGATTAAGGTCTGCAGACAGACGCCTCTCAAACGGTTTGGTATTTTAATTTACATAATAATTTGCGTCATTTGAGCAAGATACTTCTGAACTGCTACCGCTGAACTACATGATACTGGTGAGCCGCGCATATAAATGGTACATGGGAATTTTACCTCACTGTTCGTTTGTGAGTGAAGGACCATTACAGCAGATCTTACTCCTTGTAGCATCGGTGAGCCATAAGCCATTAGAGATAAATTACAGTGTGAATGTCTATGGGTCTATAAAAAGGTATTCAGCTGAAACAATGACCTACATCTGACTGCGTCACAGAGTATCAGTAATACAGGTGGTTATGCTCTTAGTCATGATTCAACAGGCACCAAATGCAAGAAAGTTTAACACGATACAGTATATAACGCAGCCAATGTGTTAAATGTTTTTAGCTCATGAATTTACAGGGACTGCTAGTGCATTTTATCCATAAAATTGCAAAATTCAATATGGCGGTAATCTGTAGAGAGCCAGCAATTACGCCTCTATGAATGTCTACGTTGTAAACAATGGAAGGGCAAGTTTCAGTTATAACTCCAGTCAGAGCTCAGTATTAAGGCTGCTTGACTCTTATGGAAATCGCATCTTAATTTTTCTAAAACAGTGTCCAGATGACGACCTTTGAAACTTTTTGTACTTTGCCTGGAATGTTTCACAGTATTTCATTGAACAAAACTATCTTCATGGAGACGAGTGACGGCAGCAGACAGGAATAATGCATGTTTTTCCAAGTTATTTTTGAGCAATAAAACACCTACAGTTTAAAACGGAACCACTAAGTTACACAGTGCACCTTTAATTAATTCTTCAAGGTGTTCTGGATGGTCACATTTTGCTTCACTTGAGTTAAATCATTCCAGTAGATAATTATGAATCTCAGCTACTTAAATCAGTTATAGCCACTTATTTTTCTGCATTTACCGACATCTATTTGAATGTAGTGTTCATCTTGTTTTATAACACTCTGATATTAACATACCGGCTCATATTCACTGTTGATTATGCAGATTATTCCACTGGCAGCTAATTTGGCTTGAAACAAGTAATTATGTTGAAACCAGACAAAATTCTCAAACAAAATGAATATTATGTAACTCGGCAAGTCAATGTTCACTTTACTTTAAAAGTCAAGGTCAAGACTTTATAACTATACCTTAAGTTGTTTTAAGAAGTAAGAACTTAGACTTAGTTCATAATGAACTAATGTGTAACATGTATGTCTCTGCGATGGAGATTAAAACAGGGGCAACGACATCAAGTAAAGGAACAGGCCAATAGCAGAAGTTATGGGCTCAGCTCGGAGGAAAATGGTGTGTTCAGTGAGACACAGACATCGGTTTGCTAGTGCTTAAATGCGATGTGTTTGACAGACAATATTTACATAGTTTAAGGTTGTGCACCTTAGATTTATATTTGTAAAGTTCACAGTCCAACGCGTTAAAGATCCAGAGCCACCACGCAAAGTCCACCTGATATTTACAGTTCACAGTTTGCGCACAAATTCAGAAGTCTAAAACGAGCAGAAATACTTCAGTGCTAGATCTGCAATGATACTGAAACGGGTCCAGCATCAGGGGCCAGAGTAAGTGTGTTTGAGTAAGTGTGCATGCATATGTGTGTGTGTGACTGTGCGTGCGTGAGTGTGTGTGCGTGAGTGTGTGAGTGTGTGTGCGTGAGTGTGACTGTGCGTGCGTGAGTGTGCGTGCGTGAGTGTGCATGCGTGAGTGTGCATGCGTGACTGTGCATGCGTGACTGTACATGCGTGACTGTGCGTGCGTGAGTGTGACTGTGCGTGGGGAGCGGCTGCAGCGCCTCCTACCGCACCAGCAGAGGCTTGCACGCTTTATCTGTTTCTGGTCCTGGTTCTGGGCTCACTAGCTCGCCATCCAGTTCCTGGAGCGTCCAATTTCTGGAACCTGGTCTGTGCAAAACAGGCCCAGCAATAAGTAATACAATATTTAAGTATTACAATCAGTCACCATAAGCAGTATCAGTCACAAAATGTTGTCATAATTATAAAATCATCATATCAAATCATCATGTACATGAATATATAGTTATCAGAGTACTCCATTATCAATAAAACACTTCTTTTGAAAGTATAGTCAAAAGTACGTTTTAGGCTTTAAATAATCAAATTCATCATTATTCAAAGTCAGCATTTTAACAAACATCAATAAGTGTGTAACAGCCATGGGAATTCCAATATAAAAAGTGCAGAACAAGTATAGCACTTCTGACAGTGGTTCAATACATTGAACAAGTACAGTTAGCAAGTCCGTGTGTAAATAAACATATAAATAATGTCTATGTGTAAAACAGCACTGAATCGGAGCGCTAGCATTAGCTCCGAACACAAAACTCACAGTTAGCACTCACCAGGTCCACTTAAAGTCACTCAAAGCACACAGCGCATCTCCACAGGGCAAGAGGCGTCTGAAAAGGTTGGCAGGACAACAGTCACTGAAGGATGTTCAAACAGTGACACTGAAAGGTAAGGCAAGGCAAGGCAAGGCAAGTTTATTTGTAGAGCACAATTCGTACACAGGGCAATTCAAAGTGCTTTACATAAACAGGAAAAGTTGCATTAAAATCACAAAACACAAAAAGACACACAGAATCATTTTAAAATCATTTTAAAATAAAGTACTTTAAAAGAGAAGAGTGCAGATAGATCTTTCAGTCGTATGCACGTCTAAAGAGAACTGTTTTTAGCCTGGATTTAAACATTGTCAGAGTGGAGGCCTGTCTCACATCTTCAGGGAGACTGTTCCAGATTTTAGCTGCAAAAAACTGAAATGCTGATTCCCCATGTTTAGTCCTGACTCTAGGCACCTGCAGGAGGCCGGTCCCTGAGGTCCTCAGAGTGCGAGATGGTTCATATGGCACTAACATGTCAGAGATGTACTTTGGTGCTTGGCCGTGGAGAGACTTGAACACAAGCAGAGCTGCTTTAAAGTCAATTCTCTGAGCCACAGGAAGCCAGTGCAGAGACCTGAGCACAGGACTAATGTGATCGTACTTCCTGGTTCTTGTCAGGACCCGAGCAGCAGCGTTCTGGATGTACTGCAGCTGTTTTACAGCTCGTTTGGAGAGGCCAGTGAACAGGCCGTTGCAGTAGTCTAACCTACTGGAGACAAATGCATGGATAAGTCTCTCCGAGTCTGGTTTAGACACCATACCTTTAATTTTGGCAATGTTTTTAGGTGGTAAAAGGCTGTTGATGTTATTGATTTGATGTGGCTGTTAAAGTTCAGGTCTGAGTCCATTATTACCCCCAGATTTCTAACTTGATTTGTCGGTTTTAGAGCGAGAGACTGGAGGTGACCGCTGACACTTTCTCTCTGTTTCTGCGGCCCAAAGACGATGATTTCAGTCTTGTCTGAGTTTAGCTGAAGAAAATTGTTTTGCATCCACAAGCTGATCTGTTGGATGCAATGACAGAGTGAATCCACTGGTCCATATTCACCTGCCGTCAGTGAGACATAGATTTGAGTGTCGTGTGCGTAGTTGTGATAAGACACATTTGTGCTGAGTATTAACTGACCTAAGGGCAGCATATAGAGGTTGAACAGAAGGGGTCCCAGGATTGACCCTTGGGGCACCCCACAGGTCAAGCTCACGTGGTCTGAGACACAGTTACCAATCTCAACAAAGTACTCTCTGTCCTCAAGGTAGGACTTCAACCAATTTAGGGCAGTGCCAGTGATGCCCATCCAGTCCTCTAGTCTCTGTAGGAGGATCCCATGATCGACAGTGTCAAAAGCAGCGCTCAGATCTAACAGAATTAAGACTGAGGCTTTGCCCGCGTCAGTGTTCAGGCGGATGTCATTTGTCACCTTGATAAGAGCAGTCTCAGTGCTGTGATGAGGTCTAAAACCTGACTGAAAAACATCAAATGAGTTGTTTATTAAGAGGAAGTCAGTGAGCTGTTGGTAAACAGCCTTTTCGAGGACTTTGCCTAAAAATGGCAGATTTGAGATGGGCCGATAATTTTTCAGTACTGAGGCATCAAGACTGCTCTTCTTTAGGAGAGGCTTAATGACCGCAGTTTTCAAGGCCCTTGGGAATGTTCCAGATTGAAGCGACATGTTAACTATGTGAGTGAGTGGTGTTAACAAAGTGCTCAGAACAGACTTTAGAAATCTGGTGGGTAACACATCGAGGCAGCATGTACAAGAACTCAGACTGGTGATGATCTCTTGGACAGTTTTGTCAGTTACAGGTGCAAACTGAGTCAGCTCTAAATGTGTAGGTGGTTTTAAAGTTATTATTTGCACTGTGGAATTTATGGCATTTTTAATGCCCTGAACCTTGTCATTAAAGAATACTGCAAACTCATTACACTTAGCTGTGGAAATTAGTTCTAATGGCAGCAGAATTGGAGGGTTTGTTAGTCTGTTTACTGTTGCAAACAGAGCATGCGAGTTTTTACTGCAATTTCCAATTATTTCAGAAAAAAATCCTTCCCTTGTTTTACGTAAAATGAGGTTGTACATGTACAACTTTTCTCTATAAATCTCTTTATGAATCTGGAGCTTTGACTTGCGCCATTTTCGCTCAGCCCTGCGGCACTCCCTTTTCTGTGCCCTGACTGTCTCATTATTCCTCCATGGCGCCTTCTGCTTATTTTTAACCATTTTAACCTTCATAGGAGCAATGGTGTCCAGAACATTCAAGATATTAGATGTAACAGAATTTAAGAAGTCGTCAACATTTGAACATGAAGGATTTTCAAAGTTTATCATTTCCACGAAGAGTGCACTTGTGCTGTCATTTATGTGTCTCCTCCGAACAACTGCAGGACCAGCCGGTGATTTGGGAATAACAGACAGGTCAAAGAAAACACAGAAATGATCAGACAGTGCCACATCGACCACACTGATGTTTGAAATATTAACCCCTTTAGTAATTAGCAGGTCCAGAGTGTGTCCTCTGCAGTGGGTGGGGCCACTCACATGCTGAGTAAGACCAAAGGTTTCAAGGACAGCATCAAGCTCTTTAGCGTTTCTGTCGCAGACATTATCCACGTGAACATTGAAATCACCTGTAATGACCAAACCGTCAGAGTCTGTGCATACAACTGAAAGCATCTCAGTAAAATCATCAATAAAACCTTGGCAGTGCTGGGGAGGCTTGTACAGGACAATGTAGAGTATGGAGGGAGACTGTTTTAGCTCCATTTTAAAAGACAAATACTCAAATGATGAAAACATCCCAAATGACAACCTCTGAGTAACTATTTTATCTCTAAAAACTGCACAGACACCTCCACCCTTTTTGTTGTCGCGTGTTTCAGATTCAAACTTGAAGCTCGGTGGAGTCGCTTCTATTAGGACTACATTCCCCGTGTTTTTGTCAAGCCATGTTTCAGTTAAAAACATAAAATCAAGATTATAAGAAGATATAAAATCATTAATTAAAAGTGATTTGTTACATAATGATCTGACATTAAGCACAGCAAGTTTCAGTTTGGTTTCAATGTGACTGGACGTTATCTTTTCACAGGGAATATGAATTAAATTTCTAAGATTGGACAGTCTAACTGTCCTTCTGTTCTCCAGTCTGTGTGACGTGACTACAGATATAACACAGGGCCCCGGGTTTGTTTGACCATTTTCATGACCATAAGTCCCGGCAACGCTGAGACCCACTACATCCTAGCTATGGGAGATAACAGTTCTGGGGGGAGGTGGGGGAGAGCGGCGAAGGGGGAGACCTGGAGGAGGTTTGGGCAAAGGCTGAGTGGGGAGAGCTGGAAGGGGTTTGGGTGATGGACCAGGTGAAAGGCGAGGGGGTGGAGGTGCAGGTCGTTTTTTTGGTGAAGCAGGAGAGTTGAAGCTCCTGGGTGGTATGGTGGGCACAGATTTGTACGGGGAAGAGTTCATCATTGTTGACATCAGAACTCTTGATCTTGCTAAATTAGGTGTGAGTGGAACCATCTTTACTCCTGATTTGATCAGACTTTCAAGATGGTTGGGAAGGTCCCTGGGTGAAGGTGGAGATGAAAAGGAGAGTGATGATTGAGTGGGAGTAGATGTTGCAGGGGGGACCCAGAACTGGTCTGAGGGTAGGGGTGGTGACAGGGCAGCTGCTGGGCCTGTCACTGACCGGCCCATTGCCTGTGATGAGGACCCCGAGGGAGGGGGGACGGATGTTGAGCTTGAACCCTTCACTGGGGGCGGTGGAGATCGTTGTGGTGCTGCAGCTGATGAGCTCTTTACTGGAGGCAGTGTAGGTGATTTTGGAGCAGCTGGAGCTGAATCCTTTGCTGGGCCTGGTGGAGCTGCTGTTGATAAATCCTTTTGTGGAGGCGGCTGTTTTGTTACTGCTGATGTTGAAGCATTGACTTGGTCTCTGGCTGATTGATCCGGTGTTCTTCTCTCATTACTCTCTTCTCGAACTATCTGTTCACGACCCTGTCCACGGCCATTCTGATGCCTGAGAGCGTGGAGGAGGTTCTCTGTCAGTGCCCTCACTCCACCTCTGCACAGATGTGGGCCCCTTCCCCTGAACAGGTCCTCTCGTTTCCAGAACAGATAGAAGTTCTCAATGTAGTGCAATCCTCTAGGTGCACACTCTTTGGACAGCCAAGTGTTCAATTGTAGCAGCCGGCTAAACTTGTTGATCTTCCTGTCAATATTTGGAAGAGGTCCACTGATGAATGTTTTGATTTCTACTTTATCAAGCTCCTCAAATAACTTCATGAAGTCTTTTTTCAAAACTTCAGTCTG